>OX422216.1:139283949-140509782 GCA_949130495.1 Sambucus nigra
ACTTAAAAAATATTTGGGAGGTGATTATATTTTTCTTGGATCTCAACTGTACTTGTCCCACCTAGCATCCAAACCACCCATCATCCCGTTAAATTTTTTAATTGGTGATGGTTCATTTTATCCATCTCACACATGCCTTTCGTTGTTCAAATGGAATTCTTATTTTACGGAAGGCATGCATGAAAATGAGGGTACACTGATTACCCCTCAAAGTCAAATAGTATTTTGGGTGGACCCACAAATTTTTCGACTTCTACTGTATAAGTTATTAGACGTTGAAATCGTAGGTTGTACATAATTAATTGTTTTTTTCTTTTCCTTTTTTGGTTATAACTTAGTGTCATTAGTCAAAGTTTTTGTTATTCTTTTTGGTATGCTTGGTTCTAACATGTTTTGTAGATTCAATGGAGTCGTACTTATGAGGGATCGATTCATTTTGGGTAATATCTTTCTTTTCCTCCCTTTATGTTGTGTTCTTGATTCGCATTGAGGAAAATGCAACATTTAAGTTAAGGGGTGTGGGATATTCTTACCGTTTATTGTTTAGATTCATTGATTCGATCACATGTTCTTTTCAAATGTGTTTTTTTAGAAAATTTAAAAAAATGAAAAATTTTGAACAAAGCCAAAAATATTTTTCTTGAAAATAAATAAATCTTGGAAATTAAAAGCTTCAAAAATGTCATATTTTTTCTGTCTCAAATTGTAAAATTTAAAATGCACAATGCCGAAATTGACCAACGATGGAAATTGATCAAAAATTGACGACTTAACGAATAACTATGGCGATTAATCAACCTAGTGAAATTTCGAGCCCATCGATTATTTTAGAGCAATTTAAATCAATCCGAGTTCGTGATTAACTCAATGTTCGTTTCAGCCTTTTAATAAGTCGTTGAGGATCTCTATTTTATTATTTTGATCGATTATGAGAAATGTGTGAGATATTGTCTTGAATAATGCGCACTAAAATATCTCTCCACTAAATTAATCTCGAGACACATATGGTAAAACAACTCGCATTTGGACAATGAAGTAGGCCATCGTTTGTTACCCAAAAATATTTTCCATAAAAATATGTGAAAAATTATCCCTTTGATAACCCAATTGAGCCGAATTAAATTTATCCGTTTCGTTTGGTAACCCGAAAAACCCATGTAGCCCGGAATTGTGAAAATAGATTATTCATTAAAGTCCGAAAAGTGCATAAGACGGGGAAAGAAAAAGAATAGAAATGTTCAACAAAAATATCAAGAAAAGAAAAGAAGTGAAAAACAGAAAAAATAGAGAAAATGAATAAAAAATGAGCAAAAGCCCGAAAAAGCACTAAGGGACATCATAAGAAAAAATTTCCAATTTCGAATTTCCGAACCATTTCCATGTTACCCAATAGACCTATAGCCTGAAAAAGTCCTAACCGAGTCCGGATTGATAAATTAATTATCACATGGAGAGCTAAGACATCAAAAGATAATAAAAGAGATTAAATGTGTCAAAAAGAGGTGATGTTCCCGTTTCTCAATGATCGTATTTCGATGATGAGATCTATTCACCATATATTTTCGTCTTTCAATTTGTGTGCGTGACTTTGTGTCCACTATATTTGCTCTTTATATCCCGCACACTGAGAGAATAACCGCAATCCAAGATATTCGTTTGAGAGAGCATCCCGTGAGCATTTAAATCAAAATGAATTTTCGGAAAGTAACGTAATGATCAATTGGTGGAAGTTAGCGGTTCCAATTTTGGCTTCCCACACACACACTATGACTTGAGACTTGTCAATGTGACTTTAAGGTGACTGTTTTGGGGAGTTTAAATTGTACAATTTTTAAGTATTTTGATTTTTCTTTGAGTCAATAATGAATTTTGGGGGTATATTCGCTGCAAACCCTCACGAAACCCCACTCGTCCTACTACTGTAGCCTAAGGGTTTAAAGGTTTATTGCATACACTAAATGCAATCGCTTGCCCGCGAAAAAGGTATTCTATCCCAATAAATTTTTTGAAAGCTCCTTAACTCATACTCTAATTCTTTTACATTGCTCGGGATGCGCAATGTTCTAAGTTAGGGGGGTTTAATTAGGCATAAATTCTTCATATTTATCCCTTTAATTACGGTATTTTTATGATCCAGTGCGGTGTAAATAGCTTGGATTTATCTCATATTTATGATACTAACCTTTTTTGACTATTATTTCGTATTTTATGAATCTCTTAGGTGTTTTACAGGTATTTGATGCAAGTTAGTGCCAAAGAGAACTCAAAACAGTGAAAGAAAACCAAGAAATGGGGCGTTAAAGGGCATTTTCATAATTTTTCAGCCTTATTCCGGAGGTGGGGCCAACTAGAAAGTTGAAGATCTTTCAATTACAAGAACACTGGAAAAAATAGCACCTCAATCAGAGATACAGTGAAGAAGGTATGCCCATTTGAAGTTGAGAAAGAAATCCAAGAAGAAATTGTTAAAGATGGAACCGAACCGAATCTGGGAAAAAAGAACCAGTTCGCCCATTTGTCACGCACCAGATCTGTTACAAAATTTGTCACGCTTTCTAAGTGTGACAAATTACCAGATACGGGATTTTAATTTTGTGCTTATCTTTTAGCCAAAAGAGTTTTATGTTTTGGGAACTATTCTAAAGGACCTCTAGTCTATATATTTAGTCATTAGGACTCTTTTTATTCAGAATTCATTGATGTAAAAGCTCCATCAGAAGTTGAAACATCTAGGAGAAGAATTCAACTACTTTGCACCATTAATTCAAGAGCTTTTCCAGTTTTTCTTCTATCTTTCATTTCTTTTTGCATGTTCTTGTTCTTCAATCGTGGTAACTTTTATTTCCAGCACTTTTTTTATTATTTCTCATATTTCATCTCCCTTTCCAAGAAATTATGAGTTCATGCAATGTAGATAACGTAGTTTTCAATAATTTCACCAGGTTAGGCTAGGTTTTTTAAGGTTGGGATGCATGAACCCAACCCTATGTGGTAGTTGCATGTGTATAAAATTAGTCCTTTAAATTTAATGATTTATTACGACCGTATTGCATAGAAACGCGACAATTGTAGATCTTTGGATCTCGTTTGCTTCAGGGTAATCGGGATTCTTCAGAATGTAATTAGAGTGTAACGGTCGCAATACCGATTTACTCGTCCTCTGATTATGTATGGTGCGGGCTTGAACCTCATATACGTAATGCTTGGGAGTACTAAATTTTGGGTCTAATTAATCACTTAAATTTATGATTTGTTTTATACCATCAATACTCTAAGGTTGGGGGATTGTGTCTCTACCATATTTTTCCAATTAGTTTTATTTAACTTCTTTATTTTTCCCTTTTTCCTTTTTCACTCAATCACCATCTTTTACGCTTTATTTTTTTGAAGTAATATATCAAATATTCTATGTGGATTCGATACCCAGACTCGCCACTATACTCCGCAAGTGTGTAGTTAAAGTTTAGTTTTTTTATTGTGGTTGGAAGCCGATAACAACGACTGGCGTATTTACACAGACGCTCCGTTTCTCCCTCGATCAAAATGGCACCGTTACCGGGGAGTGTTTTCTCAGGGATTATAATTGATTTACTATTTCGCAAGATATTTTTTCTTTTCTTTTAATTTTTTTTGGCAGGCTTGCACAATTAAGCGCCAAGAAACGTTGAATCCTTAACCGCACACCTCTCTAGGTGGAGTGTCCGTTTACAAATTATTTGGTAATCATGTCTTTTTATAGTGAGTTCGGTAATTATAATGGTTCATATGGGAATAACTTTCAATCTTTTTATTTTCAAGAATCTCCGCCTCGTCCTATTAGAGTGGGTGAGGGGCTTTTACTTGATGAATATGAAAGGCTTGAAAACAAATATCGGGAAAAAATAATTTTTGGGAGCAAGAGTTGGGTGAATTATTCGAATCTAATGACGACTTTTCTTCCGAGTTTATAGAGCCAAGGAATCCTACTATGGAAGAAAGAATGCCTTTTGTAATCAAACAAGTACTCAATTTTCTTTCCCCCAAAGCATGATGGATACTGGTCTTGTTACGAAAATTATCTCACTTTGCGATGAGGTGCGTTCTATTTTGGAAAACAAAGAGACGGTTTAGACTTGTTTCGCACCTCAAATTTTTGAAGAACATCTCATTGAAAGTGAGTCGTTCTCCCTTGAAACTCAATCTCCAAGTGATGATGAATAACTTGAGATTGATTTTATTTCATCACCATTTTCGATCACCGTTATTGAACCATTAGAGGTACCGCTAGATTCATATGAGTCGGTTGAAAATTTTGAAACGTTTACACCTTTTACCGACAAAGACACTTTGCTAGAATTATCTTCTAATATGGACTCTTCCTTTTTGTGTGCCCCTCTCCCCATACTACTTGAAAAATATTTGGGAGGTGATTATATTTTTCTTGGATCTCAATTGTACTTGTCCCGCCTAGCATCCAAACCACCCATCATCCCGTTAAATTTTTTAATTTGTGATGGTTCATTTTTTCCATCTCACACATGCCTTCCATTGTTCAAACGGAATTCTTATTTTTCTGAAGTCATGCATGAAAATGATGGTACACTGATTACCTCTCAAAGTCAAATAATGATGGTACACTGATTACCTCTCAAAGTCAAATAGTATTTTGGGTGGACCCACAAATTTTTCGACTTCTACTGTATAAGTTATTAGAAGTTAAAATCCTAGGTTGTACATAATTAGTTTTGTTTTTTTCTTTTTCTTTTCCATTTTTTATTATAGTTTAGTGTCATTAGTTGAAGTTTTTGTATTCTTTCTGTTATGCTTGGTTCTAACATGTTTTCTAGATTCAATGGACTCGTACTTATAAGGGATCACTTCATTTTGGGTAATATCTTTCTTTTCCTCTCTTTGTGTTGTGTTCTTGATTTACATTGAGGACAATGCAACATTTAAGTTAGGGGCTGAGGGATATTCTTACCGTTTATTGTTTAGATTCATTGATTCGATCACATGTTGTTTTCAAATGTTTTTTTTTCAGAAAATTTAAAAAAAATGAAAAATTTTGAACAAAGCCAAAAATATTTTTCTTCAAAATAAATAAAGATTAAAATTTAAATGCTTCAAAAATGTCATATTTTTTCTGTCTCAAATTGTAAAATTTAAAATGCACAAAATCCAAAATTGACCAAAGATGGAAATTGAGCGAAAATTGACGACTTAACGAATAAGTGTGGCGATTAAACAACCCAGTGAAATTTCGAGCCTATCGATTATTTTCGAGTTTTTCAATCAATCCGAGTTTATGATTAACTCAATGTTCATTTCAGCCTTTTAATAAGTCGTTGATGATCTCTATTTTATAATTTTGATCGATTATGAGAAATGTGTGAGATATTGTCTGAATAATGAGCACTAAAATATCTCTCCACTAAATTAATCTCGAGACGCATATGGAAAACAACTCGCATTTGGACAATGAAGTAGGCCATCGTTTGTTATTCAAAAATATAATCCATAAAAAGATGTGAAAAATTATCCCTTTGATAACCCAATTGAGCCGAATAAAATTTATCCTTTTCGTTTAGTAACCCGAAGAACCCAAGTATCCCGGAATTGCGAAAATATAATATTCACTAAAGTTCAGAAAGTGCATAAGAAGGGGCAAGAAAAAGAATAGAAATGTCCAACAAAAATAGCAAAAAAAGAAAATAAGTGAAAAAAAGAAAAAAAAATAGAGAAAATAAATAAAAAATGAACAAAATCCCGAAAAAGCACTAAGGGACATCATAAGAAAAAAATTCCAATTCCGAATTTCCCAACCATTTCCATGTTACCCAATACACCTATAGCCCGAAAAAGTCCTAACCGAGTCCGTATTGATAAATTAATTTTCGCGTCGATAGCTAAGACATCAAAAGATAATAAAAGAGATTAAATGTGTCAAAAAGAGGCGATGTTCCCATTTCTCAATGATCGTATTCCGATGATGAGATCTATTCACCATATATTTTCGTCTTTCAATTTGTGTGCGTGACTTTGTGTCCATTATATTTACTCTTTATATCCCGCACACCAAGAGAATAACCACAATCCAAGATATTCATTTGAGAGAGCATCCCATGAGCATATAAATTAAAATGAATTTTCGAAAAGTAACGTAATGATCAATCGGTGGAAGTTAGTGGTTCCATTTTTGGCTTCGCACACACACACTATGACTTGAGACTTGTAAATATGACTTTAAGGTGACTGTTTTGGGGAGTTTAAATTGTACAATTTTTAAGTATTTTGATTTTTCTTTGAGTCAATAATGAATTTTGTGGGTATATTCGCTGCAAACCCTCACGAAACCCCACTCGTCTTATCAGGTTAACCTAGGGGTTTAAAGGCTTATTGCATACGCTAAATGCAATCGCTTGCCCGCGAAAAAGGTATTCTATCCCAATAAAGTTTTTGAAGGATCCTTAACTCATACTCTCATTCTTTTACATTGCTCGGGACGCGCAAAGTTCTATGTTTGGGAGGTTAATTAGGCATAAATTCTTCACATCTATCCCCTTAATTACGGTATTTTTATGAACTCATGCGGTGTAAATAGCTTGTATTTATCTCATATTTATGCTACTAACCCTTTTTGACAAGTATTTCGTATTTTGTGTATCTCTTAGGTTTTTTACAGGTATATGATGCAAGTTACTGTCAAAGAGAACTCAAAACAGTGAAAGAAATCCAAGAAATGGGGCGTTAAAGGGCATTTTCATAATTTTCAGCCACATTCCAGAGGTGGGGCCAACTAGAAAGTTGAAGATCTTTCACTTACAAGAACACTGGAAAAAACGGTACCTCTCTCCGAGCTACAGTGAAGAAGTTATGCCCATTTGAAGTTGAGAAAGAAATTCAAGAAGAAACTGTTAAAGATGGAACCGAACCGAATCTGGGAAAAAAAGAACCAGTTCGCCCATTTGTCACGCACCAGATCGATTACAAAATTAGTCACGCTTTCTAAGTTTGACAAATTGCCAGAGACGGGATTTTAATTTTGTGCTTATCTTTTAGCCAAAAGAGTTTTATGTTTTGGGAACTCTTCTAAAGGACCTCTAGTCTATATATTTAGTCATTAGGATTCTTTTTATTCAGATTTCATTGATGTAAAAGCTCCATAACAATTAGAAACATCTATGAGAAGAATCCACATACTTTGCACCATTAATTCAAGAGCTTTTCTAGTTTTTCTTCTATCTTTGATTTCTTCTTGTATGTTCTTGTTCTTCAATCGTGATAACTTTTATTTTTAGCACTTTTATTATTATTTCTCATATTTCATCTCTATTTTGAAGCAATTATGAGTTCATGCAATGTAGATAACGTAGTTTTCATTGAACCCAACCCTATGTGGTAGTTGCATGTGTATAAAATTAGTCCTTTAAATTTAATGATTTATTACGACCGTATTTCGTAGAAATGCGACAATTGTAGATGTTTGGATCTCGTTTGCTTCAGGGTAACCGGGAGTCTTCAGAATGCAATTAGAGTGTAACTATCGCAATACCGATTTACTGTCCTCTGATTATGTATGGTGCGGGCTTGAACCTCATATATGTAATGCTTGGGAGTACTAAATGGTGGGTCTAATTAATCACTTAAATTTATGATTTGTTTTATACCATCAATACTCTAGGGTCGGGGGATTGTGTCTCTACCTTAATTTTCCAATTAGTTTTAGTTAACTTCTTTATTTTTCCCTTTTTCCTTTCTCACTCAATCATCATCTTTTACGCTTTATTTTTTTGAAGTAATAAATTAATTAAATTCTATCAAACATTCCCTATGGATTCGATACCCACACTCGCCACTATACTCCGCAAAGAGTGTAGTTAAAGTTTAGGTTTTTGGTATTGTGATCGGAAGCAGATAACAACGACTAGAGTATTTACACAAACGCTTGGTTGCCACCTCGATCAATACCCGTTTACGAGTCATCTTTCTTTATCTCATCATTGGACGACAAACACAATGTGTCTTTTGTTGTTTAGATTTCATTCAAAAATCTCCCTAATTAAGTAAATATAGATAAGGAAATTGAGTTTAGAAGAATACTTAAGAGGATTTATGATTTTATAATTTAATTATGCAACCAAAGTTGAGTTAGATTATTCTTTGAGTTTTATGTAAATTATTTGGGTAAATTGGTCATTTATATAATTAGGATACATGGTGGGAATTAGGGGGAGATTTGTAAGGACATTTTTTCCATTGTCAATATGTATGTCGTACGCCGTTACACCGTTGAAGAAACTCAAGATCGCATCTACATCAACGGATCCGAATATCAAAGCGTCTTCAACATCATAACCTCTGCGAGAATGAACTTGGTAAAGTTTTCTTTTTAAGTCCCTTAAAGTTTCATACTTAGTATTGGGAAATTTTTATGAAATGTTTTTTAGCAAAATGAGGCTTTTAAAAGATTTTTTATTTTCTGGTAAATCGGACCGGTCCGCCCCATTTAAAAACGAATCGATCCGCCTCCGGACCGGTTCGCCTCCATACCAAACCGATCCTCTTTGCACCAGTAAACCCCGGATCGATTGCAAACCAAAGAGACCCTGTTCAAAAATGAATCGATTCGAGGTCGGACCGATCTGCCTCCAAGCCAGACCGGTCCGCTTGAGATAAAATCGAACAGTTTCGTGAGTGTTTTACCCACCAACTCAAAATTCCTATATATATATATATATATATATATATATATATATATATATATATATATATATATATTTCGGTGGTGTATATTTTAAGTCTTTGAGAAAACGTTTCTAATAGTTCAAACACAACAAGACTTCGATTTTTGATGTGCCAAACATCTTTTTGATTTACACACAAAAATCCAAATTACTTTTGTGAATCTTTTGGAACCCTAGAACACAAGCTTTGCTACTGTTCAACCTTTGTGGGGAGATCTTTGCAACCGAGGGTTGCTTGTCGTTGCTGAGGGAGTATCTACAAAGTTTTATGGTTGTGTGTCATTAAGGAGAGCTGCAGTTCTTCCTTTGTTGTTTGGGCTGCGAGTCCTTGGAGGGTGCTGCGTGTATTCTCTTGTTGAGTTCAAGACTGCGTGTCTTTGTGGGTTAGCTGCGTGTTGATCCATTGGAGATTTCTCTATGTAATTGTAAGTTGTGATTTATATATTCATAGTGTAATAAAGGTTTTACCCGAATGTTTTTTTTTCTTGAATTATGTGTCTCAACATATTTTTGTGTCACATGCTTTATTCATTTATTGATTGACACACGCACCTTAGATGCATGTTTAGGGGCTGAATTATATAAAGGTTGATTGGAAACTTGTGAATTTAATCAATTATCACACAGTAGCACTTTTCAGAGTCTTTAGGGGTGAGGAGGTATTCTCGTTTGTCTTCTAGACTAAGCTAGTTTTTGAGATTTTTTGTATGGTTATGTATTGATTTTATGTTGTGAATAAGGGGATGGCAGGAAGAGAGTGACAAATGGTATGGGAGTGACCTGCGATCATGGGTAGACTTAGTTGTGAAATTGGATTATGGTCTGCATCCGCGGGGTTATTGAGTTGTAAGCATGGTCATGGAGGATCGCGTCCTGGTGGTAGAAAAACTCTAATTTTTGTATCCTTAGTAATCTTATGCACGAGGTTAATTTTCTTTCAGCACTTTTATCTCAAAGTAGACTACAACTCTCTCTAAACTTCATTTTTAACCTTTATAAACCTTAATACTACATTAAAAATACTTTAGAACGTTTGATTTAAGGCTCTTACACTTGTATTTTGATGAGAATCTAGGAAGATGATTGGTAGATCTTGAAGAGATAACAAGGATTCTAAGTCATGTTTCATAAATTAATTAAGGAAAGAATACTATGCTATTTGACTTAAGTCTTTTATGAATTAGATATTTTACAAACCACATTTAATACATGATTAAAATCGTAATTAGAGGATGGTAAACAAAATTACTTTACATTATTAATAAATTCTATTAAAATTGACTTCATTCTTATGTATTGTTACAATTTCTAATATTTAATTTATGTGGATTAAACAAGATTATTGATAAGGAATCGTGAGTTAATATTCCAAATGTATTATTAATACTTATTACGTTATTTCAACTTTTCAAAAGATGGAATCTCAGTTGAAATTATGATTTGTCCCTTGGAATCATAATTTTTTTTTAAGTGATCATCCTAGAACATGATTATCTTAATGGAAAAATGATATGAACTCAATTAGCAACTCATATAAAATAGCGTTTTATGGACTCATAAACGAAATGATAGAAATTTGGTCTTTTGCATGTCAATTTGGTAATAATGAATGCAATGAACAAAATAAGATGAAATCTAGAGTGTAAACTACATATTGATTACTATAGAACTTATGTTGGTAGTTACACTTTGTTGACGATATGATTTAGTAGTTTGATGAATTATTGTTGTCAACGTGTTTTGGATTATTGATGAAGTGTTGTTGTTGATGGGTTAGTTATTATTATCAATGGTGTTTTATTATTTCGTTAATTCTTATTACCGATGGGACCGATGTCGTTAAGTAGTCACTGTGTTCGAGGATATTTAGGTTATTGGTGATTTGTTATTGATTATGTGATTATTATTGGTGTCTGATTATTGATGCTCTCGAACATGATGTTGGTTGGGAGGTAATTGTTCAATAAAGGGATTTTAGATTATTGGTTGGTTGTTATGGTTGAAAGGGCTTATGTTGATTATCTAATTCTTATTAATGATGAGACTAGGTTACTGATTGCTCAAGGATTGCGAGGGGATTTGGGTTATTAATTTTAAGTTACTATTGCGAGACTTATGTTGCAAACCATATGAGGGTATGAATGGGACTTATGAAAATTGGTATGTAGATTTTATATTATCGAAAACATTTAGTTGGACTTGATATGTAGAGTTTGCAATTTATAAATGTTTTTTTTGGTTACTAGTCTTAGTTAGGAGATTTAACTATAGACTTTAATGTGTTGGATGTTAAATTAGAAGATTCGTATAAGAAGGAATGTTAAGATACCATCGGTGGAAAATTGAAATTTATGGATTGAGGTGATAGAATTTATATCCAAAAAATTACTTAACGCATTAGGATGATTAAGGATTATAGACTGAATTATAAATTTTAAGTAATTTCATGAATTTGAACATCAGAAATTGAGAGAAATATGGAAATATGGGTCAGGGATAATATGTTCGTACCTTTATAATTAATTATTTATCTACCTTTATTATATAGGTTTTGAGATATGGGTTGTGAAGATTGGATATGTGTCGGTACAATTTATTGGTGTTGGTTTATAGAGGTAACCTGGTTAATTGATTTCAAATGTATGACTATAACAGTACTGACACAAATCTTTTGCATGATTCTATGTAGAAAATGAGTGAGGATTAAGAATATATCCACTATAATGAAGAAGTATAAATTTAGCAATTTTTTTCTCTCAATGACTACCTCATCCACACAAAAGTGTATTGACGTGCCACACATGGAGTATAGGGAAGGTTAGAAGTTAAGAATTTAGAAGGTGACGAGTGTATAAATATTATATGTTTAGAATTTGAGAATGATGAATTGATGTAGGGGAGATTCCTAGGTATTGGACTAGGAGGTTTGTGATTGTTTCATAGTTTGGCATTCTAGGCTTTGAATTTGAGAATGATCTTGTGATGGAATGCTGTAAATTCATATTGGTTTTAGAGTTTTGACGACTATTAAATACAAACAAAAGTGTATCTTAGAGTTTGTTATTTTTATTTCGTTAGTGAGACATCCCATGTATGGTGATGAATGCTAAAATCTTAAGTGAGTTAAGACCTACAAATGCTCACCTATAGACCTTAGACTGGTAAATGGAGAGATATGTCAAAGTATGAGACAAAGGTTTAAACTCGTTCAAACCTCACATGATGTTCTTACAACCACTATCAAAGGTGTTCAACTATTTTCTTAGATTGAAAATGAATTATTGTACTCTAAGAGACCTCTTGACCTTTCTTAAAAAAGGTTTAAGGTTCTGTGACCTTTGTCAATATTATAGAGGACCTTAGGAAGTAACTGAATGACTTATCTAAGGCTACCAATGTACTGATATAGGGCTCACCAATATGTACAAATGGTGTAAATAGTGGAAGTGACCCAAGTTACATCTATAAGCTCAGAACAGTGGGTTATGAGTATGGAAAATCCCTTTGAATTCTCGAGATTAATTTATTTTTTCCATTCTATCATATTTCTATTTGTACGATAACTCTAGGAGAGAGAATGAGTGGGTTGTCACAACATGGTTGGAGTACCCCTAAGGTCTGCCGATGTCAGCAATGTGGTAAAGTAGTGGAAAAAGTATTTGTAGATAGTGTACGGTGATCGTTGAGTGCATTTAATGATGACGGAATCATTCAATGCAAGTGGAGCCAGTTATTATTGGTAGGTGGAATATTGTTCTGCTCCTCACCGACTCTATCAAACTATTTATAAAAGCTTTACTAAAGGTCCATGGGGTATGCAAAGGTCGTGGAGTTTCTCAAAAAGGATCCCGAAGTACCACGTACTACCACATTTTATGACGGAGATATAGTTGACCTCAGAAGGTCATGTTCCTTTAATTCGAGGTAAGATCTGAGCACAAATCATGATGAACCTTGATGTTCTGGTTTTTGAGATTTCCTGAGGATGTATGCTAGAATGATGAACTTCTCAAGGGTAAGAATGCATGACTGAGGTCTAGTACAATTAGGGGTGTTCACGGGTCGGTCGGTTCGGTTTTAACCGGGTTTTTTGGGCCGAACCGACCATGTCGGTTTTTGGAGGAGGAGAACCGAACCGAACCGAAAATGCTGAAAAACCGAACCGAACCGAACCAAATCGGGTCGGTTTTTGACAGGGCCGGTTTTATACAGGGCCAGTTCCGTTTTTTCCTTTATTTTAATAAAAAATAGATTTTTTTAATACGTAATATAAATATAAAATTAAAAAATATAATATAATATGTCAAGACTAATATAAATATAATATAAAATATAAAATTAAAAAGTAAAAAAATTAAATCCGTTCGGTTCGGTTCAAAATCGGTTTTTTATGCCAAAACCGAAAACCAAACCGACCCTGTCAGTTTTATACCTGATTAAACCGAACCGAACCGACCCTAAAAAAAACCCGGCCCGAAAATTTTCGGTTCGGCTCGGTTTTGTCGGTTTTTTTGCACACCCCTAGGTACAATACCATAGCTCACCCTTGGGAGTAGAAGAGGCTTTGTGAGATAAGTAGTGGTCTATCTGAGGTATGGGACTAGACTTTGAACCTCCACCTTACCTAGCAGGTAGTTGGAGAGTTGGAAGACCTTAGAAACACCAAGTGTGAAATAGGGCATCATAACTTGGAGTCTAGAGAAGATTTAGGATTGGGATCTTAGGACTAAATGCATGTATTTTTATTATAAGTGGAGTAAAAAGTATGTATGGAATATTTATTGTTATATTGGTAACTATGATAATAGTCAATTGAGGATAATTCAATAAAAATGATTATTGGTGTATACCAAGAGATAACATTTTATTTGTTATGTGCCCATGATAGCAGTAGTCCGATTTGACGATGACAAACAATTTTATGTGTGAGCCCTAAGTTAGGAATGGGCCCCTATTAGGGAATAGTGGGTCTTGATTTAACGATTGTTTTATGTGTGCATCACTCATGATTTGTGGGCCTATTCTAGCGAATGGTGGCCCTTTGATGATTTATAGGAATTATGGGTGCATACCTCATGGTCTTGAAATGTCCCGAGAGAATGGGCACATTACGAATACAGTTTAATTAATCAAGCAAATAATTAATTATTGAAACTAATGGTTTAGTTGAAATGGATTGTGAGGTTGAACTTTATACATGTGTATACTGTTATAATTATTTGATTGGTATAGTTATGTACATTAGAGGCAGTTGTGCATGTTCATAAAGTGATATATGGGTTACATCATCTAATGTGAAAGATTGTGCGATATGGCGATTAGTCCTAATAAATATATTAAAATAAATATATTATAAATGGATTAAAATATTTATCAGTTGTTTTTGTGATGTTATTGTATTAAATAGAAGCGTAGTTGAACATAATAGAAATATAATGTGCGAAAGATGGTAGTATTGGAATATGAAAATGAAAGGCTTTTAATGATTTTATGTGTTAAGAAAGTACATATTTGTTAATATCTATATAAATTGAGAGTTGATGATGCTTGTCATTACTTTATTAGTGGTTGAATATGTTTAAAACTAATAATAGTTGTGATCCATTTTGAATACATAATTACTTAAACTCCTGTTGATATATGGGTCATTGTGAAATCCAATTATCATTAAGATATTTGCTTCCCTTATCATGATGATATTTAGAAATATCTTAAATTAAGTCTATTTACAAATAAAAGACTCTAATATGATATTTAAATCATTTAGTAGTTCTAGTTGGGTTTATGTCACTTTATTTGGGATCACGTAGCTAGTATTCTTGCGGTGGGTCATACCCATCTTACACGTGGACTAAAATTTCAAGTTTAGAGTGCGCTTACAGGGGATACTGGATCTTGGATTTCAGGCTTGGACATTTAGAGACTCGTATCATATATATCTTTATATTCCTTTCCATCGTTTATTTGTATGAGACAATTATTGGATTGGTGGGTCACTCATTATTTCATAGTTATATTTGGGATTTTTGGAGATTATACTTGTTGATGTTTTATATTGGAGGTTCCATGGTGTTGGAATTTATTCTTGGTTTCTTATCTATCGCATCTTATGCTGTTGGAAATAGTTTAAAATTGTCTCATGTTTCTATTACATGCTAAGAATGGTATTTTAATTTTAATGACCGACATATCTTGACATAGGAACTAGATCAACCCTGAGGAAAAAATATATGGACTGGTACCTTTACCTTATTAGAATAATATTTTGCCACTTGACCATATATTTACTCATGATATGAAAAATGTGTGTTCGAGTACGAACCAAATCATTAAGGTGGTAAATTGAGCTGTTAAATCCTAAATCCCTCTTGTTCAATCATCTTAATTTAGGTAGTTTTTAAGTGAGTTTGAGCCACCCTGAGAGCGAGATAAAATTTCAAACCCAAAAAATAATTCGGGTCGAGCTTGAGCCACATATGGATAAACCCAAATTGGGCCAGAACAAGAAAATTCTTACTTTTGTTTTTATATACTATGCAAATGAATTCTATATGTAATGTGTAATTCATCTAAATAATACATTTAAAGAGACTTTGATAATAATATTTTTGGTTTGTTCTTTTAGACTAATACCTCTAAATTTATGATGGTTATGTATAGGTTGTAGACATTTAATTTATTATTTTTCTTAATTTTAATTTTATTTCATCGATTATTTAAATTTCTAATGAATATAAAAATTACCCATTGAAATTGAAATCTAGCTAGTAATACCCCGCCCCAGAAAATAAACGTTGAATAAATATTGAGTATTTTATTTGGAAAAATAATTAGAGAAATAGATGCATAAATGATTGAGATAGAATTAAACATAAAATGGCGCGTTGCGCGAAGTGATTAAAATGTAAAATTTTCAGTTGAAATTATGGATACCTAGGTATGATAGATCAGTGGCTAACAATAAGCATTAAAAGAATATAATTTCATTTGATTCAGATGGTTGTGCTTGCCAATGATGGAAATGTGACATTAGTCTTAAGGACGGAAGCCTCGCATTCCATCTTCACAAAGAAATATATTTCATACTTCAGTTGTTCCGCATTGATGATTCATGGTTAGGACCCAACAGGGTTAATGGGTATGACCATGGTATGGGGAACAGATAAGCCTTTAACAAATATCAATGAGAGTTATAGATTTCAAGTGCACGTTGTGGGTTCATGCTTAGTGTGGCACGGTTCATTGTCAGAATTTGATTGTTTTCTTTTGCATAGTAGTCTCCTAATTTGTTGCATTCCTTGTGTCTTCTTTGATCATGATAATGGGAATTTGTTGATCAGTTGTGATTTCGGTGTGGCGATGCATAAGCTTAGTAGTTATGTAGGTTATGCCAACTGTGGATGATTTTTTACGGTATATGAGTGCCTTCTTCTTCGAAAGCAACTCTGTTCTACACTAGTTTGTGTGTACGTGTGGTCTCGCATTTATCACATAGAGTTTCCATATGTTACTTAATTGCTTTGGGTTAACAAATTTTATTAGTTAACCGGTATAACTAGTTACGGCTTGGTTATTGGTTTTGAGGTTGTAACTTGAGGATATTGTGAGTATCAGATATTCATGAAACATTAGGAGCTAGTATTTCACTCAGTTTGGGGTCATACGAATTGAGGATGTAATCACTCATGTATATTTGGGTTGTGATACCTAGGATGACTTTAGAATAAGAAAAATTATTTTATAGGAGATATATGTCAGATAAACCAATGTGATAAGGTTACTGTCCTATGATTGTCAAAATGAATGACTAGTAATGCTAATGATGTATCACCCTAGGCTTGGCATGATCCAGATTTTGAGGAAACATAGTTATGAACCCGAAAGTTCAGAATGATTCATGATAATGAATTCATTGATCATAGAGCGATATTTAGTTAAGTATTTATTGTTAAAAAATATTGTTTATATGGGTGTGATGGACAAACTTGGGAATTAAAAATAATACCTTAGTGTCCACCCATGATTGGGTTAGCCTGATGAGTAATGATAATAAGACTTTTGGGTTCAGGTTGTGACGTTAATCAAATTCTAAGTTTTCATGAACCATGTATTTCGAGGAGAAATCTCCTAAGGAGGTAATAATGCAATACCCCGCCCTAGAAAGTAAATGTTGAATAATAATTTGAGTATTTTATTAGTAAAAATAATTGTCAAAACAGATGCATAAGTGATTGAGCTAGAGGTATTCAAAATAACGCGTTGTACGAAGTGATTCAAAAGGAAATTCCATGTTGCATGGTCTACATCGATGTACATTTGTTTGCAACTAGTTGGTATGAATATATGGGTAAAGTACGATGTGAATTAATCGAGGAACGAATGCACCACGAAAATGAGTAAGTGTAATTTATAATTTAGCTAGTACGTAACTTAGATAATTATAACTTTATGCGATTATTGTGGAATACCCCGTTGGAAAGATAAATTATTTGACCACTTTTTAAGGGTACAAGAATAAGGATAAAAAGGTTATGGAATCAAATCAGGAAAAGAAGGAAGTTTTTGGAATTATTTGATCGATGGAGAAAAAAACTCTTAGGACACGATCGATCGATGGATTTTTCTCGATCGTTTGATCAAAGCAGGCCTGCGAAAGTTGTCCTCTATTATATGTCCTGTCTCAATTATAGCCCTTGATCATTTGAGGTGTCGACCTTAGAGAGATCACCAGATCAAAATCAATATTTTTTACCTATTTAAGGGAATTGTGGGGTTTCTCTTGTGGTAAAGTAGGGTTTGGAGTTTGATTTAAATACAAATGAGGAGAGAGGGGTTGGGGTATTCTATCAGATATGTAACATCTCTCTCTCTCTCTCTCTCTCTCTCTCTCTCTCTTAGGGTTTTCATGGGGGATACCCTTCTTTCCAAATTATTACCACCCATTCCTACCACTCCCACCCCTATTTTCCACCATTAAAGGCCACACCCAAGATCCCAAAAACTTCTAAAAACCCTATGACAACTTGTTAGGTGAAGAAGATGATGTTCTTGGTAAGTTTGATGGGTGTTTGAAGTGGGTACTCTTGATGATGAAGAGGGTTTTCCATGAAAATGAGGTGTAGATTATTTGGAGCACCATTGGAGAATTCTAGAGGAAGTTTTTGGTAACTCCTTGAGGCCACCTCTGGAGGTGGGGATTGCTCCTCCCACACCGCCATTACCACCACCATTTGGAGACTTTAGACGTGAGAATACTAACCTAGGTTTAGGTTTAAATTCTTGTATATTTTAGCTAGTTTATATAAATATATTATACTTAATATATGTAGAATATATGTTAGTTTTCATCCATGTAATAACTATTGCTTTCTATGATTTTATGTGTAAATGGGTTTCAGGGAGATAATTTAAAATGGGTTTTGAAAATGAATAAATTTCATAATGTATATATTCAACATTTTGTGAAATAAAATGTGTAAAATAATATTTTAAAGATATAATGTGATTTTATGCACAAAAATGTATTAGGCATTGTTGATACAAAAATTAGTCAGTTGACGTGGACTAATTATATGAAGACACATATCATCTAACGTGGCAAAATATATATTCACCAAGCTACACAATGTACCGAGCTACTCAACTTTATGAGCTACTCAACGTGCAGAGCATCTAGTCAAGAAGATCAAGCGGCAATTACAGATTCAATGAACAACTGAATTAATGAACATTCTTATTATGTACAGATGTATATGTCTATTAAATAACGACTTATTATCTATTCATATTGATAGCCCAGGAGCTATAAATACATTGTAACCCCCTCCATAACGGGGCAATGGATCACTGAAGATCATAATTGATCTCAAGGCAAAACACCCAGTAATACAAGACAGTGGACATAGGCCATTTTCATTGAGGCTGAACCACTTTAAAATGTTTTGTCTTATTTCATTATTCGTATTTATCTGTGATTAATTAATTAGATCAAGTCTAGTTTTTTACATCAATAGATTGGCGTCGTCTATGGAAGTGACTATACGTAGCGTTTCTCACTAAAAATTCATTATACATGGCTGAGGTCCCAGAATCTAGCAATAGGAGCAATGACGGAGCTCCCCCCAACCCGTCTATTCCTCCAACAATCAATGAACTCACTGGAATAATGGCTAGCTTAGTCATGCGACAAACTACTATGCAGGATACCATGCGACAACTCATTCAAACTGTTCAAAATATAACTCCTGCTCAGTCAGGCTAGGGAAGCATTCATAGAAACACTCACCTGCCTTCTTCAAGATCCAGACGTACTCTATTCCCTCATGCTTCCTTGTCCAGGCATACTAAATCGCATCATACTGAGAGGTTCAGCGATCCCTCTTGTCATCCTGGTCGGACATCTTCCAAAAGAGTCATGGACTCTCAACAAAATGTTACTTTAACACCAGAATGAACGAGCGCCCTGGAAAGGTTGAGTAGAATCTCCCACTTTGATCGTCTGGGCCCCAGGAGGAATAGAAATCCTCCTCAAATTGCGTCAGGAAATTCTCAATGACCAAATGATCTAAAAGAAGGTTCTGCCCAATCACTCCCTGTAGCTCGTACAGAAAGATCCCAAGAGGAGAATTCAGTGTGATCTATTGCTCGAGAAAATAGACCAGGCGCTGGAAGCGACGCATGGAAGGGATCCATTCAGAGGTTGGAAGATAGGTTAGGGGAAATGGCTAAGGCCAGAAATCCTCTCCAAAGAACCTTTGTCAAAGGCTCACCCTTCGTACAAGCAATTTTGGACTATCCCACACCCTCAAAGTTTAAGGATCTTATAGTTACACCGAAGTACAATGGAAAGACTGATTATGTTCTCCACATAGAGCAGTACCAAGCTGATGCCAATATCTATGCCATTCCCGATGAGATTAGGTGCAGGGCATTCTTAGGAACTATCATTGGGCCAGCACAAATATGGTACAATAACCTTCCCCAGGGACAGATTGCTACTTTTCATCAACTAGCAGAGCTCTTTATAGCAAATTTCTATTTTAGTGCGAAGCCAGTCAAGAGGGTAGCACAGCTGTTGAGTGTAAGGCAGAAAACAGGAGAAAGCACTAAGGATTACATCACTCATTTTAACAACGAGAAATTGGAGGTAATCAATTACAAAGAGAAGATAACCATTATAGCTTTGATGAGTGGTCTTTTACCGAACAAGCTATATTATACCTTGGCCAATGATCCCCCCAAATCTATGGTGGAATTAATGGCAAAGGCAGCCAAAATTATGAACGCTGAAGAAGCTATGGCTGCAAAGAAGAATGGTGAGACCAAAGCGTAGACTAAATCTAAGGGCGGGTCCGAGAGGAGAGATCAAAAGCTAAAATGGGGGTAGCAAGCAATCAAAAGGAAAGCAAACTATAGAGCACTTGAGGAAGTATGCTAATTATAGCCCCTTAAAGGTAGGCATAAACCATGTTCTGGAGGAGATAAAAAACAACGAAGAACAAAACTGGCCGGAGAAATTAAGGACAACCCTTGAAAGGAGGGATAAGTCTAAGTATTGGGAGTTCCACAAAGACCATGGCCACACGACCCAATGGTGAATAGCTCTCTAGAATGATATTGAGGCACTCATTAGATGAGGAAAATTGAGCAGATTTGTTAAACGCCAGAATAATGGGAAGACCAATAACAGAGCAAGCCAAAGGTCTAAATCTCCTCGCCGAACAAAAGAAGACAAGAAAAAGGATCATGAAGATGATATGGAGGATGACCCTGACCTCCCCCAAAAGCCAAGGTAAGCAGAGTGCGAGGTATTTTCAATCCATTTTGGTTCATTTTACTATAATATGATAATAGGTGGAGATGCAAGAGGTGGTGATCATACCGTTGAAAGAAAAGCTTACCTCAATGAGGCCCAAGATTGTTCCTACATACAACGGATAAATCTGGTAGAAGAAGGTCACCCGAGGAAGGTTAACAAGGATAAACTAGTCATTAGTTTTTCAAAAAATGATCTGAAAGGAGTCTTGTATCCTCATGACGAACCCCTGGTGATCAAGATGAGGATGAAGTATGTAATCATTTCATGAGTATTGGTAGACAATGGTAGCTCAGTAGACATCATGTTCTACCCTTGCTTTGAAAGTTTAAACTTGAAACTAGCTCAGTTAGAGGCATATCAAAGGCCCCTCCTTGGTTTCTCTGGCAAAAAATTCTTTCTACTTGGAACGATTAAGTTGGGCATGCTTATTGGAACCCGACCTGCTTACAGAACAGAAAAAGTATACTTTTTCGTAATGGATAAAAAAATCCAATTAGCTTACAAAGTAATTATGGGAATAGTAGGTTTAAAAAAGTTGGAGATAGTGCCATCTAAGGTACATAAATACTTAAAATTCTCGACTATTTTTTGTGTGGGACTTGTGAAGGGCGATCAAAAAGTAGCTCGAGAATGCTATGATTCATCTGCCGAACAAGAAGAGTTGGAAGATGCCAGAAAGAAGACCACCACTTACCAAGTGGATGAGTCTGAAGATTCATAGATTGAGACACTGGACCCCAGGGATGAATCAGATCTCGTGAAGGGTCAGGTCACGGGAGTAACGGAGAACATTATTCTGTGCGATGAACGACCAGAGTGAACAACTCAAATTGGACCTCACTGGATTCGACGATAAAGCAAAAGTTAGTGGCATTTTTTTAGGCATAGGAAGCAAGCTTTTGCGTGGAGTCATGAAGATATGTCGGGAATGGACCCAGCCTTCCTGTGCCACAAACTCAATGCTAATAAAGAAATCAAACCGGTGAAACAAAGAAGAAGGGTCTTCAGTCCAGAGAAGAACCAAGCTATCTAGGAGGAAGTTGAGAAACTGCAAAAGGCCTCTTTTATTGAGGATGTCAAATATCCTGAGTGGTTGGCTAATGTGGGGATGGTTAAAATGAAGAACAATAAATGGAGGATGTGTGTTGATTTCACAGATATAAACATATCCTGCCCAAAAGATCACTTCCCATTGCCCCGAATAGACCAGCTAGTAGATGCCACCTCGGGGCATGAATTGTTGAGCTTTATGGATGCTTATTCTGGTTATAATTAGATTAAGATGTAACCAGAAGATCGGGAGAGTACCTCTTTTATTACCCCAAGGGGAACATACTTCTACAATGTTATGCCTTTTAGTGTGCTACGTACCAGTGACTAATGAACAAGGTGTTTGCAGAGAAAATCGACAGCAACCTGGAGGTTTACGTCGATGACATGCTGACTTTGAGCAAGAAATTTGTTGACCACATAGCTGACCTATGACTAACATTTGATCAGTTCGAGAAATATCAGATGAAGTTTAACCCGACCAAGTGCATATTTGGTGTACAATAAGGCATGTTCCTTGGGTATATTGTGAATCGTCGGGGCATTGAAGCGAATCCTGATAAGATTAAAGCTTTTCTAGAGCTACAATCTCCAACTATGAAGAAGGAAGTACAGAGCCTCATGGGGAGTGTTATAACTCTGAACGGGTTTGTCCCATGAAAAACTGACAGATGTTTTCCATTCTTCAAGAAACTCAGAAAAACTTTCGAGTGGAATGATGAGAGTGATAAGGTGTTACAAGAGTTAAAGAGATATTTGGGGACACCTCCTTTGCTGTCCAGGCCGATAGTGGGAGAGAAATTATACTTATAGCTTGCTGTCTTAGAAAGTTCTATCAGTTCAGCGCTGATAAGAGTAGAGGACGGAGTACAAAGACCGGTGTATTATACAAGCAAAGCATTCGAGGGAGTAGAGATCAGATATCCACGATTGGAGAAGCTGCCATTAGCACTCATCGATGCAAGAAGGAGGATAAAACCATACTTTCTGGCCCATACTATAGTGGAATACACTGATATACCACTCAGACAGGCTTTGCACTAACCGAAGAAATCTGAAAGATTGATGTATTCAGCGATGGAACTAGGTGAGTATGATATTGTTTATGAACCAAGATCTTCGCTCGAAGGGCACGCAGTGGTAGATTTTAGTGTGGAGTTCACTTACCCAGATACCTCCGACCAATAGGGGTGTAATGAAGAAGAACCCATGGATGTTATAGGATCATCAAAGACTGTCTCCGATTAAACATATATGCTGGAGGGGATAGTAACCAAGAAATAATAATCCCCTGATAAAATCCCAGTGTGTAGAGGTTATAAGAGGACGTACCAAATTTTCCATTAGGGAAATTTATAAGACCAAGAGTTTGATAATTGTATCCCAGTATGGAATTTGTATGTTTATGGTTCCTCGGGCGCCACAAGCAGTGGAGCTGGAATAATTTTGAACAGTCCAGACGGATTGGATATAGAATATGCTCTGCGTTTCCAATTCAAAGATTCCAATAATGAAGTTGAATATGAAGCTATGATTGTGGGCCTCAGTTTAGCCACAACACTGAATGCAGAGAAAGTTACAGTGTTTAGTGATTCACAGCTAGTCGTAAATCAAATTCTCGGGTTGTACGCGGCGAAGGGAGACTTTATGTCTAGGTATCATGCCAAAGCTATGGATATTGTGTCCAATTTTTCAGCAGTCCAAGTGATCAGAATACCAAGACTGGAAAATTCCAAGGCTAACGCATTAGCTCGGTTAGCCTCAGCTACCCGCACCGAGCTGCGAAGAATGATTCCTATCGAAATACTAGCGAACTGAAGCATTCATGAAGATTTGATTATGAGGTTAATCACATTGGACATGTGACCTTCCTCGATTGATCCCATCAGAGCATACATCGAAGAAGGAATTTTACCAACTGAACAACTTGTAACCAAAAGGCTGAAGTTCAAAGATGCTCTGTATGTGTTGAGCAATGGAATTTTGTACAGAAGAGGAATGATAGCAGGCCTATAGAGATGTGTTCATCCATCGAAAGTTAAAGATCTAATAGGAAAAATTCGTGAAGGCCTTTGTGGAGCTCATGTAGCAGGTCAGACCCTCCTGCAGAGGATGATGACGCAGGGATACTATTGGCCAATGATGCGAGCTGACTGTAAAGCTTATGCCAAGAAATGCGATAAGTGTCAACGGTTCTCTACCATACGAAGAAGTCCATAGGCATTATTAAACCCAATTACTTCCCCTTGGCCCTTTGCCATGTGGGGAATAGGCTTGGTCGGGCCTCTTGCAACTATTAAAGGATTATTTAAATACTTGGTAGTCGTTGTTGATTATTTCATAAAATGGGTGGAAGTTGAACCTCTCATTGACGTGGCCTATTAAAGGGTCTATCAGTTCATCTGGAAGAACATTATTTGCAGGTATGGTCTACCAAATTCCCTCATCATTGACCACAATACCCAATTTGATAATGAGTAATTTACTGCGTACTGTCACCAGTCCAATGTCCAAAAGATCCATTCTGCACCAGGCAATCCCTACAGCAATGGGCAAACAGAGGTGACGAACCGAACTCTACTCAACGGGTTGAAGAAACAATTGGATGATACGAAAGGGAACTGGATTAACGAACTGCATTCTGTACTATGGGCTTTCCGAACAACTCCTTGAATAGCAACTGAGGAATCTCCTTACATGTTAGCCTTTGGAAGTGAAGCAGTCATACCAGCTGAACTGGGCCTACCTACTCACCGGGTGCTTAATTTCAACTCTGTAGTAAGCGATTTGATGAGACGCTTAGACCTGGACCTGCTTGAGGAAGTGAGAGAAGATGCAGCTATCCGGAATACAACTTATCGACAAAGAACTGCCAAGTTCTACAATAAAAGTGTTAAGAAATATCATCTAGGCGCGGCTATCCGGAATTCAACTTATCAGCAAAGAACTGGCATGTTCTACAATAAAAGAGGTAAGAAATGTGATCTTAAGGAGGGAGATTATGTACTCAAGAAAGTCATTCAGAAGCATAATAAGCTGGAGGCCATCTGGCATGGGCCTTATCGTGTAACAGTGATTGTTCGACCTGGAACCTCCAGTATAGAAACTTTAGAGGGAGAAGAATTCAAAAATGCGTGGAATGCAGAGAATCTGCGAAAATATATTCAGTAATGTAGATTCACTTGTATTCCGTTATTTCAATACGAATAAAAATGATATTTTCCCCCTTTTCTTTTTAGTTCAATTTTTTTTGGAGTACTAGTGCTACACACTACACTTGAATTTTGTAAGAAGGCATCAGCAACCCCAAACTACGATTGGTCGGGTATCAGCAACCACCAATTACGGGTGGTCGGCACATCAGCAACCACCAACTACGATTGGTCGGATATCAGCAACATCCAACTAAGGTTGGTCGTCATCAATAAACTGAACCAACAATGTTGGCATAATAAATCATCCAAGGCAAGGCCTATTTGATTATGGGTGACCTCAAGGGGCATATAAAACTGGACAAGAGGATGAGTGACCTCAAGGGGAACCCACTGCCTAGGCACCAAGGTAATCTATATAAGATTTCTACAACTAAGCAGGACCATGGGATGAAAACAATTCCATTGCTTATGCACTTATGGGTGACAAATCACTACAACTAGGCAACAAATGGGGCATAGTTCCATTGTCTAGGCAATTAAAACAGAACATGACAAAATTTACTTTTATAAATATAGATACTCATTAAAAGAAAAGTATAATTTATTTCCAAGGACAGATAATTACAAAACAATGAACTTTTACAAATCTCCTATTCTATTGGATTTTTTCCTTTCGATTTTGGTACAGGTTCCATTCCAGTGGGAGGATCATCTAAAGCATAAGAAGAGTTGGTAAAATTCACATCTCTCAGGATTCTGATGTTGCTCAAAATCTGTCAATCAAGCAAATGTTCAGGTCTAGATATCTCAAAGTCTTCACGAATATGGTAGTCGCCAAGATACATGGAGATCAAACATTGAGGAATGGCATGAGCTGTAATCCAACTGACATCTAGCTTAAAGGGAGGCATAGGAATATCAAGTAATCCAGGCTCATACCAATCCCATAAGGAATTTCCTTTCTCAATTTTCATCACAGTCAAGGTGTTCAGCCATCCTTGTTTGTATCCATCATTATTTGATTGTCTCAATCGGGCATCGATATGGCATAGAGCTTCATTGTATCCCCCCATCCAATATTCTCTGGGTTGTTTGTGGAATTAATAAGTCAAACTCTCCACATGTTGATGAAGTTTTTTCACTAAGTTCTCTTTATTTTCCAATCCAGAACTCTGATTGGAACGTTGCTCGGTAAGACTTTGAATTTTCTGGGACATCTCAACCAGAGCTTGATTTTTGGCTTTCATCTGAACAACCTAATTTGCTAAGTCTTGTTGAGTCCTAGTTTCTTCAATGCTTCTCCGACCAACTCTAGATCTACCTCACGAGGAAGATGTAGGTCCGGCTCATTTCAAAGCCTCCAATTCTTCTCTAAATGCAGCATTTTTAGTTTCCAAAAATTGAATGCCCTCATCACTAACCGGGACCAGAGCTCTAACAGAAGAAGAAGATTTTAATTGTCTCATTTATTCCCGTAAGGCAATATTTTCTTCTTCCAACAGTTTGGCAATGTTTCTATGCTCCTCAACCTCAAGTTTCAGCACTCTCTCACTCTTTTTATGTGTTGAAATGAACTTATCATAGCCCCGATCAACACTCAACTATTGATACTTCTTCTCATAACCCTCATGCAGAAGTGCAATGGTTTCTTTGTGATGAAGTTGAAGTTCTTTGATCGTTCCTTAAATATCTTCAATCATTTCATAGTAAGCAACATAATTGGCCACAACACGATCAAGGAGACATTATAAATATTGGTAATCCTCAATTGCTCGCTCAGAGGCATCTGGTCCAAGGATATTAACTATTTTTGCTTTAGTGAAGTCTGTATGACCATCCTTAAAGTAATCATTACATTTCTTCATCAACTCTGTATCATGAGGTGACAAGAGTTCCATCGTGGCAAGAAATTAGCAAGGAAAAGTAAAAATGGATCAACAACAATACAGATCGATCAAGTAAAGGAGAAAACTCAGAATAAATAACAACGTCCATTTTATTTATCACTGTAGGAGAAAGTACAATCGAGGTTAAAATGAAAGAAAAAAATAGAAAAATAACATAATTAAAGAGACGAACAACTCTACACCTTATCTTTATTTCCTACAACATCTTCAGTCGATTTTGATGAAGGAGTTAGTTACTCGAAGGGAAGTTGAGGTTGCTCGATAGAAGTTGTTGCCTTCTGAACTTGCTCAAAATATTGAGTAAGGGTAGCAGTAGGTGTTTGTTCTACTATCTCTAGAGAAGATTCATCAGATGCAGCTCCATCTTCCTCTTCTTCTTCAATAGTAGGAGGAGGGCTATGAGTGTGTTTCTAAAATAGTTCTGAATCATCAAAGACGTTCAACTCTTTTAAAGTTATAACCCATCCATCTCTGACGTATTTCAAACTTGAATACTCCATTTGAGAAGAGACAGCAACCAAAGTTCTTTTCTAGCCTTTGTCCCAACCAAAGCTAAAGGACTTCTTCACAGCAGTTTTCCTCTTTGCTCTTTCGGATAAAGATTTCTCCCTGAGAAGCTCTTCAACAGACTTCACCTTCTCCTCAATCTCTTTTTATGCCGTTAAGCCTCTTTAAGCTTTCCATCAACTTCCACTTGGCTGGAAAGAGAAACTATCAATTTTTCCTCCAACTCCTTGGAGGCATTTACGACTTATTAACGAGCTGAATCAGCCAATCGGAGTTTATTCTCCCATATGGCATTATCCTTTTCTTACTTATGACGGGACTCCCCCAAAGACTTTGATAACCCAGTAAGGTCTTCCTCTACTCCACTTGATGAGGTTGAAGCTTTGATGGCTTTATCCTTCTCTACGATATTATCAAAGTACACCAAAAACTGCAAAAAGAAGAAAGGCATGAATCAGAGCATGAACACGGTAATGAATAATTAGAAAGATAAGTATAATGACCATTTATTGAGGCAAGGAGTTGGGCACCCACATCGATAACCTTATCCCGAGGAGTTAAAGTTTCAGTATCTCGGCAATCAGAGAGAGTCCTTGACTTAATGAATTTCTTGGCCAAGTCAGAGGTAAGGATAGATAGAGAACTAGCCCTCAAAGAAGAAATCCCAAATCCAGTAGGTTGAGCAACAACATCCACATGCCTTTGAGCAAGACCCCTCCTCAACCTTCTCAAAGGAGCACTTTCAATCACAGGTGATGCCTCTTCTTCAATCAAAGGTTCTGCCTCTTTTGGGACAACAGCTTCAATCAAAGGTGGTGCCTCTTTAGGGGAAGCAGGGGGCTTCTTGCAGATATCTTTGGCAGGAGGAACAATATCCCTTTTCTCAGTTCTGTCAGTTGGAACATCTCCCTTGTTCTTCTTCGCCCCTTCAGTACCAGGAGAAGACTTGGTGAAGAACTCAGGTACCTTCCTCTTCTTCATCATCATATTAGCAATAAAGGTACCCAAATTAGAAGAAAATTCTCCTACAGTTGCTAGAGATCCTATTACTTGTTCAAGATCAATTACCACAGGAAGAATGAGAGGTCAGGCAATAAAAGACGAGGTGGTGTTGTTGTATCTCAATAAATAAGAAGCACACCTCACTTGCTCCCCATCAATGGATTTATGCAAACCCCAGATAAGTGTTAAGTTTTTTATATTTATGTCACTCTCTTTTGGAGGTTTCCTTTTGCTATCAACTGCAGCATAAAAACGTACATGTCAGTGACGCGTTTTATCGAACAAAAATAGAGCTAAATTGAAAAATTAAAAACAACCTATCCCATTGTCATAAAGTGGACATCTGGGACCTTCGTATACATCTTTTCCTTTTAACCGGGGGTGTTGCCAATTTTTCAGCACAACCCTATGATCAAAATAGTCCCAATTAGCATCGGGAAGATTGACCAGTAAAGCTCTATTTGAAAACCTAGTTTTTAAATAAAAAGTAGTGTCGCTGGTAATCTATTTATAACAATAAATAATTTCAAGAATTCCTAAGCGAGTTCCATGTATATGGTTCAACCTATATACGCCATTAACTACCCTCTATGTATTTGGAGCTACTCTTGTAGGAACAATATCGAAATATTAGCAAAACTCCAAACACATGGGATTAGGTAGGAAAGAAAAACCGCATTCCGCTACAAAATGGAGGGAAACCAGTGTCCCTCAGCTAAGGAAAATAAATTTGCAGGGCAAGGAGGTTCCTCTAGAATAACCCAATAGGGAATTGCAAAATTAGCCCGAAATTTATCTAATGATTCCATAAGATAAATCATGGTGACTAACGCAAAGAAAGAAGAAGGAAGAAGCTCTTACAGAAAATTGAGAAATCGGCGAAGGCGGGTGACAGAAAGAATGATCGTAAGAAGACAAAGAGTTTGGAAGTCTAAAAAGTGAAAGGTGGAAGATGATTTGATTCTATCGCTTTGAAATGCCCTGCGTCGAGAAGTGAGAAAAGAAATGATTACTAGAAAAGAAGATTGCGTTTCCGACGGCTAAATGATGAAAAAGACGCAAATACCTAAGAGTATGTCGAGAATTCAAAATATTTATGAATTTGCCATTTCGCACTGAAAATCATTAAATGTCAAGTGTTGGAGATCTGCAATCTAACATGACTGGGTAAATGTGCCCAAGCAACTTATGGATATAATGTTCCACACTCTCAAATTCAACTTCAAGAGTGAAACATTGGGGGCCTCTGTTGATACAAAAATTAGTCAGTTGACGTGGAATAATTATATGAAGACACGTATGATCTAACGTGGAAAAATATATATTCACCGATCTTCTCAGCGTACTGAGCTACTCAACTTGACGAGATACTCAACGTGCAGAGCATCTAGTCAAGAAGATCAACCGGTAATTACAGATTCAATGAACAACTAAATCGATGGACATTCTTATTATGTATAGATGTATATGTCTATTAAATAACTGCGTATTGTCTATTCAGATTGACAACCCAATGGCTATAAATACAATGCAACCCCCTCCATAACGGGGCAATTGATCACTGGCGATCATAATTGAGATCAAGGCAAAACACCCGGTAATAGAAAACAGTGGACCTAGGCCATTTTAATTGAGGCTGAACCACTTTAAAATCTTTTGTCTTATTTCATTATTTGTATTTATCTGTGAATAATTAATTACATAAAGTCTAGTTTTTTACATCAACAACAACAACAACAACAACAACAACAATAATAATAATAATAATAATAATAATAATAATAATAATAATAATAATAATAATAATAATAATAATAATAATAATAATAATAATAATAATAATAATAATAATAATAATAATAATAATAATAATAATAATAATAATAATAATAATAAGAAGAAGAAGAAGAAGAAGAAGAAGAAGAAGAAGAAGAACAACAACAACAACAACAACAACAACAACAACAACAACAACAACATATCTTCTGCTTATTTTCTTCAGCCTTGTAACGTTTCGCATGGTTGATTAGGTTATGTTAAGTATGATACTATTCGTAGATTAATTAATTTGAACTTAATACTAAAATTTAGAATTGACTCAAGTCACAAATGTGAAACGTGTGTGGAATCAAAGTTAACTAAAACTTCTTTTAAAAATTTTGAAAAAGTTCAAACCCTCTTAAGTTAGTTCATAGTGATATATGCGATTTAAAATTTGTACAAACAATAGGTGAAAAAAAAGTATTTTATTACTTTTATTATTGATTGCACAAGTTATTATTATGTGTATTTTCTTAGAATCAAGGATGAGGCGGTAAATATTTTTTAACATTATAAAAATAAAGTCGAAAATCAACTTAGCAAAAAGATTAAAGTTGTTAGGAGTGATAGAGGAGGTGAATATGATTCATATTTTGAACAATTTTGTTCAAAATACGAAATTATTCATCAAACTACTCATCCTTACGCACCTCAATCTAACGGGATTGTGGAACGCAAAAATGTAACTCTAAAACAGATGATGAATGGTATGTTTATAAGTTCGGGTTTACCTCAGAACTTGTGAGGGGAAGCTTTGTTTTCTGCAAACTACCTTTTAAACAAAATGCCTCATAAGAAATCTTAAAAGACACCATATGAATTGTGGAAAGGTCAAACACCTTCCTACAAATACCTCAAAGTATAGGGGTGTCTAGCAAAGGTAGTGGTTCCAGATACTAAAAGGATTAAGATATGACCAAAAACTGTTGATTGCGTATTTATAGGTTATGAAATTAATAGCAGTGCATATCGATTCCTTGTACATAAAACTGAGATTCTTGATATACACGTAAATACTATAATTGAGTCTAGGAATGCATACCTATTTGAAGATATATTTCCTAATAAAAATAGAGTGATGATTCAAGTTTTTATAAAACAACTTATGATAATGCCCTCGTAGTCATCAAAATTATATAAAAATAGATATATTAAGAAAGATGATGACCTCGAACCTAGATGCAGCAAAAGGACAAAGACTTCAAAATCTTTTGGTCTAGATTTCCTAATATATATGTTCGAACGTGAGCCCCTTTTTGGAAAGAGACTGTCAATAGTGAAATTGAATCCATCGTGCAAAATCATACGTGGGAACTGGTTAACCATATACCAGGATGTAAACCTCTTGGATACAAGTGGATATTCAAGAGAAAATTAACAATTAATTGATCAATTGATAAATACAAATCTAGACTTGGAGTTAGAGGCTATAGATAAGATGAAGGATTAGATTACTTTAACACTTACTCACATATTACGAGAATAACATCCATTTGAATGTTAATAGCAATTGCAGCATTAAATACTCTTGAGATACATAAAATGGATGTAAAAATAGCCTTCTCAAATGGAGAATAAAAATGAAGAGATATACATGGAACAACTAGAAGGAATTAAAGTTCCAAGAAAAGAAAAGACGGTGTGTAAAGTTATTAAATCCCTTTACGGATTAAAATAAGCACCTAAATAATGGCATGAGAAATTTGACAATGTGATGATGTCAAATGGATTTAAAATAAATGAGTGTGATAAATGTGTGTACATTAAAAACACTACAAGTGACCATGTCATTGTTTGTCTCTATGTAGATGACATGCTTATTATTGGAAATAATAAGGATATCATTAAATCTACTAAGAAAATCTTGTCAAGTAAACTTGATGTGAAAGATATTGGTATTGCCGATGTCATATTAGGAATTTAAAATTTTAAAACATTGGAAGAACTTGACTTGTATCAATCTCATTATATTGAGAAGATATTCGATAAGTTCAATAAAGGTAGTGATAATATTTCAAAAACACATATTGACCCAAATCTTCATTTATATAAAAATAATGGAAATGGTATATCTCAATTGGAATATTCTCATATCATAGGCAATTTAATGTATGTCATGGGCTGCACGCATCTAGATATCTCTTACTCAGTTAGTAAATTGAGTCCGTATAAAAGTAATCGAGTTGAAAATCATTGGAAAGCCATAATAAGAGTTCTTAGATATCTATGATATACTCTTAATAATGGATTGCACTACATTAAATTTCCTACTTCAGTTGAAGGATAAAACGATGTTAATTGGATATCTGACTCAAAGGATTCTAAATCCATAAGTGGTTATGTATTTACACTTGGTAGTGCAACGGTGTCTTGGAAATCCTCAAAACAGACTTGCATTGCTAGGTCAATTATGGAGTCTAAATTTATAGCTTTAGATAAAGCTGGAGAATAAGTAAAATGGCTTCAAAATTTTTATTGGATATTCTAATATGGCCAAAATCTGTGCCTGCAATTTGCATACATTGTGATAGTCAATCAGCAATTGGCATAGCATAGAGTCATATGTATAATGGTAAGTCTCGACATATACATTGAGGACACAATACCATTAAACAATTTCTCTCTAATGGAATAATTTCCATTGATTATATTAAGTTTAAGGATAATATAGCGGATCCGTTAACCAAAGGGTTAAGTATAGAAAAACTGTATAATTTATCTAGGGGAATGGGACTAAAGCCTACAAAATAAGAGAGTTATCTTGATGAAAACCCTATATAGTTGACTGGAGACCCCAAGATCTAGGCTCAAAGGGATAGTCGAATCTTAATTGACTCTTTGAAAAGAGCACTACTGAGTGTCAAACTCATACCTATTCATATTATAAAACAGTGTTGCCTACAACGGAAGTAAGGATAAGCTTAGATTTTAATGACTTCTATACTTTAAAAATTCAAGTAGGGTATAGTAGGATACTCTTAATGGGAAGTCCCCTATGTGAGTGTGAAAGGGTCGCTTCTATGAGAAATTCAAAATGCTGAATTATCTAAAGCACTCATGAAATCAGAAGTTGTCCTGGGTCAAAATGAACATAGTCGAAAGAACCAAATTTGTTTGAAAAACTACTGTGTCACATATATTGACTTGATTTACACAAAACACTGAAAATTTCAAGACATCGTGTTCACTAATTAGTAAGTAAATCTGATAGTCTCTCACTAAAGAAGTTTCTAGGCCAAAAATTATCTCTCCCCATACAGAATTTTTTTATAGAACCCTCTTAGTGTCTGCATAGTCGTTTATGTTGATCCAACCAATTGTCAATCATGTGGGGGATTGTTACAATTTATGGGTTTACTTAGGTTGATAAAATTAGATTTTAGTCAACTTTGGGGTCAATTTATTATGGAACCCACATGTCTTTTGAGACAACTCAGGCTGATAACTCGTTCACCTCCACAAGGATTATAACGTGGTATACTCACATATGAAAAAACTTAAATTATTGAATGAGAAATCGTAGCTCAAAGTACTCACTTGGAACATGGAAAATGGTTGAAGTGCTTAAGTTAAAGCTTATCCTATATAGGAAGAATGTGTAAAATGGGTGTTGTACCATATAACCCATTTCCGATTAAAGGTTTGGTGTCCTTGGGGTATCCCAACTCTTTGAAGGAGGGAGGACCTACTTGGTCTTAGGTTCACTTCCAAGACCACATGGATGGAAGTCGCCGTCACCGTCCCTTCTCGGGCTCGTGGGCCTTGGGCTTTGACTTGGCTAATGTATAAAAAAATTTAAGGCAACTTTATTGGGCTCTTTATGATTTTTTGTGGGTTATTCATTAAATTTTGGCCTAGCTTATTTCGTTTTTATTTTTTATTTTCTTATTCTATTGACAATTAATTCTGGTTATTCCCAAGAGTTGATTATTGGGATTTCCAAACGTTTTTTAACTGCCAGTTATTTTTTTCATAAATAAGTCGCCTGGGGTCTCATTTAAAGGTTACAAAATTTATTAAGTTGTACATATATTCTATGAGTTTGTAAGCGAGTTCTCAACAGCTGGTTGAAACAAATGTGGCACCCCACCTATTCTAATCCTGGGTGATCAGTCAGTTATTAAATTAAACAGAAATAATTTATGGTGTTATTCTTAGCATCACTCTCGGATTTTAATTTAATTACTAATACCCTAATAGCCTGGTTTTAAAATCTTAATCTTAATTATTAGCATGCAATAAATAAAATTGGAATAAATATATTAGTCAACACTTCCATGCACATAACAATGAATAATAAGATAATGACATAATTAAATAACCGAGTCTGGAATAACACTCCAAAGAATATCCAAATAGAGTCATCCGTAAGTAAAGTCTAAATCAACACTCGAAATAGACGGGAATAACTGAAAATACAAAATTTCTACAAATAGTATCCAACTATGATTGGACGACATGCCCTACTAAGATAATTGAAGATAGCTAAGAACTTAATAAAAGTGGAGGCATCTAATAGCAAGGTCATGTAACTTCCACAACAGCTGCAGCACGTCAAATGTAGGACCTCCTATACCTGGCGTCCGTGTGGCTGAGCACCTAAAATGGTTTTTACAAAAAAGGATTTAAAATGGGTCAAAACCAAAGTAAAACAGACTGAAAAAGTTTAGCAAGTGTTTAAAATGCGACAAGATCAAATATTATATGCATGTTAGTACAGTGTTCTCTCACTTGAGATCCTCACCCCTCAACTAATGTGCACGCCTAACGCACTACTCTAACTCACCTAGTTATACGACCCATCTTACTGGTCTGGCCTACAACTACTCGCATCTATTCAATTACAGTGCCCACCTACATTTCCCATACAATATGAGACTACCATTTTCTAAATCTTTATACTCGTTATGCATCTCTATTAAATGATTTAGTTTACATTCACATTGGTCAATTAAGATATCACTATCTATCTTATCTACTAATCCGCTCATAGTAAGATCAATCATATGTATATGTACAACTGTCACTCTTATCATACATACCTATACAACACCCCTAGGTGAAAACTTGCGGTGCGGGCATACTCAGCTATTAAGTTCTAGTACATCACGTACTAAATAAGGACATCGACTCGGATAATCTCCCTCTAACCATAAATTAAATCACACAATATTGGAGGCGAACAGAGATCTAATACTTTGGGATACGCTCATGCAGAAGGAAGACTCTATTCTCATGCAGAAAGTGGGTAAAACTCATGTAGAAAGTGAAATGGGTTTAATGTGTAAATATATCAAAAGTATGGATTTTTCATAAGTTGTGGGTTAAAAGTTAAAAATGGAAGTTAAAGGTTTCAAATATGTAAATAGTAGCAAAGTGGATGTTAAGATGAAAAATTTCATATATAAAGTGTGTATTTCAAATGTCTAAAAATGGAATTTTAATAGGTGAAAATGTGTTATTTTATATATTAAAGGTTATTTGTTGGCACTTATGGTGTGCGAGAAATAGAAGTATTTATGAGGGGGTGGACATGAAGGAAGACTCTATTCTCATTCTCAGTTGTGGGGAAATTAAGATGTATTTTCAGAATTATCCATTTACTGGTAGGAAATCGAGATTTTGTATTCATATTTTAGAGACTTTTTCAGTTTTAGGTGCTCACATGGCTCTTATTTGATGTATGCCAAAAGTGGGGGGCTATTCCCCAATTTTAGTTTCTAATAAAATCTCGAGTGTAATACCCCGTACTTTGGGCTATATTTATGGGATTAATTAATTAATTGTTGTATTAATTGGAAATTAATCCGGGTTATAATACTAATATAGTGCGAGTTAGTATTTAATTATGTGCTTATATGATTATATATGAGTTTGGAATTATAAAATTTGTCGTGGGATTTATATACGGCATTTTAGAAATTTTGTTGAGACGCGTGGGACCGCCGCGTCACGGTATATTATTTTGTTAATAAAAGTGAATTTAAAATCTATAATCCGTATGGTCGTTTTGAGTGCGCCAACGCGTCCGGAAGGGTCGAGATAGTCAGAAAACACTAGCCGGGGGGATAGTTTGGGTCCCGGGGTATTTTTAGGCTATAACGGCAACTTAAAGGATATTTTAGTAATTTGGTATTTTTGGGTAATTAAAAGTGACGAAAATGGAGAGTTGTAATCTGATAAGGATTGACCCAACCAACCTTTATTAACCCCATAAGCTACGTAGGTTATCATTTAGCCTTCCAACTTTCCCTAAGAAAACCCTAGCCACCATAGCCATCTTTGGAAGAAGAAAGCTTGGAGAAGGAGAGAGAGATAGAGGAATTCTGCAGAGATTCTTCACCAAATCAACACCAAATCCGAAATCAAACCAAGGCAAGTGGTCTAATTATGTTTAACTTCAGCAAATGTTCTTTCCATGTTAGCAAATTGAAGATTTATAATTGTTATTGGAAGATGAATGAAAACCCATGATTAATTGAACTTAGGTCTGAATTTTGAGGATAAATTGCATGTAGAATAGTTGATGACGATTAATCTGATGTGAATACATGATTGGGTGAAAGAAAAACGAATTAAATTCGGGGATTTGATGATGATATTATGTTAGGGTTCATGTTCTTGAGAAAATCTGGAAAAACTAGGTTTTTATGAAGATTGATCCATATGTAACCTTTAGATGTTGAATTATTGATTTATGGACGTTAGTAATACTGTAGGATTGTTATATGGCATTACTACGACGTTATATCTGAGAATCATACGTTAGAAATTAGTTTTGGGATGGATTAAAATCTGCAAAACGAAGCAGTCCGTAGCCATACCTGTTCGATCGATCGATCGACATTCATCAGTCAATCGATCGACTAGATCGATCGAGCGACATTCATAGGTCGATCGATCGACCTTCCCAGAATGAGTAAAATATTCCTTAATTTGATTTTAATGGTGGAAACCCTCGGAGAATACGTTTGTAGCCCTTATGAATACCCTCACCCTTGAGGAAGACCAGTAGGTGTGATTATTATAGTGGACTTTAATTAGAATACAATTCGAGGAATTATTCTAGATTATTGAAATTCGTTAGTGAGGTAACGTTTGGGTTAATAGTGTAAAGTTGTGTAATTTGATGAAATAAGGTTTAGAGAAGAAGTAAAGACCTTAAGAATAAAAATGTTATATTTGGGAACAATCGGAACTTAATAGTCTATTTGAGATAGATTTTAAGGATAAGGGATTACGGCGTGAGACGTGTCGGCAATTTAACCTTATATTAACGGGAGACTTGAAATATATATAAGTCTGGATTAATGGTATAATGATGTAGAAAATACCTTATTAAAATAGTGACATCTAAGATGTGTGAATGCTTAGTATATGGTTTATGTGTATAACATACCTACCATACTTGCTATCACGGGGGAGGTTACGTTCGCTTAGGACCCTCTAATCCTTGTGTGCCTACGGGGGGGATATAGACTGGTACCTTGATGAACATAGGTCATTGAAAGACTTATTGTGATATTAATAAGTCCGCTGATCATGGGAGCGTAGGTATGTGCGTGACCCATGTGATGGTGACTGTGTTCGCCTCCATTATTTGTGATGTTGTTATCGGTAAACTATTCCTGAGAGATTCGGAATATGAAATCCTTATGTACGTGATGTACCGGGATGGATAGCAGAGTATGTGTGCACCGCAGCTTAGTTCTCGGGGTGCTTGTGTCGTATAGTTATGACGTGAATAATATACGCTTAATTTAATGGGAACCTTCATGTTAATGTTGTGAATATAATTACGGTAATGTTCCGAGACTGATAATGAGTTAACTGATAGTTATATCAATGGCATATTTAGTAACTGAGTTTACGTTAAACCTCTATTTAATTACGAGCGTTGTTATAATAAATGGAACCTAGTAATATGGGTAGAACCTTTGGCAGTCTAGCTAGTTATGTCGTCAGTTAGCTAGTAGTATGGGTCGTTATAGATGGGTAATTACGTTAGGAGTGCACAGTTAGTCGAGAGGTGAGAAATTAATGTGAGTGCACGTCCTAACATGTACTTTACATTTAATGTTTTTAAATGTTTTTAAAGCACTTGCAGGTTTTTAAAATATAACACATTCGGGCTCTGACCCGTTTTCTTTTCAAATCTCTTTTTCTTGTAAAACCTTTTTAGGTGCCCAGCCACAAGGACACCCAGCATAGGATTCTCATTCAGGTGACGAGCTGTAGCTGTTTGTGGAAGCTACAGGGATTTGCATGTAGAAGCTTCTCTCATTGGGATTCGAGTCTCAGCATCTATCAGTTGTAGGGCATGTTGCCCAATTCTATTAGACATTTTTACATTTCAGTTTTCAGACTCTAGCATGTATTGCTCAGTATTCAGTTTTAGTATTTATTTCCGTTTTCTTATCAGTTGTGGGATTTGTATTGAGGAGTTTTTCCTCCAGAGTTTATATACATTTTGTGATGGTTATTCATTTCATTTCATTATGGTGAATGATGTTATTTAGTTATTCATTACTCTTGTTGCATGTTAATCAGATTTAATAAAAATTTGGCACTTACTTTTTAAATACTAGGTGGTTAGAAATAATAAAACGTTTTCGACAGTGATGCTATTAACTGAGCCAACTTGGCATTTTGAATTAATTTTATAAAGGAGTAGCTACCCGGTGTTTAATTAGTCGGGGTGTCACAGGTGGTATCAGAGCATCAGGTTCTAGTGTCCTTTAGGATCTGTACGGCTATTATGTTTCCGCTACGTTTTCTTTGATATAGAGCCCTATATTTTAGGACTGTTGTACTCTTATTGTGTATGCTTCGTTCTTCAGCTATTTTAAGTTTATAAACCGTGAACTTATAAACTTTGTTCTTATTTCAGATGCCTCCACGACGTGCACGACGAGTTCCCAGGGATGCAACGCCCGAACCCCAGCCCGCTCCAGTTCAGGGCATGTTGAACGCCACTGAGGTTGCAGCTATAGTAGCTCAAGCGGTGAATGCCGCGATTGCCGTTATTCAGCAAGCACCGCCTCAGGCGCCGGTTTCCGCGCCAGTCCAGGTTAATGCATTCCCGTCTGCTTGGGAACGTGTACGTGACGCTTTTCAGAAAGCGCATCCGCCAGAGTTTGAAGGAAGCTCAGATGTGATTGTATCGAGCCAATGGAGGAAGGATATACAGAGGCATTTGAGGATGCATGAGTGCACAGATGTTCAGAAGCAGGTGCTAGCTACTTTCAAGCTAGTTGGATCTGCGCTGCAGTGGTGGGAGTCCATTACCACCACGGAGGAGAGGGATACACTCACCATTCAGGAGTTCTGGGTGCGGTTTGACCGCAAGTACTTTCCATCCGCAGTTCATACAGAGATGAGGAGGAAGCTTATGAGTCTGAGGCAGGAGAGCAAGACAGTGGCCGAGTATGAGGCCGAGTTCACTAACCTGTTGAATATCGTTCCAGACGAGATTCCAACAGAGAAGAAGAAGATAGAGAAGTTCACTGATGGGTTGAATTGGAGGATCCGTCAGCATGTGCTAGGGAACCTATCGTTGGCCACGTATTCTGATGTGGTTAACGCTGCACTATTGCACTGCCAGGACCACCGTTTTCATATGGCCGAGGGCAAGCGGTCGGGGGAGTCTAGCCATCAGGGCAGGACTGGAGGACACGGTGCCAGCGGGGCACAATCTGGTCAGGGGCAGAGATAGACTGAGCAGGGTACCCAGCAGGGGGATAATAAGAGGTTCCGGTCAGGGAACTACAGGCAGGGACAGGGAGGTTTCCGTCAGGGCCAACAGGGGCAGAACGGGAATCAGGGCCAGCAGGGCCAAGGCAGGAATGGTAACGGCCACCAGGGCCAGGGACAGCAGGGACAGAGGGGAGGGAACTTCCCAGGGAAGTTCTTCGTCTGTGGCAAGATTGGCCACAAGCGACAGGATTGTCCTGATAGGGGCAGGGCCCCACAGCAGCAGCAGCAGGGTGCTCGCCAGGAGCCGCAGAGGCCTATATTTCCCGCCGCTCTTCCCGCACCGCCACATATCATTCCAGCACCTCAGCAGGGGCAGCTACAGTATGGACGTGTCTACAACGTTCACCAGGCTGCAGTTCCACTGGCACCGCCCGCGATCGAGGGTACGTTTCCTATCCATGGCACTATGGGTCGGGTGTTATTTGATACGGGTGCTACACATTGCTTTATTGCTACACACTTCGCGAAAGCTTTAGGATTGTTAGCTACGGCAGAGAGCACAGTGACATGTGTTGACTCACCATTAGGGAGTGGGTCACTTATTTTCTTTATATGCCTGGGAGTGGGGGTAGAGGTTGGTGGTTTGGTATTACCTGCAGATATGTTTGTGTTAGACATGCATGTTCACGATGTGATCATCGGTATGGATTGGCTCGTAGCATATAGGGCCATGATTGATTGCTTCAGCGGGAGCATTGTTTTTGCCATTCCGGGGCAAGAGATGTTTATAGTGGCGATGCCTCGCCCAGAGGGAGGGTCGACCGCTCATCTGTATTACATAGAGGAGGATACCTCTAAGGAGGTTGTTATTCCTTTAGATTCGATCCCGGTTGTCAGGGAGTATTCGGATGTGTTTCAGGAGATACCAGGCTTACCACCCAATCGAGAGATAGATTTCGTTATTGATTTGCTACCGGGTATGAGACCGATAGCACGTGCACCGTACCGTATGGCTCCGGCTGAGATACGAGAGCTACGGGATCAGATTGAGCAGTTGTTGGGTCAGGGGTTTATTCGGAGGAGTACTTCACCGTGGGGTGCCCCTGTGTTGTTCGTGAAGAAGAGGGATGGTTCACTGAGGTTGTGTGTGGACTACCGAGAGTTGAATAAGGTCACGATACGGAATAAGTATCCGTTGCCTCGAATCGATGACTTATTCGACCAGTTGAGAGGAGCTTCTTTCTTCTCGAAGATTGATTTGAGATCGGGATACCATCAGTTGCGTATCAGGGAGGAGGATGTCTCGAAGACTGCGTTCTTGTCGAGATATGGTTCTTACGAGTTTCGGGTTATGCCTTTCGGCTTGACCAACGCTCCAGCAGTGTTTATGGACTTGATGAACAGGGTGTTCAGAGATTTTCTCGATCAGTTTGTCATTGTCTTCATTGATGACATTCTGGTCTACTCTCAGACAGAGGAGGAGCACGCCGAGCATTTGAGGCAGGTTTTGCAGACACTTCGTCAGAACGAGCTGTATGCAAAATATGAAAAGTGCGGGTTTTGGCTGAAGGAGGTCCAGTTCTTGGGTCACATTATTTCCGACCAGGGAATATCTGTCGATCTGGGGAAGGTGTCAGCGGTGAGGGAGTGGGGACAGCCCACGACACCAACAGAGATTCGTAGTTTCTTGGGCTTAGCAGGATACTACAGGAGGTTTATTCGGGGTTTTTCGGAGATAGCGGGTCCTTTGACACATCTTACTCATAAAGGTGTGCCATATATCTGGAGTGATGCCTGTCAGTTGGCATTCGATGAATTGAAGGACAGATTGACCTCAGCACCTGTGTTAGCATTGCCGAGACCAGGAGTTGAGTATTTGGTTTACACCGATGCGTCTTTGCAAGGGCTTGGAGGTGTTTTGCAGCAGGAGAGACAGGCCATAGCTTATGCTTCCCGTAAGCTTAAGCCTCATGAGAAGAATTACCCCACACATGATTTGGAGTTGGCGGCAGTGGTATTTGCCTTACGGATTTGAAGGCACTATCTTTTGGGGGAGAAGTTTCAGCTGTTCACGGACCACAAGTCCCTACAGTATCTGTTCACGTAGAAAGAGTTGAACATGCGGCAGCGTAGGTGGCTTGAATTTGTGAAGGACTACCAGTTCCACATCCAGTACCACCCGGGTAAGGCTAACGTGGTAGCAGACGCGTTGAGCCGCAGGCCAGCAGATGAGGTGGCAGAGGTGTGGAAAGCTAAGTGGAAGGAATTGGGACACCAGGATGCAGTGGCCCGATCTTTCATGTCTGTGATGACCGTTACACCGCAGATTGTCACGAAGGTAGTACGGGCACAGGCCGATGACTCGTTCTGTCAGGAGCAGATAGTTTGATTACTTGCAGAGGGAGCCGAGTCCTATACCGTTAGCTCAGACGGGGGATTGCGCTTCAATGGGAGATTGGTAGTTCCGGAAGGGGAAGAATTGCGGCACGATGTGATGGCAAAGTCGCACGGCTCACGGTTCGCGGTACATCCCGGAGGGGACAAAATGTACCAAGACATGAGGCGGCAATATTGGTGGAGCGGTATGAAGAGAGATATCGTTGAGTTTGTCTCAAAATGCGCCACTTGTCAGCTTGTAAAAGTGGATCATCAGAGACCAGCAGGTTTGCTACAGCCGTTGGAGGTTCCGGTGTGGATGTGGGAGAGCATATCCATGGATTTTATCACGGGGTTGCCTACGTCGCAGAGGGGTCACGACTCCGTTTGGGTAATTGTGGACAGGTTGTCCAAGGTCGCTCACTTCTTACCCGTAAGGACTGACTACACTACGGGACAGTATGCTCAGCTTTTCATTTAAGAGATTGTGAGACTTCACGGTGTGCCCCTGAATATCGTGTCTGACAGAGACAAGATATTTGTTTCGAGGTTTTGGGAGAGTTTCCAGGAGGCCATGGGCACAGAATTGCGGTTGAGTACGGCTTATCACCCGCAGACCGATGGGCAGACAGAGCGCACCAACCAGATGTTGGAGGACATGCTACGCATGTGCATTATTGACTTCGAGGGTGGATGGGAGCAGTACCTTCCACTGGTGGAGTTTGCTTACAACAACTCCTATCAGTTCACGATTGGCATGGCTCCGTTTGAAGCACTGTACGGTAGGCCTTGTCGTTCCCCAGCATGTTGGTTGGAGATGGGGGACAACAAACTACTCGGGCCGGAAGTGATTCAGGACACTTCGGCAAGGATTGAGCTGATTCGTAGTCGCATTCGGGTAGCTCAAGACAGGCAGAAGAGTTATGCTGATGCGAAGAGGTTTTTCAGAGAGTTCCAAGTAGGGGACCAAGTTCTGCTCAGAGTATCTCCTATGAAGGGGATTATGCGTTTCGGGAAGAAGGGGAAGTTGGCACCGAGGTATGTGGGGCCCTTCCCTATTATTGAGCGGATCGGACCGGTTGCGTATAGACTTGGGTTACCGGAGCACTTGCATCGAATTCACGATGTGTTTCACATTTCCTCGCTGAGGAAATACCTTAGAGATGATTTGGCTCATTCTCACATTGCTGTGGAGGACATCGATCTCCAGCCGGATAGCTCCTACGAGGAGGGGCCAATTGCTATTTTGGACCGAAGCGAGAGGAAACTGCGGTCAAAGATAGTCCCGTTAGTACGTGTTCAGTGGCGACATCACAATGTCGAGGAGTCCACATGGGAGTGCGAGGATGAGATGCGCGAACGTTATCCAGAGCTGTTTTTAGCAGGTACTTTCTAGTTTCGAATTTCGGGACGAAATTCAGTTATTAGGGGGGGAGTATGTAATACCCCGTACTTTGGGCTATATTTATGGGATTAATTAATTAATTGTTGTATTAATTGGAAATTAATCCGGGTTATAATACTAATGTAGTGCGAGTTAGTATTTGATTATGTGCTTATATGATTATATATGAGTTTGGAATTATAAAATTTGTCGTGGGATTTATATACGGCATTTTAGAAATTTTGTTGAGACGCGTGGGACCGCCGCGTCACGGTATATTATTTTGTTAATAAAAGTGAATTTAAAATCTATAATCCGTATGGTCGTTTTGAGTGCGCCAACGCGTTCGGAAGGGTCGAGATAGTCAGAAAACACTAGCCGGGGGGATAGTTTGGGTCCCGGGGTATTTTTAGGCTATACCGGCAACTTAAAGGGTATTTTAGTAATTTGGTATTTTTGGGTAATTAAAAGTGACGAAAATGGAGAGTTGTAATCTGATAAGGATTGACCCAACCAACCTTTATTAACCCCATAAGCTACGTAGGTTATCATTTAGCCTTCCAACTTTCCCTAAGAAAACCCTAGCCACCATAGCCATCTTTGGAAGAAGAAAGCTTGGAGAAGGAGAGAGAGATAGAGGAATTCTGCAGAGATTCTTCACCAAATCAACACCAAATCCGAAATCAAACCAAGGCAAGTGGTTTAATTATGTTTAACTTCAGCAAATGTTCTTTCCATGTTAGCAAATTGAAGATTTATAATTGTTATTGGAAGATGAATGAAAACCCATGATTAATTGAACTTAGGTCTGAATTTTGAGGATAAATTGCATGTAGAATAGTTGATGACGATTAATCTGATGTGAATACATGATTGGGTGAAAGAAAAACGAATTAAATTCGGGGATTTGATGATGATATTATGTTAGGGTTCATGTTCTTGAGAAAATCTGGAAAAACTAGGTTTTTATGAAGATTGATCCATATGTAACCTTTAGATGTTGAATTATTGATTTATGGACGTTAGTAATACTGTAGGATTGTTATATGGCATTACTACGACGTTATATCTGAGAATCATACGTTAGAAATTAGTTTTGGGATGGATTAAAATCTGCAAAACGAAGCAGTCCGTAGCCATACCTGTTCGATCGATCGATCGACATTCATCAGTCGATCGATCGACTAGATCGATCGAGCGACATTCATAGGTCGATCGATCGACCTTCCCAGAATGAGTAAAATATTCCTTAATTTGATTTTAATGGTGGAAACCCTCGGAGAATACGTTTGTAGCCCTTATGAATACCCTCACCCTTGAGGAAGACCAGTAGGTGTGATTATTATAGTGGACTTTAATTAGAATACAATTCGAGGAATTATTCTAGATTATTGAAATTCGTTAGTGAGGTAACGTTTGGGTTAATAGTGTAAAGTTGTGTAATTTGATGAAATAAGGTTTAGAGCAGAAGTAAAGACCTTAAGAATAAAAATGTTATATTTGGGAACAATTGGAACTTAATAGTCTATTTGAGATAGATTTTAAGGATAAGGGATTACGGCGTGAGACGTGTCGGCAATTTAACCTTATATTAACGGGAGACTTGAAATATATATGTCTGGATTAATGGTATAATGATGTAGAAAATACCTTATTAAAATAGTGACATCTAAGATGTGTGAATGCTTAGTATATGGTTTATGTGTATAACATACCTACCATACTTGCTATCACGGGGGAGGTTACGTTCGCTTAGGACCCTCTAATCCTTGTGTGCCTACGGGGGGGATATAGACTGGTACCTTGATGAACATAGGTCATTGAAAGACTTATTGTGATATTAATAAGTCCGCTGATCATGGGAGCGTAGGTATGTGCGTGACCCATGTGATGGTGACTGTGTTCGCCTCCATTATTTGTGATGTTGTTATCGGTAAACTATTCCTGAGAGATTCAGAATATGAAATCCTTATGTACGTGATGTACCGGGATGGATAGCAGAGTATGTGTGCACCGCAGCTTAGTTCTCGGGGTGCTTGTGTCGTATAGTTATGACGTGAATAATATACGCTTAATTTAATGGGAACCTTCATGTTAATGTTGTGAATATAATTACGGTAATGTTCCGAGACTGATAATGAGTTAACTGATAGTTATATCAATGGCATATTTAGTAACTGAGTTTACGTTAAACCTCTATTTAATTACGAGCGTTGTTATAATAAATGGAACCTAGTAATATGGGTAGAACCTTTGGCAGTCTAGCTAGTTATGTCGTCAGTTAGCTAGTAGTATGGGTCGTTATAGATGGGTAATTACGTTAGGAGTGCACAGTTAGTCGAGAGGTGAGAAATTAATGTGAGTGCACGTCCTAACATGTACTTTGCATTTAATGTTTTTAAATGTTTTTAAAGCACTTGCAGGTTTTTAAAATATAACACATTCGGGCTCTGACCCGTTTGCTTTTCAAATCTCTTTTTCTTGTAAAACTTTTTTAGGTGCCCAGCCACAAGGACACCCAGCATAGGATTCTCATTCAGGTGACGAGCTGTAGCTGTTTGTGGAAGCTACAGGGATTTGCATGTAGACGCTTCTCTCATTGGGATTCCAGTCTCAGCATCTATCAGTTGTAGGGCATGTTGCCCAATTCTATTAGACATTTTTACATTTCAGTTTTCAGACTCTAGCATGTATTGCTCAGTATTCAGTTTTAGTATTTATTTCCGTTTTCTTATCAGTTGTGGGATTTGTATTGAGGAGTTTTTCCTCCAGAGTTTATATACATTTTGTGATGGTTATTCATTTCATTTCATTATGGTGAATGGTGTTATTTAGTTATTCATAACTCTTGTTGCATGTTAATCAGATTTAATAAAAATTTGGCACTTACTTTTTAAATACTAGGTGGTTAGAAATAATAAAACGTTTTCGACAGTGATGCTATTAACTGAGCCAACTTGGCATTTTGAATTAATTTTATAAAGGAGTAGCTACCCGGTGTTTAATTAGTCGGGGTGTCACATCGAGTTTCTTGAAATATATATATATATATATATATATATATATATATATATATATATATATATATATATATATATATATATATATATATATATATATATATATATATATATATATATATTAACGGTGTTAATGTGACAAATGTGAAAGTTTTGTAATATGAGGTATTGAACAAGTGTTTAAAATGGATAAAAGTGCTTTAAATATTAAATTGGAAACTTAATAACCATTTTGGGAGATCACACTTGTTAAAGGACCAAATTGCAAGTTTTGATAAATAAAGAATAAATTGGTAATTTACTTAAAATTGAACATTTTTATAGTATAAAAATGTTGATGAATATTTTTACACTAGTGTGGGTGAAAATGAATCAAGTCCATAATGGTGAATGATTTTTCATATTAAAATCAACGTGTGTGTGAATAAAGGACTTAAAGGAGAAAGAAATAATTTTCCAAGAGTTTATGGAAAAACGTATGGTTATGTCTGGACTTTTGGCTTCGGTCCGTAAATGTGTATTAATATGAACATTGGAATAAGGTTGAACACATTAAAAAGATAAAGAAACTCTCAAATGATGCCTAAAAATAATTCAGCAGGGCATAACGTCCTTAGTATTGAACGATAATGGTGACTGGAACCGACGGTGTGGAGCTAGTGAAGTGCATGGATATTGGAAGATTGCGAGAAACGATAATGGTATTAATTGGAACATGATAACAAATGGATTTTGTGATAGAAATAACCTAACTTATATGAAATGATCCATGTGTCGTTTGGTTCATAATATGAGCAAGTAAATTGAGAATAATGACTAATGTCCATAATAAAAAAGAAATGGTTAAGTAAGATGATTAAATGGGTAATTAAGTAACCTAATGAGGTTTAAACCCATAATGACACAAGTGTGCGTGTTATATAAGGCTTTCAATGTTAGTGAACATTTTCTAATACAATATGTGCGTGTGTTGAAATAAAGTCTTAGGTAATGATTAACAACTCTAGTGTGAGTTAATGAACTTTGAGTAATAAACGCTTGCAAAGTAAATGAAAGGTTTTCCCAAAAATCATAAATTGGTTAACTATGTGCGTTAATGGGAAAGAATGATAGTTTTAAGCATAAAGATACAAGATGATTATGTTTTAAAGACAAGGAGAATAAACGGAATCACATAACGTTTTTAGAATAAAATTGTTTAATACATTAGGACATGAATTTCAGAAGATATAAATTTAGATATATATATATTTTCACATGCATGTACTTATAGCATGTCAGTATTCTTTCAGTCCTTCGTTCTATATATCATTTGTATAAGTTCCCACAGACCATTTGTCTCACTCACTCCTTTCTATTACGGCATGATGTATTATGTCCCGTATTTTGAGAGCATTGTACAACTAGTACTTAATTTTCATTTACGTTAGTAGCTCTGTTTTCATGTCCTTAAGGGCAAACCCGTTGGTCATATCTCGTAGTTTGATGAAAATTGGAATTACATGCTAACAAGTATAACATTTAATAACAATAAAACTAGATTAGAAACATTATTTAGGTTGTTCCATTGCACTTAACAATTAACGCGCGAGCCGGATAGGGTTGATCCTTTTATAACCCTTAAATTCGGATTGGGATGTTACAAATTGGTATTAAAGCTTTAGGTTTAATGTTCATTTTGGGTGTGGTGTGGTGAGGTCGGTAGAGGATCTTTATGATGTTGATGTTAGTTTGGGCTGGTCATATTGGGTTAGTGATGATTTCGATTTTTTATCTTGAACAGTGAAGTCAAGGACATTAACATGGTGTACAACTCTTTACGAGATGGTAAACGACTAAGTTATCAGCCTTTCATATTCTAGGTGTTTCTGATGTATATGTGTCGGTAAGTCAAGGGTGTTAGTGTAGGATAATAATGACAACACCCTGATGTTTTGCGTGAGATGTATTATGTGGTAAATTTAATGATGAGAGTAGCCTTAGTATTAGTAGTAATATCGGGTAGTGCTCATTGAGACCTAGTTATAATGCCAGTATATTTCATTTGTGAAGGTCATGTGACTGAGTGGCTTTCATAAGTGTTGATTTACGGGGAGAACATATTCGCTCCCTTAGTTGAGGACTTGGATTTAGCATATCTTAATTATAATGCAGTACTAGATAATAATGATGATTGAAAGTAACCTAGGAGTGAACTTAGAATAATTTTGGTGATTTAGTATTAAGCACTAGCGTTGTGATGTTCTAGAATAGTACCTCTTGGAGCATCACTAGGGTAAGCCTCCTTTTTGGCGATACCTGATGTCTTGTGTCCTATAAAAACTATGGTGGTATTAATATATAGTCTTAGAGATAATAATGTGGTATTGATGAATAGGATCCCTTCTAGCATCCGTGGTGTGGGCCTTGGTGTTTATCGGCAATACCCGACGTCCCGTATCCTATCAAAATTGTATAGTTGTGCTAGCTTGTAGATTAGCATAAAGTATGATACTTACATAGTGAGGTAGGTTACTCATTATGGATTGAACAATCATTGAGGTTTAGTAATACGGTTTGATGAAATTTACATCGGGTTAATAATATGAATAGAAATCTAAATCGGTATTGATAATTCCATAGAGGTGTATACTACGAGTTAGCTAGTGAGATGTTAATTCAAGTGGTAGACATCCCATGGTAATAGTGAACTAAGGTTGTGTATCCTGTATTATGGTAACAGTGATGTCTCTCCTTGCGACGCTAGGATTCCTTAGGATGTCAGGGATATAGACTCACAGTTGATATAGCATGTAGTGACTAGGATTAATGCCTTAAGGTTACGAGTTGGTGGCCTTGATCAGTTTTCATGCAAGATAGGATTCTATCAGGTGACTCTTACACTAGGATGTGTATGCCCATTTTGGAAATGATTAATTTGTTTTATTTTCCTTGATGCATTTGGAAGAATCAATGTCGTATTGAGGTTTATGGGGTGATGGCAAATAATGGATGATTGTAGTGTGGTTAGGTCATATTCATTTGTGGTAGTTTTTTGGAATTAGTGCCATGGCTTTTGTTTATAAGATTGTGTCATCATATGACCTTGAGGACAAGGTCAAAAATAGGTTGATATGTTCTAGGTTATGCACCTGGGAGAGTTAGAACACAATGATATTCATAATGGCTTAGAAATAACACTTATAATGGGGGTGTTAGGCTTAATTATAACACCTGGATGTGCTACCAGTATAGTTTGGTATGTCTCTAGTCAGGGAAATCATTAGGTCTTAGGCATGGGTAATGATTGAAGGTTTTAGATGACACTAGGATAATTATGATTTGGAATCATGTAGGATGTTGCTAAGAGGTGTATAAATGGTTCGTGAATGTTTGAAACTATGTGAGCAGTGTGTTTCACTTTATGAGAGTGATCTAGAAAACTAATGTCAGCTATCGTATGTTAAAATTGTGGAGACCTATGTATGATAGGTAAATGGATAATAGTAAGTGTTGAAAGTATGTAATTTCATTTGGTTCAGATGGTTATGCTTGCCAATCATGGAAAGGTCGCATGACCCTGAAGGATGAAAGCCTAGCGTTCCATATTCCTAAAGAAATTGGTTTCTTACATCGCTGGTTCTGCATGGTTCATTCATGGTTAGGACCCTTCAGGGTTAGTGGGAATAAACAAGGTATGGTGCAACTATAATACTTTAGCAAATATTGATGAGAGTTGTAGATTTCAAGTGTACGTTGTGGGTTCGTACTTCGTGTGCATTCCTCATTGTCAGAATTTGATTATTTTTTTAGCGTGGATGTCGCCTAATTTGTTGCACTCAAGTATCTTTTTTTATCCCAGTAATGGTAATTTGTTGATCAGCTATGATTTCGGTGTAGCGTTTCATAAGCTTAGTTGTGATGTGGGTTTGGTCGGTAATGGCTAATGTGTCATGGTATATGAGTTCGCCCTTCTTTGAAAGTATCCATATTCTACACTACTTTGTGTGTACACATGGTCTCGCGTTTGTCACATATAGTTTGCATTTGTTACTTGATTGCTTTAGGTTAATAGATTTCGTTAGTTGATCGGTATAACTAGTTATGACTTGGTCATGGGTTTCGAGGATGTGACTCGAGGATATTGTGAGTATTAGAATTTGATGAAACATTAGGTGCTAGTGTCGCACTCGATTTGGGACTATATGAGTTGAGGATGTAATCTCTCATGTATATTTGGGCTGTGATACCTAGGATCACTTTAGAATAAACACGAGGATCTCGTAGGAGATATCGGTCGGATAAATGAATGTGATAATGTAACTGTCCCATTATTGTTAATATGAATGACCAGTAATGTTAATGATGTATCAACCCCGGCTTGGCGTGATCTAGATTTTGAGGAAACATAGGTTTATTAACTTAAAATTTCATAATGATTCATGATAATGAGTTCATTGATGATAGTGTGATATGTGGGAAAGTATTAATTGTTAAGAAGTATTGTTTATATGGACGTGTTGAGCGGTCCTGGGAATTAAAAATAAGACCTCAGTGTCCAGCCATAATTGGGTTAGCATAATGAAAAGTGATAAGAATGAGACATTTGGGTTTAGGATGTGACGTTGAGGATGACCTAAGATTTGACACGAACCATTAAATAACCAAATTCTATGTTTTGATGACCAAGAATTCTGAGGATAAAATTTCCTAAGTTGGGAAGAATTTAATGCTTGGCCCTAGAAAATAGATGTTGAACAATAATTTGAGTATTTTATTTAAAAATATAATTATAGAAACAAATTCATAAGTTATTGATTAGAATTATACATAAAATGAGGTATTGCACGAAGTGATTAAAAAGGAAATTTCCACGTTTAATGGTTTGGATCGATGCACATTTCCTTCCAACTAGTTGGTGTGAATATATCCATAAAGTACGATATCGAGGAACAAACGAACCAAGAATATGGGTAAGTGTAATTTATAATATAGATAACATGCGACTCGAATATGTATAACTTTGCGCAGTTTTTGTGGAATACCTTGTTGGCTAGAAAAATTGTTTGAACACTACTTAAGGGTATAAAAAGTAAGGATAAAAAGATTATGGGTCAAATTAAGAAAAGAAGGAAGTTTTTGTGATTAGTCTAACGATCAGTAAAAACTAACCCTTGGGACACGATTGATTGAGCCATCGATAGATCAATGGATTTTTCTCGATCGATCGATCAATGCAGGTCTGCAAAAGTTGTCCTTTATTTTTTTTTGTCTCAATTGTAGCCCTTAAGCATTTGACGTGTTGACATTAAAGAGATTAAAAGACCAAGATCAATACATTTTTACCTATTGAAGGGAGTTTTGGGAATTCCTCTTGTGTTAAAGTAGGATTTGGGGTTTGATTTAAAAGCAAATGAGGAGAGGAGGGTGGGGGGGATTCTATCAGATTTTTAACCTCTCTCTTTCTCTCTAACTTAGGGATCCCATGGGGGATACCCTTCTTCCCCACGTGTTGAAAATCTTGTACCACTGTCAAATTATTATTTCAACCCACATAAATGTATGTAATTTGCAACAATAATCTCTATTAAAAAACTATTAATCCCTATTATTGAAAGCTGTAAATCTCTACCTCGCAATACTCATGGAAAAATGTTTTTCTAACATCAATTTGTTCAATCTGTAAATAATATATTCCCACCTATAGCTAATAGCTCCCCAAGGGAAGTGTGTTTCACAATCGGAGAGAACACTTTACGGTAAACTACACCCTTTTTTAAAAAAAAACTTGGTTATAAACCTGGTCTTGTAAGGCACATTTTTCTAAGTATAAATCCATCAGCATCTGAAGGATTTTATCATATAAAAAATTTAGAAGTAGCTAACTTGTCTTATGTGGAGAAAAATAATATACTGAATCATGGTGACATTCCACTCATTAGAATCAGTACCACTCATCGTCTCATAATATTTAGATGGATCGTCACTCATATGCAACCATATTGTCATTAATTCCATATAACTTTATAGGACCCTCAGATCACTTATAGTGGCCAAAGATGATTGTTCCCGCCTATGTTGACCAATATTTCTATGGAAACATTATTATCATCAAATTGTTACCTTCGTATGGATTTACAAACTCTGAGTTCTCTTTCACTATCAAAAAATTGTTGGCGTATCCCTATTGATTATATATGCCTAATGAAAAGTCACATTTCTACTATAATACTCCGTACTTTTATTGATATTCAAATTGCATAAGTGGCGTAATCTGGTCATTAGAGGAAATTACTGTGAATAGTAATTTTGGAATTTATGAGTGTAATTAAATAAATTTATAATATAAAGTGAATAGTAAATATAAGTTTGCAAGTGTCAAATTAATATTTACATGGATTATATTTTCTTACGAGACTAAGTTTATGAGTTGGATTATTTTAATTACATGTCGTAGTTGGGTAAAGCGACAAAGGATAATATTTTATTTGGAAAAAATGCGTATTGAAATGTGTTGGGTTTGATTAGTGAATTTTTGTTAAGTGACTTGGATGGATATTTCGAGGGGGAGGTTGGGTTCAGAATGGCCGAGATAGTCAGAATAGAATATCTGGGGGTATTGTTTAGGTTCCGGGGACTTTTGGACTAGTAGGGACTCACAATTAAGTAAACGAGCCAATTTTTGGTATAATAAGGGATAAGATTTATAAACCCTTATAACCCTTATTTCTACCACAATTCATCCCTAGGAGAGAGAAAGCGAAGAGAGAAAACAAAGAAGATAAGAGAGGAAGGAAGAAAGGGGATTCCGGGCCAAACTCCACGGGATTCGACTCGAGGTTGTCAGATTTTATCCACGAGGAAAGTGCTTACATGCTTTATCCTTTTATGTGTATCCCATATTATAGTTGGTGTTAATAAACTCTAAAGATTTTTGGGTTGTTTTTTCATGAATCAAAACGGGGGTTTCGGAAGTTAGAATGAGTAAAACCCGGATAATATTCAATTTGAGAAACTTAGAAATTCATTGAAATTAGTTGTTGATTCTTGGTTCTAGGATGATTATAACCTATTTTCCTTGAATATATATAGTTGGTTGTGATTTAATGAGTTTTGGAGAAGAAATAAAAGCTTGGAGGTATGTTAATGGCCGAAATAGAGTCTCGGAGAAGAAGCTGACCTGATTGATCGATCGATCGACGGACAGGGGTCGATCGATCGAACCTTCAGGATTTTTAATAGTTTTGGCTTGTTTAGTTTAAATGGGATAAATTACTAAATTAATTATTTCTGGCTTATTTATTTGAGGAAATAAATATCCAACTAAGGGAAATTTATACCTAGCCATTTAAGGGAATTAATTAAGACTAGGAGGGTGAAAAATTGTGTGACACTCAATGTGTAGTTTTGAGGAAAATGAATCGTGGAGTTAGACATTTGGGGTTGACAAAAATAATGTGGGGACTTCTAAATTATTATTTGAGTAAGATTTATACCTTGGGTTAGTTGAAAGTAAAATCCAGAACATACTAATTTAGGGGTGTTTGGTACGCGTAACACTCGGGGTGGTATTTCGGCGGACGATTATATATATATAATTGTGCACATAGAAAATGTATTTATATGCCGATTATGGTTGAGTAAATACTACGAGGTGATTAGGATGGAATTTAGGATACAGGCTAAAGATGGTTGAGCAGTTATCCGACATGTCTATTGACGACTATTGTTATAGAGGATGTGAAACCTATGGGATGGAGATAAGTGATTTATATACTTATTTAATTATTACGAATTGGTATATTCAGGTTTATGTAAAATCCTTAAAATTAATTAATGTGTAAGGTAAATCTTAAGTAAGAGAATACTTATCGAAATAGTATTTTAAGTATATGAATACTTATGTGTTTTTATGAATGGGAACATTTGAGTTATTGGCTATAGTTATAAGAGTTTGGCAAGTATAGCTCGAGCATATTGAGGAATGTTATATTTTATATATACGGGTATTGTTACTCTCTCTCTCTCTCTCTCTCTCTATATATATATATATATATATATATATATATATATATATATATATATATATTTGATTATAAATATATTGGTATGAAAATGGTATATTTATGTATGTGTATATCTCTAGTACTATCCATGGAGGTTGCACGATGTGGGTGAATCCCCTGGCTTACGGAGGAGGGAGAGTATATCCCCAGATCATATTGTCCCGTATATGGGTGTGATATTATTTTATTCCACTTTTAGGAGGGAATATGACAGCCTCCACCGTTTAGTGTTTCTACCATGATCATGAGAAAGTCTGACTTGGTACCGGGGTTAAGTTGAGCAAACTCGGATGTGGATTGGCACTTTGAGACTGCATCCTTGAGTTATAACTCGATGGGATGGTTATTATACTTATGATTGTAAAATAAGTACAAATATACTTGTTTTCTGTAATATATTGTGTGAATATGGTTATGAGATATCATATAACGTTATATGGTGTAAAGTAAAATGAACAAAATGTTATTCTCCTTCCGGTAGTTTTATATCCGGAGTAAAATATAAAGGTAATTTGTAGGTTCAAGTGAGAGCTATTTATATAAGGGTTACTATATGTTGAAGTGAAAATGGTATTTAAAACTAGTGAATGTTACGGTAAATGAACGGTAGAGTTTTATATAGAATCAAGGACTACATATATATCACATGGATGATTTTATCAACTAAAAGCTTATGTAATATCTTACGGTGTATCATATTTTATCATGAAAGGTAGGTGGTAGTTAGGAGGATTTAGAGAATGGGTTAAAGAGATTTGTTAGACGGGGTAGCTTAACTAGGTTGTTTAAAAGGTACGCGATAGGTGTGCACTATTTGAAGAGGGGTTAGGTGTATCTCATGAAAGTACGATACCAGTTTAAATATGAGAGATTTCATATTTTAAAATATGGCTTTTAATAACTTGCTAAAACTTTTCAAAAATCGGGCTCTGATATATATATATATATATATAGGTGTCCAGACAGAGGGATGCCTGGATGATGATTCATTCGAGTCAGATGTTTGCTGCAGCAGCTGTGGATGCAAGCAGGTTTATTTTAGATGCTTCTATCCTTGTGATGCATATAGGAGGCATTATAGAAATATTCAGGCCAATAGCCCAATTGTATTCATTTATCGCCTTTTAGTGCGGCATTCGATTTGGTTGTACTATGTTGTACCGAGGGTTCGGTTATTTTATTTCATCTCAGTTGTTGTATATAAACTGTGTGAATGTTTTACTTGGTTGGTTTGGTTAAAAAGATTAGTTAAATAAAATCTGATGCCAACCTAATAAGTTATTAGTAATTAAATTGGTTTTCAACAGTGATGCTAAGAATGAACCATATGAGATTTTTGTTTTAATCTGGTATAGGACTGATCACCCAGTATTTTATTAGGCGGGGTGTCACATCTACTTACCACCATTTTTCCTGTAGTTTGGTCACCATCATTTATACCCCTTAAACGTACTAAAAATATATTTTAAGATTTTTTTAAGCCCACAGATCAATTTTATCCTCGCGAATATGAAAATAAAGTGGACACCCATCTTTATACCTTGGGATAACATTTCTACTCCACATATCTCACCCCCTAATCTAGACTTTGCCTTGGGCCCTCTAGATTGGCCCATCTTCTTGAGCTTCCTATGTTTCTCTCTCATGTCCTAACAGTGGATTAAGGTGGCTTAATCATATAAGTATATATAAGTATATATATCATTCACATGCACAATATGCATACATCCATATGATCCCATCATATGATCAAACATTAAACCATTACGTAAGGTTTAAATATTCATACCATGTATATCCACAACATAAATATATCCATATATTCATATCTATATAGATATATATACATATATTCACATATCCCTATATCTATATATAGATACTAATTCTCGTTCATATGTATAAGATATATAAACTCGGCTATAAGTATACATAATCCTCAATATACAAGCCGTCACCACAAATTCCTTTAAATTTACCTCGATATGTGAATGCAATCCCTCACTTGAAACATATTCAATCATTTTTCCTATGATGAATACTCTTCCAAAATAGTATGTATATATATACATATATATTCAACATTAGGGTTATCACCCAAAATTTTTTATAGGAAACCATCACTACACATACCATCTATATTCAAAAATACATAATTATCTTCAGTACTCGTTGACCATTGTCATATACATGACCAACAGTCTAAAAATCCTCAAATTATCCCAACCTTATTTCATGTATTGGAATCTCAATGATTATTTCCACACAATTATGTGTAAACTTATGCTACCGCTTATTCGAGTTGATAGTACAATCCAAATCGTTCCCAATTTCACCTATGGTTCAATTAATCTTATGAACCCTTACTCCTATTGAGTTATCGATTGTTCCTTAGTCTAAACATTTCTAAGGATACGTGACCCCTCTCACTCTTCGGTCCCCAAACATTAATCTCAATAGGATCCTATTTACCATAAGGATTTGGCACTACCCTCGGCCTACAATTACGAGCCATACCCTAACAACTCTCTCTTTAAGAGTTCTTAACTTCACATCATATCTATACTTACTTTTGATTTAATAATTAGGATTCTCAACCCCAATGAGGTTTCCCACTATCTCCATCAACATACACAACTCCAATGTATGCAAGTAAACATATACCTTCCTTAAACTATTTAAAGAAGTCCCCAAAATCATAATAAGTGAGAAACCCCCTATAAGTCTCCAAAACATATCTCTTACATCATAAGAGAAGGCCCCAAATCAATAAGCCCAACCAAAAAGGGGGTTGAAATCACTATGGAGAAAATTACACAAAATGCCCTGTTTCCGAATCGATTCGGCCCTATTCTGAATTGATTCGGCCTAGCGAATCGTTTAGGCCTCCAAGGAGAATCAATTCGGGTCCAAAGACCTAGGCTTCTGTCTCAGGCCGAATTGATTCGGGTTGCATTCGAATCAATTCGGCCAATGCAGACCTGCCAATTTTCCTAGGCCGAATCGATTCTCTTAAGGGGCGAATAGATTCGGGTCTGCAGAATTTGAAGGGTTCTTCTTCTTCAATGAACCCATGAATTCTAAACCCTAAAGTTTCTATTCTAACCCCCAAACCTTCATCAAATCATGATTCTAATCCAATAAATCAACCCAAAGTTGATCCCAACCATTTCTACACCTTTAAACCCATATATAAACAGTGATTTCAAGATTAAACCCAAAAATCTAGTTTTTGATATTAATACCCAAAATCATTTCTTTAACCCACAAATTATGAAATCAAATACAAAAATGACTTATTTAGCAAGATTAACCACTTGCCTCAATTTTGTAGAGGTTGGATCGTCCTCGTTGTCGCGTTTGGGCCGGAATCTCCGAGCTTTTCTTCCCCCCTCTCTTCTTTTCTCTCTTCTCTTCTCTTTTCTTTCTCTTTATCTATTTCTATAAATGAGAAGGCTTGTCCCGTAAGACTCTTAAACCTTAAAACATAACTCCCAATTTTAAATGTTAATACACACTTTAAATGACTCGTTTACTCCAATTCGAGTCAAACTGACTTAAAACATTCCAGATACGAAATAAAACCCAATGACAGTCATTTTGACTACCTCGACCCTTTCGGGATCGATGGTACCCTCAAAATCATCATTCGAAATACTTTGAAATGTCCTCCATTTTTGGACCTTAATTCCCAAATTTTAGAATTCTCCAATTTAATTAAATTTTATTTTCCCAAAAATTTAATTTCTCAGTCTCAAAAATCATGGGGTGTTACAATCTTCCCCCTTACAAAAATTTCGCCTGCGAAATTTAAGACGTGTCTAGGACCTCAATATCATCTAGTCCTTACATCAACCCTCAAGATCACTATACCGATCCTTCCTAGTTCTCACGTTGAACCATATAGATTTTAAAGCAAACTACTACCCAGGGTGTCCATACACCCCGTACCTGAGCTTTCGCTCTTAGAATTATAATCAGACTCCATTAGCCTCAAATCGTAATATAACTATCACCAATATAATCTATAACATCATATTAACAGTATAAAAGTTTGAAAATTCCCAATGGTTGAACTCTCCTCAATTCCTGACGCTAGCCGCCTTCGTGCCGGGGAGTTCTCGCAAGCAAAATCCAAATAAGGAACCCTCCCAATACACTACTGTGTAGCTAGGTCGTGGATTGAGATTAGTTGAACCAGGGCTAAGGTTTTATAAAAGATTTTCATATAATAAATATTGCCCTAAGGCCTCTATAACAATATGATATAAATAAATCCCGCGTCTTTCGACACGCCAAACAAATACCTTATGTTTAGAACACAAGGCCTCAACAAATACAATATTCTATCCAATACCTAGTCCTCAAACTAGTATTTTCCGCTCAACATACACGTACTAAACTTTGAACCTCGCAAATATAAAATTTCTTTACATTACATAAACACCTTTCCACAATATAAGTCTCCCTTCTTAGGAGCACTGTAATTACATGCCCTACAAAGGCCGTACTTGCTCACTCCTTCCTTTAAGGAAATTATATACACCCTAGGGGTGTAGCGGCTAACTACTCATCATGCCTCATTCGCGACGTTCCCAAAACCGCATAAAGCATGACTTAAACCCAAAGAAAGATATTCTACCTTATACTTCCATAATCCAATGGTTTCACCCCATCTGTGAACCTCAACTCAGGGTCCTCTACTTCTTCCAGGACATTCATTACTCCTAAACCTTTTTCTCCACAAGAGAAACATCTTCCTCAAAATCCTTCCTAACCATTATGAAGGAAAAAATGCAATTGCAACTACCGAAAACTCCCTCAGTCCTACACAACGAACCTGTGTCTCCAAATTCTTTCTCCCTCATCCCAGAAGGCGATACTCCTGATATTGAGGCAACTCCACCTTCCTCAAATCGGTAAGAGTCACCAATACCAGGTTTTCTAACGAAGGTTGACGGGTTTCTCAATCTAAACCTCCCAAGGACTACACTATATACCACTCCTCAGACTTACCTTACTAAGTCCGTAGTCGTTACAGAAACCTTGGAAGAGGCCACTTTTGAACTGGGTTTCGTTATGAGTGATGATGGTCCTGGGGATCCTGAAGTGGGTGATAATGTTCTTCCATACGAATCTTATCATATCTGCATCTCTGATGTTTGCTAGTGGATCTGCCTCTATCCATTTGGTGAAGTACTCTTTCGTGGCCAACAAATACTTGGGATTACTGACAGCGGTAGGGAGAGGGTTATGATGTCCATTCCCCATTAGGCGAAAGGCCATGGTCAAGTAAGTGACTTTAGGTCGCTGGCCGATTGGTGAACCATAGGAGCGTGAAGTTGACATTTTTCGCACTTATGAGCATATATACCAGAATTCGTCTGCATGTACGGCCACTAGTAGCCTTCCTTCATTGCTCAAAAAGCTAGCGACCTACCCCCAATATGAGTCCCACAGATTCCCTCATAGAGCTCGTGCAGAACTTACTCAACATCCTTTGGGTGAACGCATTGGAGGTAAGGACCGGTGAAAGATCTCTTATACAGTTTCCCCTCAGAAGATAAGTGAAAGTGAGAAACGTTGACTCTTATGTGATGAGCGGCCTTCTTATCGTCCGGTAGGGCACCATCTTTCAAATAATCCCTTAAGGGGTCCATCGAACTGGGAGTTGATTCAATCTAGAGAACATGACCTATTTTTAGCAGTTTCTCGATCTAGGTATTGCTTGGCTAGGCGAGGAAGTCGATCCGACTTATTCTCTTCAAGTCACAATTCATCACTGAGCTTAAGGCCGCTAGAGCATCAACATGGTTATTTTATCCTCTGGGAAACTATTGGACGTTGACATATTCTAAGTTAGACAGTAATTTCTTCATTGTGGCGAGGTAGGCCACCATTCTCTCATCCTTAGCGTTGAAGTCTCCACTTGTCTAGTTGGAGACCAGTTGTGAATTGCCAAACACTTGGAGTTTCTTTGCCCCCAGCGCCTGTGCCTTCTGTAGGCCTGATATCAATGCTTCATATTTGGCTTAATTATTGGAGGATTCAAATACAAGCCTGATTCCTTGCTCGACGATTGCATCTTCAGGGGTAACCAGCACGATGCCCACTCCTACCCCTTTGGAGTTGGAGGCTCCATTAACGAACAGTCTCCAAACACCTTATGCCGAGGGATTTTCCATTTTACCAATAGGTTGAAGTTGGTAGTATGAATGTTCTCCTATAAAATATGCGATGAAGTCGGTGAGGACTTGTCCCTTGATTTCATTCCTTAGATGAAACTGGATGTTAAATCGCTCGAGCTTGACTGACGACTTTGATAATCTACCAGACATATATGCTTTTTGTAGGACTACTTTAAGGGGGTAAGATGTAAGGACGATGATGGAGTGAGCTTCGAAGTAATGTTTTAATTTACTCGAGGCTACCATTAGTGCAAAGCCAAGCTTTTCTAGTGGTAGGTACCGTTGTTTGGCGTCCTAGAGAGTTTTGCTCGCCTAATAGACTGGGTGCTGGATCCCCGTTCTTTCTCATACCTGTGCAAAACTTACAGTATGACTGGAAATAGTGAGGTACAGGTATAGAGATTCATTCTCATGAGGGATTATAAGAAACGATGGTGTACTGAAGTAATCCTTGAGTCCTTCCAGTGCCTTCGGGCAATCCTCATTCCACTCTATATTTTTTCTTTTCTTTAAAAGTTGGAAGAATGGCTGGCACCTTTCGAATGAATTTAAGATGAATCGGTTTAGGGTGGCGAGCATTCCTGTGATATTTTGCATGTTTCTTATCGTACGCGGGGGAGGGGGGCTACACACTATTGATCTGGTACGAGTTTTCCTCAATTCCTCTCTTGCTAACCAAGTACCGGAGAAATTTTCCTAACTGGACACCGAAGGAACACTTAATTACATTAAGCTTCATTCGGTATTTCCTGAGGATTTCGAAGGTCCTTGATAGGTCTGAGAGGTTTTCTTCTTCATACATCCTCTTGATGAGCATATCATCGATGTAGACCTCCATGGTGTTTCCCATTTGGTATTTAAACATTTTGGTGACAAACCGCTGGTAGGTTGTTCCTGTATTTTTTAGCCCAAAGGGCATGACCTTATAACAATACAACCCGACGGTGGTGATGAATTATGTCTTGTCTGGATCTGGATTGTGTAGAGGGATTTGGTGATACCTGGAGTATGCGTCTAGGAAACTAATTCTTTCATGAGCTATTATGGAATCAACCAACTGGTCAATCTTTGGGAGAGGAAAACTGTCTTTAGGGCACGCTCTGTTAAGGCCGGTGAAGTCAATACAAACTCTCCATTTTCCATTGCTTTTTGGGACCACTACTAGGTTGGACAGACACTTAGGGAATTGAACTACTCGTATGGATCCTGCATCCAATAGCTTATCCACTTCCTTCTCCACAGCCTTGGCCTTCTCGGGTGTAGTTCCTCATGCCTTAATTGTGATCGGCTCGAAACCCGGGTCAATGTGAAATCGATGACAAACCACACTGGGATCAATCCCAGGCATATCGTAGGGTTCCCACGCAAAAAGTCCAAGTTATTCTATAAAAGTACTGTTAGTTCCTTCTTCTCTCGATCTGTGAAAGAGGCTCCGATCAAGAACATCCTATCTTTCTTATTACCGTCGGCTGCGACTGCCTCCAGGTTCTCAACAAAACGATTAGAGGGGAGGAGCTTGGTCTCTTCCACTCCAGGTTTTCCATATTTTAGCTGATATTTGGAAGGTATCAAACCATCTTTTTATTCAACCTTCTCCTTGGACTTCTCGATCTTCTTCTCTATCTTTGGGTGGATGGTTTCTATAAAGCACTTTCTCGCCACTGCCTAATCTCCATCACTCCTTTCCCAGTCATATATTTGAGTTTCTGGTGGTAGGTAGAGAGGACGGTGTTCATCACATGCAGCCACCCTCTACCAAGGATGGCATAGTAAGGTGAGTCAACATCGACCACCAGAAATTCGATCATTTTGGAGACACTTCCTACCCTTACTGGTAGTACAATCTTTCCCAAAGGGATGGTCACTTTGACAGTAAAGCCTACTAGGGGAACAGTGGCTTCTTTTAAGTCAGTGACGCTTAACTTCAACCTCCTCAATAGGTCGAGATACATTACTTCGAATGAGTTTCCCTAGTCGACGAGCAACTTATCGACATCGTAGTTAGCTATCCTCAGTGTAATGATGAATTCATCATGATGTGGGGTCCTTACTTCCACTAGGTCTTCATCTATGAACACAATGTGTTTGCTATAGTCGATGTCATCTGCTCTTCTTTGCTTTCCTGGTTGTGTCTTAGCTGGATCGATTTGTAAATCTTGCATTACTGCCGCAAGCTTTTTGACTTCCATCCGAGTTAAGTTTCCTTCAATCTGCTTTAGATCCGATGCCCTATGAATCACTACGAACTCATGGCCTACATCCTCCTCGAGCACATTATCAAGCCTTGGGTCTCTATTGGTAGTGACCTTCGCTGCCTTCTTCTCCACAAATTCATTTAAATGTTCAGTTCCAGCTAACTCTTCAAGGTGAGACTTGAGGGCCTTGTTGTGCTCGGTTTTGTGCCCACCCTCTTTGTGGAAAGCACATCTCAGTGAGTTATTCCTTTTCGAGGGGTCTCCTCCCATATTTCTTGGCCACTTAATGAATGGCTTGTCTTTGATATTTGCTAGAATCTTATAGATTTGTTCTTTAAAAATAGTGTTTACTGCCTGAAATGCTTTTGAAGCATCATTTTTGTACCCGCTCTTGGGGCCACTCTTGCCTACATTTTTGCTTCCTTTCTTTTGGGTCTCATATTTGTTGCTTCTCTTACCGGAGAAATTGGTGCCACCGTTCTCCCCTGCAATGAGGCGAGTCACATCCTCAACTTTCACATATTTTTCAATACGATCTATTAGGTCATCAATGGTTATGGCCTCCTTCTTAGTGAGGGCCTGGTGCAAAAGGCAGGATCTGGGTAGGCCAGTCTTAAAGGATGCCACAGTGACTTGCTCCAATAAGTCATCGACCTCGTTGAATATTTCTCAATATCTTTTCGCATAGTCTCTGAGGCTTTCCTAGGACATTTTCTTCATTTTCAATAAGACATTTATCCTCTTTGGATGGGAGCTGCTGGTATTGATTGAAGATCTCTTTAAGGAATTCGAAGCTCCTGATGGATATATGAGGAAGTTTCTCGAATAACCTCTAGGCCACATCATGCAAGCTCGAGGGAAGGATCCGACACATTAATGCATCCTTTTGGTTCTACAGGGTCATGGCATGCCTGTACTGCCTAACATGGTCAATAGGATCATTCTTTTCATTGTAGATCAAAATCTGGGCATCGCGAACTTCTTGGGGTCTTCTTCTTCTATATCCCTTGAGAAAGGGGATTTATCTGGGTCCCGAGATCTCGCCTGGCTAGCTCTCTAGTTGATCTGGCACCCCGATGTGCTAGGTGTTGGTCCATTTCTCTCCGGAACAAATTCTATATGTCATCATTTCCTCGACCTGGCCTCCTGCAACGGCGAGCTGGTTTTTGTTTCTCGGGCAAGTCATTATCTGACCTGTGTTCCTCAAATCTTTGAGATTCACGTCTAGGACACCTTCCTCGGCTGCGAGACTTGCTCGCCTGAGGGCTAGTAGTGTGATATTGACGTTGCTTGGTGCTACGATGGAGTTCTCTCTCCATTTTATCTAGTCTTCTCTTGAGACGAGAATTCTCAGCTTCTTGCTTGCGAGTGGCCTTCTCTTTCTCTTAGAGCCTGGCCTCATAGGAGTCAATTAGCTTGGAGACCTTTATGGACCTGGCTAGTCCTTAACTTTCCTCCGAAGCTTACCGTTCTGGGCGAGCCCTAGGATTTGAACGTTAAACTTTGGATCTGATCCTGTGAGGGGTAGGTTGTTCCTCAATATCCCCTGCTTGAGGGGTATTACTGTTGTGACCAGACATCCCAAATTCTTATTGGTAAAGGCTTTCCCAAAAGAAAGCAAACGTTTCCCATAGGCTGTGCCAATTATGGTGATAATTAATTTCAATATAAAATAATAACCAAAGGCAATCACTAGAATATATAAAGAACTTGAAATAATAACAATCACACACAACACAAGATATACATGGTTCGGCAAGAAGGTCTATGTCCACGGTGGTGCTCTCAGCATTTTATTTCTATTTACTCCAGGGGAGTGTTTTCAATTGCATGCCGTTTGCCCCGGGATGAGGGTTTAATATATACATGTTGTTTCTCAGAGAGTGGGGGTGTTGAACTCCTCCACGTTACCCCATAACTCTTAGAATATCTCATGAGAGATTTTAGGGGTTGAATGGGTCATAAGAGAATTAGTTATACATGTGGCCTGCAGACGTTGGGTCGAACTGAAGCGAGCTACTTATCTGGGCCGAAATGTTTAATCGAGGTACCCACAGTAGGAATGTGGACTTATCAACCATGATTAATATTCTTAGGTTTGCATTTCTTAGGGTTGTTTTCCGAATCAGATTAACTGGGAAAGTACACTTATGAGAAGTGTGACATTATGATTTTCGAGCTTTATTGTGATTAATAGATACGTGGACCTGAGGAATTGATTTTCATTTTCATTATGATTTGTATCTCAGTTTGGATAGTGGTCCTTTGTCCGATATAGTGTTGTGTGTGTGAACACGTGTCATTAAACATGTGTTACTGGTTGTAGTTTTTGCTTCTATGTAGGTTTTTTTTAAATCTTTTTTTCCTGTATTTTCATTGGTTGAATATTTTTTTTTGGATCACAATGTTGACATTAAAGTGATTGATGTATCTTGTAATGGTTATGTTAGTGCTGATCTATAAGCTTTATATCGTGAGGCCACCATGTCTGCAGTTAGGAGATCTTTAGATGAAGCTTACCTCTTTAGCTCAATGATGGATGACTGGAATCATGACAAGTCTGTTATTAGTCAAAGTATAACGAGAGGTGTTACCATGGAAATACCAAAGGACTCTTGGGATGCTATTGGGGGATTAAAAGATTTGAAGGTCCGCAACCTTTAGTCTCACTTTGCTCCTGCGTTTTTTTAAATAGATCTCTGATATATTGAAATGTAACAGAAAAAGCACCAACAAGCTGTTGAGTGGCCTTTAAGACACTCTGCTGCATTTTTTAGGCTAGGTGTATCACTTGTTCGAGGGATCCTTCTTCATGTACCTCCAGGGTGCTCGAAAAGTACCTTTGCAAGAGTTATAGCTCATGCTGCCCAAGCTTCTTTATAATCCTTGAGGTTTGATCATCTTATACTCTATTCAACAAGATTAGCTTATGAACCATAAAAAAGCTTATAATTGGGAACTTATAGGTAATTGGGATGCAAATTGAAGACCATAACAAAACAATCATGTTATTGTGTGCAACTTTAGTCTCATAGGGACCAAAATAAAGCTTCATGATCAATCTTAATATGTTACAATAGTCATCTGAAAAATGTATAGTTGTGATGGGTTAAAAAAGGTCTCCATCCCCATTAAGAATATATACAATTTGACATTAGGCTAACTTATCAGTTGTGTTTTGGTCGGACATCATTAACAATGTCCACAAGCATCTTATCTTACATATGTCTGTATTTTGGCAATATTTTCTTTGATACCTTTTCAATGTGATCAACACCTAGTTACTATGCTGGGCTATGAGCCTGTCTCTTTATGTCTGTATTTTAATCAATGTGAGCAGGTATTTTGTTCATTTCGGTTAATGATCTGAATAAAGATCACACTTATCACCATTTACTGGTGGATCAAATAAGTTATTGACAACAGGTGAAGTGCCCCAGCCTAATTTTTCCCCTTTATAAATTTCTTTGGAATATACAGTTCATAACTTAGTAGCTTTTAATGAGTAAGTGTGATCATGGTGCCTTTTCTTCTTACGCTTTTAGTCGTTGTATTGTACTATTTAAGGAGCTCAAATAAAATTGGAAAAGAGAAGCAAGTGAAGATTAAAAAATTCATAGAGGACTATAGAGCTCTCAAGACTGCAGGGTACTCTTATGGTGATATTAAAAAGATCACAAGCAGTTCCATCTCTATATCGTGTTACTTAAATTACTAGTCTTAATTAAATTGCAGTTTTAGGTATGAAATTTGTTGGTAGTATCCGTCATTCACTCAATTGGATTTTTATTTTATTAGTAGTATAATTTATTTGATAATGTTTATTTTGAAACATTTACAATGATTTTTTTATTTGAGCAAGTGTTTGCTTTCGGAAGTTAGTTTCCTTAATATTTTTTCTACGCCAGTGGTGTTTTGTTTTAACGAATATGTTACTTCAACTCTCCATTGGCAAGTTATTTACTAATAGTTATGTTATTCAAGTGTCATTTTATTTTTTATGTAAGTATCTGTTTACTTTTTAACTTTAGGATAAATGGGCGCTAACACTATTTGATACGATCTTATTGATTTAATCATATCGTATTTGGTGATTAATATTCAACTATTTTGGAATTGGTATATTTGTGGACATTTGAAAAGTGTTTGACCATATTTTTGTTCTTATAGAATGTGTTGTATATTCATTTTGTTCCAATATGTTTATTTTGAACATAGGAGTATTATATGTCAAATTTCAACAGCGAGGTCCGTCGATGGACCACACGCGCTAGCGGCAATTGGTAAATGATTCACTTCGTCTATTTCATTCCTGGTAAGTGATTCAGTTTTGTTTCTTTAGATAGAGTCATTATGTGGTTGCCTATTGTGACACCCCGCCCAATTAAACATCGGGTGATCAGGCTTTCACTAAATTAAAACAGGATTCTCAAATGGTTCATTCTTAGCATCACTGTCGAAAACTTTTTTAATTACTAATCCCCTAAGTAAAATTAGACCGGTGCCAAATATTATCTTTCTTTAAAATAGATAAATCAACCAAACGGAAACAAAGTACAAATAATCATGTACTGTAATTCAAACAACAAAGTAAAAGTACAAAAGAACAAAAGTATTACCGAATAAATCATCGGCTAAAAAAAATCCCAAACAATCAATAGAATAACCACTAGTCTGAATCTAACATATGAGACTAATACCGGACAACAAGTCCATACATAGAAGAGTGCGAGGTCCTGTGCTAGATCTGAATGAGAGATATCGTCTAGTCAAATCCTGTAAGCCTCCACAGTACTACAGCTCCGAGTCTGGAATGGAATCATCACACATGGCGTCCCTGTGGCTGGACACCTAAAAGGTTTTAAAAATATTTTATAGCAAGAGTTAGTACTCAAAACATTTTGAAAATATTTAGCAAGCGTTTATCACAATATAAAATGCGGTGATTGATTACTCATGTTAGGTTCTCGTACACTCTCTTGAGTTAACTCACCCCTCATCTTTTGTGCACACCTAACGTTCTACACTTAGTTTATCTAGCCATACTTCTCAAGCTAACTAAAACCAAAGTAGTCGACTGAACTTATTTGTACCCAAGTTCCAGTACCGCCCATACAGTACAACCGTTTTACTAACATCTCGCGTATGTTAAATAATTCCCAAGTAACATTTAATCTATGTTATTTCTCAAGACTTCTCATTTAGTTTCACTACTAAAATTACTACAGTTCTCACAATTGTTAACTTTCCCACTTATATAATTAAGTTTCACTACTTGAATTACTAAATAGATTTTCTCTATCTAAAGGTGCATTTCGTAATTAAGTTTCACTACTTAACTTACCATTTCAGTATGTATCTTTAAATACATACTATATATCAATCTACTAATACACGGAGGTAGAATATCGTCAAGTATATATGTTTCACACATAATATATACTAAATATAAGTCATTACTATTTTGCCCTTTTTATACACCTAAAGGACTCTTGGTTCGGAATGATTCATCGACCCCAAGCAAGAATTGGTTCAGAATGATCCATCGACCCCAATTATTTTTAAAAATATATATATATATATATATATATATATATATATATATATATATATATATATACACATATTCTGGTTCGGGACTCTCTCATCGCGACCCCAGTTCAAAGCTTGGTTCGGCATTTCTCATCGACCCCAAACACATAATAACTTTATGTTAGTTCGGAATGTCTCATCGACCCTAACATAATTAATTTAGGTATAATCTCCCTACCTAAAAGATCACATAATTCAGTAGGTACACGCCCGACCTATTAATCATATACGTACGTAATATTTTAATCTCATATATCTACCGTACAATATTCGCTTTACGATTTATCTCATTAGTCGTATTTATTTGAGTATTCACAAAACTCTAAGGGTCCTAGTTACCCCTTAGATATAATTTCAGTAGTTATTTCTTACCCTACTGGTCTGTTACATAAATTGAATTTACTTCGCCCCGTAACTCAATTTTCGAAGTCCACGATACTCTACTAAATCGAATTATTCTCCTCGGTCCGTAATCCAAGCCCTACACCCAATGGCCTTATTGGACCTCAAAAATATACCTACTAGTCTTATTCTTACTCCCATATAAGTATAATGTAAATCCTAGAATACTCATTCATTCCCGAACTCAACGAAGGATCAAACACAAAATTTTCGGGAAACAGCTTGCGTCGATCGATCGACGGATGGGTTCGATCGATCGACATAGTCGATCGATCGATAGTTCAAGATCGATCGATCGATCGAACAGGGACAGACGCAGTCTGTCTTCTTCGTTGATCTTCTCCTCCATTAACAAATTTCCAAACTCCATTATTGTTCACCAAACTTCGACCCAATGATCCTAACATGTTTCCACATATACTAGGAAAGTTTCTAACGTATCAAATACATCAAAACTCCAATTCCTTAAAAGAATTAATGAATTAAAACCCAAAATTTCTTGAAACCCTAGTTATGGTGTTCTTCCCATATTATCATTCAAAATCCATATTTTTATTCCGAAAATCATCAAGTCTAATCTGAATATTAATTATCTACATAGTTTAAATCATTCTACAAGCGATTCCTATCCCAACATGCATAAATATCATCTTTCTCCAATCAAAATATTGATTTAAACAAAACTATTCAAAAACCCTACACATGGGTATTATAACTTTATAATTTGAAATAAACAACTTGCCTTATGACCAGTAGGGTCTGATTTCGTGGTTCTTGTTGATGATTGATGATCTTCATCCTTCAATCCTTCTTCCCCAACAAGTTGATGGTAGGAATTCCTTTGAATCCTTCCCAAATCTTCTTTTTGCTTTAGAAAGTTGTGCCTCTCTTCTCTCTAATGGTATTGGTGTTGTCATGGGTGTTCTAACCCTAATTCATCTATCATACGGCTGATATAAAACTCTCAATTTCGTAGGTCTCCATACCCTCTTATGTTAAAAGACTAAAATGCCCCCGAACGGTCTCGGTTTAACCCAAAATTACCCCGGGACTCAACTAGTACCCCCGGGTATACTATTTTGACTAATTTGACCCTTCCGGACTCTTTGGTGACCTCTAAATTATCATTTGAGTCACTTAAAAAATATTACTCGTTCTCACCCCAACGCGGTCTATACGCGTTAAGTAACTATTTACCACTCGCACTAAGTAAATAAAATGATGCAATATATACCGGTATCTATCTTCGATTTATATACCATAATTACAATTTTAAATAAAAATCTTTAAATTACTACTCTTACATAATTTAAATCAAGCCGATATTTTCTCATTTAATTCTCCAATCTAATTAAATGGAATATTTGGAATATTCAGAAATACGGGGTGTTACATACTTCCCCCCTTGCAAAGGAATTTCGTCCTCGAAATTAGGATAAGGCTGGTATTAAGGCTAAGGACCTTAAATATAATTGCATTCTCTAATACCCAATACCAAATCATAACATCCTAACGGTCGCCTCAAGTACATGCCTTGCTTAATTATAAATTCTTATCGCATGTTACCCATGCCGCATATATCACAATTAAGTCTCACTACTTAATTTCTCCATAGATTTTCCCAATCCAACGTTAATTCTTGAAATTAAGTTTCTCCCTACTTAATTTACCCATTCGATGTATATCTCTATATGACATCTAAGTGTCTACTATCACTCATAAGTAGAATATTATAAGGTATACATTTCACACACAATATATACATTAAGGAAAATTGGTCCGGCAAAAATCATCGGCCCCAATAATCCTATCATTTACATTGGTCCGGGAGTCCATCGTCCCCAAGGTAAATGTAATGCACATGTCGGTCCATACCTTCCGTCGATACCCATAATTATCATCGATTTGGTTTGGAAAAAAAAATCATCGACCCCAAATCGATCCCTCATGTATTGGTCCGGAACATCATCGACCCCAATACAGAGGTTAAGCACACTTACTATCGCACATAAGTAGGAAAAATCAATAGGTATATATATAGTTCACATAACATATACTACTATCGCACATAAGTAGGAAAAATCAATAGGTATATATATCGTTCACATAACATATACTATCGACACTTATCTTATAATCATCCCCTTTCTATAACACTTTTGGGGCTATCGGCTCGGAATTTCACCTCCATCACCAATAGTGATTAATTACTTATCTCGGAATCACATCTCGAGCACCAATAAATGTATATATATCTCATTGCACATGAGTAGACAATTTGTGAGCCATATATTTTACATTTCATATACCTTAAAATGTCAGACTCCAATAGAATGTCCTCATATCACGCGTTAAGGACTAAAAGTTCAAAATGTCTCTTCGAACCACACCCAAAGTACATGTATTGTTCGTGATCGGTACCCACGAACCCAATTCTCATGTACAGTCCATATAGGCACTCACTCTACCTATAAATATGCTCTTATAGGCATACATTCAACCTATGAATTGATCAGTGGACTTCTCCAAAATTCCACTATCATAAGGGTGTATCATCATTCTTTCTCACTAACATTGAGTCGTAGGTAGCACAACGTACTCAAAATAAAACTTTATCTCTATTCCTTCCTGACCATCTCTCACAGGGTGGGATTTTAGGATTTCATCCTGATCCACAATCATGTAGAGCGGCACCGTGCACTTTCCCTTTTCAACTACATATTAATCCATTCCGGTCACCCCATTTCGATACCCCCAACGAAATGTTGGCTTAATTATGATGCTCACAACCCATCAATAATATATAAGTCTGTCTAATCATTCCATCATTGGAAATGTAGGTTCACTACCATATTCCGGTTGCTCATTTCGAGTCCATCTTGCTCTATTAACGAGAGGTGTGTCTGGAGACAATCTCACTATGTCTCTTCCTCAACATCGCCCCCCACTTACGTCATATTTCCTCAAAGAATACTCTATTCCCATTTCTCTCCAGGTATATTATACTTTACAATCCGTGCACTCTTCGTAATTGGCGCACTTTTTGGGTTGGTCACTTTATAAGAATCAACATTTTAGTAACACGTAAGTCATTCACAACACTCAGTCAAGTAGCACCTTGCGCTACTTCTTCCCCACAGTTATGTCTCCCATATCAAGAGATAACCTTTGAACGGTTTCCCACCAACTTTCATCCCATAGGGTGTGCTGGATCTCTCAGCACATAAAATCTTGGATCATCGTCTATCTCTCATAACGTTCAACCCATTTCATCGATACGACTTGTCTTCTAATTTCCCCACCGGTGTACAAAGTAATTTTCCCGCATCCCTCTATCTCGGATGTATAAGGAATCCTATTGATTAGGGCACCCATACACCCTTTTCTCTGGGCACATTTGCAAAATCATTACAAATGTCGCACCCGTAACATACTTTTCTTCAACTCTTACCTAGTCTACACGACGTGATCACAATCTTGTGGGTATTCTCAATACCCTATAGGTCAAAAATCAAATCCTTGCCCACAAAGTCCCACTTATCCCTTCGTGGTGAGGTAAGCCTTTTAGTGTTTCTCCTCAACACTACCGGCTCCACTGATGCCCTAGCATCTAACAATGCCACTTCTCCTAACGTGCAAAAATTCAGTCGTATTCCCTTTCGTAACCGAACTTAAACAACGGACTTCTCCCCATGCATTCTTACTGAGCATCGTTGGAACAACACATAGTCGAGATGCTCAAATTCGATTCCTCGACAATATGTACCACCATACTCCAATATTTCTAAAGGAGTCAAGTGGCACCGCGCTTATATTATCACTAAGTCTTTAGCACTAATTACAATGGCGAGCTCGATCTCTTCGCTCAGCGGTCATACTACATACCTTGACTCACATCATTTAGGTTCCCACATACCGAAATGAATTTCTATGAGATTTTCATAATCTACAAAGTCTCTCACATCTTGATGAATAATGACAACTCGACCCTTTTTCAGGTGAGGAATCGTCATATACCCCGTTCACTCGAGGCTAAAAATCCATATACTTCCTTATCCATCGCTCTAGTGGTTTAGATGGTCTTCGGACCTAACACGCTTGTCCTCTCCGGAATGAAAAACTTATTGGAGTTATTATTTCTTCAAATAACTTCAAGCTAAAATAAAACGCGTGGCCCTAGAATCCACTCTAGACATCTTTTCAAAAATTTCCTGACTCCAGGCCATACTGACCGGTTTAGGTACCCCTCCTCTCGGACTGGGTAGTCTCGATCTTGAACACTATCATTCTGGTTCCCTTAGTTTTACTGACCAAGAGGAACGCACTATGGGACTTAACAACCCCGACTTATAATTTAATCATAAACCCCCTAGTGGGTTTTCACCCATGGCTTGCACCAGCCCCTTTACATTCAGTCTTGCTCTTTGACTAAATCTTTAAACTCTCTTAACTTCGCCCCCTAGGAGCATTTACCCCAACCTTGTAAGAAGTACCATACTGCCTTCATATACATAAGTCGTCTAAGAAGAGTTTTACCAAAATTGCGAATCATAACTCGAGAGTTTATTCTCTCAAAGGCTCTTTTCCCTCATACCCATCTCATCGATACAAGTTCCCTTCAACGGATAATTTCTCTCTCACGATTGGCCTCTACCAGGCTTTCACGTGGGGGTTCATATATTCCCATTCACTACGCTTCCGAATCATCCTTAGAGAGCTTTGCGGTTAAACTATACATAAAGTTCTTCTATTTATATATACGGACCCTCGGTCCGAGTGTAGTGACTGGTATCCCCGCCACGTTGCCTGAAAATTTACTCAAATTTTCACTTCTGAGTATTTTTATTCAGTCCTAAATGCCAAAACCTCTGGACATACTACTTCCATTGGTTAACATGCACAGTCGCCGCTTTATCACATTTACAGCACGTTCATCAAATTTTCTTCAGACCTACTCCCACTATCACTGCATTGGGCGGTCTAGACTAGCATCCCTCTTGCCGTTGTGACACTTGGAAAATGCCTGCTATGCCTCAACAACCCTTGCAGAATTTACTTCCATTACACGCTAGGGGTGACCTCGACCACGGTCATCTCTCCTATGATTGCCATCATCGAACACCCCATGCTTTATGCCGAGCTCCTCCCTCCTGTAGTCCTTCTAACGCCAATGCCGGTCCTACCACCATATTCGACGTACCGTGCCCAATCGGACTCGTATATATAACACTACGTCTACCAAATAGCAGGAGAACGTAAACTACGTACGTAGAGGAGTACAATCATCCTAAGATAGGGCTCTATATCAATCAAACGATACGCTGAAAACGTAGTAAGTCGTACAGATCCTATGGACACTAGAACCTGATGCTCTGATACCATCTGTGACACCCCGCCCAATTAAACATCGGGTGATCAGGCCTTCATTAAATTAAAACAGGTTTCTCAAATGGTTTATTCTTAGCATCACTGTCGAAAACTTTTTTAATTACTAATCCCCTAAGTAAAATTAGACCGGTGCCAAATTTTATCTTTCTTTAAAATAGATAAATCAACCAAACGGAAACAAAGTACAAATAATCATGTACTATAATTCAAACAACAAAGTAAAAGTACAACATAACAAAAGTATTACCGAATAAATCATCGGCTAAAAAAAATCCCAAACAATCAATAGAATAACCACTAGTCTGAATCTAACATATGAGACTAATACCGGACAACAAGTCCATACATAGAATAGTGCGAGGTCCTGTGCTAGATCTGAATGAGAGATATCGTCTAGTCAAATCCTGTAAGCATCCACAGTACTACAACTCCGAGTCTGGAATGGAATCATCACACATGGCGTCCATGTGGCTGAACACCTAAAAGGTTTTAAAAATATTTTATAGCAAGAGTTAGTACTCAAAACATTTTGAAAATATTTAGCAAGCGTTTATCACAATATAAAATGCGGTGATTGATTACACATGTTAGGTTCTCGTACACTCTCTTGAGTTAACTCACCCCTCATCTTTTGTGCACACCTAACGTTCTACGCTTAGTTTATCTAGCCATACTTCTCAAGCTAACTAAAACCAAAGTAGTGAACTGAACTTATCTGTACCCAAGTTCCAGTACCGCCCATACAGTACAACCGTTTTACTAACATCTCGCGTATGTTAAATAATTCCCAAGTAACATTTAATCTATGTTATTTCTCAAGACTTCTCATTTAGTTTCACTACTAAAATTACTACAGTTCTCACAATTGTTAACTTTCCCACTTATATAATTAAGTTTCACTACTTGAATTACTAAATAGATTTTCTCTATCTAAAGGTGCATTTCGTAATTAAGTTTCACTACTTAACTTACCATTTCAGTATGTATCTTTAAATACATACTATATATCAATCTACTAATACACGGAGGTAGAATATCGTCAAGTATATATGGTTCACACATAATATATACTAAATATCAGTCATTACTATTTTGCCCTTTTTATACACGTAAAGGACTCTTGGTTCGGAATGATTCATCGACCCCAAGTAAGAATTGGTTCGGAATGATCCATCGACCCCAATTATATATATATATATATATATATATATATATATATATATATATATATTTATATATATATATATATATATATATACACACATATTCTGGTTCGGGACTCTCTCATCGCGACCCCAGTTCCATGTTTGGTTCGGCATTTCTCATCGACCCCAAACACATAATAACTTTATGTTAGTTCGGAATGTCTCATCGACCCTAACATAATTAATTTAGGTATAATCTCCCTACCTAAAAGATCATATAATTCAGTAGGTACACGCCCGACCTATTAATCATATACGTACGTAATATTTTAATCTCATATATCTACCGTACAATATTCGCTTTACGATTTATCTCATTAGTCGTATTTATTTGAGTATTCACAAAACTCTAAGGGTCCTTGTTACCCCTTACATATAATTTCAGTAGTTATTTCTTACCCTACTGGTCTATTACTTAAATTGAATTTACTTCGCTCAGTAACTCAATTTCCGAAGTCCCCGATACTCTACTAAATCGAATTATTCTCCTCGGTCCGTAATCCAAGCCCTACACCCAATGGCCTTATTGGAACACAAAAATATACCTACTGGTCTTATTCTTACTCCCATATAAGTATAATGTAAATCCTATAATACTCATTCATTCCTGAACTCAACGAAGGATCAAACACAAAATTTTCGGGAAACAGCTTGCGTCGACCGATCGACGGATGGGTTCGATCGATCGACATAGTCGATCGATCGATAGTTCAAGATCGATCGATCGATCGAACAGGGACAGACGCAGTCTGTCTTCTTCGTTGATCTTCTCCTCCATTAACAAATTTCCAAACTCCATTATTGTTCACCAAACTTCGACCCAATGATCCTAACATGTTTCCACATATACTAGGACAGTTTCTAACGTATCAAATACATCAAAACTCCAATTCCTTTAAAGAATTAATGAATTAAAACCCAAAATTTCTTGAAACCCTAGTTATGGTGTTCTTCCCATATTATCATTCAAAATCCAGATTTTTATTCCGAAAATCATCAAGTCTAATCTGAATATTAATTCTCTACATAGTTTAAATCATTCTACATGCGATTCCTATCCCAACATGCATAAATATCATCTTTCTCCAATCAAAATATTGATTTAAACAAAACTATTCAAAAACCCTACACATGGGTATTATAACTTTATAATTTGCAATAAACAACTTGCCTTATGATCAGTTGGGTCTGATTTCGTGGTTCTTGTTGATGATTGATGATCTTCATCCTTCAATCCTTCTTCCCCAACAAGTTGATGGTAGGAATTCGTTTGAATCCTTCCCAAATCTTCTTTTTGCTTTAGAAAGTTGTGCCTCTCTTCTCTCTAATGGTATTGGTGTTGTCATGGGTGTTCTAACCCTAATTCATCTATCATACGGCTGATATAAAACTCTCAATTTCGTAGGTCTCCATACCCTCTTATGTTAAAAGACTAAAATGCCCCCGAACGGTCTCGGTTTAGCCCAAAATTACCCCGGGACTCAACTAGTACCCCCGGGTATACTATTTTGACTAATTTGACCCTTCTGGACTCTTTGGTGACCTCTAAATTATCATTTGAGTCACTTAAAAAATATTACTCGTTCTCACCCCCAACGCGGTCTATACGCGTTAAGTAACTATTTACCACTTGCACTAAGTAAATTAAATGATGCAATATATATCGGTATCTATCTTTCGATTTATATACCATAATTACAATTTTAAATAAAACTCTTTAAATTACTACTCTTACGTAATTTAAATCAAGCCGATATTTTCTCATTTAATTCTCCAATCTAATTAAATGGAATATTTGGAATATTCAGAAATACGGGGTGTTACACTTATATATATTTATGACTTTGAACAATAGTTGGTAACAATTTTAGGGATCAATGATGGCACCATATATAATCCCAACAAAAGTTGGATACAAAATTGTACTCACGGGGCGACAGTATCAAAATCATGCCTTAACTGCGAGTAGGCAATGCTAATCAAATCCTTAATTTTGATGATTTCGAGCAGATTCGGAGTATGGTTTTGATGATTCAGAGTAGATTTGAACCACTGTTTTGATTTGGAGTAGATTCGAGGAAATACTCATCAGATCCTAACTACTATGCTCAGTAAGTTAAGGTCTTTTGGGTCATGTTTATTTTAAAGTGGTAAGTTTTACAAAAAAAATCTTTAGAAACACTTCAAAGCTCAATGTTGTTAACTGTTGTTCGATCAGATTAATTTTCTCAGTTCGTATATGAGACTTAGTGCTGTGTATTGATTCAAAGCCCCAGTCTTCATAACACCTTCCAACTGTCATAGGATGCTAGAAACAGTTATCAAACGCAATAATAGGGACTCTTAACAAGGTGGAAACTGTTGAGGGTTTGAGAAATATTTAGATTCCTTATGGGATTCAACTTGAAGAAACATTAAAAATGCCATACATGGGAGTTCCTGACATCAATAAACCTTCTCAACGAGGTGATCATCACTTAATTGTCTATGTAAAGATTCCAACACATATCATTGGGGAAGAGAGCACTCTAATAGAAAAGTTGGCTTCACTTGGGGCAACACGTAAAGGCTAGTTTTTGTCATCACTAGGAGATTTTATTGACTCCCAAATGAATCATGCTTCAACCCATGGAAGAAAACGTGGTGCATATATGTGGAACTCAATTAAGCACTTATTAGGGGAAGCGGTAATCTGGAAATAGGTTTGCATCAATTAGCGTGGAGACTTCAGTATTCATTAGGTGTAGCAGCCAAAGTCCTCAACTCATGAATTCTATTACGACCATCTTCATTTTGAGTTATATATTTATTTTTGTGAGCAAGGATGTCTTTTGTACTTTATTACAACAGACACCACTGGAAAAATATTATAAGATAATAAGAGAACATCATTAGCACCCTTAAGCATGTTGTATTCTTTTGGATAATTAATTTGTTTATGAACCTTGATTAGTAGTGTTTGGGTGTACTCCACCTTTTCTTTTTTTATTTTAGTAGTGAACACGATGAACGTACATCTATGATATTTGTTAGTTTTGTAAATGTTTTCTCCCCACCTTAAGTATATTTTGACTTGATAATTGGTGTTTGTGTATAATGGTATGTTTGACATGTTTCCTTTTAACAGATATAATGTTAGATTTGATGCTATGAGGACATAAATAGTGATTTCATTTAATTCTCCGTATATAAAACAATATTTATTTGGAGTTAATAAGTTTATTCTATCAAGTATTAACCATGGAAGCAACCTTCCTTTCTAGCTCTGCTTTTAATATATTGGTGATTTCTTCATTACTTGGAGGTTTTACTTATGACATAGACTTCATCTAAGTTTTGTTCTTTATTTTTAAAATCATTTTGTTCATATAATTCAGTGTGTGCCGTGATTTAACAATCTCATAAAACTCCCCTTTCTCCATCGAAACCAGTTATGATGATAATGAAGAACTCCTACTTTGGTATGTTTTCACTGTTGCTATTGAAGGCCTCTAATTCTGTAATTTAACTTATTGAATCGTTGTTTCTATTAAGAATATAATTGTATTTTAGACACCTTATTCAATTGTTGCTACTATTGGTCATATAAGATAAAACTGTGGCAGGTTTTTGAACAGGGACGAGTCTTCTCGAGGAGGTTCAAGGGCACATGGGTACCAGTAGCTCCCGTAGTTGTGGTAGTGGCCGTTTCTCTGAAGATGATGATATGACAAGTGACTTTGGGAGTGGTGGCTGCGATGGTAGCGTAGAAGTTTTGGTGGGAGTAGTTTGTTCTTAGTTTTAATCTATATTGTTAGGTTATATTTATTCTATTGTAATGTATGTGACGATTTTAATATGTGGTGAACTTTTCATGATCAAGTACATATGTATAATAATTTTTTAAACATTTTATAATGCAAGGAGTCCGGGAATTTAAAACGAAAAATGTGTTCATATGTATAATCAATTTTTGAACATTTTATGATTTATTAGTCAAACATTTGTTTTGTTGTTATTCGACATGGTCATTCTATAAGTATGTTTTGTCAATAATGTTGGTATGTGTAAATAAAATGAGTTATGATGTAGACATTTATTTATAAACAGGAGTGTTGCATATTTTTTATTGTTAATATTGTTGGTGCATTTTTTTATTTCTTAAATAGGGTGGATAGTTCTATAAATAGAGGAAATTTTGTCCAATATTTCTAAATTGTTTAGACTTTCTGTTGTAAAATAAATTGAATAATATATTTTATATTTATTTTGATTACAATTATTTTTGGAATTTTAACATAAATGAGTATTGTTGTAATTAACAATAGCACCAGCTGAATGTGCTTTGGTGATTGTTTTAGATTACAACTATCTTTATTAGTTTAAGTGTGAGGCCTAATGTAGTCGATATATCATTTTTTTAGTTAAATCGATGTTATTTATACGAAGTCCATGATGGACTATTAGTCTTGGAGTATTTGTTTAACATGGTGGATAGTTCTACAAACGGAGAAAATTATGCCTAAATTTTCTTTCCTTTTTTTTTTGAACTTTTAATATATAAAATAATTATTATTTACATTACACTTTGCTCTATTTGGGAACAAAATTACGTACTTCAAAAAAAATTTCTGTTTTACGATTACATACTTTGGAAATTTTTGTTGTGCCCCATGTTCTTCATTATTTTTAAAACATATAATTTTTGTACCTCCTTTGCATTGATAATAATCACAAAAATTTGATCTATTTAAAATAGTAACTCTTTTACATCTCTAACACAAGCCAAATTTGAAGCAAACATAACACATTTATGAAAGAAAACCCTAACATACATACGTCTTAAAAAATGTCAATTTCAAATCAATGTGTTGATTTTCCTTTCGTGTGTAAAATTCTCAACTACTCTATAACAATGAAACTAATAAATTTCGAATCAATGGATTATTATTATTATTATTGTTACGAACTAAATATGACGTATCGTCCAATCAACAACGTACACTTTTGAAAATTTGTATCGTGCCTTCAGGAACGGGCATACCCTAGTATACACACACACACACACACACACACACACACACAAAGGAATGTGGAAAAAATGAGAAATTCCAAAATTGTATGTTTGACACAAAAAACGAGGCTCGACTTGAGCCTATCAGACCCCAAAAATGAGGTTTTCCCTGCCAATGTTCGGTGAAAAATCGCATTAATTTACGAAAGCATAATTATGGGAATTAACTTCCCCACTTTGAAATATTGTAATTAGGTCATTCTTATGACTCCACCCGATATCTTGTAAATCATGCTCTAAATCCGGTGGTGTGATGCACAACATTGTGATGGCTTATGCATGTAGGGATCATAGTTGAAATTATTATTAAGATGAAACCTCACTGGTGGGAACCATATATCACACACACTAAGATTGGTGACTATAAAAAATATTATTGGGGTTTTATTCTTCCAACCATGTTTTATGATATTCACTATTTTTAATAAAAGGTTGTCATGTATATTTTTTATATATGAATCATATTAGTGGGAATGACTAATATTTTTCCATAAATATATTTTGTATCTTAATAAATTATTCTTACTTGCATTTCTGGTGAGTTAGGTTCAACCTAATTACAATAGATCAGAATTTGGTTCGAGTACAATTGAACAATCTACAACCTATATAGGATGTTGACATACGGTCAGTAAAATTGTGTTCTTAAAATTAATTGGTGATCCGGACTAGGGAACCATGCATGATGGTTTAGGAACTTCTGTGATATTTTGAGGAAAATTTTATTGGTATTTCAAGAATGTATTCAACAAGGTGAAGGACACGATTCAAGACTAGATGCTAACTATATTAGACTTGCACAACACTGCAATTTTTAGTGGGTGTATAATATTCTTAATCTCTAAGGTTATGAGGATTTGAATATTAACTTAATTATTGCATATATTTTGTCTAATTGAAATTAAAATTTGTTGAATAATCTCTGTAGGTTGGGTAACCATTTTGTAAATATATCTAAGATAATATTATGAAGGAATTCATCTCCAATATATATTTTTGATCGTTACACCTCCTTAATAGACAAACATATTTTATTTTTTCCCAAAAATCTCGCTAGTGGGTTTATATGTGGTAGAGTATCAAATAAGTTAAGCTTGGGATATATAAATAAATAAGACATTGGTAACAACTGGTTCTAATTAAATTTAATTTCACCAATAAGGTATTGGATACTTTATGCGGGGGGAATTGTATTTTGTGTTATCTAACTTTGAAAATAAGGCATATATATATTTGAGTAATTTTGATATAATTAAATTGGACTGGAATTATAATTATATAATTTAACTAATTTTAATCATATTGAAAAATATTAAAATTACAGAGATTAATTTAGGATTTTTATATTTCTATTAGCCAATTTAATTATTAGCCTTGGGTCCTCGTATATTCTAGACCCCAAATATCAAGCCCATAATCTCTCAAAACCCAAACTAGACAAAGCCCACCCATGTATATGGATCTAAGGAATGGATATAAGCTCCATTCACACTCCTAAGGTTTATAGAGGGTGACATAAAATAGAATTCATGTTTTTGTGATGGGGAGGAGAGATAAAATTAGTTTTTTTTTAACATAGATTTAATCTTGAAAAGTGACATCACACATAGCTTTCTTTTGGTTGGTCATATATTAGAAGATCTAAAATGTTTTTCACATCTAAGCAATGATTACTAGTGATTAATCATTAAAACTATCTTATTCTTAAATACATCCCCTATATCGGATCACTTACAACATCGAAAAAGCTGTGATTATGTAACTCATATATTCAGTTTACATTCTTTTCATTATGAAATATGAAGAATCAGATATCATAGGATATAAAATGTCTTATTATCATTCCCCTTTGGTTAGTACAGACTTTTGGTCAAGTATTCGTAATATTTTAGAAGATCCAGGTTATCCTCTATGAAACCTTAGTTGTTAGTATCGTAGGAATATACATGTTTGTATATGATATGTTAAAAATATGGTTTTGTAATGCTTTAACGATTATATCACATCCATCATATGGTCACATGAATATTGTATTATGTGAATAAATCATGCAGTGGTTTATCCATAGTTATTTTTCTTTGAGTTGATTTCGCAATTTAATTTTATGCAAATTTATATACCCAAAATATGTCAGCCTACAAACACATTACACGTGGAAAGGAGATCACCCCATCAAAATAAAGAGGGGGTCACAAAAGGCTATGCCATCACACATCTTGTTGCAGAATTGGATTAAGACAGACCGTGGAACTCTCTTCCAGAAGAAACAGCTAAACAGGCCACGACCATGCCTTTGATGGGTTGTGGCCTCCTACCCCATCATATATACACCACCTGACTTAGATATTTCCATTTCATCATTGTAATTTCTAGTTGTCCACATTCTAGAAATATTCCATATCAACAATACTTATCCACATATCACATAGACTATGATTGTAGCACCCTCACCAAACTTTTTTAAATTGAAGGCCTCACCTCCTCATTTAAAAAAGACACTTTTGGCATTGAAGCTCTGCCAAACTCTCCACTCTCTCACTACACTTGAAAACATACTTCGTTCACCTGAGCCACACCTGTCCACGACCCCTCTATAGCCAAAGCCACACGATCGTATACCTCACTGCACATATCTTGTATGTCCATTTATTTAGACTTGGTTCTCTCTTGAATGCCTATAAACTCCACCAAATCTTCTATTACTACATGTGAGTAATGAGAATGAGGCACCAAATTGGATCTAGGATCGTTTTTATAGTTGAACCGCCCTATATTTTGGGTTTTATCTCTCTATATCTATTTTATTATTGTTTTTGTACTTTAGATTGTCGGGTATAGATTTGATGCCGTGGATCATTATTATTGTCCCATTTTTTGGCATCATTTGTTTGACACCATCTTCTAATACCCCGTAATTTTACTGATTTTATTTAATGGCATTAATTAAATTAAATATGAATTAATTCAAAATTAATTCGGATTTAAATACTAGCGAGACGTGAGTTGGTATTTGATTATATTGATAATAATGAGTATTACTGTGTATATATGGTAATATATGATTATGGAGATTATTAAAATTGTCGCTAGTCATAAATACGGTAATCCGGGAAATTAAGTTTGGACGCGCGGGTCAGTCGTGTCAGGAATTAATTTAATTAGATTAAAAAGTAAATTATAATTCTATCGATCGTATGGTCATTTTGAGTGCCCCAACGTGTCCGGAGGGGTCGAGATAGTCAGAAAACACTAGCCGGGGGTTTAGCTTGGGTCCCGGGGAATTTTTAGGCCAAACCGACAACTCGGGAGGGTATTTTGGTCATTTTCAAATTTAAGGAAATAAGACCCACGAATTTTAGGGTTTATTTATTTATTATTGGTAAGGCCATTAGGGCCATGATCAGTCAAAAACAAAGAGTGGGCTACGTGAGTTAGAGGAGAAGTTGCAGGAGGTTTCCAAACCTTAGCCACCACCCACGCCACCACTTTCGACGGAATTGTGACCGAAAAGAATGGAATTATCAGCCCTCGGACACCACCAACGAATCTAAACAAAAATATTAAGGCAAGTGATTTGATTCTATTAGTTTCAACAAATATGTCTTCCATGATTAGTGTAAAAATTATTATTTACCTTGAAAGATGATGAAAAGTCAAGAAATTTTTTGGAGAACTCTAAATCTTGGATAGGAATTGCATTTAGATTAGTTATGGACGAAATTCAGTTACCAAAACCTAACCCTTGATGGATTAAAAATGAATTAAAGAAAAGAAATATCATGGTTCTTGAAGAAAATAGAAAACTAGGGTTTTTATGAAGATTTGATCTATATAAGGTTAATTGTTGATGATTTAATGGTTTCAAAACGTTAAAAATAATGGATTTAGGTTGTACAATGATCCCAAATCCTTAGTTTAGAATTTCATACCTTGTAATGGAGTTTTGGGACAAATCTAGGACTGGAAAATGAAGCAGCCCGTAGCCTCATCTGGTGCGATCGATCGTTCGACATTCATAGGTCGATCGATCGACCTTCCCAGAAATTATGATATTTTTCCCTTGTTGAATTTTAGCAATTTCGACCCTAGAAAATTATTGGTGGGGACCTTGCGAACCCTTTTAGATTTATGGAAGACCTCTAGGCGTATATATGAGACCCAAATTATTATTAGAATTAAATTTGGTAGTTATGTTAGACCTAATAAGGTTCGACGAGTGAGGTACTATTAAATATTGCGATTAAATGAGTTAAATCTATATAGTTGGTAATATAAGGTTAGTGGAAGAAATATGGACCTTAAGATTATTGGATTAAAGTGTTGGAATAATAGGAGACTTAGTAACCTTTATGAGTTAGGTTTTATGTACTTGAAACTACGAAGTGAGATGTGTCGGTGGACTATATTATATAACTGTCCGGAAGTATAAAAATGTACTAATTGGATTAATGGTATAGGGATTGAGAACATACCTTTACTAATATTATAAAGTATCTAAGTTGTGTGAATGCTTAGTAAATTGAATTATATGTGTATGACATACCTACCACACCTGCTATCATTGGAGTTCAGCTTTCGGAACAGGGCAATCTAATCTTTGTGTGCCTACGGGGGGATTTAGATCGGTACCTTAAGGACATAGGGCTGTGAATGACTTATTTGTGAGTTCATAAGTCAGCTGACCATGGGAGCGTAGGTATGTGCGTGACCCATGGGTATGTGAACTATGTTTGCCTCCAATATGTATGATTTTGCTTATTAAAACGGTTCCTGAGAGATTCGAAATACGTAATCCTTATGTACGTGATGTACCGGGATTCAATAGCAGAGTATGTGTGCATCGCAGCTTATCCTAGGGGTGCCCCGATTATATAATTATGTTGAAAATTATATATGGGTGATGATAACAGACTCCTTGTTAATGTGTGTGAATATTTGCGACACTTTGAGTAAAGTTAGAATTGAGAATTTCCTATATGATTTAATATAAATTAATCGGAGAGATGGAAAGGTAGATTCACATAAGTTAGATTGGAATGTCTTGAACAAACCCCTATATTATCAGGTGAGGAGGAGTTTCAGTATAGACTAGTTAGTTAGTGTCATACTAGGATGAGTTATGGATATACGTTAAGCGTGCACATTAGTTGAGAGGTGAGAAACTCATGTGAGAGCACGAAACTAACATTTACTTAATATTCATTGTATAATGCAATTAAAAACTTGCTATATTTTAAACTTTTTTCACATCGGGCTCTGACTTGTTTTCTTTCAAATCTATTTTCTTGAAAAACATTTTAGGTTCCCAGCCACAAGGACGCCAAGCTTAGGAGTTCCATTTCAGTGGCGTGTTGTAGCTGTTGGGGAAGTTACAGGATCTTGATGATAGATGCCTCAACATTCTATATTGATTCCATTTCAGACTTATTCAGTTGTTAGGGCATGTCGCCCCATTTCTTTTAGAGACAAATTTATCATACTCAGTTTTATTGCAGTTTTGGAGTTAATTCATTTATTATTCAGACATTGTATTTAGTTTCATTCAGTATTTGGGATTATTAAGAGGAGTGTTACTCCAGACTCATTTATTATTCCATTATTATTTAGATGTGACTGTGATGTGATGGTGGTATCATTTAGCTAATAATTTTAATTGGTTGCATGTTAATTTAATTTAATAAAATTTTACAACTCACTTTTTAAATATTAGGTGGCTAGTAATTGTTTAAATAAATGTTTTCGACAGTGATTCTATGAACTGACCCAACTTGACATTTTGTATTAATTTGAATAAAGGAGTAGCTACACGGTATTTAATTAGTCGGGGTGTCACAAGTGGTATCAGAGCATTAGGTTCTAGCGTCCTTAGGATTTGTACGGCTTGTTATGTTTCTGCATAGCGTCTTTTGATATAGAGCCCTATTATTAGGACGGTTGTACTCCTTGATTACATTTTTTAGACTATGTTCTTCTGCTACAATGTTATGTATGGTCAATGGACTTATATAATTCATTTGAAATCTCAGATGTCGCTCATGAGGGAGGTACAAACCAACACTACTGAGGGAACAAATGCGGGTCAAGACCAACGAGTACCTCAGGTACACCAAGAAACAATGGAAATCACGGAGATAGCGAATATTGTGCCACAAGCAGTGACTACCGCAATATTACAGTACCAAAGTAGCAGTGTGCAGCTTGGAGTCGGCAAAAGAACGAGAGAAGTTGATCAATATGACGTTGCTAAAGTTAACAACAAAGGGAAAATAACGCCATAGCAATAAGTGCCTCAGATTCGTCGAGGACATAAGGAAATTGGAAATGGAGGGAAGAGCCAAACCCGCCAGAACCAACAGAGCCAAGGGAAGAAGGCTACCACCAAGAGGTGTTTTAAATGTGGACGAAATGGCCATACACGTCTGGCCTGCCCAGATTTGGCTGGTGACAAACCTCGTCCCAATCAACAAGGACAACAAGGCATAAAAAGCGAAGGGTTTTAGGGTCAGTGTCATAAGTGGGGACAACAGGGTCACAGGTGGAGGGACTGCCCACAACAAGATAAAGTGCCAGGGCAGGATGCCCAACATAAGGAAGCTTAGATAATTACCCCAACATCGCAGGCACCACAACAACATCAAGGAGCACAATATGGATGTGTCTATAATGCCCGATATGAGGTTATTCCCTTGATACCACAACTACCACATGCGTTTGGAGGTACGATACTTCATTATTAATTGTATCCATTAAGATATAATGGACTTCTCGAAAAACTTAGATGTGTTATAGTTTATTCCTATGCATTAAAAAAAGTGAGTGAAAAATGCATTATTATCCTGTTATGTTTTGAATTAGCTACAATGGTTTAAGTGTTAATAGATCATTATAGTGATATTATAGAATTCGTTAGAAATTGTACCGAGTGTCACTTGAGTGGAGGCAAGGCCATATTTATATTTATATATTTTCATATGGTGGCATATAAAGACTTCGTAAAGTACGTCGCCTGGTTATATTTAATTCCGGTGGGTAGGGATGTGTATAAAGGAAATTCAAGATTTGTTAAAATGTTTCTGAGCGTGGGGATTATCACGTAGTTACATTAGAGTCTAATGCCAAGATAATAGGAGGAATGTGTTGAGTGTAGCCTCACGTGTCATGAGAGGAGGTAAGTTAACTTCTTAGCAACAAGTAATGATAAGGGACACAAGTCAGATACCGAAGGCCCCAAATCTCATTAACCAACAATGTTAGTTAGTAGTGTATCGGCGGGGTTCCTTGTTTGGATTTCGCTTTCCGAGACATCCCACACATCAAACCTTATGAACATCGCTAGATGAGAATAATTGGCCTTTAGTACACAAATTAGTACCCTAGTTGTCATCCACAAAGAAAACGATAACTTAAGTGTTGTCGAATGTCTTACCTCGTGAGTGAATCGAAGCGACAAGGAGGATTATAGCTATAATTATTAGGCTGAATGAGCATAACCCTATTGAACCTTCGGAGTTTCAAGTCCAGACTGGGCAGAGTTTGAGTCAAATCTCGATCTGGAGGAGCACCTTTCCTTAGGTTGCTCCCACGTTGTTGGTAAGGAGAAAAGGGATAGACATTTACGATTATGTGGAGATTAATGGGAGTTGGATAAAGTCACGATATGAAATAAGTATTCGTTTTTCAGATCGATGACTTATTCGTCCAGATGAGAGGAACTTCTTCTCAAATATTGACTTGAGATTGGGATACCATCACTTGCGAATCGGGGACCAGGAAGTCTCTAAGACTGCCTTCTTGATGAGATATGGTTCCTACTAGTTTAGGGTTATGCCTTTTGGCCTAACCAACTCCACATCCGTGTTTATAGACTTGATGAATAGGGTGTTCAGAGAGTTCCTAGAACAGTTCATCATCATCTTCATTGATGACATTCTGGTTTACTCCCAGACAGAGGAGGAGCATGCTGAGCACTTGAGGCAGGTTTTGCATACGCTGCGTCAGAACGAGTTATATGAAAAATACGAGAAGTCTGGGTTTTGGCTGAAGGAGGTTCAGTTTTTGGGGCATATCATTTTCGACAGGGGAATATCTATTGATCCGAGAAAGGTATCAACGGTGAGGGAGTGGGGACATCCCATGACACTGATGGAGATACGTAGTTTCATGGACCTAGCCGGATACTACAGGAGGTTTATTCGGGGGTTCTCAAAGATAGCGGGTCCTTTGACACATCTGACTCACAAGGGTGTGCCATTTATCTAGAGTGATGCCTACCAGTTGGCATTCGACGAGTTAAAGGACATGTTGACCTCAACACCAGTGTTAGCAATGCCCAGACCGGGAGTTGAGTATCTAGTCTACACCGATGCGTCCTTACTAGGACTTGTGGGTGTACTGCAATAGGAGAGTCAGGCTATAGCTTATGATTCCTGTAAGATTAAGCCTCACGATAAGGATTACCCCACCCATGACCTGGAGTTAGCGGCAGTTGTGTTTGCTCTTCGGATTTGGAGACATCTCCTAGTGGAGAAATTCAATTTATTCACGGACCACAAGTCGCTACAGTACTTTTTTACGTAGAAGGAACTAAAAATGTGTCAACATCGGTGGCTTGAATTCGTAAAGGATTATCAGTTTGATATCCAATTCAACCTAGGGAAGGCTAATGTGGTAGCAGACGCGTTGAGCAGTAGGCCAGTAGGTAAGGTGGCCGAAGTGGGGAAAGCAAACTGGAAAGAGTTGGGACACCATGACGTAGTGGCCTGATCATTCATGTCTATGAAGACAGTTACGCCCCAGATCATTACGAGAGTGTTACACGCCCAGGCCGCAGACCCGTTCTGTCAAGGGCATATAGTATGATTACTAGCAGAGGGGGTCGAGTATTATACCGTTAGTTTAAACGAGTGCTTACGCTTTAATGAAAGACTTATCGTTCCTAAGGGGGAAGACTTGCGACACGAGGTAATGACAGAGTCGCATGGTTAGTGGTACATCCTGGTGGGGATAAGATGTACCAAGATATGAGGTGACAACACTGGTAAGGTGGGATGAAGAGAGACATTGCTGAGTTCGTTTCTAAATGTGCCACTTGTCAGCTGGTAAAAGTGGACCATTAGAGACTGGCAGGACTTCTATAGCCATTGGAGGTTCCTATGTGGAAATGGGAGAGCATTTCCATGGACTTCATCACAGGGTTACCCGCATTGTAGAGGGGTCATGACTCCATATGGGTAATCGTGGATCGATTGACCAAAGTTGCTCATTTTCCCCATCTCGGACAAACTACACTATGGGACAGTATGCCCACATTTTCATAGCGGAGATAGTGAGACTCCACGGGGTGCCTCTCAATATCGTGTCAAACCGAGACAAAATATTTGTTTCACAATTTTGGGAGAGTTTCTAGGAAGCCATGGGTACAAAGTTATAACTGAGTACAACATATCACCCGCAGACAGATGAGCAGACCGAGCGGATGAATTAGATGTTGGAAGACATGTTGCGGATGTGAATCCTAGACTTTGGAGGTGGTTGGGAGCAATACCTTCCACTGGTGGAATTTGCCTATAATAACTCATATCAGTTCACTATTGGCATGGCTCTATTCGAGGCGTTATATGGTAGACCTTGTCGTTCCCTATCATGTTGGCTAGAGGTGGGGGATAACAAACTCCTTAGGCCGGAGGTGATCCAGGATACTTAGGCAAGGATAGAGATGATACGGATCCGTATTCAGGTAGTTGAGGACTGACAGAAGAGTTATGCTGATGCCAAGAGATTCTTCAGAGAATTCAAGGTGGGGGACCAGGTGCTACTCAGAGTGTCTCAAGTAAGTGTGCCTAGAAAATTATTCACAATATGGAACCATCTTGGGAGGGAAACTATGTTCAATCATATCACTTGTGGTGGAGAAAAATTCCATGTAAAGGATAGGCCACGACCACTTCCATAATTGACCTACCAGGCCGCAACCTTATCTAATGTTATTCTAAAAGGCCACAACCTTATTTCTTGTTATTCAGATATGTTGTAGTCATAGTGCAACAGTTTCATCCCTTGATAATATTTTCTCTATTTCATTATGCTTACTCTATAATTACTAGATTTCTCACCATGTTTAGTTCATCTCAGAGAATATTTTCTAAAGAACTAAAAATCTAAAAAAGTCTTGGAAGGCAACTCAGGATCAAATCCCCAACAAACTGAAGATATAGCACACTTGATGAGATTCATCAACAATCTATATAAAGAACAGGACTCCATCCAGGGCTAGATGAACATCCTTGGAGAAAAAAAATTTATGCTTGATTCTGTATTCTTTACCAGCATCCAGTACTCCCCTGACCCTCATAACTCAACGGTACTGGAAGAGAAGGAAGTAACCATTTCAGTGAAAAAGAAGAGGATACAGGAGGTTCATGGACTAGAAAATACATATAAGGAGTTCACTTCGCTAAGCTCCAACTAGAAGATATCTTAGCAAGTATCAAGGTGAAAATTCTCATCAAGTGGCCAGAAAAGTTGAAATTCTCATCTCGTAAGAGGGACAAGGACAAATGGTGTGAGTTAGATAAAGATCACAAATTAAGAAAATTCTTTTTTAATGATGAATGAATTTGAAAGGCTAATCAGGCAAGGAATGATCCAACGATTGAATGGGGCTGCAACCCAAAGTTAAATACACCCACCTACCGATGTATATGCCTTTGGAAAATTACGTTTTGTATCTTTGCAGCCATTACTAAAAATTGCAAGTTTACACATTTCGATTTTATATTTCATGAGTATACACACACACACACACACACACACACACACACACACATATATATATATATATATATATAATTGAAAAGTTCTCACTTTATATCTAAAGCTTTCCAAAGATTCTTATTCAAGCACGTTTGAAGAGAATCGAACAACCTCCTCATCCCAAAACAATAATATGGAAGTGAGAAGTTCTCTAGGAAATAAGGTCCTGGAAACCTAGGGGTTAAAATAGTTCAAAATAGCCTTGGGTGGATATTAATACACCCACATAGCCTCAGGTGGCTATTAATAGCCCCATATAGCCTCGGGTGGCTCATATTATCCCAAGACAGCCATAATACCCTAAAATAGACTTGGGTGGCTTCTAATACCACTATCAATCCATAGGTGGCTTCATAATACCCAGGACTTCCATCGGTGGCTTAAACATATCCCAGCAAAGCAATGGGTGGCTTGAAAATACCCCAATACAGCCATGGAGGGCATGATAATATCATAATACAGTAATTAGTTATAATACCCCGTAATTTTATTGATATTTATTTAAGGGATTAATTGAATTAAATGAGAATTAATTGGAAATTAATCCGGATATAAATACTAACGGGATGTGAGTTGGTATTTTATTATGATGTTAAAAATTTATTATTTCCGAGTATGTATGGTAATACATGAGTATTGATGATATCTAAATTGTCACGAGGTAGATATACGGTAATTTGGAAAAAAAAATTAATTGGGACACGCCTGTCAGTCGCGCCAGGAACGTAATTAATTGAATTAAAAAGTGAATTTTATTTTTATCAGCCGAATGGTCATTTTTAGTGCACCAACGTGTCCGAAAGGGTCAAAATAGTTAGAAAACACTAGCCGGGGGTTTAGTTTGGGTCCCGGGGCATTTTTAAGCCACACCGGCAACCCAAAAGGATAGTTTTGTAATTTTAAAAATAGGGGAATTAAAATCCACGAATTTTAGAGGTTATTTTTATATTTTAAAAGAACCCACTAAGACATTATCAACATTTGGGAAGTTAGAGGGCTACGGGAGTTATAGGGAAACCCTTCAGAAGTTCCAAAAGGAAGCCCTAGCCACCATCACCATCTTTGGAAGAAATTTGTAGAGAGAGGGAGGAGAATCAACATTCATTCTTCAACATCAAATGAGAACATCTAAGGCAAGTGGTTTAATTACATTAATTTCAAGCGAATGCTTCTTCCATGCTTAGAATTGCATAGTTGTCTTATTTTGGAAGTTTGATGAAAACCAGTGAAATTTGAGGTAGAATTCATAATATGGTATAGGGATTGCATGTAGAATGTAATCGGATGAATTTCATATGCGAAATGTATCTTTTGATCATGTAAAAATGGATTTTTGAGGAAGTAGTTGTAGACATTAAAATTGGCTTCATGTTTATAGGGTTGGAGAGAAGATTTGAGAAGCTTGATGATTTCATGTTAATTTAGGAAGAATTGACACCAATTATATGTTAAATAGTGACTTAGGATAACTTAGAGTAGTTTATTCACGTTAAAACTCATTTGGGATGATCTTAGTATGGATTTAAGGGTGAGAAATTGAAGAAAAATGAATTGGGAAATTTCTGGGCTCAAACTGCCATCTCGTTAGAAGACCTGCCCAGGTCGTTCGAACGACCTCGTTCAAACAACTTCTAACGAGATGACAGTGTCCCTTCTAATGAGTTGGTAGTTCATTCGAAGCCTTTCGTTCGAACGAACTCGTTCGAACGAGACTTCTAACGAGTTGACAGAATGGCCTTCTTGGCCTGATTTCATTTTAAACGTTCCGTAGACTTATTTAATTGGAGTATTAGCCTTCCCTTATTGATTAGTGGGTATAATTGTGATAATTGGGGTATGTTGAGGAGTAGAACTTAGAACCTTATAATAAAATCGAATGTCAATTGTAGGGTAGGAAACGAGTACCTAATTACGACGTGAGAAGGGTTGATAACGTTAATATACAAATCGGGAACTTGTGATCGTATAACATTAAATGACGGTATAAGAACGAGAAGTATACCTATATTAATAATACGAGATATCTAAGATGTGAGAATGCTTAGTATATGTGGTTTTATGTGTATAATATACCTACTGTACTTGCTATCATGGGAGGTTTGCGTTCGATTAGGGCCATGTAATCTTTGTGTGCCTACGGGGGATTTAGATTGGTACGTCGAGGGCATAGGTCAGAGAAGGACTTATTGAGAAGTTAATAAGTCTAATGATCAAGGAATGTAGGTATGTGCGTGACCCATGTGATGTGAACTATGTTCGCCTCCATTTTGTGTGAATGTTGTTGTTTGAAAACTATTCCAGAGAGATTCGGAATGCGTGGTCATTATGTACATGATGTACCGGGATTGGATAGCAGAGTATGTGTACACCGCAGCTTAGTCTCGTGGTGCTAGTAATGTATATTTATGATGAGGATAATATACTGTTAATTGAAATGAACTTTCATGTTTAATTGTGAGTATAATTATAGCAACGTTATGTAAAGATAAAATGGATGATCTCTAGTATATTAGTAATGCTAATAATTGGGAAACCGAGAATTAATGTAAAGCTCTCAAGTTTATTAATGATGTTGGAATCAAAGTGTGTATCATATAGAAATGCTAGAATTTATTTTGGACTAGTTAGATATGAGAATCACTAGAATGGGTACGGGTACGTTAGGAGTGCACAAATAGTCGAGAGGTGAGTATTTCATGTGAGAGCACCTCCTAACATGTATTTTGCATTCATTTTTTTAATTTCATTAAAACACTTGCTATATTTTAAACTATTTTCCACAATCAGGCTCTGAACCGTTTGCTTTCAAATATATTTTTGTAAAAACCTTTTAGGTGGCCAGCCACAAGGACACCGTGCATAGGATTTCCATTCAGGTGACGCACTGTAGCTACCGTGGAAGTTACAGGACTTTGACAGTAGACGCCTCCACTTTCGATCTTGACTCCATATTGTCAGATTTTCACATCTGTTGGGCATGTCTCCCTACTTCCTTTTAGAGACACTTTATTTAATTCAGTTATTTCAAGAATTGAGGTTGTAATTAATTTAGTGATACAGACTTAGTACTTGTTTATTTCAGCATTTGGATTGTGTGAGGAGGATTCCTCCAGACTCATTATTATTGTATGGTGACTCTATTGTCTTTATGTTGTGGTGCTTGTGTTAGCATTTCATAATTTACTTATTGCATGTTAATCAGATTTAATTAAAATTGACAACTCACTTTTTAAATATTAGGTGGCTAGAAATTAATAAAATGTTTTCGACAGTGATGCTATGAACTGAACCAACATGACATTTTGTATTAATTTAATAAAGGAGTAGTTACCCGATTTTTAATTAATCGGGGTGTCACAGGTGGTATCAGAGCATCAGGTTCTAGTGTCCTTAGGATCTGTATGACTTGTTATGTTTTCGCTGAGCTTTCTTTGATGTAGAGCCCTATATATTAGGACTGTTGTATTCTTTTTTGTATGTATCGCTCTTCAACTATTTTGAAATAATTACGGAGAACTTATAGACTTCACTCTCATTTCAGATGCCTCCACGACGTGCACAGCGAGTTCCTAGGGATGCACAGCCCGAGCCACAGCCTGCACCAGTTCCGGGCACCATGAATGCCGCCGAGGTTGTAGCTATTGTAGCCCAAGAGGTGAATGCCGCCCTTGCATTTGTACAGCAGGCACCACCTCAGGCGCCGGCAGTAGCACCAGTTCAGGCTAATCCTTACCCATCTGCTTGGGAATGCGTTTGTGATGCTTTTCAGAAAGCACACCCTCCGGAGTTCGCAGGTAGCTCCGAAGTTATTGTGTCTTGTCAGTGGAGGAAGGACATTCAGAGGCACTTAAGGATGTACGAGTGCACGGATGTTCAAAAGCATATACTGGCTACTTTTAAGCTAGTAGGATCAGCATTGCAGTGGTGGGAGTCCATTACCACCGCGGAGGAGAGGGACGCTCTCACTATTCAAGAGTTCTGGGTGCGGTTCGACCGCAAATATTTTTTGTCAGCTGTTCACACTGAGATGAGGAGGAAGTTGATGAACCTCAAGTAGGAGGGAAAGACTGTAGCTGAGTATGAGGCCGAGTTCATCAATCTCTTGAACGTTGTTTCAGATGAAATTCCAACCGAGGAGAAGAAAATTCAGAAGTTCAGGGATGGATTGACTTGGAGGATCCGTCAGCACTTGTTGAGGAATCCCTTGTTGGCCACTTATTCTGATGTGGTTAACGCTGAACTAATTCACTGCTAGGATCATCGCTTCCACATGTCTGAGAGCAAGAGATCAGGAGAGTCCAGCCATCAGGGCAGGACCGGGGGAAATGGTGCCAGCGGGGCACAATCTGCTCAGGGATAGCACAAGCAGGGTGACTAGGGTTCCCAACAGGGGGATCATAAGAGATTTAGATCTGGGGGTTTCAAGAATGGCCAGGAAGGTTTCAGACATGGCCATCAGGGTTAGAACAGCCATCAGGGTCCAAATGGTCAGTAGCAGAAATTTCAGCAGGGCCAGCATGGCTAGGGTAGGAATGGTAACGGCCATCAGGGCCGTGGGCAGCAGGGACAGTGAGGGGGAAACTTCACGAGGAAGTGCTTTATTTGTGGCAAGACTGGACACAAACGCCAGGATTGTCCTGATAGGGGTCGGGCCCCACAGCATCAACAGCAGGGTGCTTGACACGAGCCACAGAGGCCTATGTTTCCCGCCGCCCTCCCATCACCACTACAGATGGCTGCACTACCACCCATTCCAGCGGTCCCAGTCCAGCAGGGACAGCTTCAGTACGGGAGAGTGTATCAGCTCTAATATTCCGCAGTTCCATAGGATCCACCTGCTATTGAGGGTATGTTCTCTATTCAGGGGACTTTGGGGCGTATTTTATTTTATACGGGGGCCACACATTGCTTCATTGCCATGAGATTTTCATGCACTATTGGGTTGTTAAACACCGCAGAGAGCATGGTTACTTATGTAGATTCACCGTTGAGTAGGGGTTTCATAATTTCGCTTATTTGTAGAGGTGTGGGTATAGAGATCGATAGATTTACTTTACCCGCTGATATGTTAGTGTTAGAGATGACTGAGTATGATGCGATTATTGGTATGGATTGTCTAGTTGCGTACCGAGCCATGATTGATTGTTTTAGTAGGAGTATTATCTTTGCCATTCTCGGGCAGGAGATGTTTTTAGTGGCAATGCCTCACCCTGAGGGAGGATCGTCCACTCACTTGTATTATATAGAGGAGGAGACCACTAAGGAAGTGGTGTTACCACTCAATTCGATTCTAGTTGTTAGGGAGTTTGCTGATGTATTTCAGGATATACTTGGACTACCTCCGAGTAGAGAGATAGATTTTGTAATCAATTTGACGTTGGGCACTCGGCTGATTGCCCGCGCACCTTACCGTATGGCTCCAGTAGAGATTAGAGAGCTACGGGATCAGATAGAAAAGTTGTTGGGTCAGGGTTTTATCTTAAGGAGTACTTCGTCATGGGGTGCCCCTGTGTTGTTCATAAATAAGAGGGATGGATCGTTGAGGTTGTACGTAGATTACCGAAAGTTGAATAAAGTCACGATACAGAATAAGTATTCGTTGCCCAGAATTGATGACTTATTTGACCAGTTGAGAGGAGCTTCCTTCTTCTCGAAGATTGATTTGCGATCGGGATACCATCAGTTGCGTATCAGGGAACAAAACATCTCGAAGACTGCTTTCTTAACGAGATATGGTTCCTATGAATTTCTGGTTATGACTTTTGTCTTGACCAATGCTCCAGCCGTGTTTATGGACTTGATAAATAGGGTGTTCGGAGAGTTCCTAGACCAGTTCGTCATCGACTTCATTGATGACATTCTGGTTTACTCCCAGACAGAAGAGGAGTACACCGAGCAATTGAGACAGGTTTGCATATGTTGCGTCAGAACGAGCTTTGTGCAAAGTATGAGAAGTGTGGGTTCTAGTTGAAGGAGGTTCAATTTTTGGGGCATATCATCTCAGACCGGGGGATATCTGTTGATCCGGCGAAGGTATACGCGATAAGGGAGTGGGGACATCCCACGACATTGACTGAGATTCGTAGTTTCTTGGGCCTAGCAGGATACTACAAGAGGTTTAATCGGGGTTTCTCAAAGATAGCGGGTCCTTTGACACATCTGACTTGCAAGGGTGTGCCATTCATCTGGAGCGATGCCTGTCAATTGGCATTCGATGAGTTGAAGGACAAGTTGACCTCAGCACTTGTGTTAGCATTGCCCAGACCGGGAGTTGAGTATCTAGTCTACACCGATGCGTCTTTACAAGGACTCGGAGGTGTGCTGCAACAGGAGAGTCAGGCCTTAGCTTATGCTTCCCGTAAGCTTAAGCCTCACGAGAGGAATTACCCCACCCACGACTTGAAGTTAGTGGCAGTCGTAATCGCTCTTCAAATTTTGAAACACTATCTTCTGGGGGAGAAATTTTGGTTGTTCATTGACCACAAGTCTTTACAATACCTCTTCATGCAGAAGGAACTGAATATGCGTCAACGACGATGGCTTGAGTTTGTGAAGGATTATCAGTTTGATATCTAATAACACCCGGGGAAGTCTAACGTGGTAGCAGACGCGTTGAGCCGTAGACCAGTAGATGAGGTGGCCGAGGTGTGGAAAGCCAAGTGGAAGGAGTTGGGGCACCAAGATGTAGTGGCCCAATCGTTCATGTCTGTAATGACTATTACACCTCAGATTGTTACGAGAGTGGTAAAGGCCCAAGCAAATGACTCGTTCTGTCAGGAGCAGATCGTTTGATTACTAGCAAAGGGAGCCAAGTCATATACCGTTGGCTCGGATGGAGGATTACGCTTCAATGGAAGACTGGTCGTTCTGGAAGGGGAGTACTTGCTATACGAGGTAATGACAGAGTCGCACGGCTCACGATTCGCGGTACACCCTGGTGGGGATAAGATGTACCAAGACATGAGACGAAAGTATTTGTGGAGCGGGATGAAGAGAGATATCGTCGTCTTTGTTTTAAAATGTGCCACTTGTCAGATAGTAAAGGTGGACCATCAGAAACTGGTAGGACTTCTACAGCCGTTAGAGGTTTCGACGTGGATATGGGAGAGCATCTCCATGGACTTTATCACGGGGTTACCTACGTCACAGAGGGGTCACGACTCCATATGGGTAATTTTGGATAGGCCGACCAAAGTTGCTCATTTTCTACCCATGAGGACAGACCACACTACGGGACAATATGCCCAGATTTTCATTGCGGATATAGTAAGACTTCACGGTGTACCTCTAAATATCATGTCTGATCGATACAAGATATTTGTTTCAAGATTTTGGGAGAGTTTCCAGGAGGCCATGGGTACAGAGTTGCGGTTGAGTACGGCTTATTACCCGTAGACTGATGGGAAAACCAAGAGGACAAACCAAATGTTGGAGGACATGTTAAGTATGTGCATCCTAGACTTTGGAGGTGGATGGGAGCAGTACCTTCCTCTGGTGGAGTTTGCTTATAATAACTCGTACCAGTTCACCATTGGCATGGCTCCATTTGAGGCATTGTACGGTAGACCTTGTCGTTCCCCAGCATGTTGGTTAGAAGTGAGGGATAACAAGCTCCTTGGACCGGAAGTGATTCAGGACACTTCGACAAGGATATAGATGATACGGAGCCGCATTCGGGTAGCTCAGGACCGGCAGAAGAGCTATGCTGATGCAAAAATATTCTTCAGAGAATTCAAAGTGGGGGACCAGGTGTTACTGAGAGTATCTCCTATAAAGGGGATAATGCGTTTTGGGAAGAAGGGGAAACTGGCACCAAGGCATGTGGGGCCCTTTCCTATCATCGAACGAATTGGGCCAGTTGCGTATAGACTTGGATTACCAGAGCACTTGCATAGAATTCATGATGTGTTTTATATTTCCTCGCTAAGGAAATATCTTAGGGACGATTTGGCCCATACTCACATTGATTTGGAGGACATCGATCTCCAACCCGATAGCTCCTACGAGGAGGGACCGACTGCTATTTTGGACCAAAGCGAGCGAAAATTGAGGGAAAAGATAGTAACATTAGTACGTGTTCAGTGGCGGCATCATAATGCTGAGGTGTCCACATAGGAGCGCGAGGATGAGATACGCGAACGTTATCCAGAGTTGTTTTTACCAGGTACTTTTTAGTTTCGAATTTTGAGATGAAATTTTGTTTTTAGGGGGAAGTATGTAATACCCCGTAATTTTATTGATATTTATTTAAGATATTAATTGAATTAAATGAGAATTAATTGGAAATTAATTCGGGTATAAATACTAACGAGATGTGAGTTGGTATTTGATTATGATGTAAAAAATTTATTATTTTCGAGTATGTATGGTAATACATGAGTATTGATGATATCTAAATTGTTACGAGGTAGATATACGGCAATTTGGGAAAAAAAATTAATTGGGACGCACGTGTCAGTCGCATCAGGAATGTAATTAATTGAATTAAAAAGTGAATTTTATTTTTATCAGCCGAATGGTCATTTTGAGTGCACCAACGTGTCCGGAAGGGTCAAAATAGTCAGAAAACATTAGCCGAGGGTTTAGTTTGAGTCCCGGGGAATTTTTAGGCCACATCGGCAACCCAAAATGGCAGTTTGATAATTTTAAAAATAGGGGAATTAAAATTCACGGATTTTAGAGGTTAGTTTTACATTAGAAAAGAATCCACTAAGCCATTATCAGCATTTGGGAAGTTAGAGGGCTACGGGAGTTATAGGGAAAGCCTTAAGAAGTTCCAAAAGGAAGCCCTAGCCACCATCACCATCTTTGGAAGAAATTTGTAGAGAGAGGGAGGAGAATCAACATTCATTCTTCAACATCAAATCAGAACATCTAAGGCAAGTGGTATAATTACATTAATTTCAAGCGAATGTTTCTTCCATGCTTAGAATTGAATATGTGTCTTATTTTGGAAGTTTGATGAAAACCCATGAAATTTGAGGTAGAATTCATAATATGATATAGGGATTGCATGTAGAATGTTATCGGATGAATTTCATATGCAAAATGTATCTTTTGATGATGTAAAAATGGATTTTTAAGGAAGTTATTGTAGACATTAAAATTGGCTCCATGTTTATAGGGTTGGAGAGAAGATTTGAGAAGCTTGATGATTTCATGTTAATTTAGGAAGAATTGACACCAATTATATGTTAAATAGTGACCTAGGATAACTTAGAGTAGTTTATTCACATTAAAACTCATTTGGGATGATCTTAGTATGGATTTAAGGGTGAGAAATTGAAGAAAAACGAATTGGGAAATTTCTGGGCTCAAACTGCCATCTCGTTAGAAGACCTGCCCAGGTCGTTCGAACGACCTCGTTCGAACGAGCTTCTAACGAGATGACTGTGTCCCTTCTAACGAGTTGGTAGTTCGTTCGAAGCCTTTCGTTCGAACGAACTCGTTCAAATGACCACGTTCGAACGAGACATCTAACGAGTTGACATAATGGCCTTCTTAGCCTGATTCAATTTTAAACGTTCCGTAGACTTACTTAATTGGAGTATTAACCTTCCCTTATTGATTAGTGGGTATAATTGTGAGAATTGGGGTACGTTGAGGAGTAGAACTTAGAAACTTATAATAAAATCGAATGCCAATTGTGGAGTAGGAAACGAGTACCTAATTACGACGTGAGAAGGGTTGATAACGTTAATATACAAATCGGGGACTTGTGATAGTATAACATTAAATGACGGTATAAGAATGAGAAGTATACCTATATTAATAATACGAGATATCTAAGATCTGCGAATGCTTAGTATATGTGGTTTTATGTGTATAACATACCTACTGTACTTGTTATCATGGGAGGTTTGCATTCGATTAGGTATACTTGCTACATGCAACAGCATATTAGTGAGACACTCTCTTGAGAAATTCTCACCTCTCTTATAATGTTCACACCTATCGCACTAACCTTCCCAACGGTTTAACTCATCTTATCTTAGGTTACTCATAAGGTTTAAACTAAACAATTCAACTATTTAAGAAGTAAATTTCATTTAGTGACAAAGCTCTCATTTTTTACTTTATTTATTAATAAAGTTTTCCAGAAATATACTATACTTTCGAAACCGGTATTTCTCAATTGAAATCATTACTCATCTCTTACTTACCATAAACACAGTAGGAAATTCTAAATTTCAGAAATTCATATATATATTAAATACTCGCATAATATATATATATTCTATCAGCACCCCACATAAAAATTATGGTGCGGTCATACTCTGCTATCCAAATCCCGTATCAATCGTACTAAGGGAAATACAAGTTCGGAATCACTCTCGAACTGTAATAACACAAACAAAAACAATATTGAGGCGAAGCATAGTATCCAAGTCCAAGAGGTCAGGACATACCCTCGCGTCTCTTAGGACCGTCCGACTATCTATCCGATAGCCCGTACCTAGGATTCCTATCTTCTAGGGTACGAGTCAATATCCCCCATGAAGGCCCATTTGAGATAAGACTGTCCCAACGCGGTAACCTCAGGGATAACAAGTAGCGCGGGCATGATTTCCACACGTATATAATATATGCATACACACAGTCATATAAATATATTACTTTTTGCCATATCAAATTTAGGTTCATCTCATAAGACATAATCACGACATTTATCCTTATTTTCACATTATTAGTTATCGCGTATAACGGTTCGTTTCTAACTTTAATTTGAGGGATTATTCCAACTCACTATGTAACACTCATGGACTCTATCCTCCCAAGTGTAGAATTCAGTAGGTACTCATCTATTTTCCAACGTAGCTATTTTACGCGTCTCTCCCTTACATACACAATCCCATCATCCCTTATGTGTAAGCATCCCAAAACTGTAAATTTCGTCTTAGATTAAAGGTCTCATAGTTGTTAATAATTCCTACTAGTCTCCTTTATCTTCCAAAGTATTTTAATAAGGGTGACCAAAGGTTTTCACTCATTTAATTTGAATTTGACAATTTCAAAGGGGAAATGTGAGTCTGCCAGGAGGGGTCGATCGATCGAGGTCTGGGGCTCGATCGATCGAACCTTTGATCGATCGAAGCTCTAGGCTCGATCGATTGATCAAGCAGGTATGGCAAATTCTGCAAGAAACCAGTTATGGGTTCTAACACACAACCTCATCCAAATCCATATTTTTCATTCCCAATCACCCAAAAATTCGTACTACAATCAGTATACACCCATATTATACATCTTTCACGTAAAGCATGCAATTTTCCATCAATAACCATAGATTAATAGGTCAAAACTCATATAAAACTCAAGAACCCTAGAATTTCTTAAACATGGTTCTAATCAGTCTTTTCCCAAAAATTTCTACTCCTAATTCATCATAAATTCGTGGTTAATCCTCTAGATGTGAAGGGGTTTCCAGATTATCATTCAAATCATTACTACATGCAATTTTCCTATCTCCGACATGAATTTTCTTCTACCAAACTCATCCTAATCACCCTAGACTAACATGAACGATGCATTAACGAAAATAAGCAAGATAAATACTTGCCTGCAAATTTCAAAGTTCTGATTTGATGACGAATTTGGTGTGGTTGCGTTCCCCGTCGCGCGATCTACGCGTTGGTGGTGGCGGCGGTGCAATCGGGTGACATTTTGGCCTTGGATTGCTTGGAAAGCTTTCTCCCTCCCTCCCTCTCCTATGGACGTTCTAAGGTTTTGAGTCTAATAACCCTAAAGGACTCTTCTAAATGGCTGATATAGCCTAATAATTTTCGTGGGTTTGATTACCCAAAAATGCAAAATGTCCAAAATGCCCTCCCAGGGTGTTAAATAGGCCTAAAAACGCCCCGAGACCCAAACTAAACCCCCGAGTACACTTTTCTGAATATCTCGACCCTTACGGACACGTTGGTACACTCAAAACGACCATACGGATAACTTAAAAATATTCCACTTTTATTAATCAATATTTAGTCCCGACGCGACACGGGCGCGTCCCGACTCAAATTTCCAAAACTGTCATTTTATTCACTCTTGACATTTAATAGAACCAATATTATATTACTTTACTCATTAGTAATATTCAACAACAAGTTTCCCATAATTACTAACTCACATCACGTTAATAAGTATAAAGTGATTAATTTCTGGATTTATATTAAATTAATATCTCATTAAATTTAATAAATCCCCAAATTAATATAGCATAAAAATACGGGGTATTACAGAACCCTCCATAAAGTTTCTCTAAGAGCAAAACATCCTGGCCCTTCAATATGGGGACTGACGTTCTTTCCCTTCCAACATTGCTCCAATCGGTGGTAAAATTTTCCTCTAATTTTCACGTCTGGGTATTCCTATACCCCGCTCTACGCCAAAGCTTCTGAGCCCAATACTTCCACTGAATCGGGCTACACTACCTCCTCATGGATTATCTCCAACTTATGATCCTTACCAAGGAAGTTTCAAACATTTTCCCAATTTAACTTCAGTGAGTAATCCAAATTTTGTATCACTCACTTCTTGTAGCATTAATTAGGAAAGTTTAGCTACTGCATCCTTGTAGCCGTTGAAGAAATCTAAGAAAACTCCACAGAGGGATAACCTCCAATTCTATCCTCATCCTCGACTTCAATTTATAATTGTAACTAAGCCTCGTCTCCTAGTACCCTCATAACGGCCTTACCCGGTCGCCTTTCTCTATCAACACACGAATCTCGAACGATCACGTAAAAGATTTACTAACATCTTACATTACGGCAGGAGAACGAAATCTCAGAAGATAAGTACACGATCTTAATCATAAGGCTCTACATCAATCCAAAAGCAACGCTGAAGGCGTAGTACGTGTGCAAAGATTCCTAAGGACACTATAACCTGACGCTATGATACCATCTATGACAACCCGCTTATTAAAATAAGAGGTGGCCAGCCCGATACTCCAATAATTATAGGAATCAAAGATGGTCCATTCTTAGCATCAGTGTCGTTAAAATAATAATAGGAGATAACCACCAATTATTTTAGAAAACGGAGTGCCAAAATTTAATTTGTAAATTTAAAGAAAATTATTTAGACAATCCAATTTGAAAAGAAGGTGGATGTAAAAAGAAACGGGTAACTGTATAACGATAATGCACAAAGTAATAACTGAATAAGCTGTCGATTTATAGGCTATTAATAGTAGGTTACACGAAGTTTTAAAATTAAATACCACATTTTATTCAACAGGTACAAAACTTGGGCAACACACCCGAATATATAAACTGATCATAGTTAGAGTACATGGAAATAGAAGCGTCTACAACGAATACCCTACAACATCCACAACATGTTATAGCTCCGAGACAACAATGATTGGGAGTTCAATACGCGCGTCCTTGCGGTGGAGCACCTGGGAGAACATAGAATCCATGCAAAATAAAGAGATATGAATGGGTCAGGGCCCGGTTTGATATGATCTCCATGTGAATAAAATACGTGACAGTCATGAATATTATATCACCATCATAAACTTATCTTGCTCTCACAAATAATGATAAGAATTATAACCTCTCAATCTAAAAGCACAACCTAGCTCAATATCAATGGCACTATTCAATGTTCATATACGCATGAGAGAAATATCTAAGTTTCACTTAATGTAATTTCATTTCAGCTTTACACAACTTAAATGCGCAGTTCCTTTTTCTCTATAGGAAACACATTTAAAGCGATTTATTTCACAAAATGCTTCACAAGTTCAGTTTTGCACCATTTAACTTCACAGTTCCCTTTTCTCTCTAGGAACATATTTAAAGAAGTTTATCACACAAAATGCTTTACCAAAATTACAAGTTCCACCTTTATAAGAATATTTATAATCACATCATATAATGATTCTAAGACCATCCATCCGGGTACCCCCACTGGATGCGCCCCTAAATGGCTATCATCTTCCAGGGCCTATCACCAAGACAACCTGGGCATCCTACATCGCGTGACTTCGGGAAGCGTTCATATACCGTCGACAGTGAGTCATAACCACACCAAGAATTACCTCACTTCGAATAATAATCACACAATATATAATAACCGGTCCTATGGCCGAGGACTATATTCACACTGCATTCACTAGCCAGGGGACTTCACCTCATGCGTGTAACTTACCCTATGATAGCGATTTAGAGAGGTGTGTATATGCAAATTATCATTTACATGTTTTTCTCATTTAAAACATTCACTTTTTACATTCTCAAAATCTTGTATACTTAACAATTAAGTGCCAATTTAAAATATGCATTTCTTATTTACGAAGTCATATTTTATTAGTGATATAGGCCACGAAGTGTAATTATCTTCACCCTTGTCTCCAAGAGTTCAAATAAATACCATAAGCCATAAGTGGAAATCTTCATCAACACTAGTCTCCCGAAACTCCTAAACCATATCACCTAACTCTCCCTTAGTCCGAAGCAAGCTCACTAAATGAAATGACGCTAACGCCAAATGAATTGCCTCCAAATCAAGATCACTTTACCCCCATACCAATATAAGCTATGAATATCCCTAATGTACCTCTAATACTATTTATTACTTCCCAAGAGAAGTTTCCTAAGCCTTAAACCTAAAAGAAAAGGACCACAAACAAGTTGGAAAACCCTATTAAAAAAATTGGGTTTTCGAATCGATTCCCCTAGGGCCGAATCAATTCGCCCCTCATAGCGAATCGATTTGCCCAAATGAGAATCGATTCGACTGATAAATCCAACCTCCTGTCTTAGGCCGAATCGATTTGGCTTTAACCCGAATCGATTTGTCTCCCCAGACCTGTAGTCTCTCCTATAGGAGAATCGTTTCGCTTGGGAGGCAAATCGATTCGGCCTGGCAGAAATGACCAGTTTGGGCTACGGGATTTAGAACCCTAAATTCCCAAAACCCAAATCTCTCTCTTTAAATCTCAACCAACTCAACTTATAGCTTACCCAAATCATTTCTACACAATAACTATCTAATATATCCAACTCAAATCAAATCTAATACCATTTTCAAAGGTTTAAACATCAAATTTCTCAAAACCCACAATTTCTTCCAATCTCACAATTTCACGCCCAACAATACAATTTATTCACATTAAATCATACACTAGCAAGTTAGAAACTTGCCTCAAGTTTTTAGTCTCGAATTCTCTTCCCCTAGCAACGATTTCCAGCACCACATCTTCATCTCTCTCATATCTCTCCATTTTCTCCCAAGCTCTCTCTTCTCTCTAACTCTCTCTAAGTTTAAAACATATAAATGAGAAATAAGAGGGTTGGAAGACTAAATCGGGCACTCAACATTAATTCCCCTCTTTAAATGTTAATACACCATCAAAATGACTCGTAACTACATAATTGAGTCATAGCCTGTCAAAAGTTCCCGGAACTCAAAAATACAATATGGCACTTATTTTGACTCTCTCGACTATTTCAGGACTAACCGCACCCTCAAATTTGGCTTCCAGAATAGCGTACAATATTTCATGTTCCTATGTCATATTAATTCATTAATAATGTTCCAATTGAAATATATGTCATAATCGTCGCTTAAAGAACAACGACGCAATAAAACATAACATGATGATATTTACCTTTTCTCAACGGTAAATATGCAAAACTCAGTAAATATTATCTCTCAAATCTCGTAAAATAATATTTACTCTAACTTCCATTATTTTATATATTTACCTCACATGGCAAAATTATATTGAATCAATTACTCAAAAGTAATGGTTATTACACTTAGCTCCTCACACCTTTTGCATCATGGTCCTTCAGTGTTCCCTTCAAATGTCTGTCAGCCATCGTTTGGTAGTTGATCAACTTTCAAGCCACCATCCTGAGACTTTTACTGTGGATTGCCTACGTTCCAACATTCCTGTGATGAGCTATAGGCTTCAGGGCATAGCGATCGTTGTTTTTCATATCATCAGCACTCTTACTTCAAACATTACCAGAGCCCTCCTCAACCAAGTCCTAAGTCATCTGAGTGAGTTGGGTCGTGATGGCTTCTGTTTTGACTCGCTTATTGCGCACTTAAAAACTTTAAAGAGTTAGTGGCTGGATAGTCAGAGGGAGCTCCTACAGAAATATCAGGAGGATCAATGGGCTGAGGAAGCTAAGTTAGCTGAGCTAGCACCTCTGCTTAAAGATGTTAATAAAGAGGTGGGGGACATCGAACAGGCTCTACATTTGGTAAATATGAAATGATTGAAATGCCTCATTGAGTGTAAATAAGTGCAAACGAGATTGGAGGTTTCTACTAATGCCCAACAGTCCTGCCTAGTATCTTCTTCGGGCCTTCCTGGAGATTTTTTCTCTCCTCCAGATCTGTGGTTCCTCTTAGGCCAATGAATTTTTTGTATACATTTTCCTTTTCTTCTTCTATGTAATTCTTGGGCAGTAGCTCCCAATTTTGTAATGCCCCAAAGTTTATGAATGAATGAAAAATATATATGTTTTTCCATGTCCTTTCTTTGTGCTATAATTGTTTGTATATATTATGATTTTCTACAATTCTTTCAACTCCACTCGAGTTACAATAAAAACTTGTATATTCATAACAACAACTAAAGACAACGGTGGTCTAGACCTAATTTCTTACACATGATTGACTTTCAACCATTTATTGTTAATTTTGAACTGCCAATCTTCTTCCATTTTAGAAATTAATCAATAATTTGAATCATGAGCTTCTTTTGCAATGAATGGTCCCTCCCAATTCGCTGCAAATTTAGGTAGGGGAAGCCCTCGAATGTGCTTCACTACTGCTTTCAAAACGTGGTCTCCCTCCACGAACTTCCTTGGTTTCACCAAGTTATCATATGCCTTGGAGAGCTATTTTTTACACATTTAAAAGTGCTACATCGTAGTATTTCTATGTTCGTCCAATGTTTCCAACTGCACATGTTTATTTTCAGGGAGCATTCTACTTCGCAAGGCATATCGAGCAGAGGGAACTTCTAACTCTACCGAAAGAATCGCCTCATCCCCATAAATAAGAGAGAACGGAGTACACCTTGTGGGCTTGCTCTTAGTTGTTAGATAGGCCCACAACACAGCTGGTATCTTATCTTCCCACGATCCTGGAAAAGCCTCCATTATTTTAGCCAAAATATTAACCAAGCCCTTGTTAGTTGCCTCGGGTTGATCGTTGCCCTTTGGGGATGCCACCATTGAAGTATGATAAACAATGGAGTACTTTTCTATGAGCATCGTTACCTATGAATTGACAAAAGGGGTTTCGTTATCTGAGACGATAACCTTTGGAATCGTAAAACGACAAATTATCTATTCTCTGATGAAGTTTCTCACCACCCCTGTTGTTGCCTTTCTTAGTGATATCGCTTTGTCCTACTTTGTAAAGTACTCCATTGCTACTAGTATCCATTTTCCCCCTCAAAGAAGGATGTATTGCCCCTACCAAGTCGAACGCCCAAGTGTGAAAAAAATAAGGCATTTCCACGGACTGTAAGTCCACCGATGGGGCATGGATCATATTTCCATGAAGTTGGCAATCCTTTCACTTTCAAACGAGCTCAATAGAGTCTTTATCCATTGTTGGCCAATAATACCCAAATGTCATCAACTGGTCACACAACCTGGCCCCTCCTATGTGAGCTGGATCGTGCGCCTATTTGAGTGCTTCGACTGCTTCTTCCTTCATGATACAATGCAATGGCCTATTGAAGTACCCCTTCGATAAAGCTGCCCCTCTTGAATGTAGAACCTCGGGGTCCTTCACTTAAGTCCCATCGCATCAATCTTCTCTATTGGGACAACTCCATCTTTAATAAAATTAATATAGGGTTGCCTCCACTCTAGTTGAGCTTCAATGAAATGACATTCAGCTGCCTCTAAGAATAACTGGCACTTAGTGCACTTCCGTTTTAAGTCTCCTGCGTCCTACTTCATTCTAGGACAGAAAGAACTCTCCCTTTGAATTCTCTTATAAAGAGGTATCCAAGTTGTTTTATAACGCTCTTCATGTGTTTTTTTCAACCTTCGCTCTGCTTCATCTGGGTCGATGCATCTTGATAACCATCCCCCTGCATTTTTAAAGTAGAGATTTTCCTAGGTTGTAAAGTATTGGGCTAATTCCCTCAGATCCATCACTCATTCCCCATATTCTAGTTGCTTTCTAATCTCTCTCCTCCAGTCATCGTCCTCCTCCATCGGTAGATTTGGTCGTACCACCAAAGGAGCTGTTCTTTGTTAAATCACGACTGTAGTTATATCATTCCTCATGACCATTTTTGGGTGATGGTGGCATAGGCATCTCGATGGCGGTTCATCGTTTAAGGATTCCTCTTAATTTTGGTCCGATGGAACTGGCTGAGGAGCCTCTGAATGATTGTTTGGTATGGTGCCAGGATTAGGTGTTTCAATGCATATTCTCCAGTCACTCGTTGAATCACCAATTTCGAATCACCTTTGATGGAAAGTGAACGAATTCCCCTTCGAAGGGCCTCCAGCAACCCCATCACTAATGCTTCATACTCTACTGCGTTGTTGAAATAAGGGAAATCTAATTTGCAGGAACAAAAAATCTCCTCTATTCCTTTTGAAAGAATAACCCTGCCCCTCCTTTCTTTTTTGCCGAAGATCCATCAAACTACATCGTCCATTCTTCATCACTTACATCCAAGTATTTGGCCTACAAGTCATTTCTTGGAATACTCTCTTTAGGTGGATCAAACATCCCAGAGGGGAAGAGTGCCAACAGGTCAGCGTACGCTTGGCTCTTGATTGTGCGAGGGACCACACACTTAAAGTCATATTCTGAGAGGATGAGGAACCACCTAGCTGCCCTACCAATAAATATAGTTATTGCCAGCAAATACTTAATAGGATCACATTTGGTTACAATATGAATTGTAAAAGATAGCATATAATGTCTATATTTTTGCGCTATAAAGACTAAGGCTAAATAATGCATTTCCAAGATATTATATCTCTTCTCTGGCCCATGTATGATTTCGCTGAGGAAGTAGACTGGCCGTTCTTGCCCATAAATCTCTTATGCCAGCAAAGCTCCAACAGACCTCGTGGTGGATGTGAGGTATAACTGCAACAGTATTCCTAACTTTGAGGGAACCATAGTCTGTGGTGAAACGTACAACTCTTTCAGTCTAGTGAGAGACTCCTGGTGAACCTACTCCCACTTGAATTTCATGTTCTTTCGCAAAATCTACATCAACGGGTGCGTAATTTCCAGCCAATCCAGGCACAAATCTCCTATGGTAAGAAACTTTACCCAATAAACTCTTCAGTTCCTTCCCCATTCTTGGATTGGGCATCTCCAAGATCGCTCACTGTTTGTCTTGGTCTATCTTTACTCCCTACCGAACAACCACAAAACCGAAAAAAATTCCACTAGTTACTCCAAAGATGCATTTTAGTGGGTTTATCTCCAGTTTATACTTTCTGCACCGAGCAAACACCTTTCTCAAGTCACTTAGGTGGGACTCCTACTTCCTCGATTTGATGACCAAATCATCCACATAAAATTCCACAAACTTATGAAAGAAGTCATGGAAAATGGCCATCATTGTTCTTTGATAATTAGCCCCAATTTTCTTGAGGCCAAACGTCATTACTTTGTACATGAAGTTGCCCAATGGGGTTCAAAACGTTATTTTCTCTATATACGTAGGGTCCATCTTGATTTGGTTATACCCTATATACCCATCCATGAAGCTGTACATCTCATGACCAGCCGTGGCATCTATCAGGCTATCAATGGAGGCTAAAGGGAACTCATCCTTGGGTAAAGCCCTATTCAAGTCTCTAAAATCCACACAGATCCTTATTTGATTTTTTTCTATCTTACCCACTGTAACGATGCTAGACAACCAAAGTGGGTGTTGTGTTAGTTTGATGAACCCTGCCATCAGTAAGCGTTGTACCTCTTCCTTGATCTTCAAGTTTAGCTCAGGCTTGTACGTTCTCGTTGCTTGTTTCACTAGAATGGATGAAGGCATCACGTTAAACTTGTGGCAGCTCACTTCCTCATCCATCCCTTCCATCTTTGTTTACTTCCATGCAAAAACGTCTATGAACTCTCGAATCAACTCAACCAAGGTCTCTCGTTTCCCTTTACTGAGAGGTTTTGATAAAAATAGGCCTTGGATCCTCCCCTTATTTCTCCAGGTTCAACTGCTCCAACTCTTGTGCATGTGGCTTCAGTTGATCTCCCATGTAATCTGGTTATTCGCTGAATTCTTCCATAAATTCCTGGATGTCGGAGTTATCTATCACCATACAGTCAAGGGGCTCCATCTTTTGAATCCTCCAGCTCTCTCGCCGCTTTTCTTCATTGTGCTAAATTTCATCGAAGTTAAGCCTTTGATTAATGTTATCATGAGCCATACTCCTTGCTTAGAATAATGCCTCCCCAGCAGAATCACCAAATGTAAGAGGGTAGTTTAGATCAGATAGAGGCGTAACTCCTTTTGAGTACAATATTGATAAGTTAAACAGCAACACTATTGATTAACCACAGGACATACAAACACAACTCATTGAAGATAGACTCAGCTTGAACTCACAAATCTCTCGTGTATAACTCATAAGGTAATAATGAACTTAGAAGAAACTTTTCTTAGAGGGAGAGAGAAGATGAGCACCCTAGATACACCTTGGCAGGCAATCAAACACCCTCACCACCCTCAATGATCTCTGTCAAATATTAAAGCTTCGTAATAAATGAAAATTGTGAGTGAGTAAACTCTCTAGTTCGTAATAAATCTCTCAAGTAATAACTCTTGAATTCTCAACAAATATATGATCCCTCCCCAGAGGTGGTTGGGGTCCTTAAATAGCCCCCCACACTACCCCCGAGGTAACTCAGTCATTAATGCCTGTGAAAGACATCCCCTACACTTTATGTCACAAACATTAAAATACCTGATGTACTAGTTATCTCCACATCATAAACATCAAATGCTACGACATGCCTTTTTCCTAACCACTATGTGTCAGGGGGCTATTGTGACAGAGGTGGCTCACCAATTGTCTGACAGCCCCAGATACCACGATGGTTTACTCAAGTGCATATCTGACATTGCCTAGCTAGTTGATGACATCACATAAAGTGGATGTGACATTAAGTAGAGGTTTATTTGGCTCACAACTCAACGCCCAATGGAACTCAAGGTTGCTGCCCCCGAGGTTCCACGGGCAGGGTCCTTTTGGTTTTTTACCAAGTGTATCTAAGATGGTCAGGACAAGCCCCAACAGTGCCTCACTTCTCAATCCTCCAAATCAAGTCCCTCCTTAGTTCCCACGGTGAGGTCATTCGATAGAGCATGAATGCTCTCCCAGGCCCTGCCAAGCCTGGTCTCTCGCAAGTACTGTTAGACCTCACATAAAATCGTTATACTCATTACATCTTGACAATCATTATAGCTCATAGTCGATATAAACAAAAGATACAACATGACTAAATTAATTAATAGGACTAATAGGACGAGTTCTCTCGATCAGTTTCTTCATTGGAAGTTCCCTCAAGGCTGCCACGCTAAGCTGCCTCACTGAACTACAATGCGGAGTTACCACGCTGAACTACCACACCCCAAACACTGTTGTCAATGGGGGGATTATCTCTAATCTCGGGATTATCTTCAAGCCCCCTCTACGCCGTTAATTTTAAAACATTGCTTGAGTTGAATAATTCACATTAATCTTATAAAGACCCATTTTGCCCATATTTTCCCAATGTAATGCACCTGATTAAGTACGAAAACAAAATAGCATTTATTCACGCAAAAAAACACTTCATTTACCAAATTTCCAATCTACTCTCACAAAATCCACTCTACTATTTTCTTTGAAAATCACCTTTCAGTAAATGCGCACTCGGTGTTAGAAAAAACTTATTTTCCTTTTTAAAACCATTCAAAACACTCACTTGGATTTACTATGGGTTAAAACCGTTACTTGATTACCCATTAACGACTCCACTTGCGTCATTAACTCACGCTTTACATGGACTTAGTTCTTTTTATATTTCTTATTCAAATTTCCTTTTCAAAAATAGGAACATTTATCAGTTTCATTTTATAAAGGTTGTCTTTTCTCATTTCGTAGAACAACGAATTTCATTATCATGTTCCATTTTTTCTCATTATCTTTTTCTCGAATTTTACCACATACTTATGTACTTTAACAAGCTCAACACCGCCAGCTATGCTGCCATATGCTTTAGCCAGTTATTTGGGTATTACATCCTAAAGCTCTGAACACTCTTAATTTATCCTGATTTTTTTTAGTTTCCTTTATCATGTGTTTTAACACTATTTCATGTCCACATTATTCCACTTTTACCATCCAGAGCCAAATCTTGGGGGCCACTTATCCATACTTTAACGCTGATTACATTCCAAAAATCACTTTCGTTTAGGACTATTTCGTGTAACACATGTTCGAACATTTTTATTTCATAAAACTGTTCCATTTATGTAAACTGTTAGACTTTTAGGCTTCAAAATATGCCATCAAAGGGTTAAAACATAAAATACCAACAAAATGGCCCCTTCAGAGGCACGAACACCTCACACGGGACCAATGTAACCCGCGGGAACTGACCGCGTAGTCACAGGACTCCCGATTTGAGAACACAATGAAAATTTACAAAATCTTAGACTTAGGCACAAAAACGTGTCATCAAAGGGAGAAAATGTATAACATCCATAAAACGGCCTATAAGAGGCACAAACACATTGCACAGGACCAATGTAACCCTTAGGAATCGAGCGCATAGTCACGGGACTCCTGGTGTGCGAACACAGTGAAAATTTACAATATGTTAGACTTTTAGGCTTTAAAACATGTCGTCAAATGATTAAAATGTAAAAAGGACACAAAATGGCCCCGAAAGAGGCACGAACACCTCGCACAAGACCAATATAACCCTCCGGATCCAACTGCATAGTCACGGGACTCCCGTCTTGAGAACACGATTAAAATTTGAAAATTGTTGGACATAAGCTTAAAAATAGCTCGTCAAAGGGTGAAAATATAAAACAACCACAAAATGACCGCATAAGAGGCACGAACACCTCCCACGGGACAATTGTAACCCGCAAGAATTGTGTGTGTAGTCACAGGACTCCCAATTTGAGAACACAACAAAAATTTGCAAACTGTTAGGATTTTAGGCTTAAAAACATGTCGTCAAAGGGAGAAAATGTCAACAGACACAAAACGGCCCCATAAGAGGCGTGAATAACTCGCACGAGACCAATGTAACCCACATGATCTCACACCACGTAGTCACGGAACTCCTGATTTTAGAACACGGAAATTTTTTTCAAATTATTAGACTTAGGCTTAAAAACGTTGTCAAAGGGTGAAAACTTAAACATTCACAAAACATCTCTACAAATGGCACGAATGCCTTGCACGGACCAATGTAACCTGTAAGAACTGTCTGCATAGTCACGAGACTCCCAGTTTGAGAGCACGATGAAAATTTACAAACTGTTAGGATTAAAACATCCCGTCAAAGATTGAAAACCTAAAATAACCATAAAACATCCCCGTAAGAGGTAGAACACCTCGTACGGTACCAATGTAACCCACAGGAACCGATTGCGTAGTCACGGGACTCTCGATTTGAGAACTGGATGAAAATTTGTCAGTTGTTAAACTTTAGGATTAAAAACATGTCGTCAAAGGGTGAAAACGTAAAATAGCCACAACACAATCCCGTAAGAGGCAAAAACACCTCACACGGACCAATGTAACCCATATAAATTGAGTGCGTATTCACCCGAGGGGATAATGTAACCCAAAGGGAACTCGTATTAACTGACCATTAGACTCTCAGTTCGAGAAAAAAATGCCGAATGTTTTTTTATTATTATTAAAAATAGTCATGGATTTGGACTGTGATCATTTTATTTTTAAAATAAAAAATAGTCACAGCCCAAATCCATCACCATTGTTGTAGGCACAAATGTTTGGGTCATAGATTTGGGCCGTGACCAAGATGGTCACAATCTAAATTCGTGACTATTTCTTATAATTTTCTATTTTAAAAATATAATGGTCAAGACCCCAAGTCAATAACCATGTTTTGTGGGTACAAACGGTTAGGTTAGGGATTTGGGTCGTGACCATCTTCATCTGTGATCAAGGTGGTCACGATATAAATTCATGACTATTTTTTATAATCTTTTATTATAAAAATAAAATGGCCACGGCCCAAGTTTGTGACCATCGAGTCACGAATTTAGGCCGTGACTAAGGATGGTGGTTAGGGACTTGGGTTGTAACCACCAAAAATGGTCACGGCCCAAGTTTGTGACCATTTGCTGGATTTGGTCCTCTAGAGAATAATTACGACCATAGAATGTCATTGGGTCATTCTTTATAAATTTTACTCTAATCTTCTCCCAATCTTGTGTAGGAGCTCATACCACTTGTTGTGGTTCCTCAAGTAGTCTCTCATGTTTGATAATGTGTAACCCTGTCTTCACTACTTGGGAGATCAACTTTGAGAGATTTCGAGCCCTAAAATGAACTGTCTCGGAGCATCTTGTGATGAGACTACGAGCATATGTGATATTGATAAAGATGGTGGTGCAAGTGGTGTTAGTGTTGCGATAATTGTCTGAGAAGAACAGGTGGTTGTATGCATCTTTCTCTTAGGTGCCATAAAAAATATAACACATAAATCTTATTAGTAATAAGTAACATATGATAAGAATTCAAAGAAACAAAGGTTTCAAAGAACTCTACGCGGAGAACTATAATGGACATATGGAACCTATATTGCTTTGGACTGTGCTTTGAAACGAACTATGACACCCTGTATATTTTAAAATTTAGGTTGATCAAGTTTAGATATTAAAAGATACCGATTGTTAAAACAATTAAATAACTTCCTTAGCTTGAATTGGAAACAATGAATAATGATAGACAAAATAGAGTACAACATGAATATCATCAATGAATATATAGATATGGAATACGAGTAAATCACCACCACTAACTATAAAACATAAAATTATATATCCGACATCTTAATCCAAAACCATACATGCTACTGTCTCTAAAACCTCCCATATGAACAAACTAAGTACAATCTCAAATGAGGTAAAGTATAAACCACATAATAAAATTAAATATAATCTCCAACACCTAAATCTCTGACTTACTTGTGCTGACTGGTAAGATGACTTCGTGAGAGAATGAGAGAGAGAGAGAGAGAGAGAGAGAGACTTGACAAGCTCGAGTACCTGGGACTACACGATGGTTTTGGACCACAACAAGAGAAAACTTGTGCAACTCAAGCAATAAAATAGATAATCATGCGTATACCACTGTTGTTGGCGTTAAGTTAAGTATATGTTAACTTAACCCACCATTATCGGTGTTAATCTCTGTATAATGTATTTTAATGAAGCTTTATAAACTCCTACAGCTTCTTATTCATAAAAAGATCAATAGTATACCCAATACCCATAATAATATCATCCTAAGTAAAATCATGATTAACCCTAATTAACTACTAGTAACTAATATATACAAAAACATAAAACCAAAACTATCCCTAACTAATTACGATGCCATTATAGCATAAGTGAACCATTTTTTAGCTGACACATACACAATCAACCGCAATTATCCATCACTAACTATCGAGGTCACTAGCATAAAGTCCACCATTAACTAAGCTAGCATGGAGAAAAATAAACTGACATCACCACCTTTGTCTGCATCTATAATAATTACCAAACATATCATAATCATAACTCTATATTGAGCCATGACAAATACCATAAATATTAATGCCCAAACCATTTAATCATATCATTCTAAAGGATAATTAAATCCTTTATTGTGTCTATATGTTAACTTTAATCTCATTATCCATAGTGTAAGGACAAATTACCAATAGAGCCAATTTGTATATAGTTAGACTTAATTCGGTATTTGGACTAAACCATTGCATCATTAGCTATGACTTGAGTTAGTGACCTTTCAAGCCTATGACATTTTTATTGAACATGTAGAAGTAAAGTTTCAATAGATTTCGCATCATGTCATGTTTCATGCCATATTTCTTCATCAACTATTTAAGAATCTCTCAAGTATGAATGCAAATTTATGTTAAGCCTTGGACATTTTATTTTTAGGTGTGGGGATCTCTTTCAACTAATTTTATATTAATTTTATAAATATTTTACAAGTCATTTCAGGTGTCGTTAGAACCAATATATAATGAAACTTCTATCGAGCAATAATTAACCTTTCCTATTTCATTGTTGGATATCTCATTAGAACCAAAATCTAAAGAAACTTCTAACGATAACAGATACCTCACTGGAACGAGAAGAGGTACCCCATTTGGACAAAACTTTTAACGACCCAATTTTTGCCTTTTTTGGTTCCTCGTTGGAAATGTCATTCAATAACGTTCGAATGAGATACCATCTCGCTCGAATGACCTGATGCATTCTTTAAAAAATACATTTTCCCCACTACCCCACATTCTCATAATTCCCACATTTTCAAAGAGTTTGGAGAATCAGTTATTCTATAGACCTATTCCATGATTTTAAGTGCTAAAACTCTTCCAAAAAGATCTCTAAGTTCTCCTTAATCATTCATGAGTAAGTTTTCCAATCATAAACCCAAGTTTACACCCAAGTAGTTTAAGATCCAAAATTAATCTTGTATACTCTTTGAAATCTTCTTTTCTTACCATTATTTGTTCTTTACATCATGTTGAGAATTGTATCTTGCGGTGGGTTTCATCTTGTTGGTTTACATACGGTGGACTTTGTCTGCGTGAAGATTGCAGCTACGTGGGTGGACTTTTGCGAGTAACTGAGCATAGGTTGAAGTAACAAAGTTAATTAAGGATTGCGAGAGGGCCGAGTCTGTGTTTTATGTTTTATGATGTGTCCTTGTGTAATTCGTTACTTAGTAAATTTTATATGGCTAGGCCATCCGAGGTTTTTCCCATGTGGGGTTTCCTCGAACATCAATCATTTTGGTTTATTTATGTTATCTTGCAATATTCACCTAGATGTATGCTTAGGTTTAAGATAAAATTTCTTAATCTCAAAACTATCTAGTTGGTGCTAAATTAATTTGAAGTAGTTTCGTTTAAGAAAAAGTTAATTCGAAAAATTCTAAATAAAATTTGGTTTGTGTGTATTTGAACCATCCCATTTAATATTATTCCATAGTTTCCTAATTTTTCAATCTAATTATCTTAGGTATAAATTATTAGACAAAGGTCTAGGGTGGTTTATTCAAATGCAAATTTATATCGTTATATTTTCCCTTGAATTTGATGGTGTCTTTACGTGTGTAGGTTTGTAACGTTGCGGTAAAGTTTACAAAAGTGCGCAAAGCTACTCAGCGTATGAGTCAGTCAAGTTGTACTTTTTTTAGTTTTGAGGTTGGGATAGAGTTTTTTAGTTGAGCTTGATAGCCTATAGATTTTTTTTTTTGTATTTTGTCCCAGAATAGCCAAAGGGAGAAATTCGTCAAGAGAAATTTTCAATATAGTCAATTTGCAAATACTTTTTCTTGATTTTATATTTGGGCCAAATTGTAATGTCATAGTTAGAACTTGAGTTAGTAACCTTTCAAGTAACTGAGAAAGAGCTCAAACCAGTAAAAACATAAAGGAGAAACAATTGTGAAAATACAACAATATAAATGAAGCAGGAGATGAGGCAAATAAGAGAAAGACAATAATATAACTAGTTCAACCTTGAGACCTACTACACGATGACAGGGTGAGTGTGTTTCACTATGAAATTGGTGACAAAAAGGCATTGTGATAAAATGCACTCAACTTTCTTTTTCTATTGAAATTTTTACAGAGTTTTGCCAAGGTTTTGAATTATGGATCCTCTTCTAAGGTGGAAGAAGACATGTTTATATAGTGCTGGGTGGTGTTGTGTGCACCCCAATCATGTAATAGGCATATGCAACATGCATTAACTAATGTGTTGTATCCACCTATCACCTATGCACGTGAATCATAATGATGAAATATTCCCTCACGTGTAAGGGAGATCCGGTTATAACGGTTTTGTGCATGTGGGATATGCAATCAACGTGCACCATTTACGCGTGCCCTAATCCACGTTCTCTTCCACATGTTAACAATCAGTCGTCCGGGCTAGGCCAAGGCTGAGTTGTCAAGTTGGGTCCTCTAATGTTATGATGGTTATCACGCTGAGTTGACTTCAGTCATCCCTCGTCCTCTAGGGGACAAACGAGGCAGAGAGTACTAGAGTTATAAGACAATTGATCTTGACATTGTTGATTGTGTCCAGAGACAAGGATGAGGCTTTATGTAATCGGGTGGCCGAAGATGAGACCTTACATACTCAGTCTGGGTTGACGATTTTACACTGCAAGTCTACTTTGTGGATGAGTCTATACTTATGTGACACCCCTCTTAAAATAATAATGGGTGGCCAGCCCTATACTACATTAAATTAGTAATCTCAGATGCCTCATTTTCAGCATCAACAGACTACACTAAAATAGATAAGCCTAACGACCCGAAACTATAAAAGCGGATGGCAAAATTTAAATAAAAAAAACATACAATGGAATTTAAACCAACAATGAGAATGACTATTAACATGAATTAAGAATATACATGCTCGATGTGAAGAAAGAACATACTATCCATACATCATAAGTACATACAAAAATATACCCGAATAAGTTGTCGAGTCACAGACAGTACCACATCCATAAAGAAGAACTACAAATAGCAAAAAAATAACTCTTGGGTATAAACCCGATACATAACATGAATCCTATCTAGATTTTCAAAGGAATAGAAATCGACTACAATCTAAATCCCGCCATAGTCCACAACTGCAACGGCTCCCATGACTCTCGATAGAAAAGCATCTGGTATCCATGCGGTGGGACACCTGTAGTATTAGTGTGTGTATATATATATATATATATATATATATATATATATATATATATATATAGAGAGAGAGAGAGAGAGAGAGAGAGAAATATAAACGGGTCAGAGCCCGAGGTGTAAAATGTTTAGCAAGTGTGTTAATAGTGCATTATAAATATAAATGCACTATTTCATAATTAGAGTGGAGTCGAACTCTCATGAAACCGCAAACTCACCTCTCATCTACAGCGTGCACCTAATCGTGTCCTAGAACCTTAATTAAGTTACCCCGCCCACTTAAGGACAACTTACCTTACCATACGCACGGCCTATACCCGCATGACATGCCATCCTAATATAACCCAAGAATCATTTCCATTCTAATCACACCTAAATATATATTCACATATATGCCTTACTAGGCTCTCGTGATTCCATTTATTAACTTAAACCAATTATAAGTCTTAGTATGTTACACATTAACATAGGTTTCAATATAAGAGTTTTATTCTCTAAACAACATACATTCAAATACTAAAGACAAAACTTCTCTCCACTCTCAACATTGCACTGCATTTCATGCGTGGGGCATCTCGCAAAGAAAAATCCAAAAAAGGAACCCCCCCGATACACTACTCCTTGACAATGTTGATCATAGGGATCCATTATGTCTTCGACACAAATCCTATTACTGTAACTACTAAAATATAGCGTACTATAAATAATAACATAATTAGAATCTCTATCCAACTCCTTGGGGTCGTTATAATCGCGATTGTCACTTAGTAAGATCCTTCGACCGTGATAAATTTGTACACCGAAATCACACAAGATGTACACCATAGAAACTCCATATCCTCTTCACATATAGGATAGATAAACATATATTTACTCTAAATATATATAATCAATCATTCATTCCTATAACCACGTATACATAACACACATAATGTACACTTTTCATTACATATAACATAAACGGTTATAGGATACCAGAATACTTCACCATGCTATCATCTTCCAGGAATTACTCACTTTCTCCCGGGGTCACCACCTATCGGACTATTATCACACCGCCATGACGACAAAATGAATCATAACGTATGGAAAGCGGTCATAGTTCCTAACTGGCAAGTGAGAACGGCTCATACCCAAGACTTCTCACCCCCAAATTATAAAATCACACAAATAATAATGACGACTATGACCTAGGGAATATCCACACCCTGCTCCTCAATCCAGGGGCTCACCCTCATCGCGCAACTTCCCATGATAGCATGATCCGGGTATGCTTCACACCATAAGTATATATAGCATTCACACGCTATATATATACATCCATATGATCACATCATATATACAGACCATCGTGCACGGAATAGGTATTCACACCATATGTACACACATATATACATATCTACACATATATATATCAACATATACACATATATACACATTATCTCTCATCCGTATGTGTGAGATTCATAAACTCGGCTATACGTGTACATAGTCCTCATTATACTAGCCGTCACTCCAAGCATATTAGCGTAATTAGTTATATAAATACGATCCCTCACTTGAAGCATATTCATTAATTACCCCTATGATGTGAATAGTCTTCCAATACATATAACAATGAGGTTACTAACTCCCAAGTTTAACATATATAACAATCACTATACATTCCATATATATTCGAATACACTTCAATATATCTAATAATAACCCTGACTATAGGTGTGTACATAACTAATAGTCTACAAACCTCAAGCTCAATCCTAAATTCATTCCATAATCCCATCCATTATTAGAATCCCCATTGTTAAACACACACAGATATATAACAACTATCCCAACTAGATTTACAACACACCATATTCTAGTTGATTGGATGATACAATCACTCTCAATTTCGCCTATGGTTAAATTGCTCCTTTGAACCTTTAACATTACCACGTTTACGATTTATTCCTTGAGTTTATCATCACCAATGATACGCGAGCTCTACTCTCATTGGTCCCCAAATCATATCTTAAATAGAATCCTATCACTACAAGGATTCGACACAAATCTCGGCCTACACTTTCAGGCCATACCCTTACCACTCTCCAAAAGAGCCCTAAACCTTAAAACATATCTAAACTCACTTATGACCTCTAAATAGAACTTCCATCCTCGATAAGATTCCCCACTATACCTCGGAATATCTATTACTAATACGCACATGAACAAAAAGGGGCTATCTCCACATTTTATAACTATTTCATGATAGCCCAAGACCATCATTTTAAGATAATCCGCCTATCATTCAGCCCCATAATCATTTCCTTACTAAAAGAGGCATCATACCCTCCTAATCCATTTCTAACATAAGTTCAAAAGCCCTTATTCCTCCTAGGGCACAAATACCTTAATATTATATCATAACCCTCCATAATAAGTCCATTAAGAAGGCCCCTAAGAATAAAACCCAAAAGCAAAGGGGTAAAAGAAAATCCCATTCTTAGGCTAAAAATAGAGGACCGGTCGATCGGTCCCAGACCCCTGATCGAACGCGGTTCTAAATTTTTCCCTACGAAGAATGCAGTAGGCTTTTCCCTTAAGGCACGGCCGACCGGTCCCCTGGCTGTGGTCGACCGGCCATACCTAATGTCTTGGCCATTTTCCATTTTGGAACAAAACCAAACTCTCCAAACACCCAAAATCTTATAATCCAACCCTCAATTTTTAACTCAATCATATTCCTCACATCATAACCCAACCTACATCTCATCTCATCAATATAAATGCCATCAATCCCATGTATAAACATCAAATTCAATTAATACCCAAAATCCAATTCTTTTACCCACAAATTATGAAATAAACTACACAAATGAATTATTTAGCAAGATTAAACACTTGCCTAAGAATTGTAGAGGTTGAATCATCCCCGAAATTGCGTACAGGCCGGAGCCTCCAAGCTTTCTCCTCTCTCTTTCTTCCTTTCTTCTTCTTTCTATCTTTCTTTCTCTTTCTAGGGTTTTCTCTCTTTCTCACAAATGAGATTAGCTGATCAGTAGGCCCCTTAAGCCTTTAAAACATAAATCCTAGTTTTAAATGATAATACACACTTTAAATGACTCGTTTACTCCAATTTGAGTCAAACTTACTTAAAAATATTCCGGAACCGAAATAAATCCCAAGGACAGTTATTCCGACCATCTCGACCTATCCGGAACCAATGGCGTACTCAGAATCATCATCTGGCATACTATATAACGTCCTTAATTTTTGGACCTCTATTTACAAAATTTTAAAATTCTCCAATTTAAATAAATTTTATTTCTCTCAAAAATTTAATTTCTCAGTCCCAAAGTCACGGGGTATTACAACTTAGTATATCAATCACCCCTAGCCCTTAGTCTTTTGTGTGAATGGAAGGATGAGGGATAATGTTTCTCTATTAAAGTGTGTATAAGATGTCCTTCAATGATGTCTAGCATGTGAATAAATGGATGAGACACCTTTAACTGATAGGTGAGGCCTTTTCAAATGTCAAGTCTGGAATATTAAATATGGACCATGAACTGACACTTGGTAGACATCCTATGGGTTGGCGTATGGCTCTAGAATGGCATTTTTACATATGCCCTAATGATGTCTGCCTCAGAAGTTATGCACAATGATTATAAGCATTTAAATGCTTTCAAAATCTCTTTCTCTTCTTTATTTCTTCTTTTTCACATACAAGTTATTCCTCTTTAAAATAAGTCTCTCTCTCTCTCTCTCTTCTCATGTTTAGGCATTTCTATGCAAGATTTAGAGTTTAATTTTCTTCTCCATCTCTCCATTCCTTATAGGTAACCTCCTCCATCCATCTTTTTTAAGATTTCTCCCCTTTGAAGTTAATTCAAACTTTAGTTTTTTCATAACTTTGAGGTTTTTCGGTAGCCAAGCTAGTGGGTTTTGGGTGTTTTAGAGGTTGATGTTGAATATTTTGAGGATATATTAGGAATTTTAGGTTTTTATCACCTTTTCCCGGTCTTCTTGGCCTTTATTAGTGCCACCAGATCTTCTCCGGTCATATTCTCTAGTGGCATTCAAACCACTATTCTTAATTGTTCTTGGTAAGAATGTTCCATTTCCTACTTTTATATTTGAGTTAACGTTGGTAAATTAGATAATTATTTATTTCTTTTTTCTTTGTATCCCTTACAAGTTAAACCTCGACCACCTAAATGTCAAAGACCCTCTACGAATTAATAGAACAATTTCCTACACTTAAAGACAGGTGTTTCCAAGAAATTGGTAAGATTGAGGAGGAGGAGGAGGAGGCTCAATGGATATCCAGGGAAGACCTTACTCTCCCCATATTTATCATTCCTTTAAAGACCATTTTACCTTCATCATCTGAGGTTGGTAGGACGAGTTGGCTAATTCATGCTCATTCTCAACCGAGAGTAGGGACTCATTTGAAGGGTCCATGAAAGTACCACCCACACATCTTGTGAGTTCTAAGGTGGTCGAGAGCTCATATCAAACTTCATCTTCTTTTTAAGACGAGTCATATGGTTAGGATGACTTTACAGTCCAAATCATATCGGATGATGTTGTGCTTTTCGACTAGGATGACTCTTTAGTTAAAATCATCTCGAGCCCTACTGAGGCGACTATCAACTTCGCTACTCCTCCTCCTGCCATAACCCTCACGACCATGAATGACAATGAATTTTAAGATAGGTCCCCAAATGAGGCCTGATGATGCCGGAATCAGCACCACCAGATAAGGTGTTTTCAAGCTCAATCTAAGAACAATAATGGCAGCATATTTATGTAAAAGGTAAGAGAATGAGATGAGTGGAAGAGGAGAGAGAACCAGAATATAAGTGGTTCAGCCTAGATTAGCCTACGTCCACTGTGTGTGTGTGAATAACCTCACTGCAATAAGGCACTAATGGCCATGGATATAATCTCTCAAGCTTTCTCTCTCTACTGTGTATCTAGACACGATTTTAGCTAGGGTTGAATATCTGGGGATCCTCCTGCAGGGTAGAAGATGGCCTCTATATATAGTACCTAGGGGGTGTAATGTACCCTCCATGCATGCAATGAGCATGTGTGTGTTTGCCTCACCAATATGGGAGTGCTATCTGTCACTGTCACATGTAGAGAATGATGATGCCATATTCCCCCCACGTGTGGGGAATAATCTTTGTTATAACTGAGTTGTGTCCACGTGTCCTTATCCAAATGTCATCAGATGCTCGACTATCGCACCTGGTGTATGTCCTCGGCCTTGGATAGGTCGAGGTTGGTGAGTCTTGGTACCTGTTCAGTCCGAGTATTCCATGGAGGTCTCAGCCTAACTCCATCTGAGATAATGGACAAGGTCGGCCGGAGATGAGGTTGAGCTGGAGTGTTTGGAGTATCGACTAATGTCTGGACGAGGTTGGTGGTGGATTCTTGCGACCTCGGCCTGTGCCTGGCCGAGGTTGCCATTCCAAGGCATACGTGAATGGAGAGGCTCATGGTAGTGTCGGCCTGGGTCGACCTTGATATGGACGAGGGGTGATATCGCGTGTCCAAGACATGCCCAACGTCGGCCACAATATCCACCGAGGTTGGTGTCTCTAGGCCGAGGTCACACATGGGGCATATCAATCACCCCCAGCCCTTATTCATATGTGAGAGCAAGTGACTAGTGGATTACCACACCTCCGAGGCCTGTCTATTACAAGCCAATACTTGCTTGACACTTGTCCAATGCTGGAACATGCTTTCTTGGTACGCGTGTGCTATCAGCCACCCTTTGGGGCTCCCAAGGCAATGATAGGCCTTGGGAATCGTGCCTGCTTATTTATAAGGGTTTTGAACCCTCATTTCTTCTTCCTTCTTCAATTCCCTCTCCTGCGAATGATTTCTCCCTCTAAAAGGCATTTCGAGCAAGATTCTACTGCAGAGGTCTTTGTTGGTGGTTCTCTCTGAATTTTCATCACTTCCCCTTGTCGTTTCATTTCCAGGTATCTTCTCCCCTTCATTTTCTTTGCTTTTACCTTCTGGTTTGCATTTTCCAGCGAGTTTCTGAGTTTTCCGGTGAGTTTCTGAGTTTTTCGGTGAGTTTCTGAGTTTTTCGGTGAATTGTGTTTGCTTTGAATTTCTTGGTTTGATCTTTATATTCCTTTATTTTATCAACCAGTCTTGTTTGGAATTTTTTGAGTTAGGAAATTCCCCAAGTGTAGTGTCGTCTTCTGATGCTCAGACCCTTATATCAGCTTTTTGAGGAGTTCCTCTCTCTTAGAGAGAAGACCTTAAAAAAGATTAGGCAAATAGAAAAGGCAGAGGAGGAGGCTAGTAGATCCCAAGAGTTTCCCATTAGACCCATATTTCCACCACCTCTGAAGGTGATATATCCTGACCCCCCAGATTTTTTCTATCAGACAGAGGTTCCTACTGATCCCATACCTATGTCTGAGTCGGAATCTTCTACTTCAGACCCCATGTTTGTGGATTCCTTTCAGGAGGCCATGGTCTTCACACCTCGGCATGATCAGGCCCCTGATCAGGCCGAGGTATCCAGCCGAGCTTCATCCCATAATTGCTCAAGTACCTCATCCTCTTCCTCAGAGGTTGAGATTCTTGAGCCGAGTGTGTCCATTCCACCACCACTTGATGCCATCCCTCTGTCGGTCGTCACCGGGGGAGAGTTCGCTCAGTGGTTCCTGAGTAACCCATCAACATCTGCTCCGGCCGACGTTGAGTTGGATGATGATGAGGTTGAGAGCGATGTCGACGTCTCTGAGGCGGCCGAGATCGAGAGTACTATTACTGAGGTAGACCTTCTCTGCTTCAGATATCTGTATTCTATCAGCCCCTCAATAAATCTTAGGAGACCACTGATGGAAGAGAGGGCTTATCATGGCCGAGACGGTGAGATCTGCCTGTACGAGCAGATGTTCAAGTTGGGGTTCCATCTGCCCATTCACCCCATTATCAAGTCCATCCTTTCTTATATTAATTTAGCCCCCTCTCAACTCTCTCCTAATTCCTGGAGAGTCCTAATAAGGGCCACAGTGTTATGGAAATCTATCCACCACTCAGACCTTCCTGTTCAGGTCTTCGTAGGTTGCTACGTCCCTTCCTCGGCCAAAAATCATCCGAGCTACTACCATTTTGTATCTCGAAAGACTCAGAAGAAAATGCTTCAGGTGACTCAGACCTCCAACCATAATTGGAAGCCTCGGTACTTCTTTGCTTCAAGGCCATAGGAGTTTGGCCCATGTGTTCCCTCGTCTAATCTAGAGCAGAGGATGCCCCTGAGGTGGGGTAAGGTCACCATGTCTGCTAGGGCCGACCCTGGCCTAAGTCTACAAAACCTCCAGAAGATGAAAGCCTTCAAGATCAGGGGGTACATGGTCTATTTGTCAGGTTCGAACACTTAATGACTCCCCACTACCTCTCTGGGACAAGTCTAGGTGGAAGTCCCCTTGCCGAGCTTGGTAAGTATTTTTGTTTTTTAAGTTTAACCTCTGAGTTTACTCATATCTGCTTATCTAACTCAGATCTACTATCTTTTTGCAGAGCGACCAAAGGATATTCCAGACGAGCTTTGGGATATGGTTGCACCAAACTTGACGAGACTCGCCAAGAAAGCAGGACTTAATGCTCCTCGATCAGCTCCCTCTGCCTCTAAGCCCCCAGCCACAAAAAAGAGGGCTATAGGGGGTCATGCCCCTGAGGATCAGAGGAGAAGAAGACTGTCGATGCTTCCATCCCCATCTCTTCAGCTGATGCCCTGTCGGCTCGTCTGGATCAGTTGAAGTTAACCGACAGTGTAGTCGGCCACAACCTTCAGGCCCTGGATGTTGTCGGCTCTATAATGATCGAGGCTGACAAACGCTTCTTCAGGTCTCTGGTCACCCCATTGCTGGTTGATTTCAGCCTTCACAGAGCCGTTCAGGTATGATTTGATCCTTCTTCAGAAATTCTTCTAAGTGTAACATCTGATTTTTCTTCAGCTTATTTATGATCACTAAATGTGCAGGGCTTGACAGCCATGCACCATTTGTCCAACTGGACCCTGAGGAAGCTGCCCCTCATCCAAAAGGGGCAAGAGGCCGAGAAAGTCCAGAGGACTCTAAACGCAGAGATCGAGCGCCTCAAGTCTGAGCTGAAGGACTCTGAGAAGAATGTGAAGGGGTTAGAAAAGGACATCTCCCAGCTCGGCAAGGATCATGCTGCTGCACTGAAGGCTAAGGACGACATTCTGTAGCAGAAAGTCAACTCAGCTGTCAGGACCGCCCTTGATGACGCCTCTGAAAAGATAATTGCTGACTACAAGGCCTCTGATGAGTTCATGGGCTTCAGATTTGAATACCTTGAAAGAGGTATCAAAGCAACTATTAAATGGGCAGACGTCAGGGAGAGAGAGGCCGACACTTTGAAGGCCTCTGAATTCGTTGGTCTCGGCTTTGCTGATCCTCAATTCGGCCAGGCTCTTCAGGAGGTTGAGGAAGAGGCTGCCGAGACTGCTACATTGGAGGTCACCGAGGTTGGAGGGGCAGACCATCGTGATGATGCGGCCGAGGTGACTAATCAAGCCGAGGATGTCAACACCCCCCTTTCAAACCCTTAGGATTTTTTTATCATTGTTTGTAACTCATCGTATTATGGAGTTTCTGTAATCATTGAACATATTATTTCTGAATATATATCAACCTCTGATGAGGACCATCTTCACTTTCTTTTCATTGAATGTCATGTGATGCTTTTCATTCTTAGCTCATTAATTTTCATTCTTAGTTTCGTTGCAATGATGTCTGCTAAAAACAAATTTGTAATGAGCTTCAACCTCTGAAGCCCTCTTTCTAAGCTTTTCTCTTTGCAATGGTCTTGTTTAAACTCAACCAATGATCCTGAGCTCAGACCTCGTCACCACTGAATGGTGTTATGAGGGTCTGAGGTCATCACCTAAGATGTTATCCCCATAATAAATCTTCACCAAATTAATGATGTTATGTGTCTGAGGTCATCTAATTTATAGTGTCTGACCTCAGACCTCGTCACCACTTAATGGTGTTATGAAGGGCTGAGGTCATCACCTAAGATGTTATCCTCATAATTAATCTCACCAAATTAATGATGTTAAGGGTCTGAGGTCATCTATTATGGTGTCTGAGCTCAGACCTTGTCATCACTGAGTGATGTTATAGGGGTTTGAGGTCATCGCCTAAGATGTTATCCCCATAATAAATCTTCACCAAATTAATGATGTTATGTGTCTGAGGTCATCTAATTTATAGTGTCTGACCTCAGACTTCGTCACCACTGAATGGTGTTATGAAGGGCTAAGGTCATCACCTAAGATGTTATCCTCATTAATGAATCTCACCAAAATAATGATGTTAAGGGTCTGAGGTCATCTCATTATGGTGTCTGACCTCAGACCTCGTCACCACTGAATGGTGTTATGAAGGGCTGAGGTCATCATCTAAGATGTTATCCTCATTAATGAATCTCACCAAATTAATGATGTTAAGGGTCTGAGGTCATCTCATTATGGTGTCTGACCTCAGACCTCGTCACCACTAAATGGTGTTATGAGGGTCTGAGGTCATCACCTAAGATGTTGGCCCCATCAATTAATCTCTGATCTAAGTATGAAGCAAGAACTGTCATGGGAACTAATCTTTATTAATAACCTCTTCATAATGATATGGTACATTTACATAAAACTCTATGCAACATCATATGTAGTATCTCTTTAGGTGATCAGCATTCCATGGGTTGGTGAAAGGTTCTCCTTCTAGGTTTTCTAGCCTGTAAGTGCCAGGCACAACCTCTTCTGTCACTTTGTAGGGGCCATGCCAGTTTGAGTGAAGCTTGTTTGCTTTCTGTAGGGTCTTCTTCAGCACTAGGTCTCCCACTGCAATGGGTCTTGACTTCACCCTCTGGTTGTAGAATTTCGCTGCCCTCTGTTGGTAGGCTGCTTGTCTGACCTCTGCGTCCTATCTTCTTTCTTCGATAAGATCTAGGTCTAGCCTCATCCCTTCCCCATTATTGTCAGGGTCATAGGTCTGAATCATATGAGTTGGGAGCCCTATCTCCGTTGGTATGACGGCCTCTCATCCATGTGCCAACATGAACGGGGTTTCACCTGTTGGTGTCCTTGCAGTGGTTTTGTAGGCCCATAACACAGCGTAGACCTCTTCAGCCCATCTTCCCTTCGCATCCTCTAATCTATTCTTGATCCCATCCAGGATAGTTCTGTTTGTGACCTCGGTCTGGCCATTTGCCTGAGGTCGACCAGGAGATGAGAAGAATTTCTTTATTCCTACTCTAAGGCAATACTTTTCTAAAGAGGATTTCTTGAACTGGGTCCCATTGTCCGAGATGAGAGTGTTTGGGAGGCCATATCTGCATATGATATTCCTCCAAATGAATTGGAAGGTCTTCTGCTCTGTGATTGTTATCATCGGCTCTGCCTCCACTCACTTTGAGAAGTATTCAATGGCAACTATTAAGAATCTATAGCTGTTGACAGCTCTTGGCAAGGGTCCCACCAAGTCAATTCCCCATATCGCAAATGGCCATGGAGAAGAGATTGACGTCATAGGTTGATGGGGTTGATGAGGGATAGTGGCAAACCTTTGACATTTGTCGCACCTCTTCACGTAGTCTGCAGCGTCCTTGGACAGGGTAGGCCACCAGTACCCCTGAGTGATGATCCTCTTGGCCAAGGGCCTTCCCCCTATGTGGCTAGAGCAAGAACCCTCATGGACTTCCTGTAAGACCCTGGAAACTTCCGTGGGATGCACGCACCTAAGGAGAGGCAATATAAATCCCTTTTTATACAAGACGTCTCCTATCATCGAGAACTTGGCAGCTCTATGTCTCAATTTTCTCCTCTCTAATTTGGACTCAGGCATCTCTCCCTCTTTTATGTATCTGACGAGAGGGTCGATCCATGAGTCTCCTAGGTTCAAATTGTGACAAGGGTTACATACCTCTTCTTCCTCGATGGTTGCCTTTCGTAAGACCTCGATCGGAACGGTCCTTATAACATCTGTCTTTGTTGTCGAGGCTAACCTTGCCAATGCATCTGCGTGGCTGTTACTTTGTCGAGGCACTCTCTTTAGTTTTGCCTCTTCAAAATATTCCAACATCTTTCTAACTCTTTCCAGGTACTTCGCCATCCTTTCATTCTTGGCCTCATAGACTCCCAACACTTGATTTACAGCTAACCTTGAGTCGCTGTGGAGTAGGAGTCGTCTTATACGAGGAGTCTTTGCCAATAAGAGACCCGATATCATGGCCTCATACTCGGACTCGTTGTTTGAGGCCTGGAAGTTGAATCTCAAGGCGTATTCGATGTTGGCTCCATCTGGAGCCGAGAGTATTAGCCCCGCACCGCTTCCACTATCACAGGAAGAGCCATCAACGAAGAGGCTCCAGACGTCTGTATCTGATGAGAATACCCCTTCTGTCATAACTCCTTGCGTGAAGAGGTATCGATCCTCTTCGTTCTCTTCTATTCTGCTCCGGATTTTGCCTGAGATGTTCTCTTCCCGATCTCAGAAGACGTTTGGCGCCGTCTCTTCCGAGTTTCGGAAGACACTATGGTTTGTCTCTTCGGCGTCCTCTAGGCCTTTCTCTGTCTCGGCCTCTTCCCACGTGAATTCTACAACAAAGCCCACGAGGGCCTGCCCTTTGATGGCTGTCCTAAGCTGGTAGGTAAGATCATATTCTCCCAACTCGATGGCCCAAGTCATCAATCTCCCAGACTTCTCCGGTTTATGCAGGACCTTCCTTAGTGGGGAGTCAGTGAGGACTACCATGGAGTGAGCTTGGAAGTAAAGATTCATTTTTCTTGAGGCATGTATTAGGGCATAAGCCAACTTTTCCATACAGGGATAATTTTGTTCAGACCCTTGAAGGGCTTTAATGTTGAAGTATACAAGCCTTTGGATCCCATCCTCTTCCCGTATGATGGCCGCGCTGATGGCTGATTTAGAGACTGCCAGATACACAAATTACCTTTTTTCCTGCGATGGGCCTAGACAGCAATAAGGGAGACCCTAAGTAGGACTTGAGTTGTTTGAAGGATTTTTCACACTCTTCGCCCCATTGGAAGGCCTTTCTTAAGACTTTACAGAATGGGAGACACTTATTTGTCGCCCTAGAGACGAATCTGTTAAGCGCAGCCACTCTCCCCGGGAGTCTTTGGACATCCTTGATACTCCTAGGAGTCTTCATGTCAAGAAGCACCTTAATTTTTTTAGGGTTCGCTTCGATTCCTCTCTGGTTGACGATGAATCCCAGGAACTTCCCGGCACCTACTCCAAAGACACATTTCGCTGGGTTGAGTTTCATCTTGTATGAGTCCATCACATCGAAGGTCTTATTAAGGTCTGCTACATGAGTGCAAGCTTTCAAGCTTTTTGTCAGCATATCATCTACATACACTTCCATGGTCTTACCTATTTGCTCTTCGAACAATTTATTGACAAGACGTTGGTATGTTTCCCCTGCATTTTTCAGACCGAAGGGCATCACTTTGTAGTAGTACGTCCCTTTGTCGGTAATAAAGGTTATCTTCTCTGAGTCTTCGGCATCCATGAAGATTTGGTTATAGCCTGAATATGCATCCATGAAGCTCATGAGCTCATATCCTACTGTAGCATCCACCATCTGAGCTATCCGATGTAAGGGGTAGCTATCTTTTGGGCAAGATCTGTTTAGGTCAGTGAAATCGACACACATTCTCCACTTCCCATTATCCTTGGGCACGATGACCGCATTTGATAGCCACTCTGAAAAGGTAACTTCTCTTATAAACTCAGCCTCTTCTAACTTTTCACCTCTTCACGGATGACGTTTTATTTTTCCCTGGAGTAGACTCTTCGTCTCTGCTTGATAGGCCTGGCATCTTTGGTTACGTTGACCTTGTGACTGATCACCTTAGGATTGATGCCAGGCATATATGCGTGACTCCATGCGAAGAGACTCTGCCTCTTCCTGAGGAAGTTTATCAGCTCTTCCTTGATTTCAGGATTAAGGCTTTGCCGACCTGGATGGTTTTTTTCGGCTCGTCCTCTTTGAGGACTATGGATTCTACCTCTTCCACGGCCTCTCCCTTCTTCAATTTTGTTTCATCTCTTGGATCAAGAGTGTCAATGCTATAAGTGGTGGTGGCCCTCTTATGGGCTTCTCTCTCTTCGAACCAGTTGAAGTAACATTCTCTCGTTGTGGTCTGGTCACCTTGCACTTCCCCTACTCCATAAGGAGTCGGGAATTTTAGCATCTGATGGACCGTTGACGGCACAGACTCGAACTCCCTAAGGGCCACCCTTCCTATGATGAGGTTATAGGCCGAGAAGACACTCTCGTCCATCACAAAGAAATTAATCCTCCTAGTTAACCTCTTAGTCCATTCGTCACCCATACGTACGTCCATATCATACATGCCCAAGGGGTGAACGTTTTCACTACTGAAGCCTATCAGGGGGTGGTGATAGGGGACCAGTCTTGCTCTACTAAGGCCTAAGCTCTTGAATCAAGGCCAAAACATCACATCTGCCGAGCTCCCCCCATCCACGAGGATCCTCTGCACCTCATATCCATGCACCTTTATTTTTATGACCAAAGGGTCATCGTGGGGGGCTAAGATACCTCTAAAGTCGAGTCTGGAGAACCCAACTACGAGGGTGTTCATGTCTACTTTCTTCCTCTTCTGTACTGTATCGAAAGACGTTAGATTCACAACTTCAAGCTTGGCCGCTGATTTGGCCTCCGCTACATGAGCCTTCCTATCAGCTACTTCAGATCCACAACCTGAAAATCCTCCGCATATTGTGCCAACACCGAAAGAGATCAAACCAACCCTCTTCACCGGGTTGTTGTCATCCTTTGGTGGGAGATCCGGATCATCTTCATCATCACCTTCTAAATCATCGTCTCTTCGGGCCGGGACGTTGTCACAGCATCTGTCATTCCTCCTTTTCTTATGGTCATCTCTTCCACTCTTAGGAGCTTTACCATCTACATAGTTTCTCAATTTACCAGACTTTAACATCTTCTCAATCTCATCCTTCAAAGCGAAGCATTTATCTGTGATGTGACCATGATCTTGGTGGAACTCACACCATAGGTTTTTGTTCCTCTTATGTGGTGGGGCTTTTAGCTTTTCTGGCCATCTTAGAGCCCTGTCATTCTTAATATCATTGAGGATGTGCTCATAGCTCACAGTCAGAGGAGTATAGTGAGCGAACTTGTCATCACCCGATCTCTTCTTCCCATCTTTCTTGCTTTGGGACTTTCCACTGCCACCGCGGTTCTCATCCTTATACTTAGCTGCCATTACCTCTTCCGCATTCATTACTTTCCCTGCGGTTGCCAGCAGCTCCTCCATAGACCTAGGGGCCTCTTCCGCCAGTTTCCACAATAGCTTCCCCTTCTGGAAACCTCCTATAAGGGCAGTCATGGCTATGTTCTCATCATAATCTTCGACCTCCAGCTTTTCTTTGTTGAATCCATCTATGTAGTCTCTTAGGCTCTCACCCTTGTCCTGGTTGACATACAGCAGGTGGGTAGTCTTCTTTTGATGCCTCACCCCAAAGCAGAAGTTGTGGATGAACCGCTCAGCCAAGCCTTTGAAGTTCTCAATTGAGTTCTTCGGAAGGGAGGTGAACCAACTGTGTGCAGCCCCTGTTAAGGTCCCAGACAAGGCTCTACACTTCATCTCATCGGGTATCGAGTAGATGTCTGCTGCCGATTGATACATCTCGATATGATGCACAGGGTTAGTGCTGCCACACTTGGGAGACACCGTAGGAGGCTTGAACTTAGCTGGGGTTGGGAACCCCACTATCCTAGCCACAAATGGGGATCCCTCTGAGTAACCCCTTTGTAATGGGTCCCTGCTTTTAATGAGGTCTCCTATCTTCTCCTCAAGGCGTTCGATAGAATCATTCCATGGTCTTCGGCCATCGACTTGGCCGAGGTTATCCCCTGCCATCTCCCTAGGATGAACCGAGGGTTCCCCTGCCAAGACACGTTGGCTGTTGACCTCTTCCTATTCCCTGCCTCTTCTTTCACAATGCCGGCCTTGGTCTAGCTGACCCTACCTGTTCCCTTTCTAAGAGCCTGCTACGCTCCTTGATCACGATAGTCTCTGTCTTAGGTCATTTATCGGTCCCAGTCTCTCGAAGGCCGACCCTCTGCTCAACCTATTAAAGGCTGGCCCTCTTTGTTGGGCCTCTTCACCTCTTCGGCCGACACAACCTTGACTTTGCCTAAGAGGCCGTACAAAGTTAGTCAACACCTCATAGGGCTCCCAACAGTCTTCTGGGGCTTCTTCCGCCTCTAGGTCATCATACCTGTCCTCTAGGCAAGGGTTTCCCTGCCTCCCCAGGCGCAAGTGCCTAGGGTCAGCAATGTCCCTTCTCCGCGGGGGTGCAGGCTGGTCCTTCATTGGTGCCTGGGGTGGTCCTTGGCGTCAGGATGAGGCTGAATTGACGCCGGAGTGATCATGTCCGGTGAGACTCCAGGTGGCCTCATCATAGTTTGGCTGAGCTGTGCAAATTGCTCTTGCATGGCTGCTTGTGTTGCAGCTAAAGATCTCAAGACTGCAGCTACCTCCGTTATTTCGGACTGGGGGGTACCTGACTGAAACTAGGCCCCCCACCCCCGGGCGGCGGAAGAGGCGATGGTAAGTCTGGTGCCATATGTTAACACTATAGATCTTGAGTAGCAGATGAGCTTAGTACCTTACAGGACCTCTTTCAATGGTGAAACAGCTTCGCGCTAGGGGGAGGCCCGGTTTACCACCAGACTCTCCGGTGAGGTTAATCAGAAAAAGAGGAAGAGATAGCTTATCATTCCCACGGACGGTGCCAAAATGATGATGCCGGAATCAGAACCACCAGATAAGGTGTTTTCAAGCTCAATCTAAGAAAAACAATGGCAGCATAGTTATGTAAAAGGTAAGAGAATGAGATGAGGGGAAGAGGAGAGAGCACCAGAATATAAGTGGTTCAGCATAGATTGGCCTACATCCACTATGTGTGTGTGAATAACCTCACTGCAATAAGGCACTAATGGCCATGGATACAATCTCTCAAGCTTTCTCTCTCTACTGTGTATCTAGACACGATTTTATCTAGGGTTGAATATCTGGGGATCCTCCTGCAGGGTAGAGGATGGCCTTTATATATAGTACCTAGGGGGTGTAATGTACCCTCCATGCATGCAATGAGCATGTGTGTGTTTGCCTCACCTATATGGGAGTGCCATCTGTCACTGTCACATGTAGAGAATGATGATGCCATATTCCCCCCACGTGTGGGGAATAATCTTTGTTGTAACTGATTTGTGTCCACGTGTCCTTATCCAAATGTCAGCAGATGCTCGTCTATCGCATCTGGTGTGTGACCTCGGCCTTGGAGAGGCCGAGGTTGGTGAGTCTTGGTACCTGTTCAGTCCGAGTATTCCATGGAGGTCTCGGCCTAACCCCAGCCGAGACAATGGACAAGGTCGGCCGGAGACGAGGTTGAGCTGGAGTGTTTGGAGTATCGACTAATGTCTGGACGAGGTTGGTGGTGGCTTCTTGCGACCTCGGCATGTGCCTGGCCGAGGTTTCCATTCCAAGGCATACGTGAATGGAGAGGCTCATGGTAGTGTCGGCCTGGGCCGACCTTGATATGGTCGAGGGGTGATATCGCGTGTCCAAGACATGCCCAACGTCGGCCACAATATCGGCCGAGGTTGGTGTCTCTAGGCCGAGGTCACACTTGGGGCACATATGTTGACAATGATGATGACTCTGAGGTCGAGGAACTAGTTGACTGCACATATGTTGAGTCATTTCCATCCACTGTCAAAGAGTCATATCTTCTCTTTTAGACACATTTATATGGCGTGAAGTCTGACATAGTAATGCGCGTCCCAGATGAGGATGAGAGAGTATTCAGCAACCGAGAGGGTGAAGTCACTGTTTATGTCGAGATGTTTAGGGTCGGCGTCAGATTTCATTTTTATCCTTATACCTCAGATATTCTATTTAGCCTTTGGGTTGCTCCTTCCAAGCTGGTCCCCAACTCGTGGAGGATCATCCTCAATTATATCTACCTTCGGAAAAATACATTTGTGGACGATCCTATAATAGAAATTTGTAGATCCTGCTATAACCTCTAGTCTTCCAAAAACCAAGCTATCTATTTTCACTTAGGGTCTAGGAAACAAGATAAGAAAATTATTCACGTTACCTCGATATCAATCATCATTAGAGGTCAAGATTCTTCTTCGTTTCTAGGTTTTGGAAATTTTTGGCTAATGCTGACCCTTATGAGGACGAGCTGAAGGTTTCATGCGCCTAGGCTAATCCATCCATGTCAGCAAAGTTGAACCCCAACCTCAGCCTTTACGATCGGTATACAATTAACAATCTGAGGGATCAGGGGAAGGACTCTTCCCGAATTTCAGGATCTCATGACTCCTGACTATCTTGAGGAGTCTGGTCTGGGAGTTGTCCCCCGAGACTCTCTGTGTGAGTTACTAAACTTTCTTCGATAAAGTCTTTTTTCATCTCTTTAATTTATCACTCGCCAGTTTTATTTTATTTTGCATAGCTTCCTCCCCATATTTCTGACAAGCCCTGGAATATGAAAGCCCCTAGCCTAAAGAGTACTCTGTCCAAAAAGGGCGCAAGCAGCCCACAAAAAAGATAATTATTAATGGGACGACAAATCTTAAGGTCATTTATAAGAGAAAAGAACCCATCGTACCTTATGATGCTCTTCGAGAGCGTGAGCAGAGGTAGAGAGTGAATCCCCCACCCCCATCCCATATCAGTGTCGATCTCTTCTCGTGGATCTTCTTCACAAGATTTTAATTCTTTTTGGGTAGCTAACATAGCCCAATTGAAGGAATTCCCTGACTCATTCATTCAATCAACATTTAGGTCAAGGTTTTCCATGTTTGTTATCCCTTCCAAGGGAGACTACGAGTTCATGGGGAAGATGCATTCCCAAAAAATCTATAACTTTGGTCTTCATCATCTTGCATAGGTATCGACTTCATATTTACTTCAATATCATCCCATCCAGTTTTCACATTGGTCTCTTCTGACACTTTATATTCATTCTTTTGCAGTCTATGTGTGCTTTCAGCTCAGCTACTAAGTGGGGGACTCACAACTATTCTAAGATTTAAGAGGGTGAAAAGGCCCTTTAGGGCGGGGCCGAGTTAAAGAAAAAGGTAATGGAGACAAAAAAAGACCCTTGATCAAGTAAACATGGATCATGCCAATGATTTGAAGGCTAAGGGTGGAGATTTGACTGCTCAGGCTACGAAAAACATCACTAACCTTGTTGCTGATGTGCATAAGGCTAAAGACGAGGATCTTTTGGTCGAGGCTATTCAAAAAATAAGGATGAGGCCTTCTCTCCCGAGGCGATAAATAAAATTCAGGATGATGCTATTGATTCCTACAATGCTTCAGATTAATTTGCCTGGTTTGGGTGGAATATCTTGAGATATGTATCAAGAGAGCCTGTTGGTAGGTCGTCACTAAGTTTGCTATGGTTGTCTCGTCCATCCGCCCTGAATTATAATCCCCTAATTTGGAAGATCCCTTTATGGTTGGCTCTAGTCTATGTTGAGTCCCTTCCCTTGGCTGAGGAAGACGAAGAAATGGTCGAGGTCCCAATTGAGGGTAATATCAACACCAATTCTGATTTCGGGGATGCTCCAGTTGAAGATAGTGCAGACGGGCCGGATGCTAATGCTGATCCAACTCTGTAGGGTTGTTTCCTGTGGAAAATAAACTTTATTTTATAATTAATTTTTTATTATGAACACTTTGTCTTTTGTAATTCATCTGTAAAGTTGACACTGTTATTATCATATCAATTAAGATCCACTTTTTGCCAACTCTTATAGTGTACTTATTGTTTTACTTTTCTTGCATGAATGATGTGTAACGGTTTTGCCTAGTTTGTTTCTTGTCTCGGCTGGTAAGTTTACTCTCATCCACATCGGAGTGCTCAATTAACCATAATTAATCCATAATTGATTATTTTTAAATTTTAACTCACCAAATTAATGGTGTTTAATCAAAAGTCCCCTCTCATCATTTTAAGAGTGTATGATTTTGTGTCGGATCATCCTACATTGTCGTCTCGCAGAGAGAGAGTTTTGACTCTCATACCACCAAATTAATGGTGTTTAAATGAACCATAATTAAATGATTTTTGAATTTGAATTCACCAAATTATTCGTGTTTAATAACAAGTCCCATCTAGTCTTTTTGAGAGTGTATGGATGAGTGTCGGCTTATCCTACACTATCATCTCGTCGAGAGAGTTTTGACTCTTATACCACCGAGTTAATATTGTTTAAATGAACCATAATTAAATAATTTTTGTATTTGAATTCACCAAATTAATGGAGTTTAATCACAAGTCTCCTCTCATCGTTTTGACAGTGTATGGATGAGTGTCAGCTCCTCCTACACTATCGTCTTGTAAAGAGAGTTTTGACTCTCAAACCACAAAATTAATGGTGTTTAAATCAACCCTTATTAAATGATCTTTGAATTTTTTACGTTTTTCACCACCAAGGGTGATGTTGTCACACTATTCCCCCCTCTCGGTGTTATCGAGGATCCGTGGATGGGGTCGGATGCATCTATACTGTTGTTTCACTAGGAGTGAGTGAGTTAATGCTATTTCACCACATGAGTGATTTTTTATAGCTTATGACGACATGTAACATAAAATTTGACCAATTCATAGAATAAGAATAGGACAGAACACTTGCAGCTTTTCATTCATTACTTTTTCAATACATGTCTTATATTATGATAACATAAAACTTTTATCATGTCCTATTTGTAATATTTCTTTAAATGATAAGCATTCCAAGGGTTAATGGCTCTCCCTCCGAATTTTTGAGCTGATACATGCCAGGATCAACTTCTTTTGTAACTTTATAGGATCCATGCAAATTTGTAGGGAGTTTATTCAACTTTTTCCATGTTTTCTTTAAGACTAAGTCTTCAACGGATAATGGCATTGCCTTCACCCTTTTATTTTAGAATCTAGCAGTTCTCTACTGATAGGCAACATGTTGTATCTCTGCACTATCTCTTAATTCTTCAATGAGGTCTAAGTCTAACCTCCACTCTTAAACATTTGTTTATGGGTTATATGTACGACCTCTATGACTTGATAGGCCAATCTCTGTATGTATCAATGACTGTGAGCTATAGGAAAGCATGAAAGGGGTCTCCCTTATTGGTGTTCTCTTTGTCATTCTGTAGTCCCACAAGATGGCATGCACTTCTTCAATCCAAACACCCTTAGAGTCTTTTAATTATTCTTGATCCCATCCAATATAATTATGTTAGTCACCACTGTTTTTTCATTCGCCTGAGGTCATCCTAGAGGTGAATAAAATTTCTTGACAATGAACTCTTATAATAGCCCTCCAAAGATGAGTTTTTGAACTATTTTCCATTATCTGAGATCAAGTTGTGAGGTAGACCATATCTACAGATGATGTTCCTCCAAATGAATTTGAAGGTCTTCATCTCAGTGATGGTTATCATGGCCTCTGCCTCAACCCATTTAGAAAAATAGTCGATAACCATAATAAGATATCTATAATTACTGGTTTCCCTAAGTAAGGGTCCCACCAAGTCAATTCCCCAAACTTCAAATAACCAGGGGCTTATAATAGATGTCAGATGTTAATGACGTTGGTGATGGATGCTGGGATATCTTTGGCATTTCTCATATCTCTTAACATATCTAGTTCCATTTTTGGCCAAGGTCGACCACCAATACCCATGAGCAACTATTATCTTTGGCAACGATCTCCCTCCTATATGACTGGAATAAGAAAATTTATATGCATCTTTCAGATTATATTCCACCTCTATTGGATATACGCATCTAAGTAGAGAGAGGAGGAATCCCTTTTTGTATAAAACATCCCCAATGACTAAGAACTTAGTTGCCTTATACATTTTCTTCTTTCTCTCCAACTTCGACTCTGGAAGTTCACCGTCTTTGATGTATCTGATGATAGGGTCCATAACATAGGCTTAGGACCAAATATAATTCTACTTAATTATCTTCATTTTCAACGTTTGGTTCATATAGGATCTCCACAAGCACCGAGCTTTTATTCTCTATCCTAGTGGCAGATGCTAATCTTGTTAAGGCATCGTCTTGACTATTATCTAGCCGAAGGATCCTTTTTAAATTCACTTCATTGAAGTTCTTCAGCATTAGTTTTTACTCTTTCTAGGTACTTGGTCATTATATCATCTTTTTTCTCGTACACCCTTAATAGCCAACTCACCTCCAGCCTGGAATCACTATGAACCTATAATTAGCCGACATTCAATGCCCTGGAAGGAGAAAGACCTGCTAGAAGAGCCTCATACTCTAACACATTACTGGAGACCTTAAAAATGAATCTTAGATCATATTAAATGTCAGAACCATCGGGGTCCGTCAATATCAAGCCGACACCACTTCCATTCTCGTAAGAAGAGTCATCTAAAAAAAGGATCCAAGCATTATTTTCCTTAGAGAAAGTGCCCTCATCCAGCACTTCATTGTTCAAGAATAATATTTCCTCTTCATTCTCGACCACCACTATTCTGTCCACACTCATCTCAGCCTTAGTCGGTTTAGCACTTTCTTTTTTTAGGTCATTTATTAGCTCTTCATGCTCTTCGGTATTAGCCTCGGTCCACGTGAACTCGACCATAAAATCAGCTAAATCCTACCCTTTAATGGTTGTTCTCGTTTGATATACGATGTCAAATTCTTCTAACTCTATCGACCAAACCATTAACCTACCCAATTTCTCGAGTTTATGGATGACCTGCCTAAGAAGAAAGTCTGTTAGAATGACCATCGTAAGGGCCTGAAAGTAAGATTTCATTTTCCTTGATCCGTGAATCAAAGTGTATGATAGATTTTCCATCTTTGGATTCCTCAGCTCGACCTTGATGTTGAAATAGACTAGCTTATGAACCCCTTCATCAAATAGCATAGTTGATGCACTAATGGATGACTCGGACATGACCAGGTATAAATATAGATTTTCCACCTAAAAAGGCCGGGACAATAAAAGTATGGAACCTAGATAGGCCTTCAACTCTGAAAAGGCACTCTCACGCTCCTCATTCCACTCAAATACTTTTCTCAACACATTTAAAAAAGGCAGACACTTGTCTATAGCCCTGGACATGAACCTATTCAGTGCTACAACTCGTCTATTCAACCTTTGGACGTATTTTATGGTCTTAGGAGTCTCCATCTCCATTAAAGCTTTTATTTTTTCCAGGTTATCCTCTATCCCTCTTTGATTGATAATAAATCCTAAAAACTTGTTAGCTCTGACCCCGAAAAAAAACTTAAATGGATTTCTCTTCATTCTATACTGGTCCATCATGTTCAAAGTATGCTTGAGGTCGGTCACATGTGTCTCGGCCTTTGAGGCTCTTGGTTAGAATATCATTAATGTATACCTCCTTGGTCTTTCCTATTTGATCCTCGAACATCTTGATTACTATCCTCTGATATGTAGTCCCGATGTTTTTTAGGCCGAAGGCCTTAATCATACCGTAGAATGTACCTTTGTCCGTGATGAGCAAGGTATTTTTGGCATCGACTGGTTCCATAAATATCTGATTGTAGCCTGAGTAGGGATCCATAAATCTTATCAGTTCATGCCCAACTTTGGTGTCAACCATTTCATCTATTCTCTGAGGGGGAAGTTGTATTTTTGGCATGCCTTATTTAAATTAGTGAAGTAAACACACATTCTCGACTTGACATCGGGCATAGGCACAAGAACCGCATTTGCCAACTATTCTAGATATACAAACTCCCTTAGAAATTTTACCTTCACTAACTTCTTCACCTGCTCTCTTATGACTTCGTATATCTCCATAGAGTAGATCCTCTGCCATTGTCTAACTGGTTTGGCTCCCTCGTCTGCGTTCAATTGTGGCAAAGGATCTCTGGATTAATCCTTGGCATGTTTGCATGACTCCATGAAAAAAACTTTATCTCTTCATCAACAATTTAATCAACTGTTCATTCATCTCTTTCTTCGAGGCTTTGTCGATCTGGATGGTTTTTTTCAACTCCTCCTCATTGAGGACGATGGATTATACCTCCTCGGTGGCCTCTCCCTTCTTCAACTGTGTCTCATCCCTAGGGTCAAGGGTGTCAATTTATAGGTAATAGTGACCCTCTTATGTTCTCCTCGCTCTTCACATGAATTGAAGTAGCATTCACGTGCCCCAACCTAGTCACCTTGAACTTCCCCTACTCCATAAGGAGTCAGGAATTTTATTATTTGGGAATTTTATTATTTGGTGAACGATTGAGGCATTTTGCCTCAAATTCTTTGAGGTCTACTCATCCCATATTATGTTGTTCTCGTCCATCGCGAAGAAATTGATCTTCTTTATGTGATATACCATCTAAATCTCCCCCATACTAACTTCCATCTCATAAAATCCAGACCTTGTAAACACTCCCAAAACATTACATCAGTCGAGCTTCCACCATCAACCAATACTCTAAAGACATTGTACCCATGAACTCTCGTGGCGATCGCCAAAGGATCATCATGTGGGGCTAAGATCACCTTAAATTTTAACTTCGAGAGGATTATGACCAAGATGTTCATGTCAACTTTCTTCCTTTTACCCGAATTTAAAACAATAGCGACCGAGTTTACTACTTCCATCTTGAGGAGAGATTTTAACTCTGCCACATGGGATTTATGATCGGCTATCTCTTTACCTCCACCAGCCAAACAGTCGGATATCACTTTCACATCATGAGAAATATAATGCAACCTACCTTTGGGATTGGTTTTCTTCGGTGGGAGGTCAGGGTCGGCCTCATCATCATCTGAGGCATCATCATCCTTGTTCGTCGTGTCATCCTATTTTCACCTATCGTCTCTTCGCTTTTAGGTGTCATCTCGACCACCCCTTGAGAGACTTTTATCCATATACATTCCAATCTTCCCTTTCATCAACATCTTTTCTATCTCATATTTCATTGTGAAGCATTTGTCAGTTGTGTGGCCATGGTCTTAGTGAAATTCACACCATTTGATTTTATCCCTCTTATGAGGAGGGGCTTTGAGCTTCTCTAGCCATATCAAGGACTTATCATTCTTACTATCATTCAGCATCATCTCAGGGGTAACAGTTCATGAGGTGTAATCAGCGAACTAGTCATCTGTCGACCTCTTCTTGTCTCCTTTACCTTTAAACTTTTGGGATTTACTAGCACTAGTTCCATTCTCATATTTTTCTTTGGACATCATTATGACACCCCGACTAATTAAATACCGGGTAGATACTCCTTTATGAAATTCATTCAGAATATCAAGTTGGATCAGTCTTAGCATCACTGTGAAAAACATTTAATTTTATTACTAACCACCTAATATTTAAAAAGAGAGATGCCAAACTTTATTAAATTAAATTAACATGTAACCAAATAAATTAATAGCTAATGATACTACAATCACATCACAGTCACAACAGAATAATAATGGAATAATAAATGAGCCTGGAGTAACACTCCTCTAAATAATCCAAATACTGAATAAAACCAAATACAAGGTATGAGTAATTAATTAATTTACTCCAAAACTGAAATGAAACTGAAAGTATGATAAATATGTCTCTAAAAGAAAAGGGGCGACATCCCCTAATAGATGAATGGATCCAAAATAGAATCAACGTAGAATGTGGAGGCGTCTACTATCAAGATCCGGTAACTTCCACAGCAGCTACAGCACGTCACTGAAATGGAACTCCTATGCTTGGCGTCCCTATGTCTGGGTACCTAAAAGTTTTTTATCAGAAAATATGTTTGAAAGAAAATGGGTCAGAGCCCGATGTGAAAATAGTTTAAAATATAGCAAGTGTTTAATTGCATTAAACAGTGAATATTAAATACAAGTTAGTTACGTACTCTCACATGAGTTTCTCACCTCTTAGCTAGTGTGCACAACTAATGTATGTCCGTAACCCTTCCTAGTTATGCAGTTAACTATTCAGTCTGTACCACTTCCTGTCCTCACATTCTAATATAGGGGTTTATTCAAGACATTCTAACATAACCTGCGTGTATCTCACCTTTTAATTTCCCAGATTAATTTATAATAATTATTATAGGAAATTATCATTTTTAATCCTTCTCAAAATGTCTCAAGTATTCACATTCACTTTAACAAAGAATTTGTTATAATTACAAGTATATTAATCTCAACATAAATATACAATTAGTTAACCCCTAAGCTAAGTTACTGTCCACAAATACACTGCTATCGAATCCAGGTACATCACGTACATAAGGACTATGAGTTCCGAATCTCTCAGGAACTGTTTCAATGAGAAAAATCACACATATTGGAGGCGAACATAGTTCACATACCCATGGGTCACGCACATATCTACGCTCCCATGGTCAGCTGACTTATTAACTCACAAATAAGTCATTCACAACCCTATTTCCTTAAGGTACCAATCTAATTCCCCCCGTAGTCACACAAAGATTAGATGGCCAAATTCTGAAAGCCGACCTCCTGTGATAGCAAGTATAGTATGTATATCATACACATAATAATCCATATACTAAACATTCACACAACTTAGATAACTTATAATATTATTAAAGGTATGTTCTCAATCCCTATACCGTTACTTCAGTTAGTACATTTCTATACCTTCGGATAATATATAATATAATCCACCGATACGTCTCACGTCATATAGTTTCGAGTACTTAAATCTAACCAAAGAGGTTACTATGTCTCCTACTATGCTCACACATTATTTCATTACTCTTAAGTCTTAATTTATGTCCCAAATCTAAACTTATTCCTCCTACGGATTTAAATCATGTTCTCACATCTTAACATAGACAATTACTCGTCGGACACTCGAGAATTCAATGCGACTATTCAACCCAATTCTAATGTATTCCGGTTTTCAAATATAATACCCTACTAGTCTTCGTCAAGTCCTAATGCATTCACATAATCCCCAACTACAACATTTGACGGCCGAAAAACACTAAAAATAAAAAAGGGAAAAAATACCCTTTTCTGGGGGGATCAATCGATCGATCCTGATCGTCGATCGATCGATGGTCGATCGATCAACCTATGAATGTCGATCAATCGATCATACCAAATGAGTCTATGCACTTCTTCATTTTTCAGTCCCAGATTTGTACCAAAACCTCATTATAAGATGTGAAATTTTAATATAAGTATATAGGTTCATTGTATAACCTAAATACATGATTTTTAACGTCCCAAAACCTTTCAACCATCAACAATTAGTCATTACTTGGATCAAAGCTTCATAAAACCCTACTTTCCTATTTTCTTGAAGAACCATAATATTTATCTCCTTAAATCCATTTTTATTCATCAAGGTTTATGTTTTGGTTACTGAATTTCATCCAGACTAATCTACATGCAATTCCTATCCAAGATTTAGGGTTTTACTCCAAATTTCATGAGTTTTCATCATCTTTCAAGGATGTTAACAAATCCTACACTAGCAGGGAAGAATTATTCGCTGAAAATTAATGAAATCAAATTAATTGCCTTTGGATTGATGTTCAGATCTGCTGGTGATGTTAAAGGCTCGTTCTTTCCTTCTCTCCGGTCGCAATTCCATCGAAAGTGGTGGTGGTGGTGGGCGGTGGTTATTGCTTGTAATTGTCCTGTAACCTCTTCTCTATCTCACGTAGCCCATTTCTTACTTTTTGGCTGATAATGGCCCTAATGTCCGTCATAATAACAATTAAATAAACCCTAGAATAAGTGGGTCTAATTTCCTTAAAATTTAAAATGACTAAAATACCCTCCTTGGTTTTCGGTTTGGCCTAAAAATGACCCGGGACCCAAATTAAACCCCCGGCTAGTATTTTCTGACTATATCGACCTCTTCGAATACGTTGGCGCACTCAAAATGGCCATACGTATGATAAAATTATAATTTACTTGTTAATCTAATTAAATTGATTCCTGACGCGACTGATACGCGCGTCCCAACTTAATTTCTCGAATTGTCGTATTTATGACTCGCGACAATTTTAAAAATTTTCAATAATCATATATTACCATATATACTCAGTAATACTCAATATTATCATCATAATCAAATACCAACTCATGTGTTGCTAGTATTTAAATCTGGATTAATTTCCAAATAATTCCAATTTAATTTAATTAATCCCATTAAATACAATCAGTAAAATTATGGGGTATTACATACTTCTCCCCAAATAACAGAATTTCGACCCAAAATTCAGAAGATAAAGTATTCCTCGAAAAAATAACTTTGGATAACACTCTCGCATCTCATCCTCGCGCTCCCAGATGGACTCCTCAGCATTATGATGTCGCCACTGAACACATACTAACGGTACTATCTTCGACCTCAGTTTCCTCTCATTATGGTCCAGAATAGAAACTGGCCCCTCCTTATAGGAACTATCAGGATGTAGATCGATGTCCTCTAAAGAAATGTGGGTATGGTCCAAATCATCCCTAAGAGATCTCCTTAGTGAGAAAATATGGAACACATCATGGATCCTATGCAAATGCTCCGGTAACCCAAGTCTATACTTAACTGGACCAATTCACTCGATGATAGGAAATGGCCCCACATATATAGGTTCCAATTTTCCCTTCTTCCTAAAATGCATAATCCCCTTCATAGGAGACACTCTCAGTAGCACCTGGTCCCCCACCTTGAATTCTCTGAAGAATCGCTTGGCATCGGCACAACTCTTTTGTCAGTCCTAAGCTACCCGAATATGGCTCCGTATCATCTGTATCCTTGTTGAAGTATCTTGCATCACCTCTGGCCTAAGGATTTTGTTATCCCCCACCTCTATCCAACATGCTGGGGAACGACAAGGTCTACCGTATAATCCTCGAATGGAGCCATACCAATAGTGAACTGGTAGGAGTTATTATAGGCAAACTCCACCAGCAGAAGATACTACTCCCAACCACCTCCAGAGTCTAGGATGCACAAATGCAACATGTCTTCCAACATCTGATTTGTTCGCTTGGTCTTCCCCTCTGTTTGCGGGTCATAGGTTGTACTCAATCGCAAATTCGTTCCCATGGCTTCCTAGAAACTTTCCCAAAATCATGACATAAATATCTTGTCCGTGTCGGACATGATATCGAAAGGCACCCCGTGGAGTCTCACTATCTCAGCTATGAAGATCTGGGCATACTATCTCATAGTATAGTCCGTCTGGGCTGGCAGAAAGTGAGCAACCTTTGTTAACCGATACACAATCACCCATATGGAGTCCTGACCTCTCGATGATGTAGGTAACCCCGTGATGAAGTCCATGGAAATGCTCTCCCATTTCCACAGGGGAACCTCTAATGGTTGTAGAAGTCTTGTGGGTCTATGATAGTCCACCTTTACCATCTGATAAGTGGAACATTTAAAAATGAACTCGGCAATATTTCTCTTCATCCCGCTCCACCAAAACTGTCGCCTCATATCCTGGTACATCTTATCCCCACAAGGATGTATTGCGAACTATGAACCATGCGACTCTGTTATTACCTTGTGTCACAAGTCTTCCCCCTAAGGAACGATCAATCTCCCATTGAAGTGTAATCCCCCGTTTGAACTAACGGTATAAGACTCGGCCCCCTATGCTAGTAATCGAACTATCAGCTCTTGACAGAACGAGTCTTTTGCCTGGGCCTGTATCACTCTCGTAACGATCTGGAGCGTAATGATCATCACAGACATGAATGATCGGGACATGCGTCTTCTACCACGTTAGCTTTCCCTGGGTGATATTGGATATCGAACTAATAATCCTTCACGAACTCAAGCCACCTACGTTGACGCATATTTAGTTCCTTCTGTGTGAAGAGGTACTGTAGGGACTTGTGGTCCGTGAATAAATAGAATCTCTCCCCCAGGAGATAATGTCTCCAAATCCGAAGAGAAAATACGACTGCCACTAACTCCAAGTCGTGGGTGGGGTAAATCTTCTCTTGAGGCTTAAGCTTACGGGAAGCATAAGCTATAGATCGACTCTCCTATTGCAGTACACCTCCAAGTCCTAGTAAGGATGCATCAGTGTAGACTAAATACTCAACTCCCGTCCTGGGCAATGCTAACACTGGTGCTGAGTTCAATTTGTCCTTCAACTCATCAAATGCCAATTGGCAGGCATCGCTCCAAATAAATGGCACTCCCTTGCGAGTCAGATGTGTCAAAGGACCATCTATCTTCGAGAACCCCGAATAAACCTCCTGTAATAACCTGCTAGTCCCAATAAACTACGTATATCCATCGGTGTTGTGGGTTGTCCCCACGCCCTCACCGATGATACCTTGCCCGGATCAACATATATCCCTTTGTTTGAAATGATATGCCCAAAAAACTAAACCTCCTTCATCAAAAATCCACACTTCTCATACTTTACATAAAACTCATTCTGACACAGTGTTCGCAAAACCTACCTCAAGTGCTCGGCATGCTCCTCCTCTGTCTGGTAGTAAACCCGAATGTCATCAATGAAGACAATGACGAACTGGTCTAGGAACTCTCTGGACACCCTATTCATAAAGTCTATAAAAATGGTTGGGCGTTGGTTAGGCCAAAAGGAATAACCCTAAAATCGTAGGAACCCTGTCTTATCAAGAAGGAAGTCTTCAAGACGTCCAACTCCCTGATACATAATTGATGGTATCTTGACCTCAAGTCAATCTTTGAGAAGAAGGCAGCTCCTCTCAACTGGTCGAATAAGTCATCGATTCGAGGCAACAGATACTTATTCTGTATCGTGACTTTATCGAACTCCCGATAATCTCTACACAACCATAAATTTATATCCCTTTTCTCCTCACAAATAGCCCAGGAGCCCCTAAGGCGTGGTTCTCTTCCAGACGGAGATTTGACCCAAACGCTGCCCAGTCTGGACTTGTAACTCTGAAGGTTCGATAGGTTTAGGCTCATCCAGCCTAATAATTGTAGCTATAATCTTCCTTGTCACTTCGGCTCACTCACAAGATAATACATTTGACAACACTTAAGTTATCGTTTCCCTTGAGGATGACAACTAGGGTACTAATCCATGTACAAAAGGCCAATTATTCTCATCTCCCGAAGTTCACTAGGTTTTAGGCGTGGGAGGCCTCACAAAGTGAAATCCAAAGAAGGAACCCACCCGATACACTACTAACTAGCATTGTTGGTTAATGAGATTTGGGGCCTCCGGTATCTGACCTGTGTCCCTTATCCCGACTTACCTCCTCTCATTAGCATTGTTTGTCAATGAGATTTAGTGCTAAGAAGTTAACTTACATCCGCTCATGACCCGTGAGGCTACACTTAACACATTCCTCCTATTATCTTGGCGTTAGACTCTAATATATCTATGGGATAATCCCCACACTCGAAAACATTTTAACAAATCTCGAATTTCCTTAATAGACATCCCTACCCACCGAAATTAGATATAACCAGACGACGTACTTTATGAAGTCTTTATATTCCAGCATATAAAAATATATAAGTATAAATATGGCCTCGCCTCCACTCAAGTCACACTTAGTAAAATTTCTAATGAACGCCAAAATATCACTATAATGGTCTATTAACACTCAAACCATTATAGTTAATTCAAAACATAACAGGATAAGAATGCATTTTACGTTTTCAATGCATAGGAATAAACTATAACGCATCTAAGTTATTCGAGATTTCCCTTTTTTATCTTGAAGGATACAATTAATAATGAGGTAACTTACTTCCAGACGCATGTGGTAGTTGCGGTATCAATGGCATAACCGTATATCGGGCATTATAGAGACATCCATACTGTACTCCTTGATGTTGTTGTGGTGCTTGCGATGTTGGGGTAACTATCCAGGCTTCCTTATGTTGGGCATCCTGCCCTGGTACTTTATCTGGTTATGGGCAGTCCCTCCACCTGTGACCCTGTTGTTCGCACTTATGACACTAACCCTGAAATCCTTTCTTTTGTATGCCTTGTTGTCCTTGCCAATTGGGACGAGGTTTGTCACAAGCCAAATCTGGGCAGGCCCGACGTGTATGGCCATTTCGTCCACATTTAAAACAACTCTTGGTGGTAGCCCTCTTCCCTTGGCTTTGTTTGCTCTGGTGGGTTTGGATCTTCCCGCCATTTCTATTTCCCTTTTGTCCTTGACAACTCTGAGGCACTTGTTATTGCGGTGGCGATATTTTCCCTCTGTTGCTAACTTTAGCAACATCATGTTGATCAACTTCTCTCGTTCTTTTGCCGCCTGCAAGCTGCACACTGCTACATTGGTACTGCAATATTGTGATAGTCACTGCTTATGCCATGATATTCGCTATCGCTGTGATTTTTGTTCTATCTTGGTGTACCTGAGGTACTCGTTGGTCTTAACCTGCATTTGTTCCCTCAGTAGTGTTAGTTTGTACCTCCCTCATGAGCGACATCTGAAATTTCAAATGAATTATATAAGTCCCTTGACCATACATAACATTGTAGCGGAAGAACGTAGTCTACAAAATGTAATCAAGGAGTGCAATTGTCCTAATAATAGGGCTCTATATCAAAAGACGCTACCCGAAAACATAACAAGCCGTACAAATCCTAAGGACACTAGAACCTGATGCTCTGATACCACCTATAAAACCCCGACTAATTAAATACCGGGTAGCTACTCCTTTGTGAAATTAATTCAGAATATCAAGTTGGATCAGTCTTAGCATCACTGTCGAAAAACATTTAATTTTATTACTAGCTACCTAATATTTAAAAAGATAGATGTGAAATTTTATTAAATTAAATTAACATGTAACCAATTAAATTATTAGCTAATGATACTACAATCACATCACAGTCACAATAGAATAATAATGGAATAATAAATGATCATGGAGTAACACTCCTCTGAATAATCAAAATACTGAATAAAACCAAATACAAGGTGTGAGTAATTAATTAATTTACTCCAAAACTGAAATGAAACTGAAAGTATGATAAAGTTGTCTCTAAAAGAAAAGGGGCGACATGCCCTAACAGATGAATGAATCCGAAATAGAATCAACGTAGAATGTTGAGGCCTCTACTATCGAGATCATGTAACTTCCACAGCAGCTACAGCACGTCACTGAAATGGAACTCCTATGCTTGGTGTCCCTGTAGATGGGAACCTAAAAGGTTTTCATAAGAAAATAGATTTGAAAGAAAATGGGTCAGAGCCCGATGTGAAAACAGTTTAAAATATAGTAAGTGTTTAATTGCATTAAACAGTGAATATTAAATACATGTTAGTTACGTGCTCTCACATGAGTTTCTCACCTCTCAACTAGTGTGCACACCTAACGTATATCCGTAACCCGTCCTACTTATGCCGTTAACTATCTAGTCTGTACCACTTCTGAAGCACCTTATACTCTTGACTCACTTAAGTCTATATTGAATAAGTGTTCATCTAGTTTGGAAATAGAAACAAAATTGAGTCCCATCCTAGAAACCAAAGAGCATCAATCCTTCTCTTCATTTTATTCCTCTTGATCTAAGGTATATTTACCAACACTCGCACACATTAGTATTGCATTCCTACATTACATATTGCATATAATTGGTTATCTGTGTATTGTATGTATTAAATTTCCCTTAATTTGAATTTTAATAAGTTTTTGGGAATTTTTAATGATTTTTAAAACATTTTTTTTCTAAATTAAAAATGGAATTAAAAGTGCAATTTTGAATTGATGATTTTATCTCTGGAAGTTCACTAGGGTGGAAACCGAAAGCGCTAAAGACTTAAAGGTGTTTGTGTAATTATTTTCAAAACACTCGTCTCAGCTTTAATCTCAGTCTTACACCTGTCAGCCTGATATCGATCTTATTTGTGCTTCTTCTCTGAGACATAAGACTTGCTCATTTCCTGCATTTGGATTATTTTAATGAATGATCTGTATGTGTTCTAGCTTAATTCCTGTGAATCCCTCTTAAACCAATCAAATGCGTTTTAATCCACCGCTTCTCTTATATCATTGGATCAAAGTCAATAACTAAAGACTAAATCGTAGCCCTTGATTTTGAACCTCGTTCTCGAACCTTCTCACCCCCCTATATAAGGAGCCTTACTCTCATCCATTTAGAAGCTTTCGTCATTTCGTCATTTCTAGAGAGAGAAACTAGAGAGGGAGAGAGAGTTAGAAACCCTAACCCTAAATCATCTAAAACACTTTTCAAACCCTAATCACTTTGAAACTAGTTATATACCAAGCACAACCTTGAGTGTTTGAGAGTTTGAGAGTTCGTTTGTTAAGCTGTTTCGTGTTGTAACCTCTTTGTGTTAAGATCTTTTTTCCAACTTAAGCATTTAGCTAGATCTGCATTTCTTATTTGTAGAAATCATAGATCTAAGAATTTTATGTTACATCACACCTAGATCTGCATTGATAGTTTCTCATCTTGAGAAATCTATTGTTGATTCTTTTCTATAAATGTTTTTATACTCAAAATCAACAATAATATTTTATGTTTCTAGTTCTTTTGAAACAAGGCCTTTGTCCTAGTTGGAATCGCACTTGGTGATTTTCAATCTCAAAAATATTTTCAAAACCTTGAGATTGATTAAGTTCTTGATATGTCTTCTGAGCAAGATAGTCGTGGATTCTGGGTTGATATTAAAGGTCAAATAAGGTTCAAATTTTCCTAAGAAGAGAGAAACTGAAAATCATAGCATATAGATCTGATTTGTAATTTGCTAGGACTGTTTGTAAATATAAGCGTGAGTGTGTGCATGCATGTGTTAGATCACCATCACAAACACTTACACAGTAAAACACTGAAAGTGTTGGTAATAAGATCTTGATACAAGAGTCGACATAAAGACTGGAACAAAGTGAAGTGAGGAAACTGGAAGAACAACATCAACAGTCAGAACAGCAGAAAAGTTATAAGTACACCAGTGGGTACATTCCTAAACTTGTGTAGGTCGGATTTGTGTGCATGTGTGTTATATAGTTTGTAACTGCTATATTTGTTTTAGTGGATTTTTTTTACTCCGTAAACGGAGTCGTGGATGTTTCCTCAGTTGGTTGAGGTTTTACCACGTTAAAAATATCTTGTCATTAATCTTTCTACATCTCCTCATCCCTTTCTGTTTAGTGTGTTGATTTACAACTATTTTAGTTTTGTTTTTAAAATCTTGTTAACAAATCTTGAACAGATCTCGTGCATATTTTGTAAACACCTCTTGTGATTAAACTGATTTGATTTCTAAAAAAGAGTTTCTTCAAAAAATAGTTCGGAGTTACTTTAGTAGTTTAATCTTGTACTAAACGTCTTTAGTAACAGTTTTTCAACTCCCTGTCCTCACATTATAATATAGGGGTTTATTCAAGACATTCTAACTTAACCTGCGTGTATCTCACCTTTTTATTTTCCAGATTAATTTATAATAATTATTATAGGAAATTCTCATTTTTAATCCTTCTCAAAATGTCTCAAGTATTCATATTCACTCTAACAAAGAATCTGTTATAATTACAAGTACATTAATCTCAACATAAATATACAATTAGGGAACCCCTAGGCTAAGCTGCAGTGTACACATACTCTGTTATCGAATCCCAGTACATCACGTACATAAGGACTACGAGTTTTGAATCTCTCAGGAACCGTTTCAATAAGCAAAATCACACATATTGGAGGCGAACATAGTTCACATACCCATGGGTCACGCACATACCTACGCACCCATGGTCAGCTGACTTATTAACTCACAAATAAGTCATTTACAGCCCTATGTCCTTAAGGTACCAATCTAAATCCCCCTGTAGGAACACAAAGATTAGATGGCCCTGTTCCGAAAGCCGACTTCCCGTGATAGCAAGTATGGTAGGTATTTCACACACATAATAATCCATATACTAAGAATTCACACAACTTAGATAACTTATAATATTATTAAAGGTCTGTTCTCAATCCCTATACCGTTACTCCAATTAGTACATTTCTATACTTTCGGATAATATATAATATAATCCACCAATACATCTCACGTCGTATAATTTCGAGTACGTAAATCTTACCAAAGAGGTTATTACGTCTCCTACTATTCTCACATATAATTTCAGTACTCTTAACTCCTTATTTATGTCCCAAATCCTAACTTATTACTCCTACGGATTTAAATCATGTTCTCACATCTTAACATAGACAATTACTCACCGGACACTCGAGAATTCAATGAGACAATTAAACCCAACTCTAATGTATTCCGGTTTTTAAATATAATACCCTACTGGTCTTCGTCAAGTCCTAATGCATTCACATGATCCCCAACTACAACATTTGACGGTCTAAAAACACTAAAAATCAAAAAGGGGGAAAATCACCCTTTCTGGGGGGATCGATCAATCGATCCTGATCGTCGATCAATCAATGGTCGATCGATCGACCTATGAATGTCGATCGATCAATCATACCAGATGAGTCTACGGACTTCTTCATTTTTCAGTCCCAGATTTGTCCCGAAACCTCATTACAAGATGTGAAATTTTAATATAAGTATATAGGATCATTGTACAACATAATTACATGATTTTTAACGTCCCAAAACCTTTCAACCATCAACATTTAGTCATTACTTGGATCAAATCTTTATACAAACCCTAGTTTCCTTAAATCCATTTTTATTTCATCAAGGTTTATGTTTTGGTTACTGAATTTCGTCCAGACGAATCTACATGCAATTCCTATCCAAGATTTAGGGATCTACTCCAAATTTCATGAGTTTTAATCATCTTTCAAGGATGTTGACAAATCCTAATTATTTGCAAAAAATTAATGAAATCAAATCACTTGCCTTAGGATTGATGTTCAGATCTGCTGGTGATGTCAAAGGCTGGTTCTTTCCTTCTCTTCGATCACAATTTCGTCGAAAGTGGTGGTGGTGGGTGGTGGGTATGGCTTCCAACCCTCCTGTAACCTCTCATCTATCTCATGTAGCCCACTTCTTACTTTTTGGCTGATAATGGCCCTAATGGCCGTCACAATAACAATTAAATAAATACTAAAATTCGTGGGTCTAATTTTCTTAAAATTTAAAATGACTAAAAAATCCTCTCGGGTTGTCGGTTTGGCCTAAAAATGACCCGGGACCCAAATTAAACCATGAGCTAGTTTTTTTACTATATCGACCTCTCCGGACACGTTGGCGCACTCAAAATGACCATAGGGATGATAAAATTATAATTTCTTTTTAATCTAATTAAATTGATTCCTAACGTGACTGACATGCGCGTCCCAACTTAATTTCCCAAATTATCATATTTATGACTCGCGACAATTTTAATAATTTCAATAATCATGTATTACCCTATATACTCAGTAATACTCAATATTATCATCATAATCAAATACCAACTCATGTCTCGCTAGCATTTAAATACGGATTAATTTCCAATTAATTCCCATTTAATTTAATTAATCCTATTAAATAAAATCAATAAAATTACGGGGTATTACAGTCATGGCCTCTCCGCATTCCTAACCCTCCCGGCCATAGCTAAAAGTTCATCAATGAACTTTGGAGGATCCTCGACCTGCTGTCAGACGAGCTTGCCCTTTTGAAATCCTCCCATCAGGGCAGTCAATGCTCTCGTCATAGTCTTCCACCTCCAATTTCTTTTTGTTAAAGTGGTCAATATAATCCCTTATAGATTTGGTTTTTCCTTAATTTATTTATAACAAGTGAGTGGTCTTCTTCCTCGACTTAACCCCAAAGCAGACATTATGATTGAACCTCTCAACTAGTTGCTTGAAATTCTCTACTGAGTTCCTTGAAAGAGAGGTATACCACACATGTGCTTCTTCAGTGAGGGTACTAGAGAAATCCCTACACCTCATCTTATCATAAATTGAGAAAATATATACAGGTAATTAATACATCTCGATGTGGTGGATTGGATTGGTGCACCCTTCGTACATTGATGTCACCACCGATAGCTTGAATTTAGCTAGGGTAACGTAGGTTATAATTTTAGCAACAAACAATGACCCTTCCATATAACCCCTCAGTAGAGGTTCTTGTCTCTTCAGTAAATCTATAATATTGTCCTTAAGTTTGTTAATAGATTTCTTTCATGGTTTGTCGTCTATGAAAAATTATGGCATTATCTCCCTCGGCTAAAGCAGAATTATCACTAAGCCCCTCCTACTCGACTTGGCATTGGATGGATTCTTGATCTGCCATCCTCTTATGGTTATTTACTTCATGTGGTTCCTCGCCTCGGCCATGAGAGGGTCGTCTATCATCGCATCCTATGTTTCTCTTGGATGCTGCCCTATTACAATAGTTGAACAGTCAATCTCGACGATTACTGATGGGGCCGAGTCTCTCAAAAGTGGAACCCTAGCTATGCCTATCAAATATTAAAAGACTGGATTGTCCTTCTCAGCTCGACCTTGCGCTATTCAACCTCTTAGCTTGAACAGGGTGCACTGTATCCCCTGAGATTTTGTATGGTTCCCAGCACTCTTCATCATCATATGCATTTCCTTCATACTCTTGACCTTATCTCCCAAGGCGTAAATGCCTGGGGTCAATAATATCTATTCACTTCTACTAAGTTTGTGCATCCTTCTATGGGGACGGGGGTGGTTCCCCTATCGCCTGATATCCTCCCTCCTTCGCAGCTGGAGTTATCATCTTCGTCATCGCGCCAGTGGGCCTAGTCAAGATGTTCTGGATGAGAGTAGCTAACTTATCATGCTTCTTTATTTGACGGTCTTCTAATGAGTGTATCACTGCTGTGACTTCCACCATCTCAGACTGTGGCGGTGCTTGGCTGGAACTAGGAACACCACCTGGTGGAAGATCTGATACCATTACCTCTAGTGAATGGTAAAAAATAAAGGTGTACATGAAGAGCCGAATGAACACAAAAAAATCTTGAACTCAAACCAAAACTCTTTTAATGGTGGTTCAATCCCAGCCAAGCGTGGGTTACACCATTACCAAAGAATCCGAAAAGGTGTAATCTGTAAATGAGAGGAAGAAGATAATAATCTCTTTTCTCGCAGACGGTGCCAAAAATGATGGTGTTAAATATGGTACCACCAACTAATTGAGTAAGAGCTAAAACCAGTAAAACCTTAAAGGACAAATAATGGTGAAAATATATCAATATAAATTAAGGAGGATGTTAAGCAAGGATGAGAAAGACAATAATATAAGTGGTTCATCCTTGAGTCCTACTCCACTATGCAAGGGTGAGTGTGTTTCAATATGAAAATGGGCACAAATAGGCCTTGTGATACAATGCACTTAACTTTCTCATTTACTGCAATTTTAATAGAGTTTTTTTAGGGCTTCAAATTATGGATCCTCTTACAAGGTTAAAGGAGAAATTTATATATTGTTTTTGTGTGCAGTGTGCACCCCAGGCATGTAATAGGTGTGAGAATCATGCATTAACTAATGTTTCGTTACCACTTTTCACCTATGCATGTGAATCATGATGATAAAATATTTCCTCATGTGTGAGGGAGATCTGGTCATAACAATTTTGTGCACATGGGATCTACAACCCACATGCACCCTTCCACGCGTGCCCATATCCACACCTTCTGCCAGTTGTCAACTATCGGTCATCCAGTCTAGGCCAAGGCTGAGTTATCAAGTACAATACCCCGTATTTTTATGCTATATTAATTTCGGGATTTATTAAATTTCATGTGAATTAATTATTTAATATAAATTCGAAAATTAATTATGTTGTAATTATTAACGTGATGAGAGTTAGTAAATATGGGAAATTTGTTGAATATTACAAATGAGCAAAGTAATATATAATATTGGTTATATTAAATGTCACGGGTGAATAAAATGACAATTTTAGAAATTTGAGTCGGGACGCGCCCGTGTCGCGTCGGGACTAAATATTGATGAATAAAAGTGAATAAATTATAAGTAACCCGTATAGTCATTTTGAGTGCATCAAAGTGTCCGAAAGGGTCGAGATAGTCAGAAAAGTGTACCCGGGGGTTTAGTTTGGGTCTCGGGGCGTTTTTAGGCTTAATTAGTAGCCCGGGAGGGCATTTTGGACATTTCGTATTTTTGGGTAATTAAACCCACGAAATTTCAAGGGTTACATCAGATGTCTAAGGTTACCTTCTAGGGTTAAAACAACTCAAAACTTTAGAACGTCCATAGGAGAGGGAAGGAGGAAGCTTTCCAAGCAATCCAAGGCCAAAAAGTCACCCGATTGCACCACCACCACCGCCAACGCGTAGATCGCGCGACGGGGAACGCAACCACACAAAAATCATCCGCAAATCAGAATTCTGAAAATCCTAAGCAAGTATTTATCTTGCTTATTTTCGTTAATGCATCATTCATGTTAGCCTAGGGTGATTAGGATGAGTTTTATAGAATAAAACCCATGTTGGAGATAGGAAAACCGCATGTAGTTATGATTTGACTGAAAATCTGGAAACCCCTTCATATGTAGAGGGTTAACCACGAATTTATGATGCATTAGGAGTAGAATTCCTGGGAAAAGACTGATTAGAACCATGTTAAAGAGATTTCTAGGGTTCTTGAGATTTACATGAATTTTGGCCTGTTAATGCAGGGATATTAATGGAAATTTGCATGCTTTACATAAGAGATGTATGATATGGGTTTATACTCTTAGTCGTACAAATTTTTGGGCGATTGGGAATGAAAAATTTGGATTTATATGAGGTTGTGTGTTAGAACCCGTAACTGGTTAACTGCAGAATTCACCATACCTGCTTGATCGATCGATCGAGCCAAGAGCTTCGATCGATCGAAGGTTCGATCGATCGAGCCCCTACCCTCGATCAATCGACCCCTCCTGGCAGACTTAAATTCCCCTTTTAAAATGGTTGAATTAATTCTAAATGAAGAATACTCCTTAGACACCCTTATTAAAATATTTTGGGAGTTAAAGATGACCAGTAGGATTTATTAATGATTAAGAAACCTTTAATGTAAGGCAAAATTTATATTGTTGGGATATTTACATATAAGGGACAATGAAATTATGTATTAAGGGGAGAGACGCGTAAGATAGTTACGTTATAAATTATATGAGTACCTACTGAATTTTACACTTGGGAGGATAAAGTCCATGTGTATTTCGTAATAAGTTGGAATGATCCCTCAAATTAAAGTAAGAAATGAACTGTTATACGTGATAACTAAATAATGAGAAATAAGGACAAATGTCGTAATTATGGGATTTTAGATGTACCAAATTTGATATGGTAATATTAGTATAGTTATATGACTGTGTTTATGCATATACTATCTATGTGTGAAAATCATGCCCGCGCTACTTGTTATCCCTGAGATTACCGCGCTGGGATAGTCTTATATCGATGGGACCTTTATGGGGGATATTGACTCGTACCCTAGAAGATATAAATCCTTGGTACAGGCTATCGAATCGATAGTTCATACGGTCCTAAGAGACGTGGGCGCATGTGCTATCCTCTTAGAGACTTGGAATCTATGCTTCGCCTCAATATTGTTTATGTATGTGTTAATACAGTTCGAGAGTGATTCCGAATTTGTATTTCCCTTAGTACGAGTGATACGGGGATTGGATAGCAGAGTATGCCCGCACCATAGTTTTTATGTGGGGTGCTATTAGAATATTTATATTATACGAGTAGTTAATATATATATATATGAAATTCTGAAATTTGGAACTGTCTACTGTGTTATGATAAGTAAGACATGTATAATGACTCAAATTTGAAATACTTGTTTTTAAAAACTATAATATGACACTGGGAAACTTTATTAGTAAATAAAGTTAAAATGAGACCTTTGTTACTTAGTGTAATTTTCCTCTTAAATAATTATATTGTTGAGTTTTAAATCTTAAGAGTAATCTAAGATAAGTTAAACCATTGGGAAGTTTAGTGTGATATAAGATAAGATAATCCGTTGGGAAGGTTTGTGCGATAGGCGTGCACATTAGAAGAGAGGTGAGAATTTCTCAAGAGAGGGCCGCACTAATATGTTGTTGCATTGGCCTATAAACATTTTAAATTCTTGCTAAACAAATTTTAAATCATTTACACTATCGGGCTCTGACCCGTTTCTATTTCTCTTTATCTCTTGTATATATATGTATATATTACAGGTGCCTATCCACGGGGGCATCTTGCGTAGGATCCTTTGGAAGGAACGCGCTGCAGCTTAGGTGGGAGTTGTAGGCCTCTTGCTTAGACGACTTCATTTATTTGATTCCACTCCTAGCATATTCATATAGTGGAGCATGTGTCGCCCTTTCCATTATTCAGTGGTTTTATTGGACATTGTGATTCAGTTATTTCTAGTATTATCCCTTTGGGATTTATTACTGTCTGGATGTTTTACTTTAAGTTTTAAATGTTGGGATTTAGTTGTTGAATGTTTAAATTATTTGGATTATATGTTCCAGGATAATTGTGGTGTGATTCTTTAATATTGAATTGTTGTAAACGTTTAAATCTTGGTTTATAAAATAAAATTTGGAAAGTAATGTCTAAAAAAATGGTTTTGACACTTAGCTTAATTAATTAGGGTGTTTAAATTGGAAAAGTTATTTTTTGACAGTGATGCTAAGAATGAACCAATTGTTCACCTTGAATTAATTTAATAAAGGAGTGATCGCCCGGTATTTAATTAGGCAGGGTGTCACAGGTTGTATCAGAGCATCAAGTTCTAGTGTCCTTAGGATCTGTAAGGCTTATTTCACTTTCAGCTTTACATTTTTCCTATAGAGCCCTATTTTAGGATTGTTGTATTCCTGCTTTGATGTTTACGTCTTCAGCTATTTGAGATTTGATAATAACTGTAGACTAATGAATTTCTTCACGTTTCAGATGCCTCCGAGACGTGCACCAAAGGATAGGCATGCCTAAGTCGAGCAGCCAGCAGCTGCGGTATAGGGTATGATAAATGCTAATGAGGTAGCCGCTATTGTTGCTCAGGCGGTGAATGCCGCGCTAGCGGTGGTTCAGCAGGCTCCACCCCAGATTCAGGCAGTGGCGCCCGTACCTGCACAGCTTCCATCTGCGTGGGAGTGGGTTAGGGATGCCTTTCAGAAGGTGCATCCCCCTGAGTTCTCTGGTAGTTCAGATATCATCATCGTCAGCCAATCTAAGAAAGATATCCAGCGGCATCTTCGTACGTACGAGTGCACAGACGTGCAAAACCAGTTATTGGCTTCCTTTAAGCTGGTGGGGGCCGCTTTGTAGTGGTGAGAGTCCACCACCACCGTGGAGGAGAGGGATACGATCCCAATTCAGTCATTCTGAGAGTGGTTTGACCGCAAGTACTTTCCACCCGCCGTGCAGACTGAGATGAGGCGGAAATTACTGAACTTGAAACAGGAGAATTCTACCGTTTCCGAGTACGAGGTTGAGTTCACGAGACTTCTCACCATAGTGCCAGATGAGGCACCCACCGAGGGTAAGAAAATAATGCTTTTTTTGGACAGGTTAGCTTGGAGGATCGGTCAGCACCTTATAGGGAATCTGTCTCTGAGTACTTTCACTGATGTACTCAATGCTGCTTTACTACATTGCCAGGATCACCGCTTCCATCTGTAAGGAAGTAAGAGAGAAGGAGAGTCCGTCCAGCAGGGTAGGACCGGGGGTAGTAGTGCTAGTGGAGCACCGATATCTCAAGGACAGACTCGTCAGCACGAGCAGAGTTCCCATCAGGGGGACCCTGCTAAGTGATTCCGTTCAGGTGATTCCAGACAGGGATTCGGGGGTTATAGGTAGGGCCAGCCTAATCTGCAGGGCCAGCAAGGCCAACACCGACAGCAGCAGGGTCAGCAGCAGGGCCAACCGGGCCAACAAAATTTTCATCAGGGCCAACAAGGCCAGTGGCGGGTTGGTAACGGCCAGCAGGGCCGTGGTCAGCAGGGTCAGAGGGGAGGAAATTTAAAAGGCCGATGTTTTGGGTGCGGCAAGCATGGCAATAGGCGCCAGGATTGTCCAGAGGGAGAGAGGGCCCCACAGCAGCAGGGTGCCCGTAATGAGCCACAGAGGCCACTTTTTCGAGCTTCCCTCCCAGCACCAGCCCAGGTACAAGCCCTACCAGCCATCCCAGCAGTTCCAGTGCAGCAGGGACAGTTACAGTATGGACGTGTCTATAACGTCCACCAGGCAGCAGCTCCACAGGCACCACCCGCGATTTAGGGTATATTTCCTATCCATGGTACTATGGGTAGGGTTTTATTTGATACTGGGGTGACGCACTATTTTATAGCTACCCATTTTGCTAAGGCCTTAGTGTTATTAGCCACAGCAGAGAGCACTGTGACATGTGTAGACTCACCACTGGGGAGTGGGTCGCTTATTTTCTTTATATGCCAGGGAGTGGGGGTAGAGATTGTTAGCTTGGTATTACCTGCAGATATGTTAGTCTTAGATATGCATGAGCACGATGTTATTATTGGTATGGATTGGCTCGCAGCTTACAGAGCCATGATTGATTATTTCGATGGGAGTATTATCTTTGCTATTCTGGGGTAAGAGATGTTTGTAGTAGCGATGCCTCACCCAGAGGGGGGCTCGATCGCTCATTTATATTATATAGAGGAGGATACCTCTAAGTAGGTTGTGATTCCCTTAGACTCGATTCCAGTTGTTCGTGAGTATTCTGATGTATTTCAGGAGATACCAGGACTACACCCCAGTCGAGTGATAGACTTTGTCATAGATTTATTATCGGATACTAGACCGATAGCACGCGCTCCATATCGTATGGCTCCAGCAAAGATGCGAGAGTTACGAGATCAGATAGAGCAGCTGTTAGGTCAGGGCTTCGTTCGCAGGAGTACCTCACCTTGGGGCGCTCCAGTCTTGTTTGTGAAGAAGAGAGATGGTTCACTGAGGCTATATGTTGACTACCGGGAGTTGAACAAGGTCACGATACGAAATAAGTTTATGTTGCCTCGAATCGATTATCTGTTCGACCAACTGAGGGGAGCAACTTTCTTTTAGAAGATAGATCTGAGGTCGGGGTACCATCAACTACGTATTAGGGAGCAGGATGTTTAAAAGACTACCTTCTTGATGAGATAAGGGTCTTACGAGTTCAGGGTGATGCCATTTGGCCTCACCAATGCTCCAGTCGTGTTCATGGACTTAATGAAGCGAGTGTTCAGAGAGTTCTTGGATCATCTTGTCATCTTCTTCATAGATGACATTTTGATATATTCACACTCTGAGGAGGAGCATGCCGAGCACTTGAGACAGGTTCTTCAGACTCTACGAGAGCATCAGTTGTATGCTAAGTACGATAAGTACGGGTTCTGGTTGCGAGAAGTACAGTTCTTGGGGCATGTTTTTTCTGAGCAAGGGATAGCAATTGACCCGAGTAAAGTGTCAGTGGTGAGGGAGTGGGGACAGCCCACGACACTGACGGAAGTGCGAGGTTTCTTAGTGTTAGTCGGATATTACAGGAGATTCATTCGTGGATTCTCCAAAATAGTGGGTCCATTGACGAACCTGACTCACAAAGGGGTTCCATATGTTTGGGATGATGCTTGCCGATTGGCTTTCGACGAGCTGAAAGACAAGCTTACTTCAGCACCAGTCCTTTCATTATCGAAGCCAGGTGTAGAGTACCTGGTTTACACCGATGCCTCTTTACGGGGACTTGGGGGAGTACTTCAGCATGAAGATAAGGATATAGCTTTTGCCTCCCATAAGCTTAAGCCGCATGAGAAGAATTACCCCACCCACGACCTGGAGTTAGCAGCGGTTGTTTTTGCATTGAGGATATGGAGACACTACTTATTGGGGGAGAAATTCCGCTTGTTCATAGACCACAAGTCACTGCAGTACATGTTCACTCAGCGAGAGCTGAATATGCATCAGCACAGATGGTTAGAGTTTTTGAAGGACTATCAGTTCGACATACAGTACCATCCGGGGAAGGCCAACGTAGTTGCTGATGCGTTGATCCGTAGATCAGTAGACGATGTAGTGAACGTCTGGAAAGCAAAGTGGAAGGAGTTAGGCCACCAGGACGCAGTAGCCCGTTCCTTCATATCTGTTATGACAGTGACACCCGAGATTGTTACGAGGGTGATACAGGCACAGACCGCAGACTCGTTTTGCCAGGAGAAGATTGTACGACTTTTAGCCGAGGGTGCTGAGTCCTATTCTGTTAGTTCTGATGGGGGGTTGAGGTTTAATGGAAGATTGGTGGTTCCAGAAGGAGCAGAATTATATCATGCAGTGATGACCAAGTCTCACGGGTCTCAATTTGCGGTACATCCTGGAGGAGATAAGATATACCAGGATATGAGGCGGCAATACTGGTGGAGTGGGATGAAGAAGGACATTGCTGAGTTCGTGTCCAAGTGTTCTACCTGCCAGCTGGTAAAAGTGGACCATCAAAAACCGTCGGGGTTGCTTCAGCCATTGGAAGTACTCGCGTGGAAGTGGGAGAGTATTTCCATGGAATTTATTACAGGGTTGCCTACATCACAGCGGGGCCACGACTTTATCTAGGTGATTGTAGACCATTTGACCAAGGTGGCTCATTTTCTGCCGGTGCGAACAGACTATACCACGGGTCAGTATGCTCAGTTGTTCATTGTTGAGATTATCAGATTACATGGGGTGCCCCTGAATATTGTGTCAGATAGAGAGAAGATTTTCGTGTCTCATTTCTGGGAGAATTTTCAGGAGGCTATGGGTACAGAGTTGAGGTTGATTTCAGCTTATCACCCACAGACAGATGGGCAAACAGAGCGTACTAATCAGAAGATGGAGGATATGCTACGCATGTGTGTTCTTGATTTTGGATGAGGTTGGAAGCCACATCTTCCATTGGTAGAGTTTGCTTATAATAACTCTTATCAGTTCCCTATTGGCATGACTCCATTCGAGGATTTGTACAACAGGCCTTGTCGTTCCCCAACTTGTTGGCTCGAGGTGGGGGATAACAAGTTTCTAGGACCAGAGGTAATTCAGGAAACCTCCGTGAGGATTGAGATGATCAGGAGTCGCATTCGAGTAGCCCAGGACAGGCAGAAAAGCTACGCCGATGCGAAATGGTTCTTTCGGGAGTTTAATGTGGGGGACTAAGTGTTACTACGTGTATCTCCTATGAAAGGAGTGATGAGGTTCAGGAAGAAAGGGAAATTGGCCCCGAGGTACGTGTGACCATTTCCCATTTTCGAGAGGATTGGGCCGGTAGCATACAGATTGGGACTGCCAGAGCATTTACATCGAATTCACGATGTATTCCACATCTCGTCATTCAGACGATATCTTTAGGATGATATGGCCCATACTCATATCGCGATAGATGAGATAGACATACAAGCTGACAGCTCTTACGAGGAGATACCGGTGGCTATCCTAGACCATAGCGAGAGGAGATTGAGGTCGAAGGTAGTTCCACTTGTACGGGTCCGGTGGGAGCATCATAATGTGGAGGAATCCATTTGGGAGCACGAGGCAGACATGCGCGGGAGATACCCAGATTTATTTTTACCAGGTATGCCTTATATTTTGAATTTCGGAACGAAATTCCGTTATTAGAGGGGAAGTATGTAATACCCCATATTTCTATGTTATATTAATTTAGGGATTTATTAAATTTCATGTGAATTAGTTATTTAATATAAATCCGGAAATTAATTATGTTGTAATTATTAACGTGATGAGAGTTAGTAATTATGAGAAATTTTTTGAATATTACTAATGAGCAAAGTAATATATAATATTGGATATATTAAATGTCACGAGTGAATAAAATGACAATTTTAGAAATTTTAGTAAGGACGCGCCCGTGTCACGTCGGGACTAAATATTGATGAATAAAAGTGAATAAATTATAAATCACTCATATGGTCATTTAGAGTGCGTCAAAGTGTCCGAAAGGGTCGAGATAGTCAGAAAAGTGTACTTGGGGGTTTAGTTTGGGTCTCGGGGCGTTTTTAGGCTTAATTAGTAGCCCGGGAGGGCATTTTGGACATTTCGTATTTTTGGGTAATTAAACCCACGAAATTTCAAGGGTTACATCAGATGTCTAAGGTTACCTTCTAGGGTTAAAACAACTCAAAACTTTAGAACGTCCATAGGAGAGGGAAGGAGGAAGCTTTCCAAGCAATCCAAGGCCAAAAAGTCACCCGATTGCACCACCACCACCGCCAACGCGTAGATCGCGCGACGGGGAATGCAACCACACAAAAATCATCCGCAAATCAGAATTCTGAAAATCCCAAGCAAGTATTTATCTTGCTTATTTTCGTTAATGCATCATTCATGTTAGCCTAGGGTGATTAGGATGAGTTTTATAGAATAAAACCCATGTTGGAGATAGGAAAACCGCATGTAGTTATGATTTGATTGAAAATCTGGAAACCCCTTCATATGTAGAGGCTTAACCATGAATTTATGATGCATTAGGAGTAGAATTCCTGGGAAAAGACTGATTAGAACCATGTTAAAGAGATTTCTAGGGTTCTTGAGATTTACATGAATTTTGGCCTGTTAATCTAGGGTTATTAATGGAAATTTGCATGCTTTACGTAAGAGATGTATGATATGGGTTTATACTCTTAGTAGTTCAAATTTTTGGGCGATTGGGAATGAAAAATTTATATTTGGATGAGGTTGTGTGTTAGAACCCGTAACTGGTTAACTGCAGAATTTGACATACCTGCTTGATCGATCGATCGAGCCAAGAGGTTCGATCGATCGAGCCCCTGCCCTCGATCGATCGACCCCTCCTGGCAGACTTAAATTACCCTTTTAAAATTATTGAATTAATTCTAAATGAAGAATACTCCTTAGACACCCTTATTAAAATATTTTGGGAGTTGAAGATGACCAGTAGGATTTATTAATGATTAAGAGACCTTTAATGTAAGGCAAAATTTATATTGTTGGGATATTTACATATAAGGGACAATGAAATTATGTATTAAGGGGAGAGACGCGTAAGATAGTTATGTTGGAAATTATATGAGTACCTACTGAATTCTACACTTGGGAGGATAAAGTCCATGTGTATTTCGTAATAAGTTGGAATGATCCCTCAAATTAAAGTAAGAAATGAACGGTTATACGTCAGAACTAAATAATGAGAAATAAGGACAAATGTCATAATTATGGGATTTTAGATGTACCAAATTTGATATGGTAATATTAGTATAGTTATATGACTGTGTTTATGCATATACTATCTATGTGTGAAAATCGTGCCCACGCTACTTGCTATCCCTGAGGTTACCGCGCTGGGACAGTCTTATCTCGATGGGACCTTTATGGGGGATATTGACTCGTACCCTAGAAGATATAAATCCTTGGTACAGGCTATCGAATCGATAGTTCAGACAGTCCTAAGAGACGTGGGGGCATGTTCTATCCTCTTAGAGACTTGGAATCTATGCTTCGCCTCAATATTGTTTATGTATGTGTTAATACAGTTTGAGAGTGATTACGAATTTGTATTTCCCTTAGTACGAGTGATACGGGGATTGGATAGCAAAGTATGCCTGCACCATAGTTTTTATGTGGGGTGCTGTTAGAATATATATATTATACGAGTATTTAATATATATATGAAATTCTGAAATTTGGAACTGACTACTGTGTTATGGTAAGTAAGACATGTATAATGACTCAAATTTGAAATACTTGTTTTTAAAAAGTATATTATGACACTGGGAAACTTTATTAATAAATAAAGTTAAAATGAGACCTTTGTTACTGAATGAAATTTTCCTCTTAAACAATTATATTGTTCAGTTTTAAATCTTAAGAGTAATCTAAGATAAGTTAAACCATTGGGAAGTTTAGTGCGATATAAGATAAGATAATCCGTTGGGAAGGTTAGTGCGATAGGTGTGCACATTAGAAGAAAGGTGAGAATTTCTCAAGAGAGCGCCGCACTAATATGTTGTTGGATTGGCCTGTAAATATTTTAAATACTTGCTAAACAAATTTTAAATCATTTACACTATCCGGCTCTGACCCGTTTCTATTTCTCCTTCTCTCTTGTATATATATGTATATATTACAAGTGCCCAGCCACAGGGGCGTCTTGCGTAGGATCCTTTGGAAGGAACGCGATGCAGCTTAGGTGGGAGTTGTAGGCATCTTGCTTAGACGACTTCATTTATTTGATTCCACTCCTGGCATATTCATATAGTGGGGCATGTGTCACCCTTTCCATTATTCAGTGGTTTTATTGGACATTGTGATTCAGTTATTTCTAGTATTGTCCCTTTGGGATTTATTACTGTCTGGATGTTTTACTTTAAGTTTTAAATGTTGGGATTTAGTTGTTGAATGTTTAAATTATTTGGATTATATGTTCCAGGATAATTGTGGTGTGATTCTTTAGTATTGAATTGTTGTAAATGTTTAAATCTTGGTTTATAAAATAAAATTTGGAAAGTAATGTCTAAAAAAATGGTTTTAACACTTAGCTTAATTAATTAGGGTGTTTAAATTGGAAAAGTTATTTTTCGACAGTGATGCTAAGAATGAACCAATTGTTCACCTTGATTTAATTTAATAAAGGAGTGATCGCCCGGTATTTAATTAGGCGGGGTGTCACATCAAGTAGGGTCCCCTAACATTATGATGGTTATTATGATGAGCTGTCTTCCATCGGACCTCGTCCTCTAGGGGACGGATGAGGTTTAGAGTACTAGAGTTATAAGACTACTGATGTTGACATTATTTACTATGTCCTGCAATGATGATGAGGCTTAATATGATCAGCTGGTAGCCAAGAACAAGACCTTACATGTTGAGTCATGGGTTAAGTCATAACTTTATTTTTTCGACGATCTGACAGTGGTCGACTAGGGTCGAGGGAGTCCACTATATAGACGAGGCTATACTCTGTATATCACGTATGATGTGTTTGTTAAAGAACTAGCTGTTAATTTCCAAGATATTACATTTCGTGACACGTTTCATCATCACCTATCCAGGGATGTCTCGAATATGAATGTGTATTTATGTTGAGATTTGGATATTTTATTTTGGGGTGTTAGGATATTTTAAAAAAAATTTAAAAAAATTATAAGTCATTTTAGGTGTTGTTAGAACCGGGATACAATGAAGCTTAAATCAAGCCAAAATTATCCTTTGTTGTTTTCTCATTCAATATCTAGTTAGAATCGGGTTCTAGTCAAACTTTTAACAATAACAATTACCTCCTTCGAAAGAGAATAGGTACCTTGTTCGAACGAAGCTTCTAATGACCCAATTTTTCATTTTCTAGTTTCTCGTTGGAAATGTCATTCAATGTCATTCGAACGAGAACGAGTTCTTCCTTTAAACTAGGTTCCATCTCGTGCGAATGACCCATTAGTCTTTCAAAAAATACAGTTCTTACCCATAACCCCATGTTCTCTGAATTCCAACCTTTTAAGAGGTGTAGAAAAGAAATTATTCGGGTTACATTTTACATGATTTGAGTGCTAAAATCTTCCAAAAATCTCTTCTAGTTTTTCTTAATAATTCATTATAAAGTTTTCCAAACACAACCCTAGTTCACACCCTACTAGTTTCATATCCAAGATTCATTATATTTATTCTTTGAGATCGTATTTTGGCACCATTGTTTATTCTCTACATGTTGTTCAGAATTGTCACTTGCAGTGGATTTCTTGCATGTTGGTTTACATACTATGGACTCTGTGCTCATGATGGTTGTTAAGCCTTGTCGAAGGGTTCTGAGGCGTGTTTGGACTCACACATTGTTGTAGATATGTGAGTGCACTTTTATGTGTCACTGAAAGGAAGTTAATGAACGAAACGCATCAAGGATTGATCAAGCATCGAGTCTAAGTAGTAAGTCATCTATTGTGTCCTTTTGTAATTTGAACTTAGTGAATTTCGTGTGGTTAGGCCATCCGAGTTTTTTCCAATGTGGGTTTTCCTCGTACATTAGTCGTTGTGGTTAATTTTTTTTATCTTGCAATACTCACCAATATGCAAACTTAGGTTTAAGATAAATTGGTTAGTCTCAAAATTCTCTAATTGGTGCTTAAGTAATTTGAATTGTTTTTTAAGAAAAAGTTACTTTGAAATTTTCTAAATAAAAATTGGTTTGTGTGTATTTGAACCTTCCCATCCAATATTATTCCATAATTTCCAAATTTCCACTATCTAATTATATTAGGTATAGATTATGAGATAAAGGGGAGGGTAGTTTATTCAAATGCGAATTTATATTGTTATATTTTTTCTTATATTTGATGGTGTGTTTAATTCTGCACGTTTGTAATGATACGACTGAGTTTACACAATTTTGCATAGCTACTCACAGTATAAGTCGATCAAGTTAGACTTTTCTAATTTAGGGGGATGGGATTGAGTCTTTTCTTTAAGCTTTATAGCCCATAGTCTTTTTTTTATTTTTTGTTTTGTTCCAGGATAGAGAAAATGGGAGATTCGTAAGGAGAAATTCTCAACAGAGTCAATTTGTATGTATTTTGGTTTAGTTTTATATTTGGAAAAAATCATTGAGTCATAGGTTAGGACTTGAGTTAGTCATCTTTCAAGCATATGACGTGTTTGTTAAAGAAGTAGGGACAAAGTTTCAAAAGATTACACACCATGCCACGTTTCATTATCAACTATCCAACGATCTCTCATATATAAATATGTATTTATGTTGAGCCTTGTATATTTTATTATTGGGTGTTAGGATGTTTTTAAACTAATTTCAATTGTTATTTTAGGAATTTTTTACAAGTGGTTTTGAGTGGCGTTAGAGCCTGGATCCAACAAAACTTCATTCGAGTCAAAATTAGCTTTTGTTTTTTTCGTGTTAAATATCTCATTAAAACTAGGATCTAATGAAACTTCAAATGAGAACATTTACCTCGTCGAACAAAACTTCTAACGACCCAATTTTTCCTTATCTAGTTTTTCGTTGGAAATTTCGTTCAATGTCATTCGAACGAGAATGGGGGCTTCATTCGAACGACTTGGCACATTTTTCAAAAAAAATAGTTTTTCCCTACTCCGTGCTCTCAGAATTTCCACCTTCATAAGGAGAGCGAAGCAACATTTATTATAGAGATTTGTCCATGCTTTTGAGTGCAAAAACTCTTCCAAAACGCTCTCCAAGTTTTCATTAATCATTTATGATTAATTTTTCCAAACATAAACCCTAGTTTTCACCTAATTAGTTTAAGTTCCAGGATTCGTCTTATATATGCTTTGTTATCGTGTTTTCATACCATTGTTTACTATATACATCTTGTTGAGAATTATTTCTTGTGATGGAATTTGTGCGTTGTGGTTTACATACGTTGGACTCCGTTTTGGTGACGGTTGTTGAGTCTTACCAATGGATTCTGAGGTGTGTGTTGATGTAACAACCCGCGTAATTTTGGGCTATTTTAATTAATTTCTGGAAAATGGAGGAAAATAAACTTTTTGATAAAATTATTTTTATTGCTCAAATATGTTGGTTATTATTTTTAAAGGCGAGAATTTCAAACGGTTTCAAAATTGGAGTTAAAACGGATTTTAAAATGATTTTTAATATTTTTAACTCTTGGAGTTGTTTTGACTTCCAACTCTTCATTTCTTTGCCTTAATTAAAGGAGTCTTTTGGCTTCCAACTTTTCATTTCATTGCATTATAAAAAGAAGTCTTGGGCAACCCTTTTAACATACTTTTGTCACAAATTTTTGGCAGCAAATATATTTTATATTCCTCTTCTTTTTATATACACATTGGCCCTTGAGATTTGTGAGTTCCAACCTTAGATTAGAGGTGTTCTTGGGGCTATTTTGTTGGAGGTTCTTGGAGGAGCTTTTGTAGATCTTTTGTGTTGATCTTGAGGATGTGATCGTTGGTTTCTCATCATGGTTTGAGGTATGGGGTTTTACACAATATGCTCCTTAAATCTCGCGAGTGTCATTCTCTTTGAATTCTTGTTTAATTGAACTCATATTTGAATTGATAAATTCATTGAAATCTGAAAAATAATTGTTGAAATTATTTTGATTCATGTGGTATCATTATATTGTTGTTGAGTACGTTGTCATGAGATTTTTATATGGCACGGATGTTGGGCACCCGCCAAAATTCCTGTTTCCCGGGCTATGGCTTGATAAAGCATATACGGATGTGGTGAGGCCTGGTGACCCAGTTAAAGTGTTGTTGAGAAATTTATTGATAAAATGCTATTGAGATTTGCATTTTGATTTGAATATTCGTACTCGTGTTGTTACGCTTTATTCATTGCTAACCCATATTTGTTGAGCATCTTTCTTGTCGTATTGTGTACTTCCCCATATTTTCTTTTAGTGGCAGGTTAGCGCGGATTTTGGGGCGCTATGGAGATTGATTTTAGCGAGGATTGTTTGGGAAAGATTTGTATTATTTTGATGTATAGAGATTTGGATATTTGTATTTTCATTAGAGTTAGATAGTTGTAATTTCAATTCGGGAGACTTGTTGTATTTGAAGAATTGAGATTAGTGGATTTATTTTATTGTGGGTTTATTTAGATGCTCTATACCTTGTCACTTGTGGATTTGGATTTATTTTATCGCATTAGCGCTCCGTTCGCTCTCCCCGGGCGGGCTGGGTGTTACAGTTGACTCACAAGTTGTTTTAGCTAAGCGGGTGGTATTCTGCATGTCACTGAGCAGAGGATGAAGGAACGAAGAGAGTAAAGTCTTACGAGATCATCGAGCCTATTTTGTAACTATTATGTCATGTCCCTTTATAATTCTGTGCTTAGGGGATTTTGTGTGGCTTGGTCACCCAAAGATTTTTCCATTTGGGTTTCCTCGTACATCGGACATTATGGTTGATTTATGTCATCTTACAATACTCAACTAGATGCATGATTAGGTTTAAGATAAAATTATTTATTCTCAAAACCTCCTAATTGGTGCTTAATTATTTTAATTTATTTTGGTTAAGAAAATGTTAGTTTGAAAAATTCTAAACAAAAATTGGTTTGTGAGTATTTGAACCATCTCGTACAATATTATTCCATAATTTCCTAATTTTCACTATTAAATTATCTTATGTATATATTATTACTCTAAGGAGGAGGGTAGTTTATTCAAATGTGGATTTATGCTATTATATTTTCCCTTGCATTTTATTGTGTGCTTCAATGTGTAGGTTTGTGTGACACCCCGCTTAATTAAATACCGGGTGATCAGTCCTTTATTAAATTTAAATCAGAATATATAGTTGAAATCAGTCTTAGCATCATTGTCAAAAACTTTTATTAATTACTAACCACCTAGTATTTAAAAATAAGATGCCAAACTTTATTCATTTTATTTTTTAAAGACATGTAAGCAATAAAAAGATTAATTAAACATTCACCATCCAATAATAACTTATAGGAATTAAAACGACATAATGAAATATACTTAGTCTAGATTAAACACTTCCAATCAAAATCCCAAATACAATAATCAGAATGAAGTAAATACAACAACTGAAAAGGAAATGACTATCTCTAAACTACTATCTCTAAATAAGAACGGGAAACATGCCGTGAATGAAATGAATGTCTCTAAATGAATCAAGGATAAATGTGGAGGCATCTAATACCGAGGTCCTGTAACTTCCACGGTATAAACAACACATTAACTGAATGGAACTCTTACGCTTGGCATCCCTATGGCTTGGCACCTAAAAGGTTTTTACAAAAACAAGATAGATTTGACAAAAAATGGGTCAGAGCCCGAGTTAAAATATTTTTAAAACATCACGTATTTAAATTTCATAAATACCAGATATTGTATACATGTTAATCACGTGCTCTCACTTTAAATCCTCACCTCTCAAATATTGTGCACGCCTAACATATACTCCTAACCCATCCTAGTTATACGGTCCCACCTAAGTAGTTTGATTTAAGTCTCTCATTACGGTGACTAAGTCAGTATGTCCACTCGTATTACCCAAATAATACATTATTTCATTTCCAATAATTATTAATCGATTCAAGTATTTCTTTACTCATATAAGTTCCCACAACTCTAACAAATTATATATATATCATACCCTTCTCATCTACTAGGCAACAACGGTAGAATAATCACCGGTACATACATACAAATTATATATATATATATATATATATACTTACAAAGCACCCCGAGACTTAGATATGGTGTCTGCATACTCTGCTATCAAGTCCTAGTATATCACATACTATATGAAGGACTATAGATTCATAATCACTCGAGAACCATATAAAGCACAAATCCCAATTAATGGAGGTGAATCATAGTTCCAAGTCATAAGGGAGATGTACATACCCACTCACCCCTACGACTGTCTACACTATCACTCACAAATAGGATGTACCAAGGTTCTATGGTTCTAAGGTACAAGTCTATATTTCGCCGATGGGCTCATCAGAATAAGATTGTCCTGGCGCGGTATGATGCATTACAAATAATAATCCATTATATAGGTAATCACACATCCTAAGTATATAAACAATTCATCTAGGTATACGCACATCCCATTTTATATGTCTCATTCATAGTATGTTTATATCTCGAACATCCTACACAATATTTTATTTAACGTGGTAACTTATGTCGCATAACTATAAACACCTTATCACGAAAGGTTATTAAGTTCCTTATCTTTCTTGGGTTATTTCCGTAACTAAAATATACCCCCACTACTGGTATTAACTGTAAGGACATATTTTCATAGGTCCGTTATCAATTTATTACGTCAATACCGCTACACCGTCGAAGAGCATTCAAGAGATATCTACATCAAAGACGGATCCGAATTACTCAAGTTCTTCATCATTCGTGGCTCTGCGAAGTTTACTTTGGTAAGGTTATGTTTTAAATACCTTAACTTTTCACTTAGAGCTTTTGGGAGATTTTTACAAAATATTTTCGAAGTGTTGGAGCGGAATTTTTTGTCAAATATTTAGAATGAGTATTTTTTCCAAGTTTTGAAGCGGACCTCGATTTTGACGCCCAGGTCATTCGCGCGAGATCAGCATCTCGTTCGAACGAGATTGGAAGTCGCGCGATGTCGTTTGAACGACATGCGTACTTCGTTCGAGCGACATATGCTTCTCATTCGAACGAGCTCGATTTTCGAGGTGGTGCATTTTTGTATAAATACTCACCAAATGGTAACGTTTTCATTAAGAAGTCCATACGTTTTCCAGAACAAAAACACTGCCAAAGCAGTTATCTTTAGGCTTCTTCTTTTAGGGGTTTAATCCCTTTTTGATTTACAATTCACAAAACTCCCATCTTGCTCTAGTGAATTGTTTTGGTGTTCAAGAACACATCTTTTCCTTTGTTCATCTTTTATGGAGTGCGCCTCTACACCATATGGTTGCGTGTCATTAAGGATCTTGCTGCATGAAGATTCTTTGCTGAAGATAGGGCTGCGAGTCCTTAGAGGGTGCTGCGAGTATTCTCTTGCTGATTTCAAGACTGCGAGTCTTTGTCGGTTGGTTGCACGTTGATCCATTGCAGATTTCTCTATGTAATTGTAAGTTGCGATTTATAGATTCATAGTGAAATAAAGGTTTTACCCGAAAGGAGTTTTTTCCTGAAATCTGTGTCTCAGCATAATTGTTGTGTTGAATGCGTTATTTGTTTATGGTTTGACACACACACCATAGTCCCATGTTTAGGGGCTGAATTAATAAACTCTAATGAAATAAGTGTGCCAACGTAGAAATTTACAAATTTAATCAATTATCACACAGTCGCACTCTTCTCATTAACCTTAAATTATCGTTTATCCAATTTGAACCCAAATTTACATCATTTCTAACCATAACTCATTTAATTAACACTCGTAATTTCCCCAATCAATTCCATGCATAAATAATATTTTTTGGGATTCAATAAAATATTAAAAGGAAACAAGGATCATATCCCAGGGGAGTCGATCGATCGATGAAATGGATCGATCGATCGATCAGTTATTTGTCCAGATTTACTTAACAGTTAAGGGTTTCAAGATTTTTAACCACCAAATTCATCTTTACACTTCTCCAAATTGATATACATGAAACTCAGAACCTATACTAACATGTATAACCAATTCCTAATGTATCCAAATCGTTTAAACAACATCAACATGGATAAATTCATCCAATTTCCATCTTTAGTTTCAAGAACCCTAGTTTTGACTTCATCTTCAGTTCAACGTGGAATTTCTAGATTTCTTCAATCAATTTGATTTTAATAATGTGGGTTTGAATCTACAGGCATATATGATCCTATTCCATTTAAATATTCATCAAAATAATTTTGATTTAAACTATCTTAATAACTCCGAAACATGAGATTTTCGTAAAAAGGTTATCTGAATCTAATAAGGATCATGTATCTACCATAAATTTATGCAAGATAATACTGGCCTTATGTAGCAGGTCTGGTCCGTTGGTGATGAATGGTATTGGGTTGATCCTCTCTCTCCGATCTATACGTTGGTGGCTATGGTGGTGCAAACGGTGCTCAAATGGTGGTTCAAGCCTTAAAAACCCTTCGCTCTCCTGCTCCTATGGTTTCCCAAGCTTTTGTGTTTGATATCACTATAAATCCTAACCCTATCAACTAATATAGACTTAGGAATTTCGTGGGTTTAATTACCCCAAAAATAAAAATGACTAAAATACCCTCATGGGGTGTCGATTTGGCCTAAAAATGCCCCGAGACCCAAACTGAACCCCCGAGTAGGATTTTCTGACTATCTCGACCCTTTCAGATACTTTGGCGCATTAAAATGACCATACGATTGACTTATAAAGGAAATACTTTATATTTTATTAACTTGTGTTCCGATAGACTGACATGCGCGTCCCGATTTAATTTCCATAACTGTCGTATTATTCGCTCGTGACAATTAATTCATAATTACATACTACTTTACTCACCTAAGTAAATTCAACATAATTCACATCAATAAATACTAACTCTCATCGCACTATTAGTTATTTAATTAAATCGGCATTAATTGTAAATAAATTCCCCATTTAGGTTAATTAATCCCACAATTAAAAATCATTAAAATTACGGGTTATTACAGTTTACAATGATGCAAAACAATTTACATAAGTTTACAAACCTACTTAGAGTATAAGTTGTCCAAGTTGTACTTTTTCCTTTCATAGGTTGGGATTCAGTCATTAGTCAATCTTGACAGCGCATAGATTTTTGTTTTTTGTTTTGTCCAGGAATAGCCAAAGGGGGCGATTTACAAAGACAAATTTTCGATAGAGTCAATTTTGTATGTATTTTGACTTAATTCTGTCTTTGGACAAAAATTTTGAGTACTAGGTTAGGACTTGAGTACGTGACGTTTCAATCCTATGATAAGTGTGTTTATGATGTGGTGGAAAAGTTTTAAGAGATTATTGATCATGTCGTTCTTTATGCCACGTTTTTGTCATTAACAATCCAATGATCTCTAAGGTATGAATATGTATTTACATTGAACCTTAGATATTTATTTTTGGGTGTCGTGATGTTTTTAAACTAATTTTGAAATGATTGTAGAATTTTTTACAAGTCATTTTAGGTGTTGTTAGAATAAGGATCCAATGAAGCATCGATTGAGTAAAAATTAGCCTCTGTTATTTTCTCGTTGGATATCTCGTTTAAAATAGGAAATCACAAAACTTCTAAAGAGAACAGTTATCTCGTTGAAGCGGGAATAGTTACATCATTCGAATAAAACTTCTAATGACCCAGTCTTTGCCTTTTTTGGTTTGTCATTTCAATTTTTTCTTGATACCGTTTAAATGAGATAGGGGTCTTCGTTTGAATGAATTTTTTTCTCGTTCAAACGACCCGACACATTTTTCAAAAAATATTATTTTTTCCACTATCCATTGTTCTTTGAATTCTTTAACTTTTTTGGGAGTGCGGAGCAGTAGTTATCGTAGAGACTTTTTCCATACTTTTCAGTGCTAAAACTCTTATAAAAATCTATCCAAGTTATCCTTAATAATTTGTGATTAGTTTTTCCAAACACAAACCCTAGTTTACACCCAACTAGTTTAAGATCCAAGATTTATCTTATATGTTCTTTGTGATCATGTTTTGGCACCATTGTTTATTATCATCATCTTGTTGAGAATTGTTTCTTGCAGTGGATTTTATGCATGTTCGTTTAAATAAGGAGGACTCTACGTGCATGATGATTGCAATGAATTATTGATGAATTCAACGACGTGTGTGGACACACATGTTGTTATAGCTATGCGGGTGGACTCATGCATATCAATGAGAATACGGTGAATGAATGAAAAGCATCAAATCTTATGAGGGTGTCGATTTTGTGTTATAAGTTTTCTGTAATGTCTTTTTGTAATTTCTTACTTAGTGGATTTTCTGTGGTTAGGTCATCAAAGATTTTTACTATTTGGGTTTTCCTCGTACATAAGGAATTGTGGTTGATATATGTTATCTTGCAATACTCATTTAGATCAATACTCGGTTTTAACATAAAATTGGTTAACCTCAAAAATGTTTAATCGGTGCTTAATTAATTTGAATTCATTTTGTTTAGAAAAACTTAATTTAAAAAAATCTGAATAAAAATCATTTTGTGTGTATTTAAACAATCCCATCCCATATTATGAAATAATTTCCTAATTTTCACTCTCAAATTATCTTAGGTGTATATTATTAGACAAAGGGGAGGGTCGTTTATTTAAATGCGGGTTTATAATGTTATATTTTCTGCATTTGATGGTTTGTTTAAGTGTGCAAGTTCGCAACGATGCAAAAAAGTTTACATAAATGTGGAAAGCTACTCAGAGTATGAGTCATTGAAGTTGTGATTTTTTAATTTTTAGGGTTGGGATGGAGTCTTTTTATTAAGCTTGACAGCCCATGGGTTTTTGTTTTCTTCTTCATCCCAGAATAGCCAAAAGAGGAGATTTGTACGGACAAATTTTCAGTAAAGTCAATTTGTAAGCAATTTGGATTAATTTTGTGTTTGGACAATAGTGTAGAATCATAGGATAGGACTTCAGTTAATCATCTTTCAAGCCTATGACGTGTTAGTTGAAAAAGTAGCGATAAGGTATTAAGAGATTCCACATCATGACACGATTCATCATCAACGATCCAAGGATCTCTCAAATATGAATGCGTACGTATTTTTAGCCCTAGATATTTTATTTTTGGGTGTTAGGATATTTTAAGATAATTTTAAAATGACTTTAGAAATTTTTTATAAGTCATTTTGGGTGTCTTTAGAACCAAGACACAACGAAACTTCAATCGAGTCAAAATTGTACTTTGTTGTTTTCACATTGGATATCTAGTTAGAACCATGATCTAGCGAAACTTCTAACGAGAACAGTTAACTCATTTGAATGATAAAATGTACTTTATTCAATATAAACTTCTAATGATCCCATTCTCCCTTTTTCTAGTTTCTTCTTGGAAATATCGTTCGATGCCATTCGAATGGGAATGGGGTGTTCATTCGAATGAGGTACCATCTAGTCTGAATGACCCAATACATTTTTCAAAAAATACAGCATTTACTCACTGCCCAATATCAACAGAATTCCCACCTTTTTAAGGAGTGTAGAGCAATAGTAATTCTAGAGGCTTTTCCATGTTTTGAGTGATAAAACTCTTCCAAAAAAGTCTCCGAGTTTTTCTTAATCATTCATGACTAAGTTTTTCAGACACAACCCCTAATTTACACCAACTAGTTTAAGATCCAAAATTCATCTTATATATGATTTGGCACCTTTTTTAGAATTATCACTTTCAGTGGACTTCTTTCTTGTTGGTTTACATATGGTAGACTCCATGTGCATGATGGTTACTAAGCCTTATCGGTGGATTCTGATGTGTATCTGGATTCACACATTATTGTAGCCACACGGGTGCACTTCTACATGTCACTGAGCAGAGGCTGAAGGAATGAGGAGCATGAAGGCTTGAGAGGGTGTCGATTCTGTGTTGTAAGTCTTCATTCGTTTCCTTTTGTAATTTTGTACTTAATAGATTTTGTGTGGCTGGGTCGTCTGAAGTTTTTCCCATGTGTGTTTTACTCATACATAGAGTATTATGGTTGATTTATGTTATTTTTAAATACTCACCTAAATGCATTCTTAGGTTTAGTATAAAATTTGTTAATCTCATAACTATCTAATTATTGCTTTAGAAATCGCAAATTCAAATATTTTTGAATGAATATTGGTTTGTGCGTATTTGAACTATCCTATCTGATTCTTATTCCATAATTTCCTAACTTCTACTCTAAAATTATCAGAGGTATAGATTATTAGATAAGGAATTCCAACTACTCCCCCCCCCCCCCCCCCCCCAAAAAAAAAAAATAGTTTTTTCCCACCACCCCATGTGCATATAATTCCTACCTTTATAAGGAGTGCGAAGCAATAGTTATTGTAGGGATTTTTCCACGCATTTGAGTGCAAAAAATCTTCCAAAAAGCTCTTCATGTTTTCCTTAATCATTTACAATTAAGTTTTCTAAACACAAACCCTAGATTACACCCAACTCGTTTAAGATCCAAGATTCATTTTATATATGTTTTAATATCGTGTTTTAGCACAATTGATTATTAGCTACATCTTGTTGAGAATTGTTTCCTGTGGTGGAGTCCGTGCCAATAGGTTTACATATAGTGGACTCTGAGTGCGTGATGGTTGTTGAGCCTTATCGCTAGATTATGAGGTGTGTGTGGACTAACACGTTGTTACAGCTAAGTGGCGGATATCCTTCATGTCATTAAGAAGAGGTTGCAGGAACAAAAGGCGTCAAGGCTTGGGAGGGAGTCAGGTCAGTATTATAATTCATTTATTATTTCCTATTATAATTTTGTTCACAGTGGATTTTGTGTCAATGGATTGTTCAAAAAATTTCCCATTTGGAATTTCCTCATACATCGGGCATTTGGGTTGATATATGTTATCTTACAATACTCACCTAGATTTGTGATTAGGTTTAACAAAAAAATGTTTTTCTAAAAATTATTAAATTTGGTGCTTAATTAATTTTATTTAAGAAAAGGTCAATCTGAAAAATTCTAAATAAAAATTGGTTCGTGTGTATTTGATCAATTCCATCCAATATTATTCCATAATTTCCTAATTTGAACTATCAAATTATCTTAAGTATATATTATTAGATAAATGAGGAGGCTATTTTATTCAAATGCGAATTTATATTGTATATTTTTCCTTGCATTTGATCATGTGTTTAAGTGTGCAGGTTTGCAATGATGCGACAGAATTTACACAAGTGTGCAAAGCTACTCAGAGTATGATTCGGTCTAGTTGTACTTTTCCCTTTTTAAGGTTGGGATTGAGTTTTAGTTAATATTGATGGCCCATAGATTTTTGTTTTGTGTTTTGTCCCGAACTAGCTAAAGAGTGAGATTTATAAGGATAAATTTCTAATATACTCATTTTTTATGTATTTTTATTCTAATCTGTGTTTGGAAAAAATCGACGAGCCAAAGTTTAGGACTTGACTTAGTGACCTTTCAAGCGTATGATGTGTTTATTGAAGACGTGGTGATGAAATTCAATAGATTTCACATCGTGTTGTGTTTCTTGTCACGTTTCACCATCACATATCCAAGGATCTCTCAAGTTTGAATGCATATTTATGTTAAGCTGTTGATATGTTATTTATGGGTTTAGGAAGTTTTTAAACTAATTTTAAGATGCTTTTAGAATTTTTTTTACTATCTTTTTGGGTGTCGTTAGAACTAGTATCCAAAAACCTCAATCGAGTCAAAATTAGCTTTTGTTAATTTCTCATTGGATATCTCATTAGAATCATGATCTAATAAAACTTCTAATAAGAATAGTTACCTCATTTGAACGAGAATATTTTCCTTGTTCGAATGGGAACAGGTTTCCTGGTTCGAATGAGAATAGGTACCTCGTTCGAATTTTATTTCTAATGACCCACGTTTTTTTCCTTTTCTTATTACTGGTTTGAAATTTCGTTCAATGTCATTTGAACGAGAATGGGGTCTTCGTTAAAATGAGGTACCATCTCGTTCGAATGACTCGGTGCATTTTTCAAAAAAAAAAAATTTTCCCATTATCCTTATTCTCAGAATTCCCATATTTTTAAGATGTATGGAGGAGTAGTTATCGTAGAGAATTTTACCATTATTTTGAGTGATAAAACTCTTCCAAAAAGCTCTCCAAGTTTTCATTAACCATTCATGATTAATTTTACAAAACACAAACCCTAGTTTACACGCAACTATTTTAAGATCCAATATTCATTTTGAATGTTCTTTGTCATCGTGTGGCTATTCCATTATTTATTCTCTACATCTTGTTGAGAATTGTATCTTGTGGTGGATTTCATGCCTATTGGGTTACACACAGTGGACTTCATGCACGCGATGATTGTTGAGCCTTGTTGAGGGATTCTGAGGGTTATATGGACTCACACGTTGTTGCATCTGCATGGCTGGACTTGTGTGTGTCACTATACAGAGGTTGAAGGAACGAAGAGTGTCAAGGTATGCGAGGTCTCCGAATATGTGTTTTAAGTTTTATATCATGTCCTTGTGTAATTCCATACTTAGTAGATTTTGTGGGGTTGTGCAATCGAAGGTTTTTACCATATAGGTTTTCCTCGTACATCGAACGTCGTGGTAGATTTATGTTATCTTAAAATACTTGCTTCTATCCATGCTTAGGTTTAAGATAAAATTGGTTAATCTAAAAATTATCCAATTGGTACTTAATTAATTTGAATTGATTTTGTTTAAGAAAAATCTCATCAAATGTTATTCTATAATTTCCTGATTTTCACTACCAAATTATCCTAGGTATATATTATTAGACAAAAGAGGAGGGTGGTATATACAAATGCGATTTTATATTATTATATTTTCTCTTGCGTTTGATGGTGTCTCTAAGTGTGTAGGGTTGCAACGATGCGATAAATTTTACTCAAGTGTGCCAAGCTACTCAGAGTAGGAGTCATTCAAGTTGAATGTTTTACTTTTTGGGGTTGTGATTGAGTCTTTTAGTTAATCTTGACAGCCTATAGGTTTTTATTTTTTATTTTGTCTCGAAATAGCCAAAGGAGGATATTTTTAAGGAAAAGTTTCCAATATAGTAAATTTGTAAGCATTTTAGCTTAATTTCATGTTTGGACAAAACTGTTAAGTCATAGGGTAGGACTTGAGTTAGTCACCTTTCAAGCTTATGACATGTCTGTTGAAGAAGTAGTGAATTTTAAGAGATCACACATCATGAAATGTTTCTCCATCAATTATCCACGGATCTCTAATGCATGAATGCATATTTATGTTGAGAATTAGATATTTTAATTTTGGATATTAGGATATTTTAAACAAATTTTAAAATGATTTTAGAATTTTTTTACAAGTCAATCTAGGTGTCATTAAAACCAGGATCCAATGAAACTTCAATCGAGTTAAAATTATCATTTGTTGTTTTCTCATTGGATATCTAGTTAGAACCAACATCTAGTGACACTTCTAGCAAAAACAGCTACCTCATTCGAACGAGAACAGGTACCTCATTCAAACGAAACTTTTAACAACACAATATTTTCTTTTTCTAGTTTGTCATTAGAAATATTTTTCGATGTCATTCGAAAAAAAATTGGGTCTTTGTTCGAATGAGGTACCATCTCGTTCGAATGACCCAACTAGTTTTTTTCAAAAATACATTTTTTACTCACTACCATATATTCTCATAATTCCCTCCTTTTAAGGAGTGTAGAGTTGCAGTTATTCTAGATACTTGATTTATGCTTTGAGTGCTAAAACTCTTACAAAAATCTCCCATAGTTTTGCTTAATCATTTACGATTAAGTTTTCTAGACACAACCCTAGTTTACACCGAACTAGTTTGAGATCCAAGATTCATCTTATATATGTTATGGGATTGTGTTTTGTCACTAATGTTAATTCTCTAGATCTTGTTGAGAATTATCACTTGCAGCGGATTTATTGCCTTTTGATTTACATACGTCGGACCCCGTGTGAGTGATGGTTTCTTTGCCTTGTCAGTGGATTCTGAGGCGTGTGTAGTATCACACATTATTGTAGCTACACGGGTGCACTTCTGTGTGTCACTAAGAAGAGATTGAAAGAACGAACATCATCAAGGCTTGAGGGCACGTCGAGTATATGTTGTAAGTATTATGTCATGTCCTTTTGTAATTTTGTACTTTAAGGATTTTGTGTGGCTGAGTCGTCCAAGGTTTTTTTCATGTGGTTTTTTCTTGTACCTCGGGTGTTGTGGTTGATTTATGTTATCTTGAAATACTCACCTATATGCATGCTTAGGTTTAGGAAAAAAAATAGTTAATCTTAAAGCTGTCTAATTGGTGCTTAATTAGTTTGAATTAATTTTTTTTAAGAAAAACTTAATTTAAAAAATTCTAAATAGAAATTAGTTCGTGTGTATTTGAACCATCCCATCTAATATTATTCCATAATTTCCTAATTTACACTATCAAATTATATTAGGTATAGATTATTAGACAAGGGGGTGGTTTATTCAAATGCGGATTTATATAGTTAGTATTTTCCCTTACATTTGATGGCGTGATTAAGTGCAAAGATGCGGTAAAGTTTACACAAGTGTGCAAAGCTACTCACAATATGAGTCTATCAAGTCGTACTTTTTTGCTTTTGGGGGTCATAATTGAGTCTGTTAGTTCATCCTAACAACCCATAGGTTTTTATTTTGTGTTTTGTTCCGAAATGGCATAAGGCGGGGATTTGAAAGGAAAAATTTTCAATAGAGTCAATTTGTATGTATTTTGGCTTAGTTTGATATTTGGACAAAATCATTGAGTCATAGGTTAGGAATTGAGTTAGTCCTGTTCTAATCCTATGACATGTTTGTTGAATACGTAGTGGCAAAGTTTCAATAGATTACACATCATGCCACATTTCATCATCAACTGTCCAAGGATCTCTCGGGTATGAATGTGTATTTATGTTGAGCCTTAGATACTTTATTTTTGGGTGTTGAGTTGCATTCGAACCAGTATCCAACGAAACTTCAATCAGGTTAAAAGTAGCCTTTGTTGTTTTCTCTTTGGATATCTCACTTGAGCTGGGGTCTAATAAAACTTTCTAGCAAAAACATTTACCTCATTTGGACGAAACTTCTAAAGACATCATTTTTTCTTTTTCTAGTTTCTCGTTTAAAAAAATCGATGTCGTTAGAACAAGAATGTGTTCTTCGTTCGAATGAGGTACCATCGCACTTCAATAACTCGATTCATTTTTCAAAAAATACATTTTCCCCTAGCCCATATTCTTATAATTCCCACCTTTTTAACAAGTGCATAGCAGCAGTTAGTTTAGAGACTTTTGCCATGATTTTTAATGCAAAAACTCTTCCAAAAAGATCTCCAAGTTCTCCTTAATCATTCATGATTAAGTTTTCCAAATACAAAACCTTATTTACACCTAACTAGTTTAAGATCCAAGATTCCTCTTGTATGTTCTTTGAGATTGTATTTTGGTACCATTTTTTACTCTCTACAACTTGTTGAGAATTTCCTCTTGTGGATTTCATGCCTATTGGTTTACATATGGTGGAATCCATGTGCATGGTTGTTACTGACCCTTATCGGTGGATTCTAAGGCTTATCAGGGCTCGCATTGTTGTATCAACGTGGGTGCACTTCTGCATGTCAATAAGCAAAGGTTGAACGAACGAAAATCATCAAGCATTGAGAGAGTGACAAACCTATTCTTTAAGTCTTTTGTCGTGTCCTTGTGTAATTCCGTACATAGTAGATTTTGTGTGGTTGGGCCATCCGAGGTTTTTTCCATGTGAGTTCTCCTTGTACGTCGAGCATTGTGGTTGATTTATGTCATCTTGCACTACTCACCTAGATGCATGTTGAGATTTAAAGTAAAATTGGTTCATCTCAAAAGTGTCTAATTGTTGCTTAATTAATTTGAATAATTTTTTTAAGAAAAAGTTAATTTGAAAATTGGTTTGTGTGTTTAAACCATCACATCCAATATTATACCATAATTTCCTAATTTTCATTAACAAACTATCTTAGGTATTCATGATTATACAAAGAGGGGTTATTCAAATGCGGATTTATATTATTATATTGTCCCCTGCATTTGATGGTGTGTTTAAGTGCGCAGGTTTACAAACATGCGATAGATTTTACACAACTGTTCCAATCTATTCAAATTATACGTTGGTCAAATTGTACTTTTTTACTTCTGGGGGTTAGGGTAGCATCTTTTAGTTAAGCTTGATAGCCCATAGGTTTTTGTTTTATGTTTTATCCCGGGAATAGCCAAAGGGGGAGATTTATAAGGAAAAAATTCCAATATAGTCAATTTGTATGTATTTTGACTTAATTCGTGTTTGGACAAAAACCAATCAGTCAAAGGTTAGGATATGAGTTAGTGACGTTTCAAGCCTAAGACATGTTTTTTTAAGATGTATTGGCAAAGTTTTAAGAGATTATGCATCATGTCGTGTTTCGTGCCACATTTCTTCTTCAGCTGTTCAAGGATCTCTCAGGTATGAATGCGTATTTATGTTGAGCCTTGGATATTTTATTTTTGGGTATAAGGATTTTTCTAAACAATTTTCATTAGAAATTTTTTACAAGTCATTTTGGGTGTCGTTAGAACTAGGATCGAACGAAACTTCTATTGAGTCTGATGACACAAGAAATCATATTGAAGTCATTCTCAACCATCACATAATATGAAAGCATAAATAAGTGAATAAAGAGAAATAAAACATAAGATGTACAGTGGTTGGCTATAAAATGAGCCTCCGTTCACTTTGGTGCCTTACAATCGTTATATACAATCGTTAATATAAGGTTTATTTGCCATTAGAGGCGTACAAGAGAGAGAGAGAGAGAGAGAGAGGGAGAGAGAGAGAACTAGGTACATGAGAAATATATCCTTGTACAATGTGGGATGTAGCTGCAGAGAAAGTATGTAGAGGGTTGTAGTGTCTGAGGTGTCTAATGGTGACATGGGAGCACCTAAAGAGAAAGTGGGTTGAGATTTGGGCAGGGCTCACTGCTAAAACATGTATTTATAAATGAGGAACGAGTGCTTCTATTTATATAAGTCATAAGGAGGGATGACGTGCATAAATCACATGACATGTGGATAAGTGATGCAAGTGGGGAATACTTCTAGATGTTGGACATCTGGCAAGTTCACACTGATGTGGTTTTATCCGCGACAGGATATGTGTTGTTGAAAAGGTATGCGACCGCGGTCAGTTAAGGATGCAGTCGTGGCCTTATCTTATGATGCACTGGTGGACAGTTGCGGCATATCTGAGACCCATGCAGTGGCATTACACTCATGCCTTCCGTGGTCGTGGTAGTAGTATTAGGCATATCAATAAGCCCCCAAGCCTTAGTGCCAAGAAGTTGCGATTTTGTGTTGCGGATGTATTTTATGCCATATGTCATGGTGTTATTATTGGTAGTATTCATTATTAAATTTTTGGGGATGCAGAGGGTTTTCGTGGCCCATAATTTATTACCCTTCATACCCCAGCTCCCTTTTATAAAAATAGATCCATGCCCCGGCCTCATTATCTTTTAAACACTTTTGAGAGCTCAAGTGTTTTTGCCATTTTTGGTAATTTTATGGCAGTTTGGCAGTGGCCTATTTGCGATCAGTGGTAGTTTTTCACCTTACGATCGTTTCTCATCTTTCTAAGTTGGCCATTCACTCTTTTCAATCCATGTGTTATTCTGTTTCTGCATTTTCTATTTATGCTTTGATTTTTGTAAACCCGTGTTTTGCTTTAATTTTAGTAAATTCGTATGACCGTTTGTCTTTAATTTATGATCCCTATAATTTTGCAATTAAACTTCATGCTTGCTAGAAGTTTTTCTTCATTTTTCCCCAATAATGGTCGAGATTTGAAATGTACTTGTTAAGTTTTATATGTTGGATAATAGTTTTATTTGGGCATTTTTCCTGGGTTTTTCTGCATATAGAAAATTAGGAAATTTTCTGTGTTTGGCACATAATTCTTGGCATATGGTGATAAAAATGGATGGATTTGACATGTAGGCATTTTTTAGGTTTACATTTTGGACTTAGCCCCATCAATTGGAGAGATTTTTTGGCTAAGAACAAAAATCTTTTTGTTGGTGTTCTTAGACAAAACACTAGGTTTTTAGGTTTCGATCTTTGGAAATCAAAAAATAAATTTTTTTGCCTATTTGTCCCCCTGGTTGCGGCCTTCAATTTTAACTTCGCTTTACTACATCTCAAACCTTGGTTTCCTACTTTTTGACCTGGCTATGGCCTCGAATCCAACTTGTAAATTTTTCGTTCTAATCTTCGTGTAGTGTCATGGCCTTAATTATGAGGCATCTTCCATCTGTTGTATTTTAATCATTAGGGTTATAGTGCCTAACTCCATATTCCTTATACTTTTACAAGATCTTATCATGTCCTTATTCATTGGAATACTTGGTAATATCTGGAGGACTTTTGCAAGAGGAACTTTGGTGTTCCTCCTCCCGAGGTGCTACATATAAAACCTCTAAAGACCAATGGGCCCAGTAAGCTAAGGGACTACCCACACTGTGTGCAAGTTGACTTTGAATCTGCAGCTTCTTCTAACTATAGGGATCCCAAGGAGGCTGCAGACAATTTGAATATGGAGGAGGATAGTTGTTCTAGAAATCAAGCCCATTCTTATATGGATGTCGCAACTCTAACTGTGGTTTATGTGGAGGCTTAGAATGTTGAAGCGGGGACATCTGGTTAGGAATCCACAAGAGAACCTTTGTCCCTCCACTGTCCTTGTATTATAAATGAGGAGTGGTTAGCTGCTTTGGCTATGCACACAACCTTTTGTAGAGAAAAGGTCATGCTCCACAATCCTAAATAATGGGGTTTTCTTCCCACTTCATGCCTTTCTCCTAGGACTACAGTTTCTTATCCTCATTCCTGTGAGAAAAATTCTAAATGTGATGAACTTGGACCCAACCCATGTTAACCCCAATGGATGGATAGCCATTATTTCCTCTATGGTGATTTGGTAGAAGCAGTTCAAGAGATACATAACGGTTGCGGAGTTCTTTGACTTCTATAAGCCAAACAAAAGTTTTATTGATAACCATGGTATTTTTACATGGGGTTGCGGATTGGATATCGTTACTTGATGAGGTGTAGGCACTCTAATGTTAAAAGCTGGAAGGGGAAATTCTTTGTTATTTATGGTGACAACTGGGAGGTCTACCCAGAACAGAGGGAGAGGGAGAAGGAACATTGGGTGCCACGGACTTGGGGTCACCCACCCGAGGAAGGGTAAATTGTTTGTTATTTATGATTCTGCTCATGTTATATCTTAAGAGTGATTGTGTTTTCATGTGTTTTATACTTTAGATTTTATACTTCATAATTATATCTTGTTGTTTGTTGTATGATATATATCTTTTGTATTTATATTTTGCTTTATTGGGACTTATTGAGAAAAATACAAAAAATATTTTATTTCTCTTTTGGGTTGTGTTTGTTTTAAATTTGGTTTAAAAAGTTTAAAAATTAAAAAAGATTTTTTTTTCTTTGTGTATTTTACTTTTACAATTTTTTTGTGACATATCAGCAAGTTTAAATCTACTTCATTTCATTTTTCATGTGGCTATGGCTTTTGATTATGATTTTCAATTCTTAGATTATTCTTTCGCATATTTCCATAGAGTAGTGAAAATTTTGATTTCTTAATGGACTCGCTTCGTATATTCCTCCACACACATGCACAATCTCTTTTGGATATTAACTTAAGATGTTATATTTGAGCTAAGTGATATGTTCTCCCATCAATATTGTCATGCTAAAATCTTTTGGCTATGGAGGATTTGTTCATGTAAGAACCATTGCCCGTGAGTTTTGCTTTTATTGAAAAATATGAGTGTGCAGGGGAAAGGGATACGAAGGGAGAAACCTTCCTTGCATGAAAGATCAGCATTGGCAAGAGCCTAAAAAATTAAGAGGCAAAAGAAAAGAATATATTTTCAAGGCCATGTTTTTATTATTGATCATAAAAATTTGTATCTATAAAAAATTGGGTTGAAAATTAATATATGTTTAGCTTCTGAGGGTGTTAAATTTGAAGATCAATGGGTTTGAACAATTAATCCTAGTTATGACTAAAATGTCATGACGCTATCGATTTTTATAATCATCAAAGTTATACGCCTATGTGTATTGTGTTTGTTTTTCCATTCATGAGTTCACTTTATTCGTCACTTAAGGCTAAATCTTAGCTTGATAAAGTTTTTTAATCAAATAGAACTCATAGGACATTTTTGAGTGATTGGTTTATAATTCATTTGTTTCTAATTCACATCCTTTCAATCCATTCCATATGTTTTGACATGTTGATACTATGCTAGTGTGTAAAGATTATTGTGTTTAGTGTCTTGTGTTGTTTTTATATCTATCTATCTATCTTTCTCTCTCTCTCTCTCTCTCTCTCTCTCTCTCTCTCTCTCTATCTATCTATCTATCTATCTATCTATCTATCTATATATCTATATATATATATATATATATATATATATATATATATATATATATATATATATATATATATATATATATATATATATATATATATTTATTTATATAGTATCATTTGTTTTGAGTCTTTTCGGTTGAATCTAGTCCATGTATCCCCTCGGTTTAATCATATATTTCAAATTGGTATTTTATATGTTCATAGTGTCATATCTTTTGTTGCTTGTTTACATTGGTATCCTTGCTTCACTTAGTGCATGTGACACCCCGCCTAATTAAATACCGGGCGATCACTCCTTTATTAAATTAAATCAAGGTAAACAGTTGGTTCATTCTCAGCATCACTGTCGATAAAAATAATTTTTTTCCAATTTAACAGCCTAAATAATTAAGCTAAGTGTCAAAACATTTTCCATAAAAAACTTTCCAAATTTTAATTAAAGAAAAAGATTTATTTTAATTAAAACGACATTTCTACAATAAAGAATCACACCACAATAAACCAAATAACATAATACATTCGTCAATCGAATGTCAACAAATGGAACTAAAACCACAAATCCATCCTGAATAAATCCCATAGAACAATACTGGAAATAAATGAAATACAAAATCCTAGCAACAAATGAAATGATGAAAAGGGCGACACGTGCCCAATAAAGGAGAATAATAGGAGTGGAGTCAATGACAGAAGCCGTCTACTCAAGTGACCTGCAACTCCCACCTAAGCTGCAGCTCGTCCTTCTCAAGGGATCCTAAGCAAGACGCCCCTGTGGCTGGGCACTTGAAAATATACATATATATATATACAAGAGATAGAGAGAGAGGAAAAGAAACGGGTCAGAGCCCGAAAGTGTGTTTGATTTTAAAATACGTTAAGCAAGTATTTAAATTGATACAGGCCAATGCAAATCATATTAGTGCGTCTCTCTCTTGAGAAAATACTCACCTCTCTTCTAATGTGCACACCTATCGTACTAAACTTCCCAACGGTTTGTTTTAGCATCTAACATACTAGTCTTTCTAACAGCTTTAACTTAACTTAAATTACTCGCAAGATTTATAATACACGATATCCACTTTAAAAGATGTTCCAACAGTAGCCCAAAATTCTCTATTTTTAACTTCATAAAAATAATAAAGTTCCCGTGACATTTTATACTTTCTCAAAACAAGTATTTAATAATTTGAGTCAACAACCATGTTCTACTTATCAAATCACAGTAGACACTTTAAAGTTTATAACCTCATATATATATTAACTACTCGTATAATATATATATATAACAGCACCCCAACTAAACTATGGTGCGGGCATACTCTGCTATCCAATCCCCGTATCGCTCACACAAAGGGAAATACAAGTTCGGAATCACTCTCGAACTGTATTAACATATACAAAACAACGTTGAGGCGAAGCATAGATTCCAAGTCCAAGAGGTCAGTACATACCCACACGTCTCTTAGGACCGTCCGACTATCAATCTGATAGCCCGTACCTAGGATCTTTAACTTCTAGGGTACGAGTCAATATCCCCCATAAAGCAACACAGGATAAGATCATCCCAGCGCGGTAACCTCAGGGATAGCAAGTAGCGCGGGTACGTTTTTCACATGTATATAATATATGTACACACAATCATATAAATATACCCATTCATCATATTAATATAGGTTCCTCCCATTACCCATAGTCACAACATTTATCCTTAATTTCCCATTATTATGATTACGTATACGGTTTCGTCTCTAACCTTAACTCGAAGGGTTTTCTCACTAGTTACGTGACACTCGTGGATTCTATCCATCCAAGTAGCAAAAATCAGTTGGTAAACGTCTATTCATTATCGTAAGTATTTGACGAAATCTCTCACTTGAATTACGTAGTTTCCTCGTTCTTCAAATAATTGTCCTTAAGATACAATTTTCGTCTCATAATAAGGTTCTCAACACTTAATCATATGTCCTACTAGTCTCTCCTATATCCCAAAACATTTTATTCATAAAGTCCAAAATTATTTCAGGATGAATCATGTTCAATTAATTCAACAAGGGAAATAAGAGTCTGCCAAGAAGGGTCGATCGATCGAGGTCTGGGGCTCGATCGATCGAACCTTCGATCGATCGAAGCTCTAGGCTCGATCGATCGATCAAGCAGGTCTGCGAAATCCTGCAGAAGTGCAGTTACGGGTTTTACCAAAATTCTTCACCCAAATCAATATTTCCCAACACTAATCGTCCCAAAACTCCTACTACAAACATAATAACATATTTCCAGATGTTTTTAACGTTAAGCATGCGTATATCCATCATTAAACATGGTTAAACAACCCAAAATCTCATTTAAACATCAAGAACCCTAATGTTTTCTTAACTTTTGTTCTAATCAGTTTTCTCCAGACTTTCCTTCTAACATAACATCAAAATTCGTGGGTTAATCATCTACTTCACATACTATTTCCAGAATATGGTTATAATGTTTTCTACATGCAAATTCCTATCAAAATTTGGGGTTTTCTTCCATTGATTACACTCCTAATCATTCCTACGCTAATATGAATATTGCACCAACGAAAAATACGCAAGTTAAACACTTGCCTGGGATTTCAGAGGTCTGGTTTCCTGCTGATATTGGTGTGGTTGCGTTCTCCTCCTTGCTATCTACGCGTTGGTGGTGACGGTGGTGCAAACGGTGGTGTTTTGGCCTTGAATCACCTTGAGAGCTCTCTCCTCTCTTCTCCAATGGCCGTTCTAGGGTTCTGAATGTTCTAACCCTAAAAGGCTGACCTAAATAGCTGTAAGGATGGCTGAAATTCGTGGGTTTAATTACCCTATTTTGTAAAATGACCAAAATGCCCTCCCGGGTCACAAACTAGGCCTAAAAACACCCCGAGACCCAAACTAAACCCCCGAGTACACTTTTCTGACTATCTCGACCATTCCGTATGCGTTGGCGCACTCAAAATGACCATACGAACAACTTATAAAATATTCACTTTTATTTAACAAAATAAGTCCCGACGTGACACGGGCACGTCCTTACTTAAATTTCCGAAATAGTCATTTAATTCACTTATGACATTCAATATAACCAATATAGTATAATAGTAATATTCAACAAGTTTCCCATAATTACTAACTCTCGTCACGTTAATAATTATAACATAATTAAATTTTCGGATATTTATTAAATAATCATTCACATTAAATTTAATAAAACCCCAAATTAATATAGCATAAAAATACGGGGTATTACAGTGCATTCTAGTTAGTATCATTTGTTATTGCATCAAAGTTGGTATCTCTTGTCCATTTTTTAGATTAGTTATAGTTGTGTTGCTTTGTTGGTGTATTGTTGCTTATTTCACTATATATCGTGGCATGATATAATTATTTTTCCTTTATGATTATCCTTTGTTTCATTAAGGGAGGAGAATTGGTTTAATTAGGGAGAAATTAGTTAGTTCATGGACCTTAATCTTCGTCTATTACTGAAAAAAAGGGGTGAGAAATGGTATCTCATCTTTTTAGTCTGGGTGATATTTTTTTTCCTTTAGGGGAGATATCCTATCTTAGGTTTAGATTGTTAGACAAAAGGGGAGGGTGTTTTATTCAAATGCAAATTTATATTACTATATTTTCCCTTGCATTTGATTATATGTTTAAGTGTGCAGGTTTGTAACTATGGGGTAAAGTTCACAAAAGTGTGCAAAGTTACTCATAATAGGATTGGTCAAGTTATAATTTTCCCTTTGGGGGTTAGGATTTAGTCTTTTAGTTAGGCTTGATGGGCTATATATTTTTTAGTGTTTTGTCTCTCGACAGATATGGGGGAGATTTGTAAGAAAAAAATTTAAATTTAGTCAATTTGTATGTATTTGGCTTAATTCCATGTTTGGGCAAAACCGTTGAGTCTCGAGTTAGGCCTTGATTTAATTACGTTTCAAGACTATGAACTCTTTGTCGAAGATGTAGGAGAAAATTTTCAAAATATTACACATTGTGACGTGTTTCATGCCAGTTTTCATCATCAACGATCCAAGGATCTCTTAGTTATGAATGTGTGTATATGTTGAGCTTTGATATTTTGGTTATGAGTGTTAGGATGTTTTTTTTACAAGTCATTATGGATGCCGTTAGAACAAAATCAAACGAAACTTCAATCGAGTTAAAATTAGACTTTATTGTTTTTTAGTTGGATATCTCCTTAGAACCAGGATCTAAGAATATTGGTTTGTGTGTATTTGAACCATCCCATCCAACATTATTCCATAATTTCCTAATTATCACTATCAGATATATATATTTTTGTTATGGTTGAGGACAATATCAAATAAAATCACAACCATAAACTAAGTCTAAGTGTACTAACTATATATTTTGATAGTTTATGTGCCGCATACCGTGGAGATATTGTTCAACCTATGATAATGCATACTACAATCCAATACCAATGTTAGAACATAAAAACTATCATTATAAGCAAATTTCAACAATTTTGGTCTTACTTAAAGGAATTCCGTTCAAAATACACTTATTACGTATGATGGTTAAACCCTTGAGAATAACAAATCAATGAGAGGAGATGAATTAGAGTTTTCAATCATATTTTCCAACTAAAAGAGGTTATTACGTAACATTATTAACATTTTCAAAATTTACTCTCAAGTATCTGAATTGAAATCCAATTTCAATTGTAAGAGAAATTATCATACTAGTATTCTAATTCACATATTTTAATATCCATGGTGTAAATTCTAATTCAATCATAATAAGGATTTCATAATTACTACTAAATTTTCAATTCATGATTCTAATTATAATTTACATACTTTTAATAACTTGCTTAATTGAAATTTATAATTTGAACTAACGAATAGGCATCAATTGAATTAATTAATATACAAACCATATGGGTTTAAGTATAATCATTGAATATGAATGTTTAAATTTAATAAAATCCTTAGTTATATATTTCTACCAAATTATTTTTAACCAATTTTACAAATTTTATTAGTAATTATGTTGAAATTATCACTTATAGGAATGATAAGAGGGAGTAGTCTTATCTAAACTGTGATATAGTATTTACAAGTGTGAATTGGTGATGATCCAAGCTTCAAAACGTGTGTGAATTCCCTATTTATTATTCATCCTTTTACTCTTGTTTATTCTTTCTTTAATCCTTTGCTTAAATATTCTTAAACTTGATAATTGAGTTTAAATGGTGTTTTTAGGCCTTAGGATAAGTTGGTCAATGTGTGTAGAGAGGGGAGAATTAGGGTTTGAGAGGGTTAAGTTGTAGGGTTAAAATGAATTAAAAATGAGGCTTTAAATCCTTTTTAAAAAAATTTATCAGCCCAACTAGTGGGGAGAACGGTGATTGGAGGCCTCTGATGTCCACTGTTATAGACTTTCGAGAGGTTAGCATAGGAAGATTTCATGTCTCCCTATTACAATTCCTTATCGAGTCCAGGAACAAAGTAATCCCAAAGAAAATGGCTTAAAATACTTTGACCCAAGGCTATAGTGGTCTTTATTAAGCATAAAAACAATACCCTTATGTACGGAAGGAAAGGTTCTTCTTTTTTGTTGTGTCCTAGGACACTCCATACCCTGTTGAGAAGCTTGGTTGTCCCACCAGGTGGTGTACTCCTCCATCCCTCGGTAATCTTTCCTTATGCTTTGTATTTAATCCTTCTGATATGAGGTTATAGTAATTGTATCCTTGTTTGTTTTTTTGCAAAAAAACATTTTTTCCCATATATTACGAAGTGTACAGGTTAAAAGGGGATCTAAAGTTATTGTCCACTTCATTTGAGATCTTGTTCCACCCCAATTAGTTTTTAAAAAATGACTTGGATCCTCAACCCTAAGTCTCCCCATCTTAAGGCATGTGTGAGACCCCAAAGATCATCTTTAGGTAGAAGGATGAGGTTGATGCATTTGTTTAGATCTGTAAGAAGTGCAACGCGGTAGCCATTGGATGTTCGAAAGGTCTTATTGTTCCTTTTAAGGTACTAGAGGCCAATGAGGGAGCGAAAGGTATGGAAAATAGGGAAGTTGTTCTTCCTACCAATGTCTATTAGGTCTGGCCTTTAGTTGATAACCTGGTTATCCTTAATTCGTACTATTCATCAAGTAAAATTATTAATCTCCTTTCCATTTTTAGATTTTTAATTTTTTACCGAGATTATGTTTTTCTAAATTTTTATTATTTTGGTCACACTAGATGAGAGGGGGAAAATGAGGATGGTTAAGCATCAATCCAATGATACATTTATCCCTCTAGTTATGGTGAAGGGGGGATAGGTTTGAGTCTATCAAGCACATTAAATTAAACGAGCCTATAGAGGTACATTTTCAACGGTTGGAATTGATGGAGGAACATGATGATCCTATCCAAAAGTGCAATCAAGAGGAAGAGATATCATCGGATGAGACGTTCATAAAAATCGTGCTTTTATTGCAAGCATCACAAAAGGCAGGTAGGTCCTTTGGGGCAATTTAGAGTGCACCTTGTACTCCACCAAACACGTATCCCTTGGGATCTATAGTTGTTGCAAAAAATATATAGTTTTTGTAACACCCGGTATTTTTATGCATTTAAAAATAAATTAATTCAGGTAAAAATTTAAATTACTTGCGTGTTGTAATTTAATGGAATTAATTATGGAAATCTTTATATAAATTTTAATCAGGGGAATAAATTGTTAATGTTTATGGGAATTAAATTACTAAGAGAATAGTAATAATTATTTACGTCATAAGTGTATTGGTGATGTGGGATTCACTTATCTCAGTCGGGAGTCGATTATAGACTAAGTTAGGTGTGAGATAAGAAATTTTGTAAATTAATTCGGATGTTAATTCTAAGTGCACGGTTGAGTACGAATGGGCCGAGAAAGTCAAAAAAGAGTACCAAGGGTTGTAAATGGGTCTCGGGGCATTTTTAGGCATAGTCGGGCCCACACGGGGATATTTGGGTCACTCAGTTTTGGCCCATTAGGCTAAAAACGGGATTTGGCTTTAATACCTAATTTAGGAGGAAAGGAAAATGGTAAAAAACATAAGAGAGAACCTAGTATTTTGAGAGGAACCCATAGAGAGTGGTCACACTTTAAATTGAAGTCTTTTGGAGACAAGACAGAGAACCAATTAGGAGTTCATCATCAGCCTTGCAAATCACACCCTCGGATCAAACCCTACGAACACATAAGGTAATTGGTTAACTTGTTGTGATATTAATTGATTTTAATCAATTCATATTTTTGTGATGTGAAATCAGAAATTCGTTTTGGGTACAATTGGTCACAAAATGGGGTTTTTATGAAAGGAACACTTAAATGAGATTTAATGTGGGAATTAATTGTGTGAAATAGTTCTGTGATGATATTTGATTTACATGTGAAAAACCCAGTAGCAATTGTGGACGAATTTGGGTATGTAGATGAAATTAGAACCTAATGAGTAAAAACTAGAGATTTTTCCCCAAATCAGAAAGGTAGAGATTTGTGAGATTTAAGTTATGTTTGAGGTTCTATGAGAGGCCCTGATCATGTTCTTATATAGTTACAATGTTGATTGTGATTGGGTTAGACCAAGGGAGAGGTTAGGAATTGGAAAATTTTGTTAATGGAGGAAATAACAAGTCGAAGAAGGCGACCACCTGTTTGATCGATCGATCGACGGTTGGGGGTCGATCGATTGACCTTTCAGGTTTTTCGACAGTTGGGCTTAGGGATTTATATGGGTAAAAATTTTAGTTGCAAATTTACACTAGCATAATTAAGAGAAAAAAATTAATTATGAGGGTAAATTCTTAACAATTATAAAGGGATATAATTGGGAGTGGTGGGGAAATTAAGGGCGACACATTTCGAATGAATTTTGAGAAATAAATTCTAAAAGAATAAAATAGCGGACTAGGCGAATAAGTTCAGATATGGTAGTCGGGCTACACTACTCACTTAAATTAATTATGGGTGAAAACTAATAAATTTGGAGTCGGGGATTAGACTCGGGTATTATATTAATTTCGGACCACGAGAGCGTCTGTTATATGGGTGAGGGGCTTATATCACTTTCAAGGAAGGAATACGACCACCCCCATTATATTTATATTTTTGGCCAAGTTAGTGAGTGATTCTAACTTAGACCTAGTGGGATAGAACTTTAGAGAATACATCCAGTGAGTTATTACTCGGAAGGATGGCTATTATTATATTCAACATCTGTGCGAATGTTGTAATATAATTTTACGTATATAATGGGATAAATAATTATATGAGGGTAGTTTAATACATGGTGTGAATTATATTATGCGTATAACGGATGTGAAAGTTATATAAATTTAAAAAGGAAAATGATTAATTAAGTTAGTGCAAGTAATAACCTATAAATCATACTTAACATACTCGGTTAGAGTAAGGGTAGTCGGAAAGGGTTATATCAATAATCTAGTATGGAGCTGAAAACTAGGGGAGATATAAAATGACGTTAGGTGTGCACATTAGAGGAGGGGTGAGGATATCCTCAAGGGAGTGCGACACTAACTTAAATATGAAGCGCATACATGTATTTTATATTTCTACAAGTTAATCATTTGATAAATATTTTCAAAATGTTTTGGGTTCCAACCCTTGATATAAATTATTTTCAAAACCTTTTAGGTGTCCAACCACAGGGACGCCAGACTTGATTCATTCCAGGGACTTTGCTGCTACAACATATGTGGATGTTGCAGGATTTGGATAGGCACCTATATCTCTTATATTCTTAGAATATGGACTTTATATCACATGCTCGAGCATGTTGCTCATAGGTTTATTTATTATTCATTTTAGATACTATGAGATTATTTTTATCTGTCTTTACATTTGTATGGGATTTTAGCCGATGGTTTATTCGGCATGGCATTTCATTGTTTATGATGATGGTTGTTATTGGCATGGATTATGTTAATTTGATTTTCGCAATTACTTTATCTTGATTAACAAAGATTAAAATTTGACATCAGCCTTGAATACTAGGTGGTTAGTAATTTTATAAAATTTTCACACTGATGTTAAGGATGATCCATTTCAGATTCATATTTAATAGATATAGGACTGATCACCCGGTATTTCTTTGAGTGGGGTGTCACAGATGGTATCAGAGCATAAAGTTATAGTGTCCTTACGATCTGTGAGGATTACTATGTTTTAGCATAGCGTTCAGTTGTTATAGAGCCCTATTATTAGGACTGTTGATTCATTTTCCTCTTTTATTATCATAGTTATGCTGTTAGATTTTTATGTAAATTGTGTACTTATACAATTCGATCTATTTTCAGATGCTACCAAGGAGATAGCGAGCGGAGAGGTCCGAGGCCAGGGATGAGTTGAGGGAGGCTCATCAGGAGCCACAGGTACTGCCACCCCCACCCCCCACCTGAGTTGATCTCCACTACTCAGGTGGCAGTGATAGTGGCTCAGGTAGATGAGACATTAATAAGGTCTATGGCAGCCCATTTTCCTTAATCCCTCGCACCGCCTCGAGTGGCACCGGCAGTTCAAGATCCAATAGGGGCCATCATCTTGGCAGCGAGTTAAGGAGACCTTTCAAAATGGTCACCCACCCGAGTTCCGGGGTAGTACGGATGTGGTAGAGGATTGTGACTGGAAAAAGAATATTCAGCACCATTTGCGCATGCTTGAGTGTACCGATTTTCAAAAATAGATGCATGCTACTTTTCATCTGTCAGGGGAAGCTTTACAATGGTGGGAGTTAGTTACCACCTCCGAAGAGAGGGAATTGATGACGATATCTGATTTCTCGGTGCGGTTTGACCGTAAACACTTCCCACTGGTAGTAGAGGCAGAGATGAGGAAGAAATTTGGCGAGTTAGTTCAGGGTGATCGCTCAGTGGCTGATTAAGAGGAGGTGTTCACCCGTTTGGCTAATTTTGTACCAAATGAGGTGAGGGATGAGGAGCAGAAGAAGTTAAGGTTTATGGATGGCTTATCATGGAGGATTAGGCAGCATTTGATCGGTAATCCAGCATTGGTGAAGTACACTAATGTCATCAACTCCATTTTAGTGCACTGTCAGGATCATCGCTTCCTTGCGAAAGGAAACAAGAGGGGAGAGGAGCCGAGCCAACAGAACAAGGAAGTTGGTGGTGACACTATCGGTGTTCAGTAGCAGTCTGGCAGTCAGCAAGGGAATAAGGCTAAGAAATTTAATCCTGGAGGTTTTCAATCAGGAGGAAAAGGGTTTAGGCTGGGCCAGCAGGCCCCAAATCAGCAGTAATAGGTTTCTCAGGGCCGACAGGGCCAAGGGAACAATGGAGGAGGCCAGCAAGGCTAACCTCATATGGGCCAACAGGGCTAATGACAGGGAGACGGTCAGAGGCATTGGTTTGTTTGTGTATAGACGGTACATTTTAAGAGAGGCTTCCCACAGAGAGGTAGGAGCCAGCAGCAGGGTGCCCAACAGGGGCAGTGGGTTTAGATGCCACAAGCAGCACCGGCTCCACCATCCCCACAAAAGTAGGGGCAGATATGCTATGAGCGTGTGTACAACATCTGGGATGTTCCCATTCCACCAGCACCTCAGGCGCCGCCATCAATTGAGGGTATGTTTCCTATCCATGGGCTTGAGGGTAGAATACTTTTTTATACTGGAGCATCACATTAATTCATAAAAACTAAATTTGCTAGAGTATCCAGTTTACTAGATACCACGGGTAGTCTCAAGATGTGTGTAGAGTCACCAGAGGGTAGGGGTCATTGATACACTCAACTTGTACGGGGTAGAAATTTTGATTGGGAGACTGAGTTTAGCGGCAGACCTATTAGTGTTAGATATGGAGGGGTACGATGTCATCCTAGGTATGGATTGATTGGCAGGTTATCGGGCGACAATATATTACTTTGAGAGAACCATCGTGTTCTCCATTCCGAGACAGGAGATGTTCCTAGTGGCGATGCCTATACCCGAGGGTGTATCGCGCACGCATTTTTATTATATTGAGGAAGAGACCTCACAGGAAGTGGTGATTCCGTTATATTCGATTCTAGTAGTGAGGGACTTCGAGGATATGTTCTAAGAAATACCAGGATTTCCGTCCAGCAGGTAAATCGAATTTGTAATTGATTTACCACTAGGTACAAGGCCGATTGCTTGAGCACCTTACCGTATTTCCCCTTCAGAGATGCGTGAGCTGAGAGAGAAAATTCAGTAGGTCCTGGGTCAGGGTTTCATTTGGCAGAGCTTTCGTCGTGGGGTGCGCCGGTGTTTATGAAGAAATGGGATGGTTCACTTCGGTTGCACGTAGAATATAGGGAACTGAACAAAGTGACGATATGGAACAAGTATTCGTTACCTAGGATCGATGATTTATTTGACCAGTAGAGAGGGGTGGCATACTTCTCAAATATTAATATGAGGTCAGGGTATAATCATCTATGTATTAGAGAGGAGGATGTCCCTAAGACCGCTTTCCTGTCGTGGTATGGATCCTACGAGTTCAGGATGATGCCATTCAGGCTCATTAATGCGCCAGCAGTGTTCATGGATCTCATGAACAGGGTTTTCAGAGAGTATCTCGACCAATTTTTATTATGTTCATTGATGACATTCGGATCTACTCGCGAACGAAAGAGGAGCACGCAGAGAATCTGCATATGGTTCTACAGACGCTACGAGACCACCAGCTTTATGAAAAATTTGGGAAGTATATATTTTGGTTGCGGGAGGTACAATTTCTAGGTCATGTGTGTCGAACTAGGATATTGTTATAGATCCGAATAAGGTATCGGTTGTGAGGGATTGGGGAAATACCACGACACCGACTGAGGTTCGTAGCTTTCTGGGGTTTGTAGGGTATTACAGGCGATTCATTAAGGGTTTTTCAAAGATCGTGGGTCCATTGATGAATATGACTCGCAAAGGTACCTTTTATTTGGAGTTATCATTGTTAATTAGCTTTCGATGAGATAAAGTAGAAGTTGACATTTTCACCCGTACTTTCTTTACCGAGGGGAGGACTGGAGTATCGGTTCTACACCGACGCATCCTTGTAGGGACTTGGGGGGTGTCCTACAGCAGGAGGAGAGGGATATAGCTTATGCGTCCAGGAAGCTAAAGCCCCATGAGGGGAATTACCCCACTCATGATGTAGAGTTAGCAGCGGTCATTTTTTCCTTGAGGATATGGAGGCACTATCTTCTGGGAGAGCAGTTTACTCTATTCACGGATCACAAGTCACTTCAGTATCTCTTCACATAGAAGGATCTGAATATGAGGCAGTGGAGGTGGATATAATTCGTGAAAGACTACCAATTTGACATCTAGTATAACCCTGGTAAGGCTAACGTGGTGGCAGATGTGTTGAGTCGGAGGCCTACGAGGGAGATTTTAGAGGTCTGGAAAACAAAGTGGAGAGACGTATATGTAAGCTTTATCCATCACTCCTGAGATCATTATGCGGGTTATGAGGGCACAGACGGAGAACCAGATATGTGAGGATAAAGTATGTCAACTACTGGCTGAGGGAGCAGAGCGTTATTCGGTCAGTTTAGAGGGAGGACTATGCTTTAATGGGAGGTTGATTGTGCCAGAAGATGAGGATTTAAGGCACATTGTTATGATAGAGTCCCATGGTTTGAGGTTTGTGGTACATCTCGGTGGGGATAAAATGTACCAGGATATGAGGAGGCAGTATTGGTGGGCATGAATGGAACGGGACATAGCAGAGTTCATCTCGAAATGTACCACGTGTCATCTCATGAAAGTTGATCATCAGAAACCTCCAGGGATGCTACAGCCATTGGGGATTCCCGTGTGGAAGTGGGAGAACATTTTTATGGACTTCATTATCGGGTTGCCTAAATCTCAGAGGGGTCACGATTCCATATGGGTGATTATGGATCGACTGACCAAGGTAGACCATTTCTTATCGGTTCGCACAAACTTTGAGACAATGCGTTACGTGTAACTATTCATAGTGGAGATTGTTAAGATGCATGGAGTGTTGGTTAATATTGTGTCTGACAGAGACAAGGTTTTTGTGGCCCATTTCTGGCAGAGCTTTCAAAAGGCTATGGGTAGAGAGTTATGGTTGAGTATTTCCTATCATCCACAGGCAGCTGGACAGACTAAGAGAGTAAATCAGATGCTGAAAGACATCCTAAGGATGTGCATTTTAGACTTTGGGGGAGGATGGGAGCGATATCTTCCTTTGGTAGAGTTTGCGTATAACAACTCTTACCCGTTTACGATTGGCATGGCACCATTCGAGAGAAGATACGGGAGACCTTGTCATTCGCTCGCCTGTTGGTTAGAAGTGGGGGACAACAAGTTATTAGGGCCAGATATTGTCCACGATAAGACTAATTCGGGGACAGATTTAGATAGATCGGGATTGGTAGAAGAGTTATGTTAATGCTTAACGGAGACATATAGAGTTGGAGGTTAGGGATCAGTTATTGGTCCGGGTCTCCCATATAAGAGGGGTGATGAGGTTCGACAAGAAAGGTAAATTAGCACCGAGGTTCATGGGGCCCTTCCCTATTATTGAGAGGGTGGGACCTGTAGCTTATAAACTGGGTTTTCCAGAGCAACTTCAGCGGATACACGCCGTGTTCCATGTGGCATCGCTGAAGAAATATCGACGGAGCGACAGAGGCTTTTGGCTTGTTCCCTTCGAGTAAATTGACTTTCAGCCAGACATCTCGTATGAGGAGAGATCGGTATCTATTCTGGACCGTGGTGAGCGCAAGCTGCGATCCAAGGTTGTTCCACTAGTGAGAATATAGTGGGCTCATCACAGCGTCGATGAGTCTACCTGGGAGTAGGAGGAGGATATGCGGGAGCGATATCCAGAGTTATTCGTCGCAGGTACGACCTAATTTCGGGGAAGAAATTCCTTTGTAAGGGGGGAGTATGTAACACCCCTTATTTGTATGCATTTAAAAATAAATTAATTCGGGTAAAAATTTAAATTACTTGCGTGTCGTAATTTAATGGAATTAATTATGAAAATCATTATATAAGTATTAATCGGGAGAATAAATGGTTAATATTTATGGGAATTAAATTACTAAATGAATAGTAATAACTATTTACATCATAAGTGCATTAGTGACGTGGGATTCACTTATCTCAGCCGGGAGTCGATATAGACTAAGTTAGGTGTGAGATCAGAAATCTTATAAATTAATTCGGATGCCGATTTTGAGTGCACGGGTGAGTCCGGATGGGCCGAGATAGTCAGAAAATAGTACTCGGGGTAGTAAATGGATCTCGGGGCATTTTTAGGTATATTCGGGCCCATACGGGGATATTTGGGTCACTCGAGCTCGGCCCATTAGGCTAAAAACGGGATTTGGATTTAATACCTAATTTAGGTGGAAAGGAAAATGGCAGAAAACACAAGAGAGAACCTTGGGTATTGAGAGTAACCCATAGAGAGTGGTCACACTACAAATTGGAGTCTTTTGGAGACAAGACAGAGAACCAATTGGGAGTTCATCATCAACCTTGAAAATCACACCCTCGAATCAAACCTAACGAACCCATAAGGTAAGTGGTTAACTTGTTGTGATATTAATTGATGTTAATCAATTCATATTTTTTTTTATGTGAAATCAGAAATTCGTTTTGGGTATAATTGGGCACAAAATGGGGTTTTTATGAAAGGAACACTTAAATAAGATTTAATGTGGGAATTAATTGTGTGACATGGTTCTGTGATGATATTTGATTTACATGTGAAAACCCCAGTAGCAATTATGGACGAATTTGGGGTACGTAGATGAAATTAGAACCTAACGAGTAAACCCATGATTTTTCCCCAAATCAAAAAGGTAGAAATTTGTGAGATTTAAGTTATCTTTGAGGTTCTGTGAGAGGCCCTGATCATGTTCTTATATAGTTACAATGTTGATTGTGCTTGGTTCAAAGCAAGGGAGAGGTTAGGATTTGTAAAAAAAAATTAATGGAGGAAACAGCAAGTCGGAGAAGACGACCACCTGTTTGATCGATCGATCGATGGTTGGGGGTCGATCGATCCACGATTGGGGGTTGATCGATTGACCCTTCAAGTTTTTGGGCAATTGGGCTTAGGGATTCATATGGGTAAAAAATTTAGTTGCAAATTTTCCCTAGCATAATTAAGAGAGAAAAAATAATTATGAGAGTAAATTCTTAACAATTATAAAGGGGTATAATTTGGAGTGGTGGGGGAATTAAGGGCGGCACATTTCGAATGAATTTTGGGAAATAAATTCTGAAAGAATAAAATAACGGACTAGGCGAATAAGTTGGGATATGGTAGTAGGGCGACACTACTCACTTAAATTAATTATGGGTGAAAACTAATTAATTTGGAGTCGGGGATTTGACTCGGGGATTATATTAATTTCGGACCACGCGAGCAAGTCCGAGTATATTAGTTGGGTGACACTAAAAATATTTTTTATTAATTAATGTACAAATTAATTAATAATTAAAGTTGGACCGTAAACTCGGAGTTTACACATAGGCTAGTGTTACAGACTTGATACACGATAAAGCCGGAATATTTTCTGATTATTTATATACGGTATGCGATAGTATATATATGGTGTGTGCCTATAAATATTAGTGATTGGATATTATTTAAATATATACTCTATTTCTATTAAGGGTGATTACGTGTAGTGGGTAAATCCCATAGATTGAGGAGTAGGGAGAGTATATCCCCAGGTTATAGCGTCCGTTAAATAGGTGAGGGGCTTATCTCATTTTCAGGGAACGAATATGACTACCTCCATTATATTTCTATTTTTTGCCAAGTTAGTGCGCGATTCTAACTTGGGGTAACTAGGTTATGCAAGTACACCTAGTGGGATAGCAATTTAGATAATACATCCGGTGAGTTTTAATCATTTTAAGAGTTAGGCGTTTTTGTAATCCTCGTGATTTCAATCTCTCTCTCCATAGCCTCACATGATTTATGATCTCCTTTCTTTTTAGAAAGTTGAAGATCTAAAATCAAAGTTATACAATTCACGATTGTTAGGTCTTAGGTTGTTTGATTCCTTTTTAGAAATCATATTTTCTTGGATATTGTTTGTCAATTGTTTTAAAATCATTTTTATTCAATATCTATCATTTTTACAAAATTGAAATCGTGGCTTGTATGTTTTAGATCTAAGAAAAAATTTCCTTTGAAAAATTGTGTTTATAAATAAGTTCTAAGGATCAATGTTTTAAAGATCCTAAAGGCATTCAGATCTTGAAATTTTAGTTAAAAAATAACAAGTCTAATTTTAGATTTGTAAAAAGGATTTCATATCTATATCCCATGTAATTCTTAGGGAACGTCTGTCATTAAGAGAGAGAGAGAGAGAGAGAGAGTGTGTGTGTGTGTGTGTGAATATAGGCATGGCATTTTAGGCACTTCAATCACTACACAGTCACCCATAAACACTAAAGGGTGTTGTTGGTTGAGAGATTTTGACTATTGACTCGACATCTTGCGAGAGGGAGCAGAGAAAGGAACAAAGAAAGGAAAAATTCAGTGCCTTAAAGAAGTCATAAAGGAAGCCGTGAAGGAGTGGAATTTCATTAGGTATAAATTTGGACTTAGAATAGGAACTATTTGTATGATTTATTGTATGCTTGTAACCTAAATTATTTTTTAGTGGATTTTTATTTTGTGGCGTAGATGCCACCGTGGATGTTTCCCCAATTGGGTGGGGTTTTGCCAAGTAAAAATTAGTTGTCTCTTGCGTGTTCTATTTAATTCTCCACTACTAAATTATGCTAAATAGACTTCGGTATATTCTAAAACATATTTCAAAGAGAGTTAAATATTTTGTTCAATAAACTCTTTTAACATATCTTGTGTTCTTGTTAAGATTTTTTTAAGAATTTCTTCAAAAAGTATTTTTGAAAATCATTAAACATTTTGAAATTTTATTTAAATAACATCGTGAGGTTTTTCAATTGGTATCAGGGATGAGTACCTTTCAAAGCTTTGATCTTGTACTTTGAAATTGTTCTAAAGATATTTTATGGACATAAAGTTTGAGCATCTTGGAAATTTTTCCAGACCTCCCCTCTTTGATGGAACCAATTTTCCTTATTAGAAATTAAGGATGATTGATTTCATTTAAGGGACATTGGGAGATGATGTCTGGCAGGCAATTAAAATGGATATTCCCATCCAACTACGCATGTTGCAGTTGGCAGTACTGAAAGTTATATGACCAAGTGTGACCTCGTCTTAAGAAGAGGGACATTAGGTCTCACAGATGAGTTCTCAAAGGACCTCACATAGTTCGTTTCCAAGAATCGTCCAGACTAGGGTCGGCCTCGTCATCCCCAATATCGGCCATCCAATAATTCGAGATCTTAGGGGAGCATTTCAACAGCAAGGACATATCTCATCCTCTGCCCAAGTCTATACTAGGAAATGACCTTTATAGCCCCCTTTGCCCGATGCCTTTGACCAAGACCACACTTGTCACTTTCCAGTATAAAGTCATGCACTACATTATCAACCTCATACTCGGCCAGACCGAGACCTCTACATACAACACTTGTAATATGAGTAGTACAAAGTTCCAAGATAACATTTCCCGCGTGGACAAGTCTATTACAACTAGATTATCCCCTCACATGAGGGGATATTGCATCATCATTTGTTACATTTGCTATGGACAGATGTCATCATCCTATTAATAGCCTACATGTGCACACGCCTACTATATGCTTAGGGGGTGCATTACACCGCCTAAGCACTCTAAATACTTATCCTCTACCTCATGGTAAGGGGATCACATATTAAAAACCCTGTTGAAACTTCGTCAAACTTACTGTAAGGGAGAGAAAGCTTGAGTGCATGTATCTTAGGCCATTAAAGCCTATATTAGTGGATTTCACACACTTACACAGTGGACGTAGGCCTTCAACAGGCTGAACCACATAATTCTGGTGTTTTTCCTCTTTGCGCCATCTATTCCTGCTGTTATATTGGATATTTTTTTACCATTATTGTGTCTGTGTGAGATCATTATCACTTTGACCTGGTGCTACTAATTCTGGTATCATCAGTCTAGTGTTGTCTATAGGAATGAGTATTATCATCTCTTCCCTTCTCTAGCTTATACTCACCAAAGTCTCTGGTGATGAACCAGTCCACCCCTCTCGTGGAGGCATTTCACCATTGAAAGAGATCTAGTTAAGCTTCTAAGCTTCTACTCTTAAGTTTATATCTCATCCATCAGGTTTCAAACATGGCATCATAATTTTCACAACAAGTTGGTGGTCCTAGCTTTAGCCATGTGCCTTCTCGATCAGAAATAGTGGAGGTGGCAGAGTAATTGAAGTCATTAGTGGCAAACCAATAGGCGATGCGGGAGCACCTCACGTCCTTCGGCTAAAATTTATATATTAGAACCATTGGGGGATTACCAGAGATGATTACTTTAGTATCCATAGAACAGCATCCAGATGCCAGGGACCACCCCAAGCACCGTACAAGGATTTACCACATCTACAGTGGCAGAGAGACATTAGTGACCCTAGGTGTTTACGCCTTAGAAGGCAAGGTCAGCCCTGCTTTGAGGACCGATATGATGACTATGTGGATGAGGATGCTAAGGATGAGTTTTGGTAACCATACGAGATATCTTTTCATACTGTATTCCCTATTCAAGTTATCTAAGGGCATAGTAAGAAGTCGTGTCAAGATGCTCAACCAAGGGGCTCAACCTTTGATCGGCTAAGTAGAGGGTCAGCCTTTGAAAGGCTTGACCTGTTGGGTGGTCTCAGAGATTAATTATCTAGGTCAAGGAGTATTGTTGGCTCCATGAGAAAAGGAGTAGGGTGTTATCCCCCTATACGTTCAAGACAAGGGGCTATGAAAAGTGAACAGCCGACAGAGGTCTGTAGCAAGGGAACCTTTAGTTCGACCGGCTGAGGTGGTAGAAGATAATATCATTTGGGACGATGTTATAGAAGTGGTCAAGATGCCCTGAAATGACTCGATTTATAGGTTAGAAGACGAGATTGGATACATTCTCAAAAGCCGAGACCCCTTGCATCGAAGCTATTCATAGGGCTCTCCTTTCATGGCTAGGATCGTCAATTTTCTAACCCCTACCATGTTCAATCCACTAATGGTCACTCTTAAGTATGATGGGAGCACTAATCCAGTCCACCATGTAGAGATGTACCAATCAGCTGCATACATTTACTTAGTCTCACATGGGATGAGAAGTCATGCCTTCTGACCGGAGCTTCCCATGTATGGTTCACCTCTCTCCCTAAGAATTCAATTGAAAATTTTAAGCAGCTCGCTGAGAAATTCATACACAACTTCTGTTTGGGGTGAAACCTCAGAAAAAGACAACCCACCTGTTGTACATCAAGCAGGGGAAGAATGAGAGTCTCAGGGAGTATATTGCAAGGTTTAACAAAGAAAATCTAGAGGTCGAAGACTATGAGGAAATCATTGCAATGACAGCTCTTATAGGAGGTATGCAGAAGGGAAATTTACTCTGGAAGCTTCCTAAAGGCCAACCAAAGTCCATGGATAAGCTATTAGTGATGGTCGATAAGTTAATGAACATCAATGGCATCAAAGTACGAGGATGAAAAGGGTACTAGTAGTGGGGGAAAGTTCCAAAAGATAAACAAAGATCAAAAGAAGAGATCAGCGGATGACAAGTTCGTTGACTACACTCATCTAAATGTCAGCTGCGAATATATCCTGTATGAGATGAAGAATGATCGGTCCCTGAGGTGACTAGAAAATTTGAAAGATCATCCCCATAAGAGGAACAAAAGTATATGGTGTGAGTTCCACCAAGACCATGGGCACCTGACCAATAAGTGTTTTGCTCTCAAGGATGAAATTAAAAATATGTTAAATCTAGTAAGCTAAGAAAGTATGTAGATAATCGTAACTCTAAGGGTGGCCGAGATGACACCCAGAAGAAGAAGAAGAAAAATGACAAGTGTAAGCCAGATGCTCTAGCCGGCCGAGATGACGATGAGTCAGACGACTGTGATAAGGACGACCCTGGCCTCCCTCCTAAGTTTGCTAATCTAAAGTTCTGTCTCCATATGATCTTACATAAGGTCAAAATTATCTGCAGGGGGGCTCATTGGATGAGGAAAGGAAGTCGTTGATAGAAAGGTATATGTGGCAGAGGCCAAAGCTCTCCCTCCGAAGCCTAAAATTGGGAACTCAGTCACACTAGACCCTGTGAAAGTTAAGAGAGCAAAATTTTATATGAATACCTTAATTATTGGTTTTTCAAGATTATATTTTAAAGGGATTCTGTCTCCACACGATGACCCTTTGGTTATCATCACACTAGTACATGGTTATGAGGTGTCAAGGATTTTAGTGGATGGCTGTAGTTCGGTTGACGTTATGTTTTTGGATTATTACAAAGGTTTGGGCCTGAGCAAGAAGAGGTTGATTCCCTATCACCAACCATTTATCGGATTTAGTGGTGAGAAAGTACAGCCCCTGGGCATATATGAAATGGAAGTGAGAATGGGAAACAACTACCTGAAATGTCTTACAAGGAGGATCATCTTCTTCATCGTGGATAAAAATGTATACTCAAACTATAATATAATTCTCAGAAGGGTAGCCATCATGGAATTTGAGGTCGTTCCCTTAAAAGTCCACCAGATGATTAAATTCCCAACCTCATATGGGGTAGGGGTAATTTGAGTCACGTGAATGCTTCTTTAACTCAACCGAGGAGAGAGAAGAATACAAAAGGTTCACTATGACCTATAACATTGATACCTTAGACCCAATAGAGTAAATAAAAGAAAGAAGGGTGAGGCCACTGAGGAGGTAGAATCCAATGTCCTCAATGAGGACGAGCCAAAAAAAACATTCAAATTGGCAAAGCCCTAAAGAAGGAGGTTAAATAGGAGTTGATCAAGTTAGTGAAGAAGAGGCAGAGCATCTTTGCTTGGATCCATGAGGATATACCCTGTATTGATGAGAAGATTCTCTGCCATAAGTTGAATGTGGTCGAGGATGCAAAGTCGATCAGACAAATAAGGAGACTATACTCTCGGGAGAAGTATGATGCCATCCGAGATGAGGTGAAGAAGTTGAAAAAGGACGACTTCATCAGGGAGGTAATTTATCCTGACAGTCTTGTGAATGATGTCATTTTCCCCAAAGCCAATGTCAAATGGAGGATGTGTGTTGACTTTACGAATCTGAACAAAGCATGCCCCGAAGATATCTTCCCATTGCCTAGGATTTATCAGATGGTAGACGCTACCACCGACCATTAATTAATTATCTTTATAGATGCCTACTCAGGCTATAATGGATTTGACCGATGTTGATAATGCAACTTTCATAACAGACATGGGGACCTATTTCTACAAATTCATGCCCTTTGGATTGCAAAATATCAGGGCAACATATCAAAGGCTGGTCAATAAAATATTTGAGTACCAGATTGGGAAGACAATGGAAGTGTATATCGATGACATGTTAACTAAAAACCTTAAGGCCAACACTCACGTGGCCAACCTTGAATGTACTTTTGACACGATGGATGAGTATAAGATGAAGCTCAACCCCACTAAGTGTGTCTTTGGCATCGAAGAAGGAAAGTACTTAGGCTTTATTGTGAATTAAATGAGGATCGAGGCCAACCCCAAAAAGATCAAAACTTTGTTGGAGATGAAGACTCCCACAATAATAAAGAATGTACGGAGACTAACTGGACAAGGGGCTGCATTAAATAGGTTTGTGTCTAGAGCTACTGATAAATGTCATCCTTTCTTTAAAGTGTTGAGAAAATCTTTTGAATGCAATGATGAGTGTGATTAGTCCTTCCAAGATTTGAAATCCTATCTCGGCTCTCCACTCATGTTGTCTAGACCAGTCCAAGGAGATAAGTTCTATCTTTATTTAGCAGTGTCGAATTCTCCCATTAGTGCCTCTATTATCAAAGAAGAGGATGGAGTTCAAAAACCATTATACTTTAATAGCAAGGCCCTCTAAGGGGATGAGCAAAGATACCCTAAAATGGAGAAGTTTTGCCTCTTCTCTGATCCATGCCTCAAGGAAGATGAAGCCCTATTTCTAGGCACATACCATGGTGGTCCTCACCGACTCTCCTCTTAGACATGTCATTCATAAACCTAAGAAGTCATACAGGTTGATGGCTTGGAAAATTAAGTTAGAGCAATTATACATCTTCTACTAGCAGAGAACGACTACTTAGGGGCAGTCCCTTGCAGACTTTATAGTTGAGTTGACCTGGGATGAGGTGATTCGTCAAGAATATTTCATATTTACGACCTTTATCATTCTGTATTCTAGCACTTTTACGTTATTAATGCCTATATTTTTCCTCGTTAACCATACAACCTCGTATTTGTGCATGTATATGTTTTACAGAGGTTAATTGTGACTTTGTTGGTATTGGAACGCTAAAAGTGAGGTTCGATTGCATTTCGAAGAAGTTCCATCACCGAACGCTACTTCAAAGGAATTTTAGTCAATTAACTCTTCATTTTTTGCTCATGAGAATTCCATGGATACGTAGTTCATTGGGTTCGCATCGCGTGGCCATAAACGGTGCGTCATTTCGAGTTCGGACGATCATGTTATGGCCATTTTTGTTTTGAATATTTCCTCCCATATGAAGAACAAATGACAACAGAGAACAGAGTACCGGTCGATCATGCCCCTGTAGCCAATCAACCGCATCTTGTGATTTTGCCTTGCAAAGTAACCAGTGGGATTTAACTTAAGGGTCCGGTCAACCGGCCCCTGGCCGCCATCGACCGGGTGCATCAGTTACCCGACAATTTCCCTTTGTTCTATTTTTTTATTTTTCCTTTATTTCTTTTCCAACTTTCTATATAAACCAAATTTGGTTTTTTTTGAAAGACATCTTATAATAATTTATCATTTTCCATACTTAGGGTTAGATAGGAAATCTGGGGTTTGGAGGGTTTAGGGAGTGTGCCATTTTCTCCCTCCGAGGGTTTGCTCATATAGAGGGGTTTGCATGTCGAGGTTGTGTAGAACACTATCCCCCATCTTCTCTACCTATTCGAGGTTCCATTGTTTGTATTTCTTTATTTACCACGTTTCGCTTTCTAAGGTAGATTTACTGCTTTATTTACCGCATTTTCATCGTGCTTTCAATATTAAATTATCCTAGGTTATGTTGGATTGAACTCACCTAGGGTTGATGTGTTTCTTTACTTTGGTGATGGAGTTTACGAGTTTATTTCGAGTGGGGATTCCTAGTTATTACGCCTAGGACATTTAACGGGGTATATCATGTATGCTCCGAATTTACGACCTTGAGTGTGTAATTTCGGGGTATTTGTTGATGCCAAAATCTTATTAAACTTTTATGCAAATTTAGGTGTGTGACAACTCTTAATTTAATTAACTGTCCAAACGAGACGCAATCTTAATAATTCGTTAACCCATGTAACCATTTTATAATAATTAAATCAGGGTGAGGGATCTCCGACGCAACCTATAGTTTTTATTCTCTTTTGTTAGTCTAGTTTAATTATATACCTAGATTAAGTTTTCTTTTCTTTTAATCACCTTTTACATTTTTGTTCCTGAAATAATAATTCCATTACAACCTAGCAACAATCTATGTGGATTCGATACCCGAACTTGGACGTTATACTCCCTTTTTGAGTGTAGTCATAAGTTTAGGTTTTTGTATAAAGCTAGTGAGGCAAAAATAAAATGACCGGCGCGTAGGTGACTCTCGCGTCGTGGTAAAACCCATCCTAATCATGAAGCCGATACTGAAGATATTGAAGCTACAGCTTGTGAACAAAAGAGCAGGATGTGTCCTCCCCCGGTCAAGGTCAAGACGGGTTCAGGAAAAAATAAGGTGTTTGAGAATGAGGAGGAGCGATATTTTTTCAAGAATGGGACCCTGGAAGATGGTAGTTTTTCTCAAAGTGGAACAGTGTGGAACCTCTTCGTTGATGGATCTTCATATGAGAATGGAAGTGGGGCAGGACTAATAGTGTCGGCACTAGACGGGACCGATATTGAGTATGCATTGAGGTTGAACTTCAAAGCCTCTAATAATGAATCAGAGTATGGGGATCTCCTATCAGGCCTCTCCCTTGCTCGAGCACTAAATATTGGTTAACTCCTTATCCATAGTGATTTTAGGTTGGTTGTCAACCAAAAACTGGAGGTATATGAGCCCAAAAACGACAGAATAGCCAAGTACTTGGGAACGGTTAAGACAGCATTGAAGCAATTTTAGCGAAGTAAAGATGGAAAGAATACCCCATATAGACAATGGCACAGTCGATGCTCTGGCAAGGTTAACCTCGGCCACTAAAACTAAAATTAGAAGAACAACCCCAGTAGAGATTCTCCATCGACCAGCGATTCAAGGAGAAGAAACTACTGTGGAATTTTGTTTCAACTTAAGCATGGGAGATTCCTAGATGGATCCTAACATCCGATATAATAAAGAAGGGGAATTTCCACAGTCTAAAGTCGAAAGGAACAAGCTAAGTTATAAAGCATCCAAGTTCTCTCTCATAAGAGACATCTTATATAAAAAGGGTTCTTGCTTCCTCTACCTAGATGTGTCCTTCAATCTAAGGTAGAGTCTATTTTAAAGGACGTGCATGAAGTTTCCTGCTCCATCCATATTAGAGGGAGGTCATTAGCTAAGAGGATCATCACTTAGGGTTACTAGTGGTCGACATTGGCCAATGATACAACTTCATGTGTTAATAAATATGATAAGTGCTAGAGATTTGCCACCATACGCCATTAGCCTCATCAGCCTCTTACCTCTATTGCCTCTCCTTGGCCATTTGCAGCCTTGGGGATTGATTTTTTTGGTCCATTGCCAAGAGATGTGAACAATTAATGTTATTTGATTATGGTGACTGACTATTTTATAAAGTAGGTAGATGTCGAGCGTATGATTATAATCGTATAGAAGAAAGCTTTCTAATTTATCTGTAAAAACATAATTTGTAGATACGGCCTACCTAATACCCTAATTTCTCATAAAGAGATGCAATTAAGGAACATCTACCTAGGGAAATATTGTGAATGAGTTGACATTAAGCATTTTTTTCTCCACTCCTAGATGACCCAGGGCCAATGGGCGGACAAAAGTGATGAACGGATTAGTTATTGAGGGAATCAAGAAGATATTGGAGGATTCCAAAGGGATAGGAATTGAAGAGGTGTATGTTTTCCTTTGGGCTTATAGGATGACGGAGAGGACTCCGACTGGGGAAACTCCACTCATGCTGGCTTATGGCTTAAAGGCAGTGGTATCGACAGAGGTAGGTCTCCCAACCCATAGAGTATAGACGTATGAACCAAAGTAGAATGTGGAAGAGAGGATACTGGACTTGAATCTTATAGAGAAGTGAAGAGAAGATGCGGATGTTAGATAAGATACCTATCAACAAAGGACAACAAAGTTCTACAATAAGATGGTGAAAGTCTGGCCACTAGAAATTGGAGACCTTGTGCTTAAGAAGGCGTGGCAGAATCCTAACAAGCTTCATTCGAATTGGAATGGTTCATATAGAGTGGTTGAGGAGGTGGTTCCAGGGACATGTCGCTTGGAAAACTTGGAAGGAGAGCCATTCTCCAACCCATGGAACATCGACCATCTCAAAAAATGCTACCAGTAAGAATTCTTATTGTCTCTTTTTAATTTTGATAAATACATGTATATGAGAAACAAATGATGAATCAAAAATAAATGAAGCTCAATAAATATTTCCAAGTGTTCCCTCATATTTTGTCTATTTTTTTTAATATTTGTTTCTTGTATGTATCAACTCATCTTAAGCTATAAAACATCATTCGTGGTGAAGTAGCCTTAAGTTTCTCTCAGTGACATGACAGTCCAGACGGGGTTGACCTCATTCGTGCACTGTCAATAACATAAAGAGTGGTTCATTTATTAAACATCATTAACTTGGTGGAAATTATCTCTTGGCCTAGACGACAGTGCATGGACGAGATGACACTCATCCATACACTCTTAAAATGATGAGAGGGGACTTGTGATACAACACCATAATTTGGTGGACTCAAATTCAAATTCACTTCGTTGTGGTTCATTTATTAAGCATCATTAACCTGGTGAAAATTCTCTCTCGACCGAGATGACAGTGCATGGACGAGATGACACTCATCCATCACTACACCAAAAATGTTAATCTAGCATGCTTGGACGAGGAGAATCTGGCACAGTTAAGAGCCGTGCCAAATTGTATCACGATTTAAAACCATGCCAGATTTTAGCATGGTTTATTAAAATAACAAAACCCTAAATCAATAACCCTTAGCTCATTATTTTCAACAAAAAAAAGAGGATTCTCTCGCTCACTCAGCCGAAACCAAATAATCCACCCATACCTGAGATCTTCCTCCCAACCTGAACCTACCCAGGCTACCCCAACCCTGGACATCTTCTTCCTTAAGAAACTTCGTTCATCTTCTTCCTCGAGAAAACCTCGGCCTCTTCTTCCTCATGTAGATTAACTCATTTTTAGAAAACACGACTTTAGTTTTTCTTGGATTATTAGGTGTTTATAATATGAGATTTCCTTTTTTGATTGATTATTAGTTGTTTAAATTAAGCGATTTCAGGTGTTTATAAACTTTCAATGGTTACATTCAATTGGGTTGGATTTAGGTATTGCTCAAAACCTAAGTTTCTAGTGTCTATGGTAGTTTTGGTTATTTTATGGTGTTTCTTGCTAAAAATTCAAATTTTTTACACTCTTACTCTTGTATACACACATTGTTCTTCAATGTATTTTTTTGGTGAAAGTTTTAGCAATAATATCATACAAACATAGTCACCGTAGACATTTTCAAACTCCCTCCTCTAACATTTCAACAAAATGCCTAAATGAAATTTTCAACCCATTTTGTTCAAGTTACACCCAAACTTCAATTAGTTCTTTCTAAACACTAATGTATCTGCATTTATCCTTGTTGTGTAGACTCAAATGGCACCCAAAAAATAAAATTCAAAAATTATTGTGGTTGATTTGAGAGTTTTATGAGTCGAGATGAGAAATCGTGGGCAGCCACTTACTATGGCAAGGGACGCCCAATTATTCATTAGCGCACCATTATCTTTGATCATTTCTCGATCCCATTCGCACTATCCTATAGCGTCATCTTTGGGAGGCCCATTTATTAAAGCAAAATGAATCTAATGATTATTGGGTGCGACTAGTCTACACCTCATTCGTTTCTTTGGGGAATAACGCTCATGAGGCTTATGCCTGTGATGATTTTTCATTATTTTCGAATATTAAGATTTTTTAACTTTGAATACCGTAGTAGATATACGATTTTCTTGATAATTAAGGGCTCATTTGATTGTTTAACATTTGTTTGTAGCAGTGAGTTAGGACCTATGGAGTTAGGATGTTTGCTTTGGTATAATTTTGGTTTATTTTTAAGTGATGTTTGTTTACACACAAGACTTTCCCTGATTCATTATTGTCAGTGATGTTTAGACATAAGGCTTGTCCTAGTTCATTTATACACAAGTTTTAAGGTTGCAATAGCTTCATTTAACTTCAGAAATCGATTACACTATTACTTAAAATCAACATAGTTGTACATGCGGTCTTCAGTTAGTTAGATAATGTCGTGTCTGTGATGATCATAACATTACCAAAACTTTTGTGTAAAAAATGTATTCATCTTTGACGTGATTCTCTTAATAAATTGTTTTTCCAATTCAAGAACATTAACATCTTTTAAATATGGTGGTCTTGTAGGAGCTTTGACAACTATGTGTAAGGGTGAAACATGCCTTATGGAATACTGATCTGCTATGATTATTTGGGAAAAAATGTTCAGGTTCATTCACTATTGTTCAAACGTATCTATTATATTGTACAATCACTTATATTCATGTTCTTACCAACCCCCAACGAATAGGATTGGAACTACTCATCTTCTTTTCCACTATTTTTCCAACTCTTCATAAAATTGATATGTTATTCAATCTTTTTCCTACATTGTAATAAAATATGTCCCTACTTTATTATTTAACAACAAGAAATTTCGAAAGAAACTTTTATATTTAAATTACAATGTCATCAGGTATGTCTCCTTAATGTAAATTCTCCCATTTACATGCGTTGGGAACTTCTGCTTGATACATGTGAGTCTTGTGCTTGTTTTGAATGTGGTTGGTGAATATGTAAATTCATGAGACGTACAATCTAGACATTTCATATTTTTTTATTGGTAAATAATTACATGTTATGGATCTTGCTGTTTAAAATGGGAATTACAACGTTAGTGAAATACTTATGCTTTCTTTGTTCAAAAAACAAAGCCAACACAACACATATTCATGAACCTTGGAAAATATTGTAAAATATTGAATTATAGTTGATGATGATCATATCCAACACAACACATATTCATCTATTTTTTCACTCATCTCTAAGGTTAGTCATTCGTGTAATTAACGTATTGTTAGTGATGGATACAGTAGTTTGGTTTAGGAGGAAAAATATGGCATAATTTTTAAGCATAAAAATTATTTAACTATGAGTGAAAAGATTAATTAACAAATTTAAGTTTGTAATTAGTAAAATATGTTTCCAGATTGTGTATATTCCGCATATGGTTATATTATTGTTTTTAATTTACATTGATCTAATAAATTTAGTTTGTGAATTAATATTTAAAATCAAACTTGATCATTTCGTACCAAACTATTCCATATGCAAGTACTTTAGCTACTTCTTTTTAGCATAAGAGAAACAAAGTAAATGATTTTGAAAATAAAATAATTGTTTCCCCCCTCATCTAGGTCGGTAAAATAATCCTAACTCAATACTGAAATGAGCTCTGTCAGTTTGTAGCCCTTCAGATGTCGACTTGTAAACTAACCAATTGTGTGCACAATATATACATTATCAAATTGTTGAAAACCTTAATGTTACATAAATGATACGTAATAGTAAATAAATAGATAAAGACTAATGAAGTTAGCTAGAGCAATACCATACTCTAGCTTGGTTGCTAGATTAAATGGGCTTGCTGAAATCAGCTTATATGATGATCAAGATAGACTAAACTTCGTTTGGATCTCTTTATTATTAAAAACCAAAATTGACCAACCCTATACTCAGCTCAGCTTGTTTACAGTCTTATACAATACAACATCCATCACTTTGGCTACCAATTATTGGAGAAACTTTCCCATATGCGGAGATGATGGAAAAGTCTTGATATATTTAGAGTAGATTGGAAAATATTCTCTGAGCTATCAAATTAGTGAAAAGTATATCATTCATCTGGAGTTTGTTAGCCTAGCATAAGCCAAGCACCTCAAAAATGAGAAATGGTGCTTAATAGTTAAGTAGGTGCAATAGGTACTTCAAATTCCCAGACTCAAAGAAATCTCAAAACTTTATGTTTTTCTCATAGACCATGTTGTTTATGTATTTCTGAGCCCAAACTTCCTTTTTCTTCTATTCCTATTCACTATCGGAATTCTCTTGGAATGACTATGTTATCCGTAGATATTAGAGGGGATTTTCTTTCTAACATATGCATTTTTCACTTAGTTAAATTGTCATATTCATCTATTATCTCTTACTATTCTCAACAGATCACCATTCAATCTAAAATGGTTGTAATTTGTAGCATCATTTCCTTCATCAATGCCTCAACATATTATGCTCAAAGGAAGTTTATGTCTTCATCTCCAAAATATCAAAAATTATTTTTCTCTTCTGTGGTCTCTTGTTGGAGATTTTATTTAATTACTTAGCAATCATGAGAGTACAGAACCTTGCCCTCCTCTTAGAATTTCTTATGAGGAATTCCAGCATATGTTTGATTCAAGTGATCTAATTCATTTTGATATAGTGGGTGTTGAATTCACTTGGGTGAAAAGTGAGAATTTGGAAGTTAAAAGAAGACTTGACATAAGTCTTTGCAACAATTAAAGGATAAACGCTTAGGACTTATGTAATTATTTTGCCATTTTTCTATGCTGACAAGGAACTTACTTAATCCGACAAATAACCCTTCATCCAACAGTTAACACTTGGTTTCAATGTTGGATCATTATAGTATTCTGTCTAAAAATTTAAGAGATTAGTATCATGTAATTATAATGTGATTTGTATGTGACAAAAATTCTCCACCACCACTCTCAATAATTAATTAAAAAAATAACTACCTAACCTTAACATCTAAATTTACAAGAATACTAGTTCATTATGATAACCATTTAACATCTCAAAAGGCGCAAAAGCATAAATTTCTCTTAAAATAATTCATATCCCCCCACATTCACAGAAATATTTATATACATCATCACTCTCTTTATCTACCATGGTGTAACACCCCGCATTTTTAGAGATAATTAAATTTCACAAATGGGTGTAATTTGGAAATTTGAGAAATTTCTCGAAATAATAATTTTTGGAGTTTATGGGTGTTAGATGATTTTCGAAGCATGTTATAACTAATTTGAGGAATAAGTATATGAGAAGGATTATTTTATTATAGGTCACAGTTGAGTAATGCGACAGAGGACAATATTTTAATTGGAAACCCCGCATTAAGACGTATTGGGTTTAATTAGTGGATTTTGATCAAGTACCTCGAAAGGAAATTTTGAGTGTGCGGTTGATTTCGAAAAGGCCGAGATTGTCAGAATAGAGTATCCGAGAGTAGTATTTGGATTCCAAGAATTTTTGGGTTAAAAGGAACTCGTAATTGAGTAAACGAGTCATTTTTGGGTTGAAAGAGATAAACCCTTATTTTCCCCTATATAAGGCATGGGAGGGGGAAAGAAGAAAGGAAAAAGAGAGAAAAGAAAGAGCAGAGGAAAGGAGGAGATAAAAGAGGAAGAAACGGGAGGTTCCGGCCAAACTTCACGAGATTCGACTCGGGATCATCGGATTGCCTTCTTTATTTTAAGCATAAATCTCATATCGTAGTCGGTAGAGATAAACCACAAAGATTTTTGGGATGGGTTTTTATGAATGAAAATTGGTTTTCAATTCGAGTAAGTTAAACGAGTAAACCCCGAATAATTGTCAATTCGAGAAACTTAGGAATTTATTAAAATAAATTGTTGGTTATGGGTTCTAGGATGTTTAGAACCCTTTTTATAGGTGTATATGTTGTTAATTGAGGTTGGAGGATGTTGGTAGAGGAGATAAAAGCATGGGGGAAGCTTTAATGGCTAAAACAGCTTCTCGGAGAATAAGCTGCCCGAAGTGATCGATCGATCGATGGCCAAGGGTCAATCGATCGCTCCTTCGGATTTTTGGCAATTTTGCATAGGTTTAATTATATGGGTTGAATTCCAATTTTAAATTGATTCTAGCTTATTTATTTGAGGAAATAAATTCTTAACTAAGGAAGATATATATATCCAATTGAGGGAATTTATAGCGGCTAGGAGGGTGCTAAATTGGTGTGGCACTAAAAATTATATTTTCGAGGAGAATAAATGGATTAAGAAAATAAAGGTTTAGGGTTCCTAAAATAGAGTGGGGACCTATAAATTATTATTTAAGTGAAATGTAGACCTTGGGTTCATGTAAAATGGAATCCATGACTTATTAATTTAAGGGTGTTTAGGGCGAGTAACACTCGAGTTGATATTTCGGTGGGGGATTGTACATATAGAATTAAGTATCTAGAGAATGTAATTATGTGTCTAATTGTGTGTGAGAAAATCCTACAAGACGAATAGGATGAAATTAGGATATAGGGTAAAGAGGATTTAGCGGCTTCCTGACACATCGTCATTATAAGTGGTTCGATACTTATGAGAATTAAGATAAGTCAATGGTACACTTATCTAATTAGTACGAATTGGTACATTAGGGTTTGTGTACAAGTCCTTAAATAGCGATTAAGTTGTGAGTTATATTTAAGAGAGAGAATACTTATGAGATTAGTATTTAAGTAGGAGAATACTTAAATATTGTTATGAGATTGGCAATTGTAGCCATATATACATTTGAGGAGTGATAAATGTATATATATATAACATGATACGGATATGTATATATATCTACGTGTGGATGGTATATAGATATATGTGAAACATACCCCCTCTCATGCTATCATGGGAAGTTGTGCGATGTGGGTGAGGCCCCTGGCTTGAGGAGCAGGGAGCGTATAGTCCCCAGGTCATAGCGTCCATTGTTATATTGTGTGATTTTTATTAGGGGTGAGACGTGGTGGGTATGTTTCGTCTCATTTCCGGGGAGGAACTATGACCTCTTCCCAGACGTTGTGATTTATGACCGCGATGTCGGTGATATTGAGTCCGACCGCTTGTCCCCAGGATGGTATGGGAGTGATACCCTGGAAGATGATAGCATTGAGAGATCGCATCCTCGATTTATAGCTCATAGGGATGGTTATTACACTTGTGTGTATATTATATTACATGTGAATGAGAACAAGATATTATTCTATTAGAGTAAAGAGATAAAATGAAAAAAGGATTAATTCTCATTCCAGGAGATTATATCCGGACGTGTATAATGATATGCATATAAAAATCAGTATGATAATGTATATAATTATATGAGTATACCTATTTATGTTGTGCACTGAGGGCCTAATGGATCTCCACGAACAACACTGCCAAGTAGTAGTTTATCGGGGGGGTTTCTCATTTGGATTTCGCTTCGCGAGACACCCCACGCACGAATTTAGCGTAGTGTTGGTAATGGAGAGAAGTTTATCCCTTAGTACCCGGTTTACTTAGGACCTTAGGGTTTGGGGGTGACGGATTAGTTAGGTAGCGTATCTTGACTACGATGTTTAGAGGGATGCGCTAGGTGTGCACTATTGGAAGAGAGGTGAGGAGTATCTCATGGGAGTGCGATACCAATTTAAATATGAGATAAAATAGATTTTAAAAATAACGCATTTATGCACTTGCAAAATATTTTCACAACTCGGGCTCTGACCCATTTTTATATTTTTTTCTCTCTTGTTATATGTATTATATATATATAGGTGTCTAGACACAGGGATGCCTGGATGATGATCCTTTCGAGTCAGACGTCAGCTGCAGCAGCTGTGGATGCCTGCAGGTTTTCTTTAGATGCTTTTATCATTGTAATCTAGATAGGAGTTACTATATAAATACTCGGGTCAAAAGCCCACTGCATTTATTTAATCTTTTATCGCTTTTAATGCGGAATTCGGTTTGGTTGTATTATATTTGAACCGGATGTTCGGTTATTTTATCTATTTTCGGTTTCTTTTATATAAACTGTGTGAATTTTTCAATTGATTTATTTTGTTTAATAGATTAGTTAAATAAAATTTTGACGCCAGCTTAATAGGTTATTAGTAATTAATTTTGTTTTCAACAGTTATGCTAAGAATGATCCATATGCGACTCTTGTTTTAATTTGGTACAGGAGTGATCACCCGGTATTTTATTAGGCGTTGTGTCATAGATGGTATAAGAGCATCAGGTTCTAGTGTCCGTAGGAATATGTGCGGACGTACTACGCTTTCAGCGTTGTTCTTGATTTGTTATAGAGCCTTATGATTAGGATTGTTGATTCCTCTTGTGATATTTCGTTCTCCTGCCATATTGTGAGATTATTGTAATCTTTTGCATGATCGTTTGAGGTTCGTGTGCTGATCAAGGAAGGTCGTGATGAAGGCAGCAGGGCGTGGGGCTTAGTTGGAGCTATGAGTTGAAGTTGGAGATTAGGACCGCAGTAGAGGTTATCCTCCTTGTGGCATTTATTAAGAATTATTGCAACGAATACTAAAGAATAGTAGTTGTAAGTATCCAAGTACCGCTATAGTACAGAGTGGTACTGAAGTGGAATTACCTGGTGAAGCTAAGGGTTCGAAAGGGTACTTTGATAAGGACCATGATTTGAAGTTAATTCATGCGAAGGCAGTGTAGCATTAGTCAGTGGAAGTAGAAGGCTCAGAAGCTTTGACTTAGAGAAGGGTATGGAAATACCCAGATGTGAAAATTTGAGGAAAATATTTCATTCGTTGGAGCAATATTGAAATGGTGGGAATGGTGATAACCATATTCAAGGGAGCAGGATGTTTTGCCCCTAAAGGGATCTTACGGATAGTTTTTAACAGTGAGTCCCCAGGATTTACCATGAATGAAAAGAATGCAGTTTTAAATTATTCACGTGAGGATTTGTCAGAGGCCGACAGTGAATAAAGAAAGTTATGGATAAGTGAACTTTGTACTAAATCAAGGTAAGTACAATAAAAAGAGAGTTCTTTAGAGGAGTGATAGGCTCACTATAGAAGTGTTGCTAATAATTATAGAGAATGTGTTTGTTCAAGGACCCCGTTGCTGGACATCCACCGGGGGAATTCGTTAAAACAGGGTTGTTAAGGCCGGTGGTGGAGTTTCCTTTTTATGAAGAAGTTAAGAGGAACTAGTAAAGTGATTTTCTGGATCGCGGCTTTGGAGTCCAAGATACTGATAACCTTAAAAGGGTCAGGGTGACACGAGATGGGGAATGTTGTAATGTGGAGCATATAACCATACGGTTAGTCATTGCCTAGTGGGAGTTAAGGGGCAAGAGTATGGTGCCTAGGTGGGGCATTGATTAAAATAATTTTGGGGTTCAGTTACGGCAAGTGTACCAGGTTCGAAAACATTTTTGAGTAACTAGGGAGATAGGTGAAGTTGTTATTATGAGTTTCACCTGAGTTGAAGGAGGTATGTTCTGTGTGACAAGATTGAGTCACAATGTTTTATTAGCCCATGATTCGTGTGTGTGATTCAAGTTTACAAATAGTATCGATAACATTATGTAGTATATGTTTATGTGTTTTCCGCGACAGCGGGGATCTATTTTTTTCCATTCGCTGTAAAGAGCGGGTGTTAGTATTTTGAGTTTATATCAGATTGGTATTACTCATTTTGTGTGTGTTATACGAGTATGGTGTTATTTTGAGTAGAATATGATATTCATTGTTCAGAGCGATAGCAGGCTAATGATGGCAAGACTATCGTGTTTGTGGTTCCAGGGTGGAACGGGTTGTTGTTGCGATATCTCACCTGGATACAGGCTGAGTTCACCTTTATTATATGTATGGATGGAAATGAGAAGATGTTTCATTATCATAATTAGAGTGCGTGTCGACCTTATAGATATGAATTAAGGTATGCAAGGTTAATTATTGAGCTATGAGTTTAATCTCATTATTAGTTGCACAAGGACTTAGTGTTAGTGCCAGCACTTAGTGGTGTGGCTCCTGGACAGAGATAGGAGTTCAGACCACATTTTGTTGAAAGAGGGGATAGGGTTATCCCGGTTGCATATTTGAAGTTAACGGACCTCCATGACCGACAAAGTTAAGTAGGAGTGTCTTGGAGGGGTTCCTTATTTGGATTTCGCTTTGCGAGACGCTCCATGCATGAACCTTAACGATGTCGGGAGTGGAGAGATGTTATAGGGTGCAAGGATGTTGGTTTTGTCGATAAGTCATATAGTGTGGAGGAAACACTATAGACTGAGGGTCGCATGATGATGGTATGCTTATGGAAATATAATGCTATGGAGAAGCACTAAAATGGTTATCTCACCACAAGTAGGTGGGTGAGGCAGGATTTAGAGAAATTGATTTGAGGATTATAATAGGACTTAATGAAACAGTGAATTTTGGAGGAAGTAAATTTTGGGTATCATGCTCGTAACACTTTTGCAGAGAATTGGAGCCTCGATTAGTTAGATTTTTCTTTTCACCTAGGAGTAAGGATAGAATAGTAGAAATGCGTTAATAGGTTAGCGAGGTAAGACTTAGGATGTCCCACTGGTGTGCCTTAGGCCATTATATCTCGATGATCGACGATGCGAGGGAGTAGTGTAACGGGAGGGTTCCTTGTTTGGATTTCTCTTTGCGAGACGTCTCACGCATGAAACCGAGCACATGTCGAAAGTTGAGAGAGGTCTTGGGCACTAGGGACATAGTTAGGATAATACTAATTCTATGGTTGTAGGAAACACATTGATCTTAGGGTTATTAGGAAGTAAGGCCAGTAGAGTTAGTGGCCCCGATATAAGAAGATTGTGGGAATTAAACCACAAGAAGATTGGTTGATTAACCTTGAGAAGAATTGAATTTTGCAGGTTAGGAAAACCCATGTGTGAGTATTACGCCTAGGAAATAAGGCCCATTGTTTAGAGAAAGATTACGTGTCATTTACAATATTTTTGTAGAGAATGACGGGTTAAAAAGGTGTATGGGCACCCTGGTAAGTTGGTTTATATACCTCCTGAAATAGAAGGGGCGCCTTATATAAAGTTGAAGAATATACTGTGAGGCAGTTATAAGTAAGATTGCAATTTGTTGGATGGAATGTCGTACGAGGCACACGATAACCCTATAATGTAGGCGAAAACAAGAGTTGGTACACCTAAGATGAGCAATCAGATGACGCGAATAGTTAAGCGTTAGAGTGATTTCCTTTTTAGGAGAATTATATATCCTGGTGTAGATGAGCGGACGCTTAGAATCGTGATTCTCTGGTGATATTTACACATTAGAACGGCGGTTATAGGCTCATTTTAGCTATAGATGGCACTAGAAATGATGGGTGTGAGAAGACGTTATTAGAGTCACCTTACGGTGAGGTAGTAATGTAGCACATATGGATTTTGTAAGCTAGTGCGTTATAGTATAAACCTTGCGATAGGTTGGTACCGAATGAGTGTATGGATGAGGTGTAATTAGTAATCCTAGGTTGGTGGAGTAGGTCATATCCGAATTTCGAGGAAGAAATTCCTTTGTAAAGGGGGGGTATGTAACACCTCGCATTTTTAGAGATAATTAAATTTCACAAATGGGTGTAATTGGAAAATTCGAGGAATTTCTCGGAATTATAATTTTTGGAGTTTCTGAGTGTTAGATGATTTTCGATGCCTGTTATAACTACTTTTGGGAATAAGTACATGAGAAGGATTATTTTATTACATGTCGCAGTTGTGTAAAGCGACAGAGGACAGTATTTTAATTGGACAACCCGCATTGAGACGTATTGGGTTTAATTAGTGGATTGCAATCAAGTACCTTGGATGGAGATTTCGAGTGTGTGGTTGATTTTAAAAAGGCCGAGATAGTCAGAATAGAGTATCTAGGTGTAGTATTTGGATTCGGAGAATTTTTGGGTTAAAAGGAACTCGTAATTGAGTAAACGAGTCATTTTTGGGTTTAAAGAGATAAACCCTTATTGCTCCCTATATAAGGCATGGGAGGGGGAAAGAAGAAAGGAAACAGAGAGAAAAGAAAGAGGAAAGGAAAGGAGGAGAGAAAAGAGGAATAAAAGGGAGGTTCCGGCCAAACTTCACGGGATTCGACTCGAGATCGCCGGATTTTATCCACGAGGCAAGTGTTTACTTGTTTTCTTTATTTTAAGCATAAATCTCAGATCGTAGTTGGTAGTGATAAACCACAAAGATTTTCAGGATGGGTTTTTGTGAATCAAAACGGGTTTTCGGAAGTTAAACGAGTAAACCCCGAATAATTGCCAATTCGAGAAACTTAGGAATTTATTAAAATAAATTATTGGTTATGGGTTCTAGGATGTTTAGAACCCTTTTTATAGGTGTATATGTTGTTGATTGAGGTTGGAGGATCTTGGGAGAGGAGATAAAATCTTGGGGGAAGCTTTAATTGCTGAAACAGCTTCGAGGAGAAGAAGCTTCCCGAAGTGATCGATCGAACGATGGCCAAGGGTCGATCGATCGATCCTTCAGGATTTTTGGCAATTTTGCCTGGGGTTAATTATATGGGATGAATTCCAATTTTAAATTGATTCTAGCTTATTTATTTGAGGAAATAAATGCTTAACTAAGGAAGATATATTTATCCAATTGAGGGAATTTGTGGCGGCTAGGAGGGTGTTAAATTGGTGTGGCACTAAAAATTATATTTTCAAGGAAAATAAAGGTTTAGGGTTCCAAAAATAGAGTGGGGACCTATAAATTATTATTTAAGCGAAATGTAGACCTTGGGATCACGGAAAATGGAATCCATGACTTATTTATTTAAGGGTATTTAGGGCAAGTAACACTCGAGCTGATATTTCGGTGGGGGATTGTACGTATAGAATTAAGTACGTAGAGAATGTAATTATGTGTAAAATTGTGTGTGAGAAAATCCTACAAGGTGAATTGGATGAAATTGGGATATAGGCTAAAGAGGATTTAGCGGTTGCCCGACACGTCTATTGACGACGGTCATTATAGGTGGTGCGATACTTATGAGAATTAAGATAAGTCAATGGTACACTTATCTAATTAGTACGAATTGGTACATTAGGGTTTATGTACAAGTCCTTAAATAGTGATTAAGGTGTGAGTTATATTTAAGAGAGAGAATACTTATGAGATTAGTATTTAAGTAGGAGAATACTTAAATATTGTTATGACATTGGCAATTGTAGCCATAAATACTTTTGAGGAGTGGTAAATGTATATATATATATATATATATATATACGATGTGATTACAGTATATATATAATATGATACGAATATGTATATATATCTATGTGTGGATGATATATATATATATATATATATATATGAGAAGCATACCCCCTCTAATACTATCTTGGGAAGTTGCGCGACGTGGGTGAGGCCCCTGGCCTGAGAAGCAGGGAGCGTATAGTCCCCAGGTAATAGCGTCCATTGTTATATTGTGTGATTTTTATTAGGGGTGAGACGTGGTGGGTATGTTTCATCTCATTTATGGGGAGGAACTATGATCGCTTCCCAGACGTTGTGATTTGTGACTGCGATGTCATTGATATTGAGTCCGACCGTTGGTCCCCAGGATGGTATGTGAGTGATGCCCTGGAAGATGATAGCAATGAGAGACTGCATCCTCGAGTTATAACTCGTAGGGATGGTTATTATACATGTGTGTATAGTATATTAAATGTGCATGAGAACAATATATTATTCTATTAGAGTAAAGAGATAAAATGAAAAAAGGATTAATTCTCATTCCGGGAGATTATATTCGGACGTATATAATGATATGTATAAAAAAGTGAGTATGATAATGTATATAATTATATGAGTATACCAATTTATGTTCTGTACTGAGGGTCTAATGGATCTCAACGAACAACACTGCCAAGTAGTTGTGTATCGGGGGGTTCCTTGTTTGGATTTCGCTTTGCGAGACACCCCGCATAAGAATTTAGCGCAATGTTGGGAATGGAGAGAAGTTTAGCCCTTAGTACCCAGTTTACTTAGGACCTTAGGGTTTAGGGGTGACGGATTAGTTAGGCAGCGTAGCTAGACTACGATGTTTAGAGGGATGAACTAGGTGTGCACTATTAGAAGAGAGGTGAGGATTATCACATGGGAGTGCGATACCAAATTAAATATGAGATAAAACAAATTTTAAAAATAACGCATTTATGCACTTGAAAAATATTTTCACAACTCGGGCTCTGACCCGTTTATATATTTTTCCTCTCTTGCTATATATTATATATATATAGGTATCCATACATAGGGACAATTGGATGATGATCCTTTCGAGTCAGACGTCAGCTGCAGCAGTTGTGCATGCCTGCAAGTTTTCTTTAGATGCTTGTATCCTTGTAATCTAGATAGGAGTTACTGTATAAATACTCGGGTCAAAATCCCACTGCATTTATTTATTCATTTATCGCTTTTATTGCAGAATTCGATTTGGTTGTATTATATTTGAACCGAGTGTTCGGTTATTTTATCTCTTTCCGGTTTCTTTTATATAAATTGTGTGAATTTTTCAATTGATTTATTTTGTTTAAAAGATTAGTTAAATAAAATCTTGACGCCATCCTAATAGGTTATTAGTAATTAATTTGGTTTTCGACGGTGATGCTAAGAATGATTCATATGCGACTCCTGTTTTAATTTGGTATAGGAGTGATCGCCCGCTATATTATTAGGCGGGATGTCACACATTGGAAGATCCATGTTACCTAGAATAATTTATAAATTTTGGGCTGCTGAATTTATTGTAAAACCCAATATAATATTGAGAATATGGCGATAATTTGCAAATGTCTACACTTAAGCTTAAAAACATGTCGTTAGAGGGAAAAAACCCAAACCAGTCCCCAAATGGCCCCGTAAGAGGTATAAACACCTCGCATGGGACTTTTGTAACTCGTAGTGACTAACCATGTAGTCACGGGTCTCCTTGTTTGAGAATATGGCGATAATTTGAAAATATCTAGACTTGGGATAAAAAACATGTTGTTAACAGGGTAAACCCAAACTAGCCCCCAAATGGTCCCGTAAGAGGCACTAGCACCTCGCATGGGATCAATGTAACTCCTAGGAATTGACAGCGTAGGCACAGGTCTCTTGGTTTGAGAATATGACCATAATTTGAAAATATCTAGACTTGGACTTAAAAACATGCCGTTAAAAGGGTGCAAATCCAAATCAGCCCCCAAACGATCCCGTAAGAGGCACTAACATCTCGCACGGGACCAATGTAACTCATATGAATTGATCGCGTAGTCATGGGTCTTCTGATTTGATAATTTGACGATAATTTGAAAACATCTAGGTTAGGCTTAAAAACAAGTCGTTAAAGTGTGAAACCCCAAACCAGCCCCCAAAAGGTATCGTAAGAGGCATGAACACCTCGCACGGGAGTAACGTAACTTATGCAACTGACCGCATAGTCACAAGTCTCTCGATTTGAGAATATGAGGATAATTTGAAAACATCTAGATTGTGCTTAAAAACATGTTGTTTGATGGTGAAAACTCAAACTAACCCCCAAACAGCCCCGTAAGAGGCACTAACGCCTCGCATGGGACTAATGTAACTCGTAGGAACTGATCGTGTAGTCATGGATCTCCTGATTTGAGAATATGACATTAATTTTAAAATATCTAGATTAGGCCTAAAAACATGTTGTTAGAGGGTGAATACCTAAATAAACCCTCAAGCGGTCCCGTAAGAGGCACTAACACCTCGCAGGGGACCAATGTAACTTGTAAGAATTGGCCGCGTAGGCATGGGTCCCCGTTTGGAAATATGATGATAATTTAAAAATATCTAAACTAGGCTTAAAAACAAGCCGTTAAAGGGAGAAAACTCAAATCAACACCCAAACAGACCTGTAAGAGGTATGAACAGCTCGCCGGGGACCAATGTAACTTGTAGGAACTGATCACGTAGTCACGTCTCTCGGTTTGAGAATATGAGATAATTTGAAAATATGTAGATTATGCTTAAAAACATGACTTGTCAGGGTGAAAACTCAAACCAACCCCCAAACAGCCCAGTAAGAGGCACTAACACTTCGTATGGTACTAATATAACTTTTAGGAACTAATCATGTAGTCACGATACTTTTGATTCGAGAATATAATAATAATTGTAACTCGTATATGCAATTTTTCAGCGTGAATAAGATTTTTTTTAAATTACTTAGTTACTAATATCATCTCTTTTTTGTATCCAATAATTTATTTTGCAGGATAATATTTTATCGTTAGCTTTTATCCACATGGAACACACGAAGAAGTCAATGGTTTACAACAACTAGATCATTTATTTAATGTCATTAATATTATGGTCATGACGACTTTTGTAGTTTTATTATTTACTTTTATAGCCGTGCAGGATTTTGTAATTTTATTGTTATATTTTATGGTCGTGCGGGCTTTTGTAATCTAATTGTTATATTTTATGGTCGTGCGGGCTTTATATTATGCAGGTTTTAGAATGTCTAGAAAATAGAGGAAATGCTGCCCATTTTTTTGGTCTCTCAACTGTTAAAACTTGTAATATTTTGAAGTTTGTATGTACATTAGTTTATCAACAACGTGCGATACACGCAATTTATGAATATTTTCGATTTTTTTGTCAAATAATAAATATTTTTCCTACCAGATTTGAAATTTGTTGATTTTCATATTTGATTTGAAAAAAAATACTAATTGAAAAATCTTGTGGCACGGTTTAAAACCGTGCCAAATTGTACAATTTGACTAGACTTATAAAAATAATATGGCACGCTTTATAACCGTGCCAAAAGCGTGCCAGAAAATGGGTAAGTTTAAAGTCTGTCAAAAGCGTGTATAGAAAATTATCTGGCACAGTTTAAAAGTGTGTCAAAAGCGTGCCAGATTAAAATCTGGCATGGTTTAAAATCATGCCGAAAGTGTGCCAGATTGGTCAATCTGTCACGGTTTTAAATCGTGCCAGCAAATCTGGCACTCCTATATCTGGCACGATTTTAAACCGTGCCAGATTAGGTTTGGAACGGTTTTAAACCGTGCCAGATTCCTATTTTTGGTGTAGTGCATACACTTTCAAAATGACGAGAGGGAACTTGTGATACAACACCATAATTTGGTGGATTCAAATTTAAAATCACTTAGTTGTGGTTCATTTATTAAACATCAACAACTTGGTGGAAACTCTCTTTCTCGAACGAGTCAACAGTGCATGGATGAGACGACACTCATCCATACATTCTCAAAACGATGAGAGGGGACTTGTGATACAACACCATAATTTGGTGAATTCAAAAATCAAAATCACTTAGTTGTAGTTCATTATTAAACATCATTAACATGGTAGAAATTCTCTCTCGACCGAGACGACAATGCATAGACGAGACGACACACATCCATACACTCTCAAAACGACGAGAGGGTACTTTTGAAACAACACCATAATTTGGTGGATTCAAATTCAAAATCACTTAGTTGTGATTCATTTATTAAACATCATTAACATGGTGGAAATTCTCTCTCAGCCGAGATGATAGTGCATGGATGACAGAGGACTTGTGAATTATGGTTAATGAAAAATTAGAGCAGACATATTTGCATACCAAAAGAAGAAGATGAGAACAAAGAGCTTCCTTAATAACAAAGAGTTGTACAAAAATATAAATACAAGTGAACGAAGGGTCATACCAATAACAACCAAAAAAATGACAAAAGTTTAAACATTACCATTTGGCTAAATCGTCCCATCGGCAGGAGTGATCTTGGCCTCAATATGGGTAATCTCAGTCCTATCATAATTTATGATGATCTCAGTTACAATATCATTATTCTTTATGACCTCAATGGGATTGGTCTCCACAGGGCCGACAGGATTTTCAACGTCTTCCAGAGCAGTCCCTAGACGGGGATCGCTGAAGTCAAGACCTACGAAGTCATCAGCGGATAGGTCTCCAACCTCAGCATGGTTGAGGGTAGCCCATCGGCTAGCAGTTTTGATTCCTCTCTCAATATATTCGAAAGCATAGCCTCCAAAATCATCAGATTCCTTAAACTGGACTATAGTTTGGGTTTTAGCCTTGTTAAGGGAGGCCTTAACCGCAGCATCAATCTCGTCCTGCTTATTCTCCTCCATTTTTTTCAAGGCATTGGCATGCTCGGTCTTCAAATTGGCATTTTCATCCATTGAATTCTTCAGATCTGACTTGGAATTTCGAACCTCGTCCCTCAGATTATTTTCTCTGGTTACAGCATCCCTTCTGAATTAAGGTAAGCTTCTTGTTGATCCAATCCCCCATTCGGTAAAGGGAGACTATACCCTGTAACAAAAAATGTATACCGGTAAATTAGTACGAGATGGAATTAATTGATAAGAGGTTACACTTAGAAAGTCGGTCAAATACCTGAACAACCCTATGGATAGAGAATTCGGTTAGTACAGAGATAACCAAGGACTGGAGGAAGTGCTTGTCGCCCTCCAAGATGAGACAACCAACACCATTTGTGGCCTTTTAGCACATCTAAGGACACTCTCATCATCAAGCTTCAACTAAGAAAGACAAGCTTCCAGAGCCTAGTCTGTAGAAGTTATGACTGCTTGATCATAACGACTATACTTCGATGGATGACTAGTAGTAGTATCCTAGTCTCGATCCTTTCATTTATTCCCTTCACCATCGGCTCTACTGGGGCCACCCACAGTACATTTTGGTTAGGGCAATAGGGGGATCAGTATTTTGCCATGTTTGCTAACAAGTTTGCTCAAGTTAGGGGCCACCATTTTTTAAAGGTCATTCGGAATGCCTCCTGAACATGCTGCAAAAGATAGACAAAGTCAATTATGAATAACTATGAGATACGAGACAACAGTTAGTGAGAATAATTACTTACATATCTTACCTAAGGGGTTAACCCCCAGGCCTGTCTAAGCCAAATATTATGTGTTCATTAAATTCTCAAACTTAACGAGCCGACCATTGTCACCTTGATTACAAAGCTTATTAACCTTCTTAAATGGATCAACGTTCAATCCCGGGTTGAGTTTGGTTGATGTAGAGACTTTATCCCATCTTAGAGGAGTCCTAGGCTCAGAGGTTCCACAAGCTTTATTGGGACCAAATTCCCAAGCCCCAGAAATAAAAAAGTATTGGGGCTTCCAATTGTGATTTGAGGTCTGAGTGACCAACAAAACTTTCTTCTACTGCTTCCTAGCTATGAGATGATAGTAGTTAGGCTGAGTCTTGGAATACGGGGGGGTATAACAACCTAGGAAAATGTTAACTGGGAGGTCAATTAGGTGGACAATCATCCAAAGGCAAACAATGCCGAGAATAAGCCTTTAAGCATTCGAAGAAAGCTGAGAGGGAGCAAGTCCTAAACGAGCTAAGATGGCAAAGATAGTTAGATGAATGGGTAGTCGACAGCCGACTATGAACATCTACTCATAAATGCATACCTCACCATGTCGTCCATGAAAGGATCTTTCACTTTTAGAAGGTTTCCTCATAAGAATGGAGGATTTTATACCATAGAGGTGTCTCTAAACTAGAAGGTCAACCTCAGTGACAGTACTCTCATGAGATTCAGCTACAGAGGTGTCAAGTTAAATCTCCTCACCACTATCTTTTGGTGCCTCGGCCTAAGGATTGTTTGGATCCCCACTTGAGAATCTCTAAAGAAACTCGGCTTTGGTTACTACTAAGGGAGAAATAGAATCTATCATAGGTGGAATGGTAACATTAGGCTCAAGTATTTGGATAGAGTCGGATTGATCAAACGACTCATCCCTCTGAGAGGATGAGATATGAGAAAAAGCCTCGTCCACCTTCGACCCTTCATCTTGGGATGAGATATAGGCCATGTCCTCCTCAAATGAATCCACACTCTCGATCGGTTGAGTGATATGCATAGGGTCATCTGACGCAGAGGATGACTTAGACATTGGATCATTGGGTCCAGTAACTTTGGGGTATATGATAGCTAGTGGAGGTGGATAAATGGGATGACTTGGGAAGGCCTCGAATTTACGACTCTCGACTTCCTCAGCCTCTACCCTCCTGATCAGTTTAAAACACTTCTCTCTAAGGCTAGGAAACTCCTCGGGTAGCTTATATAAGGGCTGCAACAATGAAAGGAAGAGACTCAACTGGGTAACAAATGAAAAAGGAGAAAACAAATTGCAACTTTGACTCTAGTTAACTAAAGATCAAACCCAATAAATTGAATCGGTTCCTCCAAGAAACACTAAGAACACAGCCTAAAAGTCCAGATGGAGAAGATGACTGGAGACACGCTTGAAAGGGAAAATGATGACTATATAACCCCTAAATCCTAAACCTAACCACTACTACCACTTGAAGTCTATAAACGCTCATAAAAATGGAGTATTCAAGACCCAAACCACTAAACAAACTCATCGAAAAATGATAAATCCGGTGAAAAAAGAAAAAGCAGAAAATACAACAAACCAAAGTTAAAAAGTCATAAAATTCGATCAAGAAGATTACCTGGATAAGGAGAAACCTCTAGGAAAAGAATATTGACTGGAAAAGCACTTGAAATAGACAAGATCAAGAGGTTTTTTAGAAAGCTTCAATGGCAGTACAAAAGTCTTAGAGAGGGATGTTTTGGAAAGGAGGAGAGCAATAATTTTTTGGGTTTAAATATCGGAAATGATTAAGCACATTTCCCAACACACATCATTATTTGAGGTGCAAAACCCAAAGCATTCAGCCAACGAATCACACTTGGGACAGACGCTACCCAACCATAACAATGACATGTGTCACTCCCTTATCCATCAAGTTGTATATAACCAACACGCCAGAGACATCTCATCAAATTCCCCATAAACTCGTACCCCTCGGCCTCCTACTCACATAGAAGGCTAAAGGCTAGGGGTGATTGATATGACAAAGTGTGACCTCGTCTTAGGATGAAGAATGTTAGGTCTCACAGTCGAGTTCTCAAAGGACCTCACCTAGATTATTTCCAAGACTTGTCCAGAGTAGGGTCGGCCTTGTCTCCCACAATTTCGGCCATCTAGTAAGCCAAGACCTCAGGGGAACATTTCAATGGTAAGGACATCTCTCGTCATCTACTTCAGCCGATACTAGAAAATGACATGTACAACCCCTTCAGCCTGATGCCTTCGGTTGAGACCACACTTGTCACTTTCCAACATAAAGTCATACACTATATCAGCAACCTTATGATCGACCACGCCAAGACCTCTCCAGATGACACTTATAGTACGAGCACTACAAAGTTCCGAGATAACATGTCCCACGTGGAGAACTCCGTTACAACCAGGTTATCATGTGAGGGGATACTCCATCGTCATTAGTTACATGTGCTATGGACAGATGTCATCATCCTATTGGGAGCCTCCATGTTCACATGACTACTAAATGCTTAGGGGGTGCATTACCCCCCCCCCCCCCCCAAGCACTATAAATACTAGTCTTTTACCTCATGGTAAGGGGATTACATATTATAAACCCTGTTGAAACTTTGTTTAACTTACTGTAAGAATGAGAAAGCTTGAGTGCATGTATGTTAAGCCATTAGAGCCTGCATTAGTGGATTTCACACACTTACACAGTGGATGTAGGCCTTCAATAGTTTGAACCACTTAATTCTGGTGTTTTTCATCTTTGCCTCATCTCTTCCTACTGTTATATTACTTATTTTCTGCCATTGTTGTATTTGTGTAAGCTCATTATCACTTTGACCTGGTGGTACCATTTATAGTATCATCGGAAAAGATTAAAAAAATCCTCCATGAGTTTACTAAGTAAGAAAAACTTACCTCCTTGAGGAATAATAAATGGGAAATGTTATGTTCATGTTTGTTAATGATCACAAATTCAAATGGATATCTATTTGCTTTACGTCTATGGAAGCTTGGGACGCGTTAGTCACTACTCATCAAGGTGATGAGCATATTAAGGTAGTCAAAACACAGATGTTAATACAATAGTATAACACCATGCTTATGCATAAGTCTGAGACCTTTGACGAATTTTATATTAAGTTGACTGACATTATTACAAAACTGCATGCAAATGAAATCGCGTATATAAGGAAAGAAATAGTGTCAAAAATTCTTAGGTCCCTTCCCCCTAAGTTTGATAACAAAAGGTATGAAATTGAGGAGATAGGTGATCCATTTCTGACCCCTGAACTCCTCAGTATCAAACTTGGGACTATAGAAATAGAACTTGAGTTTAAAAATCTTCTTTCGAATAATCCAAAAAAGACAGTCCAGATCAAATGTAGTGTTTCAATCTAAAATGACCTCTCCTCAGTTAATCCTGCCAAATACAGACTTGGACTCTGATGAAGACTGTGATTTAGAGAGTTTGGATAACCAGATACCCCTTATGTCAAAATATTTCAAGAAAATTTTAAAGTTTAGAAACACTATTTATTCAAAATAAAGGAAGATTGGATAATAAAAAAACAGGCCTCATGAGAGAAACCATGACAAACAAAACATTGAGAACAATAGTAAACCTGAAAAAGACTTTACAGACACTCAATGCCTTAGATGTGGTAAAAGGGATCACATAGCTTCTATTTGTAGGGTTAAACTGAATAACTCTGCGAAATCCAACTTCAGTAAGACTTGGGATGATTCAAGTGACTCTCAAGAAGATGAGCTTCAATTGCCCAACTCTTTTGACCCTTGCATGTCTTTTTTTGCAAATATTGTCTATTCTAATGATATGTCTGTGAACAATGTTGAACTTGATGCTATAATGCCTAAAACTATTATGTGAGATAATGTTTTGCCTACTCATACTCTATTTGATCTTTGCTTAGATAATACAAATCTTGTTGATATTGCTAGTAATAGCTCTTTGACGATCAAAATGGTCATATTAATGATGAATTGAATGGGTGTGTGAGTTTGACAAATCAAGCGCTAGGGACAACTCACACACTGCACATAATGAGTCTGATAACAATGATCTCCCTGACATTCACACACTATACACTAAGACTCTTAGGAAAAGAACTAAAGTAGATAAGGCAGTCAAGGACTTAACTGAAAAGATAAATTCTTTAAGCCTGTGGATGAATAAGAACGTAGAGAACTATATAAATCAGTGTCTAGCCTATGAAATGAAAAATAAATCAATTGTTAAAAAATTAAAGAACTTTCTTAATCAAATTAAGTTTTTGAAAAGAAATATAATGTCACTTTGATAGAATTGGAAGAATCAAAACAAAAGGTTTCAACTGTCTTCAAGAAATTTTCTAAATTTGAAAACAATTCCAGTTGATTTAAAGACTGTGTTGCATCAAGCAAAACCAATGCTGAAGATAAAAGTGGGTTAGGTTTTGATAAAAAAACTAATACACAAACCAAAACTTTTCAACAGGTGCTATTTATTTCTTCTGGAAAAAGACCAAATGACATATGTCCTGATTTTCCATCTTTAAAGAAATATTTTAAAAATAAGCAAAAGAGGCTAGATAATCTGAGGGAAAATCATCTTAAGCCAATAGTTGAACCTAAGGCTAAGTATGTTATTCCCCATATTAGGCAAAGAGATTCCTTATTCAAAACTGTTGCAGTTACACATAAGATCAATGTCCAGGAAATGGATAAACCTCTTTTCAAAGGTTTTCAAAATGTCAACAAACCGTCTAGACGCCAATACTGTTCTTATTGTGATGTTTATGGACACTATTGATATGAGAAATCGGACACACGTCGTTCTCATACTAACAAGTCAAGTGTGAAATAAATATAAAGCAATCAAAGAGAGACAAAACACAAGATATAGAGTGGTTCGGCTATTTAAATGAGCTTACGTCCACTTTGTTGCCCCACTCTCATTATACGCATGTTGTAGTACAAGTTTACATAGCTATGAATGTCGTACAATAGATTTAAGAGAGGAGAATACATGATTGTATTGGTTTCGAGCAAGTCGGGGATACGCCAAGAGTGATTGTCTTGGACCTAGATCTCAAACTTGGAACCCCCTTTCTTGAGGTGTGGACCTCTATTTATTAGAGTTATGTAAGTTGTGTCACGTTCCCGGAGCATGTGACATGTGACCAAGTCTGAAGAGTAATCCCTTTGATGGGTTAGTAGTTGTGAGTAAGGGGTTGCGGCATGTTTGATCCTAGGAAGCAGCAAGTCCCAGGTGCTCTGGCTAGACAAATTCTGTATGCAATACGGCTTGTTTGGAATAAGGCAACAGCCTTTAAATGGGAACTCGGAGAAGCATAAGGTTGCGGCCTCCAATCTCTGGGAAACATCCTTCTGTCAATATATGCCATGGTGGGGGACCATATTGGGCATATCAATAAGCCCATAATTCGTAGTTCCAAGGGGTGACTTGGTGATGTGTCTTAGTGTGAGGCCATGGCTGTCATAGTGTTAAATCTTAATAGTGCAGCCGCTTACCAAGTGACGTTTCACCTTCCCCCGCCCTCTTACATAAATGTGTCTTATTTTTCCAAATCCTTGAGAGCAAATCGAGAAGGAATCTTTGTCACTCTATCCTTTGAGTTTTCTGAAGAGTTTTTGGCGGCGATGTGTGGCGGTATGAAGCTGAGTAATCATCTTCTTCTGATTTCCAGGTAACTTTTTAGATCAAAACCTCATTTCTTTTTAGTGTTTTTTAGAATTCTTATTTGGCTAAATGTTTTTTATCTCTTCTTGAATCCATGATTAATGAATTGATTGAACTGAAACCCTCTATAATTGAATCAACTGTTGTAATGTTTAGATGAAACTGAATCCCGTTATACTTAAATCAACTATGTAGTTATTTGAATAGGATTTGGTTGAATAACCTACTGTGTTGTGGAATTTGATTTTCTTTGGTTAAAACCATACCGTTTGTTGGCCTTGTTCATGGTGTTCTTTGTGTTCTTGGCCAAAATCTTTGAATTCTAGGATTTCAATCTTTGGTGAATTAGTAGTTGAATAAAAATCTATTTTTACTTTTGGTCGCGACAGGCAGTAAGACTTGCCCATTTCTATTGCGGCTGTGTCAACACGGTTATAATTATCTTGTCTTAAATCTTTGGTTCTGAACTGATTGGTTACGGACCTTAATTCTTGTTGTGGGTTTTGCCTTTGACTAGGTTGTTTAACCACCATTTGTTCAATCTGTAGCTTTAGATCAGTTCTTTGGTAGTTATAATTCCCATGGCTACAATCTTTATGCTTGTAGTTAGGACAGCCTTTCAAAGTCAATGTACTTGTACAATATACAATATACCCCGCGGCCTCTATTTGAGCATTTCGACCATAGTGGTTGTGGCATCCTAACAGCAAAGACTTTTTTACTTTTCAGGTCCTCCTATAGCCCCATGAGTTGGGACCCCCAAGAGTTTTTGGAAAATGCACTTCGGCACTCTTTCTCCTGATATCCCTTCTGTAAAGCCTTTGAAGGTTGTTGGACCCTATCTAATTAAAGATTGTCTTCACTGTGTCGTTCTTGATTTCGGCTCCACGAATTCCATAACCTGTAGGAATACGAATGAGGCTACAGCTATGGAGTAAGATACCAACTCAAGCAATCATCATATTGAACCGAAGGCCACAGCATTTGGGCCTTCTGAGGCCAGAGATGAACCAGCGAGCCCATCTGACTTAGTTAAAAGAGCTCTCGCAGCCTCAAATGCTCGTTGCATAATGACTGAAGATTGGGTCAATCAAGATGCCGCGACGTTTGAATTTCCCACTGGGGTAATTTTTTCAGCCCCTTTCGTGGAGCATAAATCGTGTTCTGCAGTCCCTAGTGATGGGATTTGCTTCCCTCCTCATGTTTTCATCTATGGGTTGCGACTGCCTGTATATGTCCCTATTTAGAAGATTTTTAGTTCTATGAAGTTCGCCCCAGCCCAACTGGATCCAAATGGCTGGAGAGAAATTCTTACCTCGTTGGTACTTTGGAAAGACAAGTTCAATAGAGATATTATTCCCCCGAAGTTCTTCCACTTCTACCGATCGAAGGAAAACTCCATTAAATTTGCATGGTATTATTATTTTTCCCTTCGAAATAACGATGCAGTTTTGTATACTGGGAAACGGCCTTCCAGTGTAAAGAACTAAAAGGGAAAATATTTTTACATGTCTAGAGAGGGATGGGAAATCCATCCAGAAGCATCGGAAAGAGAGAAATCTCATAGAATTCTGCGGCAGTGGTTATGGCCTAGGTGAGTATATGCCGCAGCTTCTACATTGTGCCACATCTCGTTCTGCAGTTGTATATTTTAATAATATTTACTATGACACATACTAATATTAATCATTTGTGTAGCCCTTGATAATCTACCCCATAATGCCCTCCACATCCTGCTACGGGTAAGGAATTTCTTTTTCTAACATTTACAATTTTCTAGCTGCGGACATTGTCATGTCCCAAAGACTAAAATATAAAGGCATTTATAAGCTAAAGGAAGCTGAGGAGAGAGTGCACCTGGCTAATTTGGAGAATGCCAATACTTTATACCTTAAGGTGGGAAAATAATCTTTGGTCTCGGCACTCAAAGATGCACGGATGAACTTGAAGGCTGCCATCAAGGTAGAGGCAGCAGCCAAACAGAAATTTACCATGATTACATCATCTCTTTAAGCTTCTAAAGCCAAGGCTGCTAAATAGGCTGCCAACTTCCAGAGCCAACTAAAATAGCTTTCACAAAATTATAACTAATTGAAGCAAAGTAGCACATATGTGCTCTAGTAAAAAGAAATTGAACATGCTACAGTCGTGAAGTAGATATAAGAGTCTCATGATGCGGACTTAACTCAAGCTGCAGACATTGTCATAGCTACGTATAAGAAATCCAAGGATTTCTTTATGAAAAATAACAAAGCCTATCTACGCAGCTTTCAAAAGATCAGGCACAGGGTTATTAAGAATTTTCCTGAATCCAGGAATAAGATCCTTATTGAGAAGCTTAGTGATGTTGAGCATAATGAATGTGTGGAAGAGATAAAGGCTGTAGCAGAGGCAAGGGACAGGCAGAAAATGGAAGTAGCGGTTGTGGCAGGGGATGATGAGACTGAGACGGCTATGGATGGTGAAGAAGAGCATGAAAATGATAACACACCGTCATAGTTTTTTAATTTTCACAATCATTATTGGGCTGTAATGAACTATTTCTTGAACTAAACTTTATATATGGCTGCGGCCATTCATTTAATTTTAAACTTGAATTCTCAGATAGGGTTGCGCCTTTTTTGCCAACTGTAGCCATAATCATATATCTACTTTTTTTTCGCATGCTTCTTTTGTCTCCACCCCTTATATACATGAATGTTTGAATGCTTTACATTGCTTTAACTTCTTGAATGTTCTTGACTATTTCTTTTCAAAAATGAAACTTTTAACTATTCCTCTTCAACAATGAATGTTTGAAACATGGGACCGCGAAAACGTCTCATTAAAAGGACTCTTGAATCAAGGCTATGGGAATTTTTTTTTTCCTTTTCTTTTCTCAGTATTCTTCATTTCACACAATGAGCCCCCAAGTCGTGGTGCCAAAGCAAAATGACTTTGGGGCTATGGTTGAACTCTTATGTTCTATAGCTTAAGTTTTCTCCACTTATGAATCTTCCAAGTCTTGGTACCATTGGCAATTTTTGGGGTTGCGACGGGGTTGAATGTCTGTCACAACATCTGAGTTGATATTACCTTTATGTTGGGTTGAGTCCTCTTATCCCTTGTAACTTGAATATGGTTGATGATACCATTGTAACAACATCTTTTAGTCACTTTAATTGCATGAATCTTCTTCCACAACTTCTTTTAGTCGCTTTACTTGGGTTATTATCAGGCCTCCCTAGGCTAGGTATTATGAATCTTCCCCAAGCTATAATCGGTTTCGTAGGATTATCGACATGAAATTAAGCCTTTGCCCCTTTGAGTAGATATAGGATTATTCGTAGACAAATAAGTCTTTGGCCCCTTTGAGTTGTTATTAGGCCTCTCCAGGATAGGTATTATGATGCTTTCCCAAGCTTTAATTGGATATATATCAAGTCATCCCTATCTAATTGAAGCATTTTGGAACCAAATAACGGCCATTGTAACCCCCCCCCCCCCCCCCCCCCCGTGGCTAATTGGGGCATCCAGAAGCATATGATGGGCATTAGTAGCCCTCATGGCTTAATAAAAGCATTTCGAAATCAAATAGTCGAGGCTGAATAGGAACATTCAAAAACATATAGCGGGCATTGTAAGCCCCCGTAGTTAAATGACACATGTCGATAGTTGAGAATGGGCATTAAAAGCCCACGTGGCTAAATGACGCATTCCGACAGCTGAGAACGGACATTGTAAGCCCCCGTGGCTAAATAAAATATCTCAATACTGGGTATGGACATTGTAAGCCCCCGTGGCTCGTTGAATCATCCCGAGAGCTGCCTTTGGGATTTTAAAGATCATATGCCTTCATATGCTTAGGCGTCATGAGGGGCGTTGTTAGCCTGTTAAGATCCCAAGATAATATTGTCTTCATTTGAAATCTGTTTAAGACGAAGGCCTTTTATGAGATAACAGATAATGAAAACAAAAGAAATGAGATATGGAAAAATAACCCCTATTTTGTATATTCATGTATTCATGACCCTGTTAGAAAAATATAAAGTCTGGAGAAAACATATAGTGGAAACTAAGGCAAATATGAGGCAAGTCGCCAATGAGTCAATTGGGCATAGTGGTTCTAGGCATTGTTGCATCCCTCATGCAGTCTTCGGGAATTGGGGAAGCATTCCCCGCCTCACCAGCCTTCCGATCTCATCTTGCAAAGCATTTGTCAGTGTCGTGGCCATAGTGTGACACCCCACCCAATTAAATATCGGGTGATGAGTCCTTTATAAAATTTAAAACAGAATGTTCGGTTGGTTCATTCTTAGCACCACTGTCGAAAATGCAATAACTTATTTAATTACCTAATATAATTAAGCTAAGTGTCAAAACATTTTTTTTTATAACCATTTAATTACCAAACCAAGTAATTTAATATGAAACATCCATGCACCATTAATTAATAGAAATACTGCATCATGAATCACATGCTAAAATAAATAAGACTGGATAAACATCCCAGTTCAAAACTCTAAACCAAAACAATAGTAGCCAACAATCCAAATGAAAGTAAATGAGAAATAGAGTAAACATAATCTCTGAAACTGTCTAAGGAAGGAGTGACACATGCCCTAAAGAAATGTCATAATGAATAGGAATGAAATAGTCGAAGCGTCTAAATAAAGTCATGTAGCCCCCACATCAGCTACAGCATACCACGCAATCCGAAACTCTAAGACTGATGTCCCTGTGGCTGAGCACCTGATATAATACATATATATAGCAAGAGAGAGAGAAGATGCAAGAAACAGGTCAGACCCCGATGTGTAAAAATATTTGTTTAAGCAAGTATTTAAAATTTGCAGTAAAGCAAGTATCAAGTACATGTTAGTTCAAACTCTCTCTTGAGATTCTCACCCCTCTTCTAATGTGCACGCCTAACACGCGTCTAAATTTTCTCCCTAGCTATACCTCCCAATATAACTAGTCTGAATCCATCCTAATAGTATTTACCCTTACTATGAGTACGCCCGTATCGCCCATAAAATACGTTAACCAATTAGCCTATATCGAAAAGCTAATTAATACATTTTCCGTTTCCCTAATAAGTCAAATATTCGATTAGAATTTTCTTAACAAATTTCCATGCCCACATTCATTAATATTCCCACTAGATTAATTTACAATTCTCATACATATATACATATAGTCACTTCTTCCCTATATATATATATATATAACATGATATTGCACCCCCGGGCGATATCCCATTAGTGCACCTAGTCAACATACTGTACCCACGGGTTATCACCCTTTAGTACACTTATTTAGATAAACTTGTACCCTCGGGTTATCACCCATTAGTACACTTACAATATGCTTTTGTACCCCCAGGTTATCACCCATTAGTACGCTTATAATAATAAGATTTTCACACCCCCGGGTTATCACCCATTAGTGCTTTTAACAGTAATAATACATAATAGGTATACACACATCCTATTATAATAGATAGGTATTTCCCTTCACCTACATATATGATTCTCTAACGCATATTGATTTCAACATTCCTCACTAGTTATTTGGATTATTATCCCTCTCGAAATCTCTACGGTGTGTTCTCTCTGTACCGAGTTTATTAAAGTATTTAGTTCCCCACACTTCTTTCGAAATCCTGCCTTACATAATTTTATTATTTGGAAAATATTTCTCTCATTTCTGAACTGATAACTCAAAACTGGGTCCTAAAAAAAATTTCAAAATTCCACTCTGTCGCTCGAATGAGGTGGCAAGTCGTTTGAACGACTGCCACATGTCGCTCGAACGACTTCGCGCGAGATAGCAATCTCGTTCGAACGACTTTGCGCGAGAATTCGTTGTTCGTCCCCTACCTTGGTTTTTCAACGTTTTCCACCATTTTTAACCTCAAACCTTCTCAATCAACACCCCAAACTCCAAATAAATAGTTCTACATTGAACCCCATCAATAACACATGATTTCTAACATCCTAGGATCATCAATTTATTACGGATCGTTCATAAAATGTGAAATCCCCAATTTCATTTTATTAAAACCCTAGTTCTTCCAATACATGTTCAAGAAGCCATTATTTCCAGATTTGTTCTACATATCAATTCCTTAAAACGTGATTTCCAGTCTTCATACATTAAGGGTTTCAATCTAATATATCACAAAACTTATTTCTACATTCAAGTTCATCAGTTTCACCATTTTGGTAACCTATAACATAATCCTAACAACCCTACACTAACATGAATCAAATTAATACCGAAATACAGCAAGTTATAAACACTTGCCTCGAGCGAGTAGTCTGATTTCTTGATGTTGTTGGTATAGGTGTGTTCCCCTCGTCCCGATCTACACGGTGGTGGTGGTGGTTGTGTACGGTGATGTCGATTTAGCCCTCTTCTCTTGGCAAAGGTTTTCCCTCACACTTCCAATGGCCATTGTTGCTTTCTCCAGCTTTCTAATCCTAATGCAAATGTTTTGGCTGATAAATTAAGTCCTAATTTTCGTCCATTAATTAGGCCCAAAAATCCAATTTTGCCATAATGCCCTTTTGGGGTGCCGGTTAGGTCTAAAATTACCCCGGGACCCAAACTAAACACCCGAATATACTATTTCGACTATCTCGACCCTTCTAGACTCAACGGTACACTCGAAATCATCATACGAGTTACTAAAAATAATTGATATACTTATTCCACCAATTTAGTCCCGACACGACTCACACACGCATCTGACTTAATTTACTAAATTGTCGTATTATTATCTCTCGACAATTTATCAAAGTGTATAGTTCCATATTACATATCGCAGAGTAATATTAAACTAATAAGTATTAACCCTTAGCACGCTAGTTAATATTTATTTTTATTGGATCCGGATTAATTAACAATTTAATTCTTCACATTTAAATTTAATTAATCCCGTTGTAATAAATAATCCCTTAATTATTTAAATCATCAAAAATGTGGGGTATTACATACTTCCCCCCTAACAAAGGAATTTCGTCTCGAAATATTTAAAAAATAAGGCATACCTAGTATGAATAAATCTGGATATTTCTCACGCATATCTCCCTCATGCTCCCAAGTAGACTCTTCCACATTGTGATACACATGCGCAACATGTCCTCGAGCATCTGATTAGTGCGTTCAGTCTGCCCATCGGTCTGCGTGTGATACGATGTACTCAACCGCAACTCGATACCCATAACTTCCTGGAAGCTTTCCCAAAAATGAGATACAAATGTCTTGTCTCTATCTGACACGATGTTAAGAGGTACACCATGCACTCTCACTATCTCTGCAATAAATAACTGAGCATACTGTCCCGCTGTGTAGTCTGTCCTAACAGGCAAGAAGTGGGCTACCTTCGTCAACCGATCTACAATAACCCATATAGAATCATGCCCCCTCTGCGAAGTGGGCAACCTGATGATAAAATCTATAGAAATGCCCTCCCATTTACAGGTAGGAATCTCAAATGGCTGGAGTAAACCTGGTGGTCTCTGATGGTCCACTTTCACTAGATGACAAGTGGTACACTTGGATACGAACTCTGCGATATCCTTTTTCATCCCGCTCCACCAATACTGCTGCCTCATATCATGGTACATTTTGTCCCCACCGGGATGTACCGCAAATCGGGACCCATGCGACTCCGTCATTACTGCATATTGAAGGTCCTCCCCCTCTGGAACAACGAGCCTCCCATTGAAGTGCAACCCACCCTCAGAACTTACTGAATGAAACTCGGCTCCCCCGGCCAAAAACTGCCTAACCCGATCTTGACAGAACGAATCCGCTACCTGTGCCTGTACTATTTGCTTAATGATCTGAGGTGTAACTGTCATCGCCGACATGAATGACCAAGCCACAGCATCCTGATATCCCAATTCCTTCCATTTAGCTTTCCACACCTCGGCTGTCTCATCGACCGGCCTGCGGCTCAATGCATCAGCAACCACATTAGCTTTCCCCGGGTGATAGTGTATTTCGAACTGGTAAACCTTTACAAACTCAAGCCACCGACTTTGAAACATATTCAACTCCTTTTGCGTGAACAAGCACTGTAGTGACTTGTGGTCTATAAATAAGAGAAACTGTTCCCCGAACAAGTAATGCCTCCAAATTCGAAGTGCAAACACAACTACTGCCACCTCTAAGTCGTGGGTGGGGTAATTCTTTTCATGAGGCTTAAGCTTTCGAGAAGAAAAAGCTATGGCCTTATCCTCTTGCTGGAGTACTCCCACAAGCCCCTGTAATGTCCGTATAGACCAGGTATTCCACTCCCGCTCTGGGAAGTGCTAGAACAGGTGCTGAAGTTAACTTGTCCTTCAGCTCATCAAATTCCAACTGACATGCATCGTCCCAAATAAACGATACGCCCTTTCGAGTCAAATTTATCATCGGACCCGCAATCTTCGAGAATCCCCGAATAAACAGTCTGTAGTATCCGGCCAATCCTAGAAAACTCCGCACCTCCATCAGTGTCGTGGGTTGTCCCCACTCCCTCATCGCTGACACCTTACTAGGGTCTACAGATACCCCTTTTTCTGACACAATGTGTCCCAGAAACTGTACCTCCCGCTGCCAAAACTCGCACTTCTCATATTTGGCACATAACTCATGCCCTCGTAGGGTCTGTAAGACCATATGTAAATGCTCGGCGCGTTCTTATTCAGTGCGGGAATAAATTAGGATGTCATCTATGAAGACGATGACGAACTGATCTAGGAACTCTCTGAATACTCTGTTCATTAAGTCCATGAATACTGTTGGGGCTTTGGTTAGCCCAAATGGCATAACCCTGAATTCGTACGATCCATACCTCGTCAAAAAGGCAGTCTTGGCCACATCCTTCTCCCTGATGCGTAACTGATGGTACCCGGATCTTAAATCTATCTTCGAGAAGTGGGCCGCTCCTCTCAGCTGATCAAACAGGTAATCGATCCGAGGCAATGAATACTTATTCTGTATCGTGACTTTGTTAAGCTCCCGATAATCAATACAAAGCCGTAGGGGCCCATCCTTTTTCTTTACAAACAGAACTGGGGCACCCCAAGGCGAGGTACGCCTATGGATGAAGCCCTGTCCCAATAACTATTCTATTTGATCATGTAACTCCCTCATCTCTGTCGGAGCCATATGGTAAGGTGCACGTGCTATCGAACGAGTTCCTGGTGCTAAGTCTATCACAAACTCGATCTCCCTACTCGGAGGCAACCCCGGCGTATCCTGAAGTACATCAGCAAACTCGGAGACGACCAGAATCAAATCAAGTGGAACCACGACTGCAGAGGTCTCATCCTCTATATAAAACAAGTGGGTGGACGACCCTCCCTCCTAGTGAGGCATCGCCACCAAGAACATCTCCTGGCTCGGAATGGCGAACACTATACTCCTACTGAAGCAATCAATCATGGCCTATACTCGACTAACCAATCCATACCAATAATGGCTTCGTACTCGAACATATCTAATACTAGCATATCAGCCGATAAGATTAAACTGCCAATCTCTATGCCTACTCCCCGGCATATAAATAAAATCAATGACCCATTACCCAGTGGTGAGTCTACACAAGTCACTGTACTCTCTGTCGTGCTTAACAACCCTGTGGCCTTTGCAAAGCTAATGGCTATAAAAGAGTGTGATGCCCCCGTCTCAAATAAGATGCGACCCAAAGTGCCATGGATAGAAAACTTACCCTCCACTGTGAGCGGTGCCTACGAAACTGCAGCCTGGTGGACATTATAGACACGTCCATACTGCAACTGTCCCTGCTGCATCGGAACTGCGGGTAAAGCTAGAACTGGAGCCGGCGCTGGTAGGGCGGCGGGAAAAATGGGTCTCTAGGGCTCCTGGTGAGCACCCTACTGTCGAGTGACTCTGTCCCTATCCGGGCACTCAAATTTCTTATGGCCAGTCTTGCCACAAGTATAACATTTCCCAATGAAGTTTCCTCCTCTCTGCCCCTAGTAACCTCGGCCCGATTGGCCGTTACCACCTCTATCTTGGCCCTATTGGCCCTGTTGTCCTCCCTGCTATTGTCCCTGCTGCTGATTTTGTGGCTGGCCCTGTGGTTGGCCCTGGTGGCCCTGTCTCCAACCCCCATGACCATGCTTGAACCCTCCAGAACGAAACCTCTTAGCAGACTCCCCCTATTAGGAACCCTGCCTCTGACTCTGCTCAACAGGTACTCCACTGGAATTTCCTCCCCCTGTCTTTCCCAACTGGCTGGGATATCCCCTTCGCTTGCTTCCCATAGCATGAAAGCGATTGTCCTGACAATTCAATAAGGTTTCATTCAGAACGTCGGTATATGAGTATAGAGAAAGGTTACCCAATAAATGTTGTTGTATCTTCCAAGGCAAGCCATCCATTAACATCTGATTGCGCTTCTCCTCAGTAGACACCTCCTCAGGTACCATGTTTTTCAAGCGTGAAAACTCTTCCTCGTATTTCGCAACGGTCTTCCCTTCTTGGGTGAGGTCTAAAAGTCTCCATCTCATCTCAGTCTTGACGGCAGAAGGAAAATACTTGCGATCAAACCGCACCCAGAAATCGTTGATAGTCATCACATCTCGCTCCTCGGTAGTAGTAGTGGATTCCCACCACTGTAAGGCTGCCCCTCTCAGCTTGAAGGTAGCCAAAACCTGCCTTTGAACCTCTGTGCACTCATACATGTGAAGGTGCCGCTGTATGTCCTTCTTCCACTGACTCGCGGTAACCACATCGGAACTGCCCAAGAACTCTGGGGGACAAGTCCTCTAAAAGGACTCCCTAACTCTCTCCCATGCAGTGGGAAACGGATGCACTGGAACTGGTGCTACTGCTTGAACCTGAGGTGGGGCCTATTGCACCACCGCTAAGGCTGTATTTACCGCTTGTACAACGATCGCAGAAACTTCTGTTGCGTTCATTGTCCCCTGTGCCTGTATGGCCAGCTATTCTGGTTGGGCCTGTCGGTCTCTTGGTGCACGTCGAGGAGGCATCTGAGATGAGAAAGAATATTATTATTCCACGGTTATTTCAAAATCTCAAATAGCTGAAGACGTAACCGCAAAATATAAGATCACAACAGTCCTAAAAATAGGGCTCTATATCAAAGGACGCAAAGCTGAAGACATAGTAAGTCGTACAGATCCTAATGGACACTAGAACATGATGCTCTGATACCACCTGTGACACCCCGCCCAATTAAATATCGGGTGATCAGTCCTTTATAAAATTTAAAACAGAATATTCGGTTGGTTCATTCTTAGCACCACTGTCGAAAATGCAATAACTTATTTAATCACCTAATATAATTAAGATAAGTGTCAAAACATTTTTTTTATAACCATTTAATTACCAAACCAAGTAATTTAATATGAAACATCCATGCACCATTAATTAATACAAATACTGCATCAGAATCACATGCTGAAATAAATAAGACTGGATAAACATCCCAGTTCAAAACTCTAAACCAAAACAATAGTAGCCAACAATCCAAATGAAAGTAAATGAGAAATAGAGTAAACATAATCTCTGAAACTGTCTAAGGTAGGAGCGATACATGCCCTAAGAAATGTCATAATGAATAGGAATTAAATAGTCGAAGCGTCTAAACAAAGTCCTGTAGATCCCACATCAGCTACAGCATACCACGCAATCCGAAACTCTAAGACTGATGTCCCTGTGGCTGAGAACCTGATATAATACATATATATAGCAAGAGAGAGAGAAGATGCAAGAAACGGGTCAGAGCCCGATGTGTAAAAATATTTTTTTAAGCAAGTATTTAAAATTTGCAGTAAAGCAAGTATCAAGTACATGTTAGTTCGAACTCTCTCTTGAGATTCTCACTCCTCTTCTAATGTGCACGCCTAACACGCGTCTAAATTTTCTCCCTAGCTATACCTCCCAATATAACTAGTCTGAATCCATCCTATTAGTATTTACCCTTACTATGAGTACGCGCGTATCGCCCATAAAATACGTTAACCAATTAGCCTATATCGAAAAGCTAATTAATACATTTTCCGTTTCCATAATAAGTCAAATATTCGATTAGAATTTTCTTAACAAATTTCCATGCCAACATTCAATAATATTCCCACTAGATTAATTTACAATTCTCATACATATATACATATAGTCAATTCTTCCCTATATATATATATATATATATATATATATATTGATACTGCACCCCCCAGGCTATATCCCATTAGTGCACCTAGTCAACATACTGTACCCCCGGGATATCACCCTTTGGTACACTTATTTAGATAATCTTGTACCCCCGGGATATCACCCATTAGTACATTTACAATATGATTTTGTACCCTTGGGTTATCACCCATTAGTACACTTATAATAATAAGATTTTCACACCCCCGGGTTATCACCCATTAGTGCTTTTAACAGTAATAATACATAATAGGTATACACACATTCTATTATAATAGATAGGTATTTCCCTTCACCTACATATATGCTTCTCTAACGCATATTGATTTCAACATTCCTCACTAGTTATTTGGATTATTATCCCTCTCGAAATCTCTACGGTGTGTTCTCTCCATACCGAGTTTATTAAAGTATTTAGTTACCCATACTTCTTTCGAAATCCTGCCTTACATAAGTTTATTATTTGGAAAATATTTCTCTCAATTCTGAACTGATAACTCAAAACTGGGTCCTAAAAGAAATTTTTAAAATTCCACTATGTCGTTCGAACGAGGTGGCAAGTCGTTTGAACGACTGCCACATGTCGCTCGAACGACTTCGCCCGAGATAGCAATCTCGTTCGAACGACTTCTCGCGAGAATTCGTTGTTCGTCCCCTACCTTGGTTTTTCAACGTTTTCCACCATTTTTAACCTTAAACCTTCTCAATCAACACCCAAACTCCAAATAAATAGTTCTACATTGAACCCCATCAATAACACATGATTTCTAACATCCTAGGATCATCAATTTATTACGGATCGTTCATAAAATGTGAAATCCCCAATTTAATTTTATCAAAACCCTAGTTCTTCCAATACATGTTCAAGAAGCCATTATTTCCAGATTTGTTCTACATATCAATTCCTTAAAACGTGATTTTCAGTCTTCATACATTAAGGGTTTCAATCTAATATATCACAAAACTTATTTCTACATTCAAGTTCATCAGTTTCACCATTTTGGTAACCTATAACATAATCCTAACAACCCTACACTAACATGAATCAAATTAATACCGAAATACAGCAAGTTATAAACACTTGCCTCGAGCGAGTAGTCTGATTTCTTGATGTTGTTGGTATAGGTGTGTTCACCTCATCCCGATCTACACGGTGGTGGTGGTTGTGTACGGTGATGTCGATTTAGCCCTCTTCTCTTGGCAAAGGTTTTCCCTCACACTTCCTATGTCCGTTCTTGCTTTCTCCAGCTTTCTAACCCTAATGCAAATGTTTTGGCTGATAAATTAAGTCCTAATTTTCGACCATTAATTAGGCCCAAAAATCCAATTTGCCATAATGCCCTTTTGGGGTGCCGGTTCGGTCTAAAATTGCACCGGGACCCAAACTAAACACCCGAGTATACTATTTCGACTATCTCGATCCTTGCGGACTCAACGGTACACTCGAAATCATCATACGAGTTACTAAAAATAATTGATATATTTATTCCACCAATTTGGTCCCTACACGACTCACACGCGCGTCTGACTTAATTTACTAAACTGTCGTATTATTATCTCTCGACAATTTATCAAAGTGTATAGTTCCATATTACATATCGTACAGTAATATTAAACTAATAAGTGTTAACCCTTAGCACGCTAGTTTAATATATTTTTATTGGATCCGAATTAATTAACAATTTAATTCTTCACATTTAAATTTAATTAATCCCGTTGTAATAAATAATCCCTTAATTATTTAAATCATCAAAAATGTGAGGTATTACACATAGTCTTGGTGAAAATCACACCACTAGGCCCGATTCCTTTCATGAGAAGGAGCATTCATCTTCTCAGGCCACTTGAGTAATTTGTCTTCTTTGATGGACTCAAAAAGTTCTTTAATTTGACAGGTCAATGGGGTGTAGGCATCAAAGCCTTTTCCTCCTTCTTCTATATTTTCCTCTTTTGGTTCTTATCTACGACCTCTGAGGCAGCAGCCTCTGTGGCTGCGAAAATGATGGTTGGAACGGCAAACCTGGGTGCTGCAGCTTCTAGCATAAGAACCCTTTGGTCCAGAAAGTTGACCTGAGTCAGGAGTGAGGCATGGCTATCGTACAGGTATTTGACGTGTTTGTACAGCTCATCAATCTCATCTTTCATTTTTGCACTTTGACTGGTTCTCCTTCCATTTCTGCTTTGTTAGCCTTTCAAATATATATATATATATATTGAGACAAAACTAGCAGGGGTGAGTAATGAAAGAAATATGTATAGTAACAAGGATGTAGTTTTTTATGATCTGCCAACTAATACAGCAGTGGTCACGACATGTAGAACATATAAGGTTACTACCGAGGCCTTTCCAAGGGAGTTCACCAAAGCAAAGTATGAGGACACTTTTACCATGTCTTCTCCCCGGTGATGAAATGAAGCTATGTAGCAAGGGTTACATAACTCAAGCAATTTACTTACTAGGTCACATCATGCATGATACAGCGTGGTGCGATTCCAAGGACCCACAAACTCGATTTAATCCATCTAATAATATGAAAAGTAAGCCGACTAGGGGTCTACCAGGGACAAAACAGTTTTCAAGTGAAAAGAATTGCAAAATTTTGGTAGAACTAGATTATGGGATACGAAAGTAGTGAACGGGAAGAGTCCCATCCCTAGCTACCCATATTTGTAAGGTTATAGCCTTTTTGCGCTTTTCAACACGTTTTAGGTAAAGTATCATCATTGGGGTAAAAAAAATAGATCTAAGGTCATAAAAAAGAAGATCATCGAGCAGATCTGAAAATATACAATACCCAGTTAAGGGTGTATGTGCAAAATATGAGCTCAATAACCAAACCTCATCTATATGATGAAGACCCGAGGGGCCATGAGTGAAATAAGGTGGTAAGAACCCGAGATGTAAAGAAATAAGATAGAAATACCTTAGTTCCCACAGACGGTGCGAGATCATTGATACAAGAAATCGGACACACGTCATTCACATACCAATAAGTCAAGTGTGAAATAAATATAAAACAAGTAAAGAGAGATAAAACATAAGATATAGAGTGGTTCGACTATTAAAATGAGCCAACATACACTTTGTTTCCCCCCTCTCATTATACACATGTTGAAGTACAAGTTTACATAGCCAAGAATGATGTACAATAGAGTTAACAGAGGAGAATACATGATTGTAGTGGTTCCGAGAAAGCCGGGGAGACGACTATGACGTAGGTGAGTAAGCCCCAACTTATATTGGGGTTACGTAGAGAGTTTGGCGGGCTTCGCCAAGAATGATTGTCTTGGACCTAGATCTCGAACCCAAAACCCCTTTTGTTGAGGTGTGGACCTCTATTTATAGGAGGTATGTAAGTTGTGTCATGTGCCTGAAGCCCGTGACATGTGAATAAGTCTGAAGAGTAATCCCTTTTATGGGGAACCAGCTGTAAGTAAGTGATTGCGGCCTGTTTGACCCCAGGCAATAGCTAGTCCAAGGTGTTATGGCCAGATAAATCTTGTAGGCCACGCGGCCTATCTAGAATAAGGCAGAGGCCTTTAAATGGGGACTGGAGAATCATAAGGCCGCTGTTGATACCAAAATTAATATGTTGATGTGGACGAATAATACGAAGACACGTGTCAATCTACGTGGCACGATAGCAGCGAGGAAGTTCATTTTCCGACCAACCATGCTTCTTTCCGAGCAACAAGGATACACCGAGGAACTCTAGCGCACCGAGGTACTCTAGTGCTCCGAGGAACTCCTGATCAGCGAGCAACTATGGCGGTCCGAGCTGCACCTCGGTCGTATCATTAATTGCCAGATAATCAACAGTTCAAATATTCATTGAATGCTTATATTCTTGACGCACACGCTGCATTAAATGTATTACCCTTTCACATGTATATCATTTAATGTATCGAACCTTTCATGTACAGCCTCAAGGCTATAAATACCTTGTATCAACCCCATTCAAAGGGACCGGAATTTCTTGAGAGAACTTGTAATCAAGAATTCTGCAAACACTCAGCAATAACATAACGGTGGACGTAGGCTTTATTCCTAGCCGAACCACTTTAAAAATCTTTGTCTTATTTATTTATCTGTGATTGAATAATTAGAGCAATCTAGTTTTTTACATCAACAGATTGGCGCCGTCTGTGGGAAACGACTGTTACTATCGTTTTTTGCAAAAATCATTTGTTATCAATGACAGATAATCCAGAATCCAGTAATCGAAATGCTGGAAATGCTGGAAATCCTCCAAATCCATCTGCAACTCCAGATCTGGCTGGAATTATGACAAATCTGGCTCAAGGATAAACCGCCATGCAAGAATCCATGAGGCAACTCATTCAAACTCTTCAAGGCGGTGCACCTACCTATTCAGGACAACGGAATGATCGTGGGCAATCACGATCCAGACGTACTGCGTCATATCGCAATGGGGAGTCTAATGATTCTTCTTATCAACCTGGGCGAACTTCATCGATACGGGCTACGGATACAAATTAACCTATATCTCTCTCTCCGGAGAGAACCAGCGCTTTGGAAAGATTAAGCAGGGAGTCTCCTTTCAGTCGGTTAGGAACAAGGAGAAACATGAGTCCACCTAGAGCTCCATAGAGAAGTGTTCGACCACCATCACATTTGAGAGAAGGATCAGCACAATCACGACCAGCTACTCGTCAAGATAAATCTCAGGAAGCTACATCAGAGCGATCAATTGCTCAGACTAAGCGGCCTGAGGAAGGAAATGAAGCATGGAAAGGTTCTATTCAGCGGTTGGAGGATAGATTAGGAGAAATGGCTAAGGCAAGGAACCCCTTACAGAGAACTTTTGTTCAAGGGACACCTTTTGTGCAGTCCATTGTGGATTTTCCTACACCATCAAAATTCAAATCACCTGTAGTGACTCCTACGTACGATGGAAAAACAGATCATGTACTTCATATAGAACAATATCAAGCTGCCGCCGACATATATGCCGTCCCCGACGAGATGAGGTGCAGAGCTTTCTCGAGAACTCTTACCGGATCTGCACAGATATGGTATAACAATCTTCCTCGGGGTAAGATTTCAACTTTTATTCAATTAGCCGAGTTGTTCATTGGCAATTTTTGTTTTGGGGCGAAGCCAGTAAAGCGAGTAGCACATTTGTTAAGTGTTAGACAAAAATCAGGTGAAAGTACTAGAGATTACATAACTCGTTTTAATAACAAAAAATTGGAAGTCGTAGATTACGAAGAAAAGACAGCAATCACTGCTTTGATGAGTGGTTTGCTGCCTAATAAGCTGTACTACACCTTGGCCAAAGATCCACCTAAAACAATGTCCGAGTTGATGGCAAAAGCAGCCAAAATTATGAATGCCGAGGAGGCTATGGCTGCGAAGAAGAATATGGATAAAGAAGTAAAAGTGGAGGTCGACAAGTCTAAGAAGAAAGGGCAGAAAGGAAATGGTGGTGACAAGCATTACAGGAATAATAGGACAACGTTGGAAGTCCTAAAGAAGTACGATAATTATACCCCATTAAAAATGGGTATTAATCATGTTTTGGAAGAAATCAAGAATAGCGAGGAAATCAAGTGGCCAGAGAAACTGAAGACAAATCCCGATCTGAGGAATAAGGCCAAATATTGCGAGTTTCATAAAGATCATGGCCATATGACCAAAAATTGCATAGCCCTTCAGAACGAGATCAAAACACTCATCCGAAGAGTAAAATTGTCAAAGTATGTAGATCGCAGGAGTGAGAGGAAGAATGATGATAGAACTAGAGAGAGATCTAGATCTCCTCGTCGTGCAGAGGAGAAAAAAAGGAGGGACCACGAAGATGATCCAGATGATGACCCTGATCTTCCCAAGAAGCCAAGGCAGCCTGAACGAGAGGTATTCTCCATACGTTTTGGGTCATTTGATTGTAATGTTATTACAGGAGGAGATGCAGGGGGAGGAGACCTTACTGCAGAAAGAAAAGCTTACCTCGGAGAGGCTCAAGCTTGTTCATATATTCAGCGAATAAATCTGGCCGAGGATGATCGTCCGAGGAAGGTAAATAAAGAGAAGCTAGTGATTGGTTTTTCAAAAAACGACCTGGCAGGTGTTCTTTACCCTCATGATGATCCTTTGGTGATCAAAATAAGGATGAAGGATGTAGTCATTTCAAGGGTGTTAGTAGACAATGGTAGTTCGGCAGACATCATGTACTATTCATGCTTTGATAGCTTGAATTTAAAATTATCTCAATTGGAACCTTATCACAGACCCCTTCTGGGTTTTGCTGGGGAGAAAGTTTTTCCACTTGGGACGATCAAGTTGGATATACTCATTGGAACTTGGCCTGCTTGTCGAACAGAAAGAATACGCTTCTTTGTGATGGATAAGAATGTGCAGTCAGCCTACAACATCATCATGGGAAGAGTTGGATTGAAGAAGTTCGAAGCAGTTCCATCTACAGTACATCAGTGTTTGAAATTCCCAACGAATTTTGGAGTCGGAATTATGAAAGGTGATCAAAAAGTAGCTCGGGAATGCTATTATTCGTCTGCCGAGCAAGAAGAACTTGAAGAATCAAGGAAAAAGACTACTACTTATCAAGTGGAGGAAGGTACAGAAATTGAAACTCTTGACCCTAGGGATGAATCTCAACTTGTAAAAGGACAGGTTGTGGAATCTACAGAAACTGTTATCCTGGACGACGAGCATCCTGAACGAGTAACTCAGATAGGATCGTCGTTGGATGTTTCAATAAAACAGGAGTTGATAACTTTCTGGAGAAACAGGAAGAATACTTTTGCTTGGAGTCATGAAGACATGCCAGGTATAGATCCAAACTTCTTGTGTCATGAGCTCAATGTGAATAAGGAGATCAAACCTGTGAAGCAGAGAAGAAGAGTGTTTAGTCCCGAGAAGAATCAGGCCATACAAGAGGAGGTCGAGAAACTCCAGAAAGCCCAATTCATTGAAGATGTGAAATATCCAGATTGGTTGGCAAATGTGGTGATGGTAAAGAAGAAGAACAACAAATGGAGAATGTGTGTTGATTTCACTGATCTCAACAAGGCATGCCCAAAAGATCATTTTCCATTGCCCAGAATTGATCAACTAGTGGATGCTACCTCGGGACATGAGCTACTCAGCTTTATGGATGCTTATTCTGGCTACAATCAGATCAAAATGAAGCCAGAAGACAGGGAAAGTACTTCTTTTATTACCCCAAGGGGAACTTATTGTTATAATGTTATGCCTTTTGGTTTAAAAAATGCAGGTGCAACATATCAGCGGCTGATGAACAAGGTTTTTGCCGAACAAATCAGTTGCAATATGGAAGTCTATGTCGACGACATGCTCACCAAAAGCAAGAGAGCTACTGATCATCTAGTTGACTTAGGCCAAACCTTTGATCAACTGGACAAATACCAAATGAAGCTCAACCCGACGAAGTGTACCTTTGGAGTACAAGAAGGAATGTTCCTCGGATACATCGTCAATCAACGAGGTATTGAGGCAAATCCAGAAAAGATCAAAGCTCTTTTAGGGCTGCGATCCCCAACGACGAGGAAAGAAGTACAGAGTCTTACCGGACGAGTTGCAGCACTCAACAGATTTGTATCCTGAGCAACTGATAAATGCCTCCCGTTCTTCAAAACACTGCGAAAACGTTTTGAGTGGACTGATGAATGTGAGAAGGCCTTTCAAGATTTGAAGAAGTATTTGGGAGCCCCACCATTGTTGTCTAGGCCAATAACCGGAGAGAAGTTGTACTTGTATTTGGCAGTATCAGAGAATGCAGTTAGCTCGGCGTTGATCAGATTGGAGAATGGAGTCCAGAAGCCAATTTATTACACAAGTAAGGCCTTCCGAGGTGCAGAAATCAGATACCCAAAGTTAGAAAAATTGGCACTGGCATTAATTAAAGCAAGTAGAAGAATGAGGCCATACTTCCAGGCCCATACCATCATAGTGTATACCGACATGCCATTAAGACAAGCCCTTCACAAGCCAGAAAAATCAGGAAGATTGATGTACTGGGCAATAGAACTCGGTGAATATGATATTGTGTACGAACCCAGATCATCATTAAAGGGGCAAGCTGTAGCAGATTTTATAGCAGAGTTCACATACCCTGATACCCCCGAGGAGCAAAAGGTACTTGCTGACTTACCTGTGGACGATACAGGATCAACAAACACAAATCCAGACCAACCAAGGTTGGTAAAAGGACTTGTGGATGTAGAAAAATCATCATATTCAAACCCAGACCAACTAAGGTTGGTAAAAGGGCGCGAAAAGATGACCGATGAGGAACGAAAGATACCAGGGAATGAGGAAACAAAACAGCAGATATTTTACCGAGGAACTCTGACAGATAAGAAATTTGAAGACGAGGTACCTACATGGAGATTATATGTAGATGGATCATCTTGCTCAGCTGGTTGTGGAGCAGGGATTGTTTTAAACTCCCCAGATGATATTGACATGGAGTATGCCTTGAGATTCCAATTCAAAGCTTCCAATAATGAGGCTGAATATGAGGCTATGATAGCAGGTTTTCATTTGGCGAAAGTTATGGAGGCACGACAAGTAATTGTTTTCAGTGATTCTTAATTAATTGTGAATCAAATAATGGGAATATATGCAGTGAAGGGAGAGTTAATGGTGAAGTACCATGCAAAGGTGATGGAGTTATTGACAGAATTTGATGCTATTCAATTGGTGAGGATACCGAGAATGGAGAATGCTAGAGCAGACGCATTGGCCCGACTAGCGTCAGCTACGCGCACCGAGCTGCGAAGAACAATACCAATTGAAGTATTAGAAAGTCGGAGCATAGAAGAAGATCTGACGGTGAAGATTATTACCCTTGATTTAGGACCATCTTGGATGGATCCTATCAGAGCATACATTGAAGAAGGAGAATTACCGGAGGACAAACTAGCTGCCAAGAAATTGAAGTATAAAGTTGCTCGGTATGTGTTAACTAATGGTGTTTTGTATAGACGAGTAATTATGGCAGGTTTGCAGAGATGTGTGCATCCATCAGAAGTCAAAGAATTGATTGAAGAAATTCATGAAGGATCTTGTGGTGCTCATGTAGCAGGTCGGACACTTTTGCAAAGGGTAATGACACAGGGATACTACTGGCCGACGATGAGGGCTGATTGTATAGCCTATGCTAAGAAGTGTGACAAGTGCCAACGTTTTTCCTCCATCCGAAGAACTCCACAAGCATTGTTGACACCCATAACTTCACCTTGGCCATTTGCCATGTGGGGGGTTGATCTGGTTGGACCACTGCCGACGACACGAGGAAGGTTCAAGTATCTCGTCGTGGCAGTAGATTATTTTACTAAGTGGGTGGAAGCTGAACCACTAATTGATATGACGTACGAGAAAGTATATCAGTTTATTTGGAAAAACATCATTTGTCGATATGGTCTCCCCCATGCTTTCATTACAGACCATGGAACACAATTCGATAATGAAGAATTTGCTGCTTATTGTCATCAGTCAAACATTTTGAAGTATCATTCAGCACCAGGCCATCCCTAGAGCTATGGACAGACTGAAGTGACGAACAGAACATTACTAAATGGTTTGAAGAAGAGGTTAAGTGAAGCTAAAGCAAATTGGATTAATGAGCTCCAATCCGTACTATGGGCTTACCGAACAACTCCCCGAGCAACAACTAGAGAATCACCATATATGTTGGCATTTGGAAGTGAAGCTGTGATACCTGCCGAGTTGGGTCTCCCAACTCATAGAGTGCTGAATTTCAACTCCCCGATCAGCGATTTGATGATAAGACTGGATTTGGATATGCTCGAGGAGGTTAGAGAAGAGGCAGCCATTAGAAATGCTGCTTACCAACAACGTACAGCTCTGTTTTACAACAAAAGGGTGAAGAAATGTGATTTAAAAGAAGGGGATTATGTGCTAAAGAAAGTCATTCAGAAGAAAAATAAGTTGGAAGCAAACTGGCATGGACCTTACCGAGTTACAGAGGTTGTTCGTCCAGGAACTTACAGAATAGCAACTCTAGAGGGAGAAGAATTTAAGAATGCGTGGAATGCTGAACATCTACGCAAGTATTATCAGTAATGTAAAATGTAAAAGCATTTCCTTCATTATGAATAAAGCGAGGATGTTTCACCATTTTCTTTCTGGTTGAAAGTTTTTCGTGGAATACTAGTGTAATACACTATGCACAAAAAATGCTCTAAGGAGCCAAAAGCTCTAAGGAGCCAAAAAATACTCCTTTGGTTAGGAGGCGCTCTAAGGAGCCAAAAGCTCTAAGGAGCTAAAAAGTGCTCTAAGGAGCCAAAAAGTGCTCTAAGGAGCCAAAAGTGCTCTAAGGAGCGAAAAAGTGCTCTAAGGAGCCAAAAGCTCTAAGGAGCCAAAAAGTGCTCTAAGGAGCCAAAAGTGCTCTAAGGAGCCAAAAGCTCTAAGGAGCTAAAAAGTGCTCTAAGGAGCCAAAAAGTGCTCTAAGGAGCCAAAAGTGCTCTAAGGAGCCAAAAGCTCTAAGGAGCCAAAAAATGCTCTAAGGAGCCAAAAAATACTCCTTTGGTTAGGAGGCGCTCTAAGGAGCCAAAAAGTTCGAAAGAACCATTACCACTCCATTGGTTAGGAGGTGTACACCAGCATGATCAACTACGGTTGGTAAAATAAAAATATATTCTCACATTACAACTTATGTTGGTCGAAAGATAACATTATTACAAAAAGTTCTTTGAAGAACAAAATATTCCAAAATACACCAAGTATAGTTGGTCGGGGATAAAGACCCAATAACTATAGTTGGTTGAAGAGGACAAATTATTGACCTTAGTTCGTCGGACACATTTTTATATTCGAAATTGAACCAAGTATAGCCGGTCGGGGATAAAAACCCATCATCTGTAGTTGGTCGACAAACATTATTTATCCACCTTGGTTGGTTGGAAACAGTTTGAACAATTTATATTCATTACTTTATTATTAAGTGATTGATCAACCTTGATACTTGTAAATTTTTATTATTAAGTTGGTTGATGAACAACACGATATTGTTATCTTTTTAACAAATGCATAGATACATATGCACAAATATAAAGGTGTTTGATAAACACAAGACAATAGCAAAATTGGCAAACAGAAAATGAAAGTCTTTTCATTAAAAATCTAGAATAAATTACAAGTTACATGAATGTACTAACTGTTACATTGAAAACCTATTCTATTGGTTTCTTTCCTTTATTTTTTGAAACAGGCTCCTCGCCAGCAGGAGGATCCTCTAGACAAAGAGGAGAATTAATGAAATTAACATCCCTGAGCATTCTGACATTCATCACAGAAGGTGTATCCAAGAGATGCTCAGGACGAGACAATTCAACCTGAGAATGAAGGCTATAATCACCAAGGTACTTTGAAATCAAGCTACGAGGAATGGAACGAGCTGGGATCCATGCCATGTCCAATTTGAAAGGTGGTACAGGCAGGTCTAATAATGATGGAGCATGATAATCCCATAAATAATGCCCTTGCTCCAATTTTAACACACCCAGTGCGTTCAACCATCCTTGCTTGTAACCTTCATTGTTGTCATGTTCAATACGAGCATCCAGATGAACAAGAGCTTCATTATATCCTGCCATCCAGAATTCCCTGGGTTGTTTATGAAATTGAAAGGTTAATCTGTCCAATTGCTCGAGAAGGTTTTTTGCAAAAAGATCCTTAGTATGAAGAGCAGACTTTGTCGCAGCCAGTTGATCTTCTAAAGATAAGTTTTTCTTGGACAATTCAGACAGAGCACGATCCTTAGCCTTCAGTTGGAACGCTTGAGTTTCCAGAGTAGATTGTGTGCGAGCCTCTTCAACGTTGCGACTAAGAACTCTTGATCGGCTCCGAGAAGCAACTGGAGAACTTTGCTCCTCGACAATTCTTCCTCATCCCCGAGAGCCTCTTCCTCGTCCACGAGCAGTCCCAGAAACAGCAGATCTTCTTAAATCATCCAGCTCTTGCCTTAATTTGGCATTTTCGACCTATAAGAAAGAGAAACCCTCATCAGTAACGGGCACTGGAGCATTAGAAGATGACGCTGCAGATTCATATTGAGCCAACTTTTTCTGTAAATTATTATTTTCTTGTTCTAGGATCTCGGCAATCTGCCTGCAAGCTTCAACTTTGCCTTTTAGGGTCCTTTCCCTAATATCATATCCAGCAATGATCTTCTTATGGCCTGTTTCAGAAGAGAGCTACTGGTATCTATTTTCATAATCCTTGTGCAATGAAGCCAATGATGCATTGTGTTGATTTTGAAGATCCTCTATGGAACCATGAAGTTCCTCTATCAATTCGTAGTATGCCACATTATTGGCCTCAGATCTATCAAGTAAATCCTTCAGATACCGGTAAGCCTCAACTGCTTGTTCTGAGGCATCGTGACCAAGGATATCAACAATCTCTGATACACTTAGGTCTGTATGACCAGCTTTATAATAGCCATTGCATTGTCGCATCAATTCAGAATCAGGAGCAGATATCAATTCCATTCTGGCCAAAAACTAATAAAGAAGAGGAAGCAGGAGTTAATAAATAAGAGCAGACAGAGTATCAACAAAGAAGAGAAACGAAGATGTATTTTATTAGATCATCAAAAAGTTACATTGTTCGATTACAAGTAAGGAAATATAGAAATGATACCGAACAACTTCACACCTTTTCCTTGTCCCCCAAGACTTTCTCGGGAGGCTGGGACGAGGAGCTCGGTTGCTCGGTGGTAACAACGGTTTGATCAGCAGGAATCTTCTCGGCAGGAGGAGGCATGGAAGAAATTTACTCGTTGACAGAGGGTTGAGAAGCAGAGACTGGGTCACCCGTAGCCATAGAAGATTCATCTGAGACAGGCTCATCTTCTTCTTCTTCCACAATTGCTGGAGGAGGACCAGGGAGATGTTGTTGGAATAGCTCAGAATCGTCTTGGACCTTCAACTCTTGCAGAGCAGCAACCCAGCCATCGTGGAAGTATTTCAACTTCCCATATTGGACTTGGGATGTCATTGCAGCAATCCCTTTATCCCATCCTTTCTCCCAACCAGCACTGAAATGTTTCTTGATTGCGACCTTTCTCCTCAACTTCTCCGAGGAGAGCTTCACATCCAATTCCTCTTTTTTGACCTTGATATCTCGCAGGGTAGATAACTCTTCCTCTGCCTTTTTCAGTTGGCCATCATATTCCTGATGTTTAACCTCTAAACCTTTTACTTTCTCCTCTAAATTCTTGGAGGTTTCAGCCATTTTCACCTTCTCAGCTTCAGCCACAGCTAATTTCTTCTCCCAAACAGCTTTTTCGTCAACATACTGTTGACGAGATTCCTTTAAAGACTGGGTCAAACCCAACAGAGCATCCTCTACGCCTGACGAGGAGCTTGAAGCTTTAATAGCTTCATCCTTCTTCACAATATTATTAAAACAGTTCACCAACTGAAAGATGAGAAAAATAGCAAAGTCAATACAAAATGCAAGCTTTCAGAGAAAGAAATAAAAATCAGAAGTATAAGAAATTTACTGAAGCAAGGTGACGAGCAGCTAAGGATGTCAGCATATCCCTAGGAATTCTTTCATCAATACCATGGACCTCGGGTACGACCGAGCTCATTGCAGAACTTGGAAGAGTGATGTTTGGAACATCAGTACCACCAGCAGGTAGGGAGGAGGCAGTTTCAGCTGGAGTAACTGAGGATGATTTCCTCAATCTCTTCAACGGGCGATCAGAACCTTCAACCAAAGAGGTCTTGGTCGGAGAGATTGTAATTACATCTACAGGAGCAGTTTTCTTGCTCGGAACCACTGGGGGCTTCTCGGCAGCTTTAGAAGACCCAGCATCCACCTTTTTAGTCCCTTCTGGGGCATCAATTTTACTTTTCTTGGCCCCAGCAACAGAAGTAACATCATCAAAGAGAGCAGGAGGAGCTCTTTTCTTACCCATCTTTTGACTTAAAGGAAGATGAGAATCTGAAGATGAACATTCTGGAGTTGAAGCTGGTTCAACAAGGCGAGCAGTATAAGAGGTTGTGTAACTCTTATACTGTAGCAGATATGAGGCAGACCTGATGTGTTCGTCTGCAATGTTCTTGTGCAAGCCCCAGATAAGTTTCAGATGCTTGATATTAACCTCTGATTCTTTTGGAGTTCTTCTTTTGCTATCAACTGCAAATAAACACATAACGAGATATCAATCGTACATTTTGTCAAACATGATGAAAGCATAATTTCATAAATAAAATAAAATGAAAAATAAACCTATCCCATTGCCATATGGGGGGCATCTGGGACCGTTGTATACTTCATCTCCAGTTAAAGGGGCATATTGCCAATTTTTTATAACCAACCCATGTTCAAAATAATCTCTATTTGAGTCAGGGAGGTTAACTACAAGAGCCCTATTCAGAAACCTAGTTTTTAAGTAATAAATATTATCTAGAGTGGCCCACTTATAGCAGTACATAATCTCAGGGATCCCAATACGAGTCCCATGAGTTAGATTTAATTTGTGCACCCCATTAATTATTCTCCATGAATTGGGGGCTATTTTTGCAGGGACAAGATCAAAATATTGACAAAATTCAAGACACAATGGATTTGGTGGAAAGGAAAAACCACATTCAGCAACAAAAAGACTGGGGAACCAATGTCCCTCAGCCAATCGAAAGTAATCTAAAGGCTCAGAAAGAACCTCTAGAGTTACCCACGAAGGAATGGAAAAATCAGAACGAAATTTCTCAACAGACTCCACAATATAAACCATACTGAATAAAAGAGAAGAAAGGAAAAAGATCTTACAGGAAGGAAGGACGAATGTTGACAACGAACGAAAACAAGGATGAACGCACAAAAGAGAAGGAGAAAATAGAAAGCTTGAAGGCAAAAAATTAGAAAACGTAGAAGACGGTATGGTTACCTAAGAAGTTTAAATACTTTGCATTGGGAAGTGGCGAAAGAAATGATTACCAAAAAGAAACTACTGAACTTCCGGCGGCTAAAAGGACAAAAACTGCACGGAGATCGAAGCGCTTATAAAAAATTCAAAAAAAAGGGCGGAAGCTGCGAAATGAGAAGGAAATTTGAACACAATGTTCCTGAAACCCAGGAAAAGTCATTTAATATTGCCATATACCGAGAAAGAATGTTCCATACTCCTCAAAGTTCGAAATATGAAACATTGGGGGCTTCTGTTGATACCAAAATTAATATGCTGATGTGGACGAATAATACGAAGACACGTGTCAATCTACGTGGCACGATAGCAGCGAGGAAGTTCATTTCCCGACCAACCATGCTTCTTTCCGAGCAACAAGGATACACCGAGGAACTCTAGCGCACCGAGGTACTCTAGTGCTCCGAGGAACTCCTGATCAGCGAGAAACTATGGCGGTCCGAGCTACACCTCGGTCGTATCATTAATTGCCAGATAATCAACAGTTTAAATATTCATTGAATGCTTATATTCTTGACGCGCACGCTGCATTAAATGTATTACCCTTTCACATGTATATCATTTAATGTATCGAACCTTTCATGTACAGCCTCAAGGCTATAAATACCTTGTATCAACCCCATTCAAAGGGACCGGAATTTCTTGAGAGAACTTGTAATCAAGAATTCTGCAAACACTCAGCAATAACATAACAGTGGACGTAGGCTTTATTCCTAGCCGAACCACTTTAAAAATCTTTGTCTTATTTATTTATCTGTGATTGAATAATTAGAGCAATCTAGTTTTTTACATCAACAGCCGCGGTAACCAATTTTAGGGAACAGCCTACTGTCAGTATGTGCCACGACGGGGGACCATATTGGTCATATCAGACACTATCTCGCTGAATGTTTTTAAAAATGACTGTATAAGCCTGTTTATAATTCACCAGTTTACAAAAACTTTATCTTTTCCAGGTGGAGCAAGAAAAATCATGTACTTCCTAAAAAGACCAATCAAAACTTTAACTATAGGAATAGGGAGAAAATATTTCGAGCTAAGAAAAAATCTAAGAGGTAGAGTCCTAGATCTGTTTCTAAACCAAAAGCTCATAAATATTTTAAACAAGAGAAATTTGGGTTAGAAAGGATGATCTAATAGCTCAACTGAATTGTAACATTGTCATTATATCTTTAAAAGTTGAGAACACTACATCTGGTTAGTAATTAGACTTTGGATGCTCCAAGCATATGACCAGAGATGATACTAAATTAATTGATAAGAGTAACTTCTTATGATGGAATGTTTTTTTGGAGATGGAGTATCATCTCAGACCATAAACAAAGGAACACTCCAAGAAAAGGGACTCCCCACTCTCAAAGATGTCCTATTAGAAAAGGTCTTAAAGATCATTTGTTGAGGATATCTTAATTTTGTGACTCCAATCACACTGTCACGTTCTCAAAAATTTATTGCAAAATTTTAAATGATAATGGTGATTATATCCTTACAGATCACAGGACCCCAGATAACTTTTATACAGTAAATTCGAGACTTGAGACCTATAGGTTAACTAAACTTGGTGATAATGAAATCTGGCATAATCGTTTGGGTCACCATAATTACGACAATCATAGCAAATTGAGATCTTAGAATATAGTCAGAGGTTTACGAAAGATAAAACCAATTTCAAATGTTGTTTGTGGGTCGTTTCAGGAAGGAAAAAGTATTAAATCTTCTCATAAGAAAGTAAATACATTTTAACAACTAAACCTCTAGAGCTAATCCACATGGACCTTATAGATCCTTCACAAACTGTGAACCTTTGTGGTAATAGTTACATTTTAGTCAGTATGGATGGATTTACTCAGTTCACTTCGGTAGCATTTTTTAAACAAAAATCTGATACAAATTGAGAATTTTTTAAAGTCCTCTTAAGAATCGAGAATGAAAAAGAAACCGAATTTAATCGACTACTTAGAGATAGAGGAGGTGAATTTAAGGACTCGCGCGTAACAAAATATTATGGTTGTAATGGTTCAGTGCTCCTAAAACACTCCAACAGAATGGTGTTACCGAGTGTAAAAATTTCACAATCCAGGAAATGGCTAGGGTAATGATACATGCTAATAACTTGTCAAAATACTTTTTAGTTGAGGCAGTTCAAACAGCGTGTCATATGGGTCTATCTTTGAAAAAAATACCAAACAAACCTCCTATGAACTTTAGTATGGTAAAAATCCCAATCTAAAATATTTCTGAACCGTTGGGAGTACTTGTTGTGTTTGAAAAGATAGAGAACACCTTTCTAAGTTTGAAACTCGTGGTGACAAAGACATATTTTTGGGTTTCTCCCCTAATAGTGGGGCTTATCATAATTATAAATTGTGTACTAAAGTGATCATGGAATCGATAAATGTGATAGTGAGTTACACTAGTGTCGAGATTAAAGAACAAGGACTAATTATTGTGGAAGAGTCTGAAAACTATTTTACTTATAACTCTCCAGATATAGTTGAGCCTTTGCCAACTGAGACCCTTGAAGTATCTAATTGGGTTTCTAAAAATCATCCTATAGATAATGTTATTAGTAACCCTTATGAGCCAGTGCATGGAAGATCCCAATTACATAATGTTGCCAATATTACGTGCTTTGTTTCTCTAGTAGAACCAAAGAATGTAAATGAGGCACTTAATGACTCATTTTGTATACGTTCTATGCAGGAAGAGCTCATCCAATTTATAAGTAACGACGTGTGTAATCTTGTACCTAGGCTAGAAAATGAAAGGGTTATTGGCACTCGTTGGATTATTAAAAATAAAATAGATGAATCTAGGATGATAATTAGAAATAAAGCTAGAATAGTTTCCTAGGGCTAATCTCAAGTTGAAGGAATACATTTTGAGGATACCTTTGCCCCAGTCACTCGTCTCGAGTCTGTTCGCTTACTCTTGGCCATAGCTTGTCCCTTACAATTAAGCCTTTATCAAATGGATATAAAATATGCCTTTTCAAATGGTATTTTGAAGGAGGAGATCTACATTGAACAGCCTAAAGTCTTTATCAAACCTCATTACCCAAACCACGTTTATAGATTCAAAAAGGCAATAAATGGTTTAAAACAAGCCCCTCGGGCCTGGTACGAATGCATGTCGACCTTTTTAATCAACAAAGGTTTGCGACATGTGGAAATGACGAGACATTATTTGTTAAACATTTTAACAAATGAAGGTTTAAATCATTATTTGGATCAACTTCCCCATCTGAAGTTAAAGAATTGTAAAAAATTATGCATTGGGAATTCCAAATGTCGTTTATGGGGGAGCTTCGATATTTTTTAAGACTTCAAGTTAAGCAAAAAGATGTTGGGTTATTCATAGTGTGGTCTAAATATGAAATAGACTTAGTGAAAAAAAATTGGGTTAGATAATGCTAAATTGCTAGGACTCGCATGAGCACCTCTACGAAGCTATCCAAAAATGAGATTGGGAAACCTGTAGATCCTACGCTATATAGAAGTATGATAGGCAGTTTATTATACCTAATAGCTTCTCGACCCGATATCATGTATGATGTGTGTGTTTGCACTCGTTACCAAAGTACACCTAAAGAAAGTCACCTAATCTGCATTAAATGAATAATCAAATATGTTAAGGGAACTATAAACCTAGGTATATAGTACACAAAAGACACCATAAGCACAATTGTAGGATACACTGATGTTGAGGTTACTCGGAGGACAATAAGAGCACTTTCGGTGCGTGTTATTACATAAGTAAAAACTTAGCAGGGTGGAATAGTAAAAAACATAACTGCATATCGCTTTGCACAGCCGAATCAGAATATATAGCTGTCAGAAAGTTGTTGCGCTCAACTATTATGGATTGAGAAAATGCTTAGCGTCTACATAATTAATGAAGAAAAGCTAAATCTATATTGCAACAACAAAAGTCAAATCAATATCTCTAAAAATCATGTTCAACATTTGTGTACTAAACATATTAAAATAAGACATTATTTTATACATCAACTTGTTGAGTCTAAATAATTAGAGATAAACTATTTACCCACTGAACATTAATTAGCTGACTTATTCAACAAACCTTTGGATAATTTACATTTGAAATCCATCGGTATGATTATGCATGAATTCATATCTATCACCTAATATATCAATCGGTTGCTATCATGCTTATAATTTGTCTATGAGAATATAGACCATGGTCGTTTGATAAATGATAAAAGATACCGACTATCTATATTTTGTGTCTGACGCCCTTCAGGTAACCCGTTGATTGATTTAGGCTGATAAAATGCCTGTTATGTTAATTTTATATTTTTCAACCTTTGTCCAATTGAGACTAAATGGGGGAGAGATATTTGAGTCCATTAGGACATTTATTATAAAAACTTGAAAAATTCTTGATCTTTGCCATTAGTGTTGTTTCATTTTTCAGGAATCAGTACCATCAGATCTATATAGGATATTAGTATGTTCATAGTTGAGTTATGTACTTTTTGATTTTTAGGAAATGGGATAATTAGAATTTTTGTATAGGAGTGAGTTTTTATTATTTATTATCCCTATGAGTCCTAGATGACTCAAAAGAGATCTTGTCTCTCAATTCCAAAGGGGGGATTAAAGCACACTATATAGTTGACTCTCTTGAGTCTTCATTATATAGGAGCCTCAACTAGTTTAGAAAGATAGACAAAATTGAGTCCCTCATTCAATAAAACATAGCCTCTTCAAGTACTACATCATCAGCAGCAAAGGTGAAAGCCAAACAAGTAGAAAACCAACACACTCAACACATAGGATTTCATATTTCATCTCATATTTGATTGGTGTGTGTTAAATTGAATTAAAATAAATTTTCTACAACTTTTAGGAATTTTAAAACAATTAGAATATATTTTTTAAATAATTAAAATAGGGTTTTAAATTGTTTTAGGGATTAAAGTTATATTTTATAATCTCCTAAAAGATGGCTTGGGTAGAATATAAAATTAGCACAAAATATTATGGTTGAAAGTTATATTTTTAAAACTCCAAAAACACACATTTTTCAACTGATAAAAGCTCTACACTTGTTTGTTTATGACTGGTTAAAAGTGCATTTGTTTATACTCACATCATATGCATCTCATCTTAACCGTTGAATTTCAATTATCAATGGCCTGTATGTGATCATTTATAATCCATGTGCATCAGAGTTTAACCAATCAGAGAGTTATTTGTGAGGTCATTTATTATCCATACAATTTCAATTCTAACCATTGGTTGAATTCTAGCCGTCCATTTACCTTCGACCTTCTAGACCCTTCCAATGCAAGTATAAATGATGTCTGTGGGTCCCCATTTGAAGACTTTGGAAACTACGTCAATTGAGAGAAAAAAGAGAGAATAGAGAAATTAAAATAGAGAGAAAAATATTTTTTTACAAAAAGTGTGTCAAATGTTTTCTTCAAAATCATTTTCAGAGTTAGGCTTTTCAATAACTCTCGTAGTTTCAATCTCTCTCTCAACAACCTCACATGATTTCAGATCTCCTTTACTTTTGGAAAGTTGAAGATATAAAATCAAAGTGATACAGTTCACGATTGTTAGGTCTTAGGATGTTTGATTAGATTATTGAATCTTGTTTATAAACTGTTTTAAAATTATTTTTATCCAACATCTCTCATTTTTACAAAAATGAAATTTTCATTTCTAAAAATTGTGTTTATAAATAATTCTAAGGATCTAAGCTTTAAAGATCATAAAGGCATTCAGATCTTGAATTTTTTTTTTTAGAAGAACAAGTATTTTGGGATTGTAAAAAGGATCTCATATCTAGAATTCGTGTAATTCATAGGGAATGTCTGTAATTAATTGTGCATGAGTACATGCACGGAATTTTAGGCACTTCACTCACAATAGTGTCACCCACAAACACAAAAATGTATTTTTGGTTGAGAGATTTTGACTATTGAGTCGACATCTTGCGAAAGGCGAAAGGGAGCGGAGAAAGGAACAAACAAAGGACAAATTTAGTGCCTTAAAGAAGTCATAAAGGATAATGTGAAGGAGTGGAATCACGTTAGGTATATTTCTGAATACAGATTATGAACTATTTGTATGATTTGTTCTATGTTTGTAACCTAAACTGTTTTTTGGTGGATTTTGATTTTGTGGCGTAGAGGCCACCGTGAATGTTTCCCCAATTGGGTGGGTTTTATCGCGTAAAAAATTGTTGTCTCTTTTGTGTGTTGTTTAATTCTCCATTAGTACATTCTGCTACTTAGACTTAGGGTTTGTTCTAAAACATATTTCTAATAGACTTAAATATTTTGTTCAATAAACAGTTTTAACACATCTTGTGTTCTTGTTAAGATTTTTATAACAATTTCTTCAAAAAGTATTATCGAAACTCGTTAAATCTTTTTAACTTTTGTTAAAATAACATAGTGAGGTTTTTCATAGATGGGCTCCACTCAGGTTCCAATCGATTCGGCCCTATGAGGGAATCAATTCGCACCAGAGCAGAGTGGCAGGTTGATTTATTTGGAAGTGTTTTTGTTTGTTTCAAACTTTTTATTTTCCCTATATTAAAAAGGCTTGGGTTTAGACTTTTCCAACACTTTTAACTCATCTCAAAAAAGTGGTAGCCTCCTAACTTTTGTTTGCTCTCTTCTAGAAAATCTAATCCCCATTAAAAATAAGTTCCAACTTAAGTTTTCAAGATTCAAATCAAGTTTTCTCAAGATCCACCAAAAATGAGTCCTTATTATGTTCACGAGAGGATCGCAACCATATAATCTGAATTTTGAGGAGACTTATTTTTAATAATGAATACTTATATTGTTCCCCTTAAGTTTTTTATATTTTAAATAATTCCTAAACCTTAATTAATCATGTTTTTCAAAAAATAATTTGGAAGATTAATTAAGGAAAGTGAAAGTAAGTTTTGGGTTATTTTTATTAAATCTAAAAATATGATTTTAGACTTGAAATAATCACATGCTTAGATTAGTGTTTGGGGTTACAGTAAATATGTGGGATGAACCACATGTTAGAATTAAAATATGAACTTAGATAATGTTTTGGCTCATAGAATTACGTTAGTATATGTGCATGTTGTAGAACGAGCTAATTATTGTGTAGCATTGTTATTACGCATATTTGATTAGGATTATATGTTGAAATGTTAAATTATCACTCGTATTGGAATTATGGAATTTGACAACTTGTATAACTACTGGTGGAATTTGGTGAGTATATGATTAGATGGTTTTAATTTGAATGGATTTTAAATCGTAGTATTAAATGAAATATTGTGGTGTTAAATTAAAATATAATTAATGTGAAAATTGTTCATGTTAATATTTCGACATCGCGGGAACGTTGGAATTTTTTTGAGTAGTCGTACTTTATCCCTTTCTCATAGATTTCATCTAGGTATGGAAATAGTGAATATACTTTGTTGATGTTGGCACTTTCTAGGTATGAAATTAATGAGTTTGTGCTTGTACGATTGGGTATTTCATGGGTGGGGTTGGGTAGTACATAGTTACATTACTCTGTTAGCCTATGTGCCAGACTAGGTGATGATTTTTGGTAGGTATTCCTCCTTGGTGATAGGCTAGGAACTACTTATGGTTTGGTGATCTCTAGGCATGGGACTAGAGGTGGTTTTATGTTGTGATAACCGAATTAATGGTGGGGCTGATTGAGAATAAAAATATTTAGAATTAATAATTAATGACTAAGATAATAAATGGGTATTAAAAAAAATTTATATCGCGAGTATGTGCATAGCTCACGATAATTAGGACGGCTGGATATAGTGACGTGGGTGTCTGTTGGCGTCACGAGTGTGTGTAGGGCTACTAAAAATGAGCAAAACTGGATATAGTGACATGTCGTGCATGGAACCTCACAAATATATGCAGTGCTAACAAAATTGGTCGAAATGGCTTTAGTGAGGGGAATGGGTGTGGTGTGTAAAATTGTTGACTTATAAGGATTATGTGCAGGACCAATAGAAAGGTAAACTGGCTATACTGGTGTCACATTTATAATATTGATTGTAATTATTGTGTGTCAAGAGTATGTGCAGAACCAATAGTAAGGTAAACTGACTATACTAGTGTCGCTTTATTAATATTGGTTGCATTAACTCAATTAATAATTTGAGTTTATAATTTAATGTTGCAATAAAATAATTGGACATCAATAACGGGTTGGTTTAGCTATGTGGGTAGTTAGTAGTGTTTTACTTTACTCTCATCATCATATATCTTTTTAATTTAAAATACTATATAATAATATTTATTTCGTGTAATGCTTATGTCTGGATTCATGGATCCTAATTGGGAGGAGTAGTTGGTGTTCATGCGATTGGCTCGACCCATTGCGTTGACTAATATTTCAGTTATAGTTGTTGGAGTGGTTGCATATGATTTATTAGATGCTCGTGGAGTGCAGGTAGAATTTTATTTTATTCCTTTATTAACTTAAATTTTCCATTCTATTATTTTATTTACGTAACAATTGTTTATGGATTTGGTAGGCCTTTAGGTTCCACAGTTGTTTATGGTTTTCTTTTTAGTTGGAGTTATAGCTGGATTATTTCATTTAAGTATTAATCTATCTTTTGGAGTTGAGTTTTATTTTGGAGTATTCATGGTGGTGGAATTTCTTCTGTGGATGTTTATATTTGTTGGATAATTTCGAATTACATCCTTTGGAAAAAGTTTTTGATGTCTCATACTTCTATCACATACTAAGAAATCCCTTTTAATTTTGATGTCTGGTTTAGTTTGGCAGTGACGAGTGGCCACCTCCAATGTCAAAATATGTGGGGTGTCACGTCTGTTGGGCAGTCTTTGTTAAGATCAATGAAGTCCACCCACGTCCTGTACTTCCTGTTAGGCTTAGAGACTATCACCATATTGGTTAACCACTCAGGATATTGCAAATCCCCAATGAAGTTGGATATACAGATTTTATTTACCTCCTTCGTTTTAGTAGTGTTTCTTCAGGGCTAAAAAACCTCTTCTTCTCGTGCACTAGCATGTGGTTTGAAAGCTGAGGTAGTGGACCATGTGTTAAGGATCGATATAAACGGAATAAAATATTCTATCCATGAATCTTCTATTAATCATATAATAAAAAGTTAAAACTAAAACAAGGTTTGAAGAAAAAACCTAGGGTTTATAACAGAATAACTTTATGGATCTGGCTACAATCATATGGGGATAAAAGTATTTGTTGATGATGTTGTGTTGCCTTCTTTTTGGATATCCAAAATCTTGCTTCACCTTCTATAAATATTAGATCTTATGGTGTATGATCCTCCCCAACGTTAGGTTGGATTATGGGTACCTTTTGAGATGAAAACCCTTATTTTATTGAGATATGGTGGTCTCTTTCTAGTCCTCTTCATGAAAACATAAATAGTGATTTCTCTCACCCCTTTCAAAACCTAAAAATTAATAATTATGATTAAAACTCCTTCCCACGCCTTTATTTAAAAGTACAAATGATGGTCTTGAGATAAACTGGATTTCTTGACAGTATCGTCTAACTACTTGGTATATGGACTACACTACAGACTCAATACAAATAATTAAATTAGCTTCCAAATAAATACTAAAAATCCCAAATTCAAATTACCGTAATTTATTTCCTTTCTTTATTTATACATAATTACTTCCACTAAATAATTATGACAACACTCCAATTTAGTTATCTCGAAAATCACTAGGATATAATGAGGCCTCATTTTCGAAGTCAATAATGGTACATAATATGATTTTCCATGTTCATTTTCTGATACTTGCCTAGTCAAATCAATTTGCAGTTAATTAACTTCAACAAACATATAATCAATTCATGGATTCTCATATTTCACTTATTTTTATACCCCCACCGGATTATAAACAATCCACTGATATGATTTAATTGTCGAAATAAATATTATAAGTCTATCAAGGGGGTATCACAATCCAATGTATCCCCGGACGTGGATTCCTTCAAATTAAGATCTCAGACCTACTTAAATAACTATCACCCAATATATGCGGGGATCATTTTATTCAATCTAAGATTCAATCGCACTCATATAAATCAAACTAAAAATGAGATAAGGATTCTAATCCTCATAATTCATAGAGTTAAGAATTTATGAACCCTTCGCAATTTGTGTGAGATTTCCTAATTCTAATAAAGAAATCTCTTAGACTCAGATCTCACGGGTGGTCTTATTCAATACATTCCTCATATATATTGATCATAATTATTTGTTGAACTATTGCACAAGTTCTTGAACCATTATAAAGGTTCCCTTAGTTTGATACAAACTACTAGGAAATGTTTAAGACGATGCCAACTCCCTATCTAGGTTGTGAAATTCTCAATAGTTCTAGAACCGAAATTCCATTCTCCTTGTGATCAACCCAAAGCTAACTCACAAGGATACCTACTCATCTCTATTGATTGACATATATATGAAACAATACATTTTAAATAAATATAAATAATTGTCACAAACAAAATTCTCATTTCAAAATGAATATAAGTTTTATCGTTCACAGTCTTAGATGCAATTGCACACACCATCAGAAGGGGTTTCGCACAATATTTTTTTAGGACTATCTTGATTATGGAATATGGTATAGTTTCAAATTATTGTGCTAGTGCACATTGTGTGTATTAAATGGGACTATCTTGGGGTAATTTTCTTTATACTCATTTTATAAGACATTGTACAACTCTTGATTATTGGGTTTACTTAAGTCTCTTAATCTGGATATGATTGATGAACACATGCATTAGTTATGCTTTGGCCTATCAGGTGAGATTCATTGTTGGACCAATAATCTTGATAGATTAGGTAAGTGTGATTAATGTATGGTGAAAGTATTTTATGGATATAATCCACATCTCAGTATAGAGATTGGTGTTACCTCTTGAGATGCTTATGAGTTTTGTATGTGTCAAATACTACAGATGGATTTTTTTTAATCCAGCACTACAAATAAGTTGAGGTGGACCACTCGAGGACTTAACAAAGTTAATCAAATAAAGTATTAGTAATTTATTTTAAGTATATGTAATTTTAACATGGGGAGAATCAACTAATTAATAATAAGGAGCTTGAAATATAATTTTGAGTTAAGAAGTAGAGCTATAATTATAATTTCGTAGCGGTATTAATTATAATTAATGAAATGGGAGCAGACTCTGGGTTGGACTAGGTTTTCCTACGCCCATTACGATCCATGTCCTTATATCTTCTTAGGATCCCTACCGTAGCCTATATATATGCACCTAAAGCTTGTTTTTTCTCATGCAAGCCATCACTTTTGAGACTCTAAATCATTAATCAGATTTTAGAGTAAGATAGGGAGAGGAGCGAGTAAAAGAGAACAAAATTTGATCACGAAGGAAGATCCCACACTATGTTCTTAATAGTTCATACCAGGAATATGGTGGAAGATCGTGAGGTACAATGAGTCAGCGTTCTTGATTAAGTATCATCTAATATTATTCGTACTGAGATGGAATCAAACTAGTGAGATCTCGAAGGTAAACCCTAATTCCGCCTTTTATAGTTCTACATATGAGATTCTTTGTAGTTATATATATATGCATAATCAACAGACCCTTGGGTAGTTGCTCCAAAAAATCACACCCTTATGCCTATTGATATTTTGTGCAACTTTGAGTTCGTTAAGAAGTAGTGCTAGTGATGTGACACCCCACCTAATTAACCCCAGGTGATCAGTCCTAAATTAAATTAGAACAGGTTTCTCAGTTGGTTCATTCTTAGCATCACTGTCGCCCTTTTAGTTACTAACCACCAAAGTGAAAAAATTAGACTGGTGCCAATTTTTTTCTTTCATTAACTTAAATTAAATACTGATGCGAAAATCAATATAATATAACAATCCAATCACAATTAAATAACTGACCGAATAAACCATCGGTACACAATCCAACAAAAGTAAAGACAAGTAATAAATCTCAACAAGTCTGACATAAGTACTGAATAGAACTGTGAGCGACATGCTCGAATAACTGATAGGAAATATCGATACTAAGAGTGAAAAGAACGATGCGTTTATCCAACTCCCGCAACATCCACAGATGCTGAAGCAACGGACCACTGGAATGAGTTAAGCTTGGCGTCCCTATGGCTGGACACCTAAAAGGTTTTTAAAAGTTTTTATAGCAAGGGTTAGTACCCAAAACATTTGTAAAAGATTTAGCAAACGATTAACTTGCAGTGATAAGTAAATATGATTGCTCTCTATATTTTAGTTAGTGTCTCACTTCCTTGAGGACATCCTCACCCCTCCTCTAATGTGCACTACTAATGCGTTAATAAATTTCCCTTAGTTATATATCTCATGACTAGATAATTTATATAACCCCTTGCAACCACCCTACTCTAACCGAGTGTGTCACAATTATGATTTCTAAGTTATTCTCAAAATTAACATAATTAATCGTTTCTCCTTTTTAAATTTCATATAATATTCACACCCATTATATGTAATATAATTCACATCCTGTATTAATTGTACCCGTATAAAATTATTTACTTCATTATATACGTATAATCATATTACAACATTCACAAACATAATGAAATAATAATTAATATTAACATCCTCTCGAGTAATAACTCATCGTGTGTAAATTCTCTAAAGTGCTATCCCACTAGGTATATTCACATAACCTAGTTACCCAAATCAGAATCACTCACTAACTTGGTAAAAACATATAATTGGAGGCGGTCATATTCCTTCCCTGAAAGTGAGATGCCCCTCACCCATATAATGGACGTTATGACCTAGGAATATACTCGCCCTACTCCTCAAGCTAGGGGATTCATCCACTATGTGCAACCTCTCCCTATAGCACTAGACTATATAATAGTAATATCTAGCCCCTGATATTAATTTACACACCAGATATATATATTATCGCACACCGTATATATATATTAATTATCCCGACTATACCGTGTACTAGTCCGTAACACAAGCCTATTCGAATTATTATGAGTTTATGGTCCAACTCTAATTATTAATTAATTCGCATATTAATTAATTAAAATACTTTTGGTGTCGTTCTAACCAACACATTCGGACTTAATCCCGTGGCCCGAAATAAAACAATACCCGAGTCTAAATTTCCTGACTCTAAATTATTTAGCCTTCACTCTAAATAAAATTAATGCCTTGGTATCGCCCAACAACTCTAAATAAAATTAACGTCTTGGTATCGCCCACCCAATATCCCCGGACTGACCCTCTCGATCCGTATTTAATTATTTTGAAATACCATTCCCAAAATTTAACCATAGTGTCTCACACATAAATTTCCTCCAAATCCCAAATAAATTTTCCTCACAGTTAATTTGATTATACCCCCATGTTGGTTTCTCATTACATAAGGCATTGGAAAAGATTTAAAATTATTTTCCCTTATATATACAAACTGGCCGAACTGCCAGAAATTGCCGACCTTCGATCGATCGACCCCCAACCCTCGATCGATCGATCGAGCAGGTCATCATCTTCTCCGAGTTGCCTGTTTCAGCCATGGACGAAATTCTAAAAACCCCAACTTCTTCTACCAGTAATCACAAGCCTTATCATCAACAAAATATATTCAAAACCTTATAAGGGACGCCCATAAAGTCCACAAACACCATTTAATTTACGTTCTCTACTGTTTTCACAAATTGGGGGAAAAATTCGATTCAATCTTTAACCAATTTAAACATCATATCTTTATCTCAAATTCATTTATAATTCCTCCAGTTTACACATCATACCAGATAACTATGCTAATCTCAGAATCTACATAAATTTCTACACGTTTTAGAAATCAAAATAATGGTTTACAAAATCCCATGTTCAAACCCTTTAAATCCCAAAATGATTTTTTTTATTTCACATATCACATGAATATGAATTGAAATAAAATTTAAATGCTATAGCAAGTTAACCACTTGCCTTATGATTCGTAGTGTCTGATTTTGGAGTTGTGAATGCCCAAGGTTGAAGATGAACTCCTTTGATTTGGCTCTCGTTTGTCCCCCAAATTTGCCTTTAACTGCCCTTAGGGTTTCCAAACCCACTACGTATTTTCTAAACTTAATTCAGTCGTTTCCCTTTTTCTTATAATTGTTTAATTAGGTATAATCCCGTTTTTGCCTAATGGGCCAAGTCCAAGTGACCCAAATGCCCCCGTGTGGGCCCGACTATGCCTAAAAGCGCCCCGTGACCCGTTTACTACCCCCGGGTACACTTTTTCGACTATCTCGGCCCATTCGGACTCAATCGTAGACTCAAAATTTGCATCCGAATTAATTTATAAAAATCCTTATCTCACACCCAAATTAATCTATACCGACTCCTGACTGAGATAAGTACATACCCCGTCATTAATACCCGAAATGACGTAAATAATATATTACCATTCACTTAGTAATTTAGTTTCCCTAAATATTAACCATTCATTCCCCGATTAATATTTAAATATATATTGCCATAATTAATTCAATTAAAATTACGACACATAAAATTCTCGAATTAATTAAATATTAAATGCACAAAAATACGGGGTGTTACATACTTCCCCCCTTACAAAGGAATTTTGTCCCCGAAATTAGGTCATACCTGTGGTGAATAGCTCTGGATATTATTCCCGCATATCCTCCTCCATCTCCCAGGTAGACTCGTCAATGTTGTGATGACCCCATTGTAATCTCACTAATGGAACAACCTTGGATCGTAACTTCCGCTCACTACGTTCCAGAATAGCCACTGGTCTCTCCTCATATGAGATGTCTGGATGTAAATCAATTTCCTCGAGTAGAATGTGCCAGAAGGCCCTCTCGCTCCTTCGATACTTCTTCAGCGATGCCACATGGAACACAACGTGTATCCATTGAAGATGCTCTGGTAATCCCAGTATATACACTACCGGTCCCACCCTCTCAATAATAGGAAAAGGTCCCACGTACCTTGGTGCTAACTTACCCTTCTTGCCGAACCTCATCACCCCTTTCATAGGGGACACTCGGACCAGTACCTGGTCCCAACCTCTAACTCCACATGTCTCCGTGAAGCATCAGCATAACTCTTCTGTCTATACTGAGCTATCCGAATTCATCCTCGGATCAACTCTATCTTGGAAAACATTTCCTGGACAAGCTCTGGCCCCAATAGCTTATTATCCCCCCACCTCTAACCAACAAGCGGGTGAATGACAAGGTCTCCCGTACAGTACCTCGAACGGTGCCATGCCAATCATGAATTGGTGAGAGTTATTATACGCGAACTCTACCAAAGGGAGATACTTTTCCCAACCTCCCCCAAAGTCTAATATGCACATTATGAGCATATCTTCAAGCATCTGATTGACTCTCTCAGTCTTCCTGTCGGTCTGTGGGTGATAGGTTGTACTCAGACGGAGCTCCGTGCCCATGGACTCCTGAAAGCTCTGCCAAAAATGGGCCACAAAAATCTTATCTCTGTCAGACACAATGTTTATCGGCACCCTGTATAGCTTAACAACCTCTGCTATGAATAGCTGCGCATAACGCATCGTCTCAAAGTATGTGCGAACCGGCAGGAAATGGGCCACCTTGGTCAACCGATCCATAATGATCCATATGGAATCGTGACCCCTCTGTGATGCAGGTAACCCTATAATGAAGTATATTGAGATGCTCTGCCACTTCCACACGGGAATCTCTAGCGGTTGTAGCATCCCTGATGGTCTCTGATGGTCAACTTTTACGAGCTAACATGTGGCACATTTTGAGACAAACTCTGATATGTCCCATTTCATCCCTTCCCAACAATACTACCTCCTTATATCCAGGTACATTTTATCCCCACTGGCATGTACCGCAAATCTTGAACCATGGGACTCTGTCATAACAGCGTGCCTCAAATCCTCATCCTCCGGCATAATTAACCTCCCATTAAGGCGTAGGCCTCCTTTCGAGTTGATCGAGTAACCCTCTGCTCCCTTAGCTAACAACTGTCTCACCCTATCCCAGCAGATCTGATCCTCTGCCTGAGCCCTCACAACCCGCATAATGATCTCAGGTGTGATGGATAACGCTGATATGCAGGCCCTGGCTAAATCATCCTCATATCGAAACTCTCTCCACTTCTCTTTTCAGACTTCTGATATCTCCCCAGTCGGTCTCCGGCTCAATGCGTCTGCTACCACATGAGCCTTACCAGGATGATATTGAATATCAAACTGGTAATCTTCACGAATTCTAGCCACCGCCTCTATCTCATATTCAGACCCTTCTGTGTGAAGAGATACTGAAGTGACTTGTGATCCGTGAATAAAGTGAACTGCTCTCCTAGAAGATAATGTCTCCATATCCTCAAAGAAAAAATGACCGCTGCTAGCTCCAGGTCATGAGTGGGGTAATTCTTCTCGTGGGGCTTTAGCTTTCTGGATGCATACGCTATATCCCTTTCCTCCTGCTGAAGTACACCCCCAAGTCCCTGTAAGGATACGTCCGTGTAAACCTGATACTCTAATCCTCCCTTTGGCAAAGCAAGTACGGGTGCAGATGTCAACTTATCCTTTAGCTCGTCGAAAGCTAATTGGCAATGATCACTCCAAGTGAAAGGTACCCCTTTCTGAGTCAGATTCGTCAAAGGGCTCGTAATCTTTAAGAATCCTTTGATGATCCTCCTATAATAACCGGTTAATCCTAGAAAACTACGCACCTCGGTTGGTGTCATGGGTTATCCCCACTCCCTCACCGCCGACAGCTTACTCGAATCCACCGCAATACCCCAATCTGACACCACGTGGCCAAGAAACTGTACCTCCCGCAGCCAAAATCCACACTTCTCGAATTTGGCATAGAGCTGGTGATTCTGTAGTGTCTGTAGAACCATACGCAGATGCTCTACGTGCTCCTCCTCGGTGCGCGAGTAGATAAGGATGTCATCAATGAACACGATGACAAATTGATCAAGATACTCCCTGAAAACCCTGTTCATGAGGTCCATGAACATTGCTAGTGCATTGGTGAGCCCGAATGGCATCACCTTGAACTCATAAGATCCATACCGCGACAGGAAAATGGTCTTAGGAACATCCTCCTCTCGGATATGTAGTTGATGATACCCAGACCTCAAGTCAACCTTGGAGAAGTAAGACGCCCCTCTCAACTGGTCAAATAGAATCCTAGGTAATGGATACTTATTCTGTATCGTCACCTTATTTAGCTCCCTATAGTCCATTCATAACCAAAGTGAACCATCACGCTTCTTCATAAACAACACTGGCGCACTCCACGGTGATGTACTCCGCCGAATGAAACCCTGACCCAGAAGCTGCTGAATCTTCTCTCTCAACTCACGCATCTCTGAAGGGGCCATACGGTATAGGGCTCGAGCAATCGGGCTCATCCCCGGTGCTAAATAGATTACAAATTTGATTTCCCTGCTGGGTGGCAACCTTGGGATTTCCTAGAACACATCCTCAAAGTCCCTTACCACTGCGATTGACTCCAACAGAATCACCACCTCCTGTGAGGTTTCCTCCTCGATGTAATACAAGTGCGTGCATGACCCTACCTCAGGTAACGGCGTTGCTATCAAGAACATATCCTGTCCTGGAATGGAGAACCCGATTGTCCTCTCATAACAATCCATAGTTGCCCGATAACCTGCCAACCAATCCATACCCAGGATGACATCGTACCCCTCCATATCTAACACTAAGAGGTTCGCTGCTAAACTAAGCTTCCCAATAAAAATGTCTACCCCCCAACAAATCGAGTGGATTAACGCCCCACTACCTACTGGCGACTCTACACACATCCGAAGACTACCCGCGGTCTTTAGTAACCCGACCCGTTTAGCAAAATTGGATTTAATGAATAAATCCGATGCTCCCGTGTCAAAAAAAATGCTACCCTGAAGACCATGAATGAGAAACATACCCTCAACTGCTGGCGGTGCCTGCTGTCCTGGAGGATTGGGAATATCCCGGACGTTATACACACACTCGTAGTGCATTTTCCCCTGCTGCGGTGGGGTGGGTGGAGCTGGTGCTGCTGGCGGCATCTGCCCTTATTGGGCACCCTGCTGATGACCTTTGCCCCTCTGTCGGAACTCTCTCTTGAAGTGTCCTGGCTGGCCATAGATAAAACAGCATTTCTGACCGTCCCCATATCATTGGGCTTGTTGGACCTGACGTGGCTGGCCCTGCTGGCCTCCCCCATTGTTCCCTTCGCCCTGATGGCCCTAAGGAACCTGCTGCTACTGATTTGGGCTCGGTTGCCCCTGCCTAAATCCCTGTCCTCCCGGTCGAAACCCACCAGGCCTAAATTTCTTAGCTTGATTCCCCTGCTGACTGCTAGTTTGCTGCTGAGTACTACTCGTGTCACCACTAGTAACTGCCTTGCCCTGCTGGCTCGACTCCCCTACTTTCTTGCTCCCCTTCGCATGGAAGCGATGATCCTGACAATGTATCAGTGCGGCATTAACAACATCTGTATAAGTCACTAATGCTGGATTTCCAATCAAATTATGCCTGATCCGCCAGGCTAAGCCATCCATAAATCTCAATTTCTTTCGCTCCTCATCGCCCACCTCATTTGGCACAAAATTTTCCAAACGGGTGAACTCTTCCTCATAGTCTGCCACTGACCACTCACCCTGTACTAAATCACTAAACTTCTTCCTTATCTCAGCCTCTACCGCTGGTGGAAAGTATTTGCGGTCAAACTGCACCCAGAATTCTGTTAGCGTTATCAAATCCCGCACCTTAACGGTGGTAACTGACTCCCACCACTGTAAGGCTTCCCCCGATAAGCGAAAGGTAGCAAGCATCAATTTCTGCACATCGGTACACTCCAGCATGCACAGATGGTGTTGAATGTTCTTCTTCCAGTCGCAAGCCTCTACTACATCGGTGTAACCTCGAAACTCGGGTGGGTGACCCTTCTGAAAGGTCTCCCTAACTCGCTGCCAAGACGGTGGCCCCACTAGAGCCTGAGCTGCTAGTGCCACTGGAGATGGTGCCCGGGGCTGTGGGAAATGAGCTTCCATAGCCCGCAACGCTGTCTCGACTGCCTGAGCCACTATCACTTCCACCTAAGTAGTGGAGTTCAACTCGGGTGGGGGTGGCGGTGGCAGTACCTGTGGCTCCTGATGAGCCTCCCTGAGCTCATCCCTAGCCTCAGTCGTCTCTGCTCTTTGCCTCTTCGGTGGCATCTGAAAATAGATCGAATTATATAAGTACACAATTTATACAAAAACTAATAGCAGAAATATGATATCTCACAAGCGAAAATGAATCAACAGTCCTAATAATAGGTCTCTATAACAACCAAACGCTACGCGAAAACGTAGTAAGCCGCACAGATCCTAAGGACACTAGAACCTGACGCTCTGATACCATCTGTGACACCCTGCCTAATTAACCCTGGGTGATCAGTCCTAAATTAAATTAGAACAGGTTTCTCAGCTGGTTCATTCTTAGCATCACTGTCGCCTTTTTAGTTACTAACCACCTAAGTGAGAAAATTAGACTGGTGCCAATTTTTATCTTTCATTAACTTAAATTAAATACTGATGCGAAAATCAAAATAAAATAACAATCACAATTAACTGAAGTCAACCAATAACAATTAAATAACTGACCGAATAAACCATCGGTACACAATCCAACAAAAGTAAAGACAAGTAATACATCTCAACAAGTCTGACATAAGTACTGAATAAAACTGTGAGCGACATGCTCGAATAACTGATAGGAAATATCGATACTAAGAGTGAAAATAACGATGCGTCTATCCAACTCCCGCAACATCCACACATGCTGCAGCAATGGACCACTGGAATGAGTCAAGCCTGGTGTCCCTGTGGTTGGACACCTAAAAGGTTTTTAAAAGTTTTTATAGCAAGGGTTAGAACCCAAAACATTTGGAAAAGATTTAGCAAACGATTAACTTGCAGTAATAAGTAAATATGCATGCTCTCCATATTTTAGTTAGTGTCGCACTCCCTTGAGGACATCCTCACCCCTCCTCTAATGTGCACTAATAACGCCTTAATAAATTTCCCATAGTTATATATCTCATGACTAGATAATTTATATAACCCCTTGCAACCACCCTACTCTAACCGAGTGTGTCACAATTATGATTTCTAAGTTATTCTCAACATTAACTTAATAAATCGTTTCTCCTTTTTAAATTTCATATAATTTTCACACCCATTATATGTAATACAATTCACAGTCAGTATTAATTGTACCCGTATATAATTATTTACCTCATTAGATACGTATAATCATATTACAACATTCACAAACATGCTGAAATAATAATTAATATTAACATCCTCCCGAGTAATAACTCACCGGGTGTAAATTCTTTAAAGTGCTATCCACTAGGTATATTCACATAACCTAGTTACCCAAGTCAGAATCGCTCACTAACTTGGTAAAAACATATAATTGGAGGCGGTCATATTCCTTCCCTGAAAGTGAGATGTCCCTCACCCATATAATGGACGTTATGACCTAGGAATATACTCGCCCTACTCCTCAAGCTAGGGGATTCATCCACTATGCGCAACCTCCCCCTAGAGCACTAGAGTATATAATAGTAATATCCAGTCCCTTATATTATTGTACACACCAGATATATATACTACAGCAGACCGCATATATATATATATATATATATATATATATATATATATATATATATATATATATATTAATTATCCCAGCTATACCGTGTACTAGTCCATAACACAAGCTTATTCAAATTATTATGAGTTTATGGTCCAACTCTAATTATTAATTAATTCGTATATTAATTAATTAATTTACTTTTGTTGTTGTTCTAACCAACACATTCGGACTTACTCCCGTGGCCCGAAATAAAATAATACCTGAGTCTAAATTTCCTGACTCTAAATTATTTAGCCTTCACTCTAAATAAAATTAATGTCTTGGTATCTCCCAACAACTCTAAATAAAATTAACGTCTTGGTATCGCCCAACCAATATCCCCGGACTGACCCTCTCGATCCGTATTTAATTATTTTGAAATACCATTCCCAATATTTAACCATAGTGTCTCACACATAAATTTCCTCCAAATCCTAAATAAATTTTCCTCACAATTAATTTGATTATAACCCCATGTTGGTTTCTCATTACATAAGGCATAGGAAAAGATTTAAAATTATTTTTCCTTATATATACAAACTGGCCGAACTGCCAGGAATTGCCGACCTTCGATCGATTGACCCCCAACCCTCGATCGATCGATTGAGCAGGTCATCATCTTCTCCGAGTTGCCTGTTTCAGCCATGGACGAAATTCTAAAAACCCTAAATTCTTCTCCCAGTAATCACAAGCCTTCTCATCAACAAAATATACTCAAAACCTTTTAAGGGACCCCAAAAAGTCCACAAACACCATTTAATTTACGTTCTCTACTGTTTTCACAAATTGGGTGGAAAATCCGATTCAATCTTTAACCCATTTAAACATCAAATCTTTATCTCAAATTCGTTTCTAATTCCTCCGGTTTACACATCATACCAGATAAATATGCTAATCTCAGAATCTACATAAATTTCTACACGATTTAAAAATCAGAATAATGGTTTACAAAATCCCATGTTCATACCCTTTATAGCCCAAAATGATTTTTTTTTTATTTCACACATCACATGAATATGAATTGAAATACAATTTAAATGCTACAGCAAGTTAACCACTTGCCTTATGATTTGTAGTGCCTGATTTTGGAGTTGTGAATACCCAAGGTTGAAGATGAACTCCTTTGATTTGGCTCTCCTCTGTCCCCCAAATTTGCCTTTAACTGCCATTAGGATTTCCTAACCCACTACGTATTTTCTAAACTTAATTCAGTCGTTCCCCTTTTTCTTATAATTGTTTAATTAGGCATAATCCCATTTTTAGCCTAATGGGCCAAGCCAAGTGACCCAAATGCCCCGTGTGGGCCCGACTATGCCTAAAAATGTCCCGGGACCCGTTTACTACCCATGGGTACACTTTTCCAACTATCTCGGACCATTCGGACTCAACCGTACACTCAGAATTTGAATCCGAATTAATTTATAAAAATCCTTATCTCACATCCAAATTAGTCTATACCGGCTCTCGACTGAGATAAGTACATACCCCGTCATTAATACCCGAAATGATGTAAATAATATATTACCATTCACTCAGTAATTTCGTTTCCCTAAATATTAACCATTCTCTCCCCGATTAATATTTAAATATATATTGCCATAATTAATTCAATTAAAATTACGACACATAAAATTCTCGAATTAATTAAATATTAAATGCACAAAAATACGGGGTATTACAAGTGAGTAATCAATTTTTTTCATAGAATAGTTTAGGTGAAACGGTTTAAAGGAATCCGATAGTGATTAGAGTATGAAATCAACTTCGGTTTCCCCATCGATTTTATACCCAAGCGCCTACAGTTCTCCTAAGATTTACATCAACTTTAGAACGTGCTCACGTACGGGAGTACCATGAGTAATCTTGGGTTGACCAACCTTACCATAGAATCTTACCTTGATGCACGGTTTTGATCCTCAAAAATATTCTTGAGGTTCAAAATCAGGTTGTAAGTGGTGAATATGTGCTCATGTTGGTGTTGAAACACATTAGTCATAGAGACAAATATGCAGTAGCGAGCCAATTGACCATTATCTTTACCACCTTTGTTAGGATGGGACACCCTTTTCGGATGCATTTCCTCCATCTTAGCATGATATATCTCTGTCAAGATAAACTTAAAGTCCTCAACAGTTAGGATAATGTCTAAATTACATTTCCAGTCAATATAATTAATTTCGGTTAACTTGTTGTCCTTTAAGTTTAAAGCAAATGGGTTGAATAATGATCCAATTTTGAAATATGAAAATCATAAAATTTTGCGAAGGGAATTAATTTCAAAGTATACATGTGAGGATGTGACTTCGTTTTAATTTAAAAGTGGCTCCTTCACCGCCATTTTAAAGTACAAGACATCCTATCTCACTTAAGCAGTGAGATTTCTTATTGGAGATTAAATCACCCCACCTTGAACTAGACAGACTTTCGTTTATAAATTATGTAACTAAATAGTTCAAGATCCTCCGTCTAACATAATTGAATAGTCAGTGTCTTTTTTCACCACAATTAGTGATAGTGACTCCATTGGATGTGATCTCATTAATTATGTGTAAGTGTATACCACTCATTTATTCTTTAAAATAGAACCCTATCGTGATGAACTTACCCATTGGGGGGATCGAACTCACTTACATAAGGAATATCAAAAATACCATAATTAACCATCCAAAATACTTTATCTAGTCACTCTCCTAGCTCAACCTATATCTACAGTAATAAGGTACCACTCACCCATGCATATTCTCTATTTAAGTCGATTCCCATATTAGAATGTTCTAAATGCACTAATGTTTTCACATTCACAAACCTATAACCTCATTACCCATAATAACCAAGTCTCTCACTTAAGTATAAAGCCAAGTCATCACTAATAAAACCCTAAACAAAAACTATATGAAAAATTAATCGAACGAACAAAATCCTAACCTAGGGCAAACTAGAGGCACCTATTTATCGACATTAGTCGATCGATCGATGAGCCCTGTACACATATTGTTTTCCCCAATTTAATATTCTATTTACCAAAACCTCAATTAATGATTCAAAAATCTTCAAATTAATAACCAATCAATACCATAACTAAACTTAAATATGGGAACATGATTCTAACGATTCCTAATCTTTATAGTCAATCTAAAATAACAATTTCAAGGTTTAGTCATTCAAACCCATAATTTTTGTAAAAAAACATGAATGGGTTCCAATTCTCTTCCAATTTCGGAATCAATATTCAAATTATCATGTGGATTTTTTTATAAAAATGATATTAAATCCTAAATCATGAGTTCTAACGTGATTTCCAATTAATATTTATCATCAAATTCATATTTCTACATCAATACATAAACTTCATACTCAACGTTAATTAGTTACTAATCATAATTAGGCCAAAACAGTAACATGATCAAACTAAACCAAATCCAATATTAAACATACTTCAAATATGACAAATTAATAAGGAAAACATGAATTATAAATCAATTACTGATTTAAACAAGTATTGCAAGATATTTCTTGCCTTAAAATCGAAGAACGATGCTTGAATCCTTATGTTTCCCCTTCTCCAAACTTTCTCTGCTTCTCCCAAAGTCCCATGGCTAGTTGGGTTTTATTTCCTATTAATATACGACTCACTAAATAGTCCTAATCCCAATTTTTATCTCTAATTTCTGCAACTCCACTTAATGTCCATTTTCGGGCCCCCAAATAAGTCCAAAATACACGCTGAAATAGCCCAAAACATACCCTAAATGTATACCAACCCCTCAGACCCAACTTAAGACAATTAAAATATGAAACTAGGATTCCACGACACTCAAGAGTATAATTCAAATGATGCTACCCACAACACCCAGTAATGCCTTACGATGTAAATAAAGTATACACTTAATTATTCTACGCGTACATATAATAAAATACTCACTTAATTAATCTTGCCAATTAATTATTCGAAACACAAGTAACAAAAAAAATCCTATCACATACAAAATTTAATTGTTACCTAAATTAAGCATTTTCATTATTACCAATTACACAAGTAATAATTTATCCCGTTAAATAATTTATTTATAACTTAAAAAAATAATTTCACAAAAATATAGGATGCTATAGTTTGGTAGGGGTAAGTCCCTTGGTGATGTATTTCTTCTTTTAATAGGAACACGAGGAATCCTCAATGCACTGTTTGGCATGCATATGGATTCTTTGTATGCTTCATATCCATAAATAATATCAATTCACCTTTTGATGATGGATGGTTCGTACTTTGTGTGTTGTATTTTATTTTTCTTTAATTTTTAGTATATAGGCATTGGAATATTGGATAGTGTGCATATGGATAAAATGATCCTATGCTCTTTTTAATTAAAATGGTAATAACACACACACACAGACACACACACACACACACATATATATATATATATATATATGGAGACAAAGGCGACCCGTCTTTTTGAGACCTTTTCTTTTGGAGAGAGATAACTTTTATCTACTTGCTTAGTGAGCCATCTATATATGCTGATGTCGGGGTGCGAGGGAAGGGAGCTCATTTTATTTGTTTGTGAACTGGAGAGAGATATTTTATGTATGTTTGGAATCTTAATGCCACTATTTATCTAGGATAATCTGTCATTTTACAGGGAGCCCTTAATGAGTTTGTTTTTAATGTTTCATCCCGGGATGCAAGATGATCAGGGGGATGGTGTTTGGTGTTTATTATTCTGGGAAGAAGAGTATAAGAGTAGTATGTTTTCCTATTTAGTCTTCTATAATTACAAATCGTTATTTGGGAGAAATGATTTTATTATGCATCTTTGTCTATCTATTCCTGAACAAAAAGGGGGAGAAATAGTATCTTAATCTTTCTAGTCCAGTGGAGATTTTTTACTTAGGGTGAGATGTCCTAACTTATGTAAAGATTTTTTAGACAAAGGGATATTTTTATGAAGTTTATATTGTTATATATTCAATTTTCAGTTGAAGGTGTGTTTAAGTATGCTGGTTTGCAACGATGCGGCAAAGTTTACACAAGAGCAAAGCTACTCCATTAATGTTTCGGTCAACTTATAATTTTTTCTTTTAGGGTTAAGGATTGAGTATTTTAAATGATATTGATGTCCCATATGTTTTTATTTTGTTTTTTTATTCCGCAATAGCCAAAGGGTGAGATTTGTAAAGACAAATTTTCGATAGAGTCAATTTTTATATATCTTGTATTATTTCTTATTTGGAAAAAAACCTTTAAGTCATAGGTTAGGACTTAATTTTATTGACCTTTCAAGCTTTTGATATGCTTAATTGAAGACATAGAATCCAAGATGTCATGTTCATCATCGTGTCGAGTTTCGTGCCTTATTATTTTTCTTCATGGTCAGAGGATCACTCAGGTATGAATACATATTTATTTTTGTCCTTGTAGATTTTAATATTGGGTGTTGGTTGAATAAAAAAATGTTTTTAAATATTTCTAGAAATATCTCTAAATCGTTCGAATGACATCGTGTGTGTCGTTAGAGCGAACCATGGGTTCTCCTTAGAACTGATACAATGAACTTGGAAAGACTGTTTTTTGTCTTACTATATTATTTGTTCGATATCTCGTTTGATGCTTGTTCCAATGAACTCTATGGAGTCATTCAAATGATACTTCAGACCTCATTCGAACAAACACACAAGCTTTTTATTATTTTAAGATTTACTTAAAATGTTTCATCTTCATCTTGTTTTTGGAAAACCTTCTATAATAAGAGTGTGCAACAACAGTTTTATTAGAGGCTTTAACCTAGTTTTGAGTTCCCAAAGTCTTTCAAAAATCTCTCAGAGTTTATGTGATCATTCATGATTAATTTTTTAAAACACAAACCTTGTTTACACCCATATTTTTAAAGATCCAAATATTTATCATATATATAATTTGTGATCATGTTTGGGGAACCATTGGTTTAATATCATTATGTTGAGTATTTGTTTCGTGCGGTGGATTTTGTGCCTGGTTTGTTTACATACAGTGGACTTCATGTATGAAAATTGTTAAGCATGTATCGATAGATATCGAGGCGTGTTTGGAGTCACACATTTTGGCATTACATAAGTGGACTCTTACATGTCATTGTGGAGGAGAGGTTGAAGACTTAAGATTATCAAGGCTTACGAGGACATCGAATCATTGTTGTAAGTATATTGTCTATCTTGTGTAATTTCTCATCATAGTAAATTGCATTAGTTGGGCCTTCAAGGTTTTTTCCATTTGGATTTTCCTCATACATCGGGTGTTATGGTCGATTTACTTATTTTTTCTTGCACTAGCCTAGATGCATGTTTAGGTTAAGAAAAAAATGGTTAATATGTTTATCACAACAACTAAAATAAAATTGTTGCAACATTTTAATTTGGGTTAAACGTTTAATTGAATTAAAAAATAGCTAGTTTTCTTTTTTTAACACCCTTTACCATATTAGAACCCTTTAATACTATAGGATTCTTCAATTAGTATCGGAGTGAGAACAATAAATTATTATGTTATCCTTGTTTTATGCTAGTTTAAGGTTATTTGGGTGTGTTTGTATCTCTCTCGGTTTGCTTATTTTTCTCCATGTGTCATCATAATGATTAATTGTTTAATGTTTTAGTGATGATGATAATTTTCATATTCAAGAGGAGTTTACAGAACTTTATAACGACATTAATAGATTATCTAAGTTCAGTTTGAAACTTCCAAAAAGGATAAAATTTATTAGAAAATGAAATTTGTGCTTAAAAGGTGATTGTGAACTTTTGCAAAATATTCAAAACCAATAAGACATTCTATCTGATAAGCTCAAGGAAATGAAATGCGATTTTTAAAATTTAGAAGTGTTCGATAAAGATAATGAGGATAGATTCCATGTTTTAGAGAATTAATTAAAGGACCTTGAAGTTTCTAAGGTGAAAGAACATGCCATTGAGGGTATTGATAAATCGATAAAAGTTTTGAAGGAAAATAAGAAGACTTTTATAGATTAGTTAACCTAATTGAGGAGGGCGAGATAACCTTCTAGGAATCATTGAATATATGAAGAAGGAGTCCCTAATCTTTAAGGAGTGTAATTTTTTTCTTAAGTATAGGATGTCGAAGTTAAAAGATGATTTAAGACACTCAAGTAGTGTTGGTACCGACTTCGATAATTCAAATTCTCCCGCTATTAAATCCAAGACCAACATTTGTTTTAGAGTGTCAACCATTGCCTAGGACATTAGAAAATGCCAACCAAAATGCCATCTTCCTCATGTTTATACATGCTCGCATTATGGTAGGAAAGGTCACCTTAGGATATTTTGTTATGATATTATAAGAGGTTCTAGAAAGTCTAGATCCCGTGTCACCATGGTTCCCAAAACTAAGGATCTTAAGTTATCAATTATTTGTGTCAGGAAATCAATTTTTGAGGCATTGAATGTTAGAACAATTGATTCTCACATGCTTGCATATGATTTTTCCCATTCTATATATTATGCTTGATTGTGTTTACATGTTTTTCTTATAGTATTGTTTTTACTTCATGTTATATGTATTTACTAGCTGTATATTGTTTGAGTCCTTTGCATTTCATTTTTTTCTTTTGAGACTTATTATGAAAAATACAAAAAGATTTTTGTTTTTCTTTTGAGTTTTATGTTCATGTGGTGTCTTTGGAAAAATGTTTAAAAACTCAAAAAGATTTTTATTTATGTGTAGTTTAGTTTTACACATTTTGTGTGGTATATTGATGTGTTTGAATTTAGTTCATTCCATGTTTCCATGTGTCTAGAACATTTTATTATGATTTTTAATGCTTAGATTGTTCTTATTCGTGCTTTCATGGAGTAGTTTGAAAATGACTTGCTTAACAGATTCACTTTGCATATGCCTCCTCACACACATGCATGAATTTTTTTGGATTTTAATTCCATTTGTTACATGACCTAAGTGAGGTGTTCTCCTAACAATCTTGTCATATACATATATATTTTATTGGGGGATTTGTGCATGTAAGAACCATTGCCCCTGAGTTTGTTATTTTATTAAAAATATGAGTATGAAAAGGCTATGAAAGGAGAAATTTTTCTTGTGTGAAAGGACACCATTGGCAAGAGCCTAACAAACTAAGAGTCAAAGAAAAGAAAATATTTCCAAGGCCAATTTTTAGCGTTAATTATTAAAAAGTGTAATGTCTTCAAAATTGAGAGTGAAAAAATCATATATCTAGTTGTAAGTTGAAGATCAATGGGTTTCCACAATGATTCCTAGTTGATTTATGTTTGAATCAAAGTATTTGAGAGTCATTCATATTTTCTAGGCTAGTGTGCATTGTGATTATTTGTCCGTTTATGAGTTCACTTTATCTGTCACTATGAGGCTAAATCTTTGTCTAATAAAGTTAATGCAGTCAAATAGAACTCCTTGGACATTTTTGAGTGATTGGATCATAATTTATTTGTTACTAGTTCACGCACCTTCACTCCATACCACCTTTAATTAGACACGTCGATACTATGTCTTTTGTGGTGTTTATACCTTTATATATGTGCTTGTGTGCCATTAGTATCTTTGCATATTTATATATATGATATCGTTTTGTTTCGAGTCTTGCATTTAATACATGTACTCCATATGTTCAATATTAGTTTCAACTGGTTTCATATTGGTATCTCTTATTCCTTCTTTACATTGGTATTTCATGCTTCATCTCGTATTTAAGTTGGTATCATTTTTGCATCATAATTGGTATTAATTTATCATTGTTTGTATTATTTGTGCTAGGTTTTTCAGGTTGTATTTATCATTGTTTATTGCACTACACATCATTACCTGAAATACTAGTTTATCCTTTATGTCTACCCATGTTTCATTTAGAGGGATTTTTTATTATACTAGGGAGAAATGGTTTTATTGTGCATTTTTATCTTGGTCTATTCCTAAACAAAAGGTCAAGAAACGTTATCTCAATCTTTATAGCTCGTGAGAGATTTTTGCCTTCGAATGATATGTCCTAACCTAGGTAGAGATTGTTTAGACAAAAGGAGAGGGTTTATTCTTATGCAGTTTATCTTGTTATATATTTAAATTGTAGCTGAAGATGTGCTTAAGTATGAAAGTTTGCAACAATGCAATAAATTTTACACAAGAGCAAAGCTACTCAGTTTATCTCTCGGTCAAATTATACTTTTTTCCATTTGGGTTTGGTGATTGAGTCTTTTAGACTAGATTTATGGTCCATAGGTTTTTATTTTGTGTTTTATCTTAGAATAGTCAAAGGGGGGAATTTGTAAGGACAAATTTTCGTTATAGTCAATTTGTATGTATTTTGGCTTATTGCTTATTTGGACAAAACCTTTGAGTCATAGGTTATGACTTTATTGCATTAATGTTTCAAGCCTGTGATGTGTTTAAATGAAGATGTAGTGGCCAAGATATCATATTCATCATCGTGCTGAGTTTCGTGCCTTGTTTTCATCTTCATGTTCTGAGGATCTCTCAGGTATGAATGAATATTCATTTTAATCCTTGGAGATTTTAATATTGGTTATTGGTTTTATAGAAAAAATAAATTTTAAATGATTTTTAATTTTTTTTTAGAAAATTCGCAAACTTTCTCGAATTTCATCATGTGTGTTGTTTGAATGAACCAAGGGTTCTCATTCAAACTGATTCAATAAACTTCGAACGAATGGTTTTTGGCTGACTCTAGTTTTTTGTTCGATATCTCATTTGATGTTTGTTCCAATGAACTTGGTGGAGTTATTCGAATGTACTTTAAGACCTCGTTCGAATGACATGACGAAAATTTTATTGCTTTGAGATATACTTAAAGCATTTCATATTTATCTCGTTTTTGGAAATCCCTTTATAAATAGGAGTGTAGATCACTTGTTTTATTAGAGGCTTTGACCTAGTTTCTGAGTTCCCAAACTCTGTCAAAAAGATCTTTAAGTTTATTTTCTCTTTCATGATCGAGTTTGCTTAAACACAAACTATGTTTACGCCAAAGTGCTAAAAAAATCCAATTATTCATCATATATATGTTTTGTGACCAAGTTTATGGGAACCATTTGTTTAATTTTCATCTTGTTGAATATATGTTTCGCGTGGTGGATTCTATGACTAGTTTCTTTACATATGGTGGACTCCGTGTGTGACGATTGTTGAGCTTGTATCGGTGGATAATGAGGCATGTGTGGACTAACGCATTGTGGCACTGCATAAGTGGATGGCCTGATAGAGGAGAGGTTGAAGACTGAAAAGCATAAATGTTTCTAACGGCATCGACTGTGCGTGGTAAATCTACTATATGCTTTACGTAATTCCTCATCATAGTGATTATTTTGGTTGGGTCGTCCAAGGTTTTTCCCATTTGGGTTTCCAAATACATCGGGCGTTGTGGTTGATTTACTTATTTTAACCTGCACTCGCCTTGATGCGAGTTTATGTTAAGATAAAATTTATTAATCTCTTTGTCATAGAAATTTAATTAAAATTGGTTCAAGTTTTTAATTTGGGTTAATCATTTAATGGAACTTAAAAATTAAAAAAAAAATAGTTGGTTTGCTTATTTTCACCCTTTGCCATAGTATAACCCTTTAGTAGTAATATATTTTCCTTTTGACTCTTGATTTCATAGTATTAGTATTTGCGTGATGTTTCTTTAAATAAGGATGACCGCACGGAGGTTTAAAACACCTTAAAGCACAGTTTTATTGCTTGAAGCTTAGTTTATTTAGACTGGGTCGACTCTTTGGGAGAAAGGCCCCAATCACCATAAATAGGCTATTCTTGTAATATATGTTTTTTTTGTGTGTGTGTGTGTGTTTGTTTTGACTAGGACCGAAGTGATTTCTCAAGTTTCGTAGGTATCTCCAATTCAAATACAATAGTGTGTATGTATTTAAATGTATGTTATATAAATATAGAGGAGAATCAGGTTTATGTAGTTCTCTTTGTGAAACATTGGGGGATCGGTGTGTTTTAGTTGACTTCAATTGAAAGGTTAGTGACTCAAGTGGGTTCAATGTAGGGATAGGAATGTGTAGGGGTTTAAATAGTCTTCCTTTTCCGTTATGACTGACTAACTTTGTGCAAATGGTCCTTTTCCTTTTCACCATAGGTAGGTTTAAGGAAATAATTCCTTCAATCAGCCGATATTAAAGGGTTGGGAAAACATGAATCTGTCGAGATCAGCTAAGGTTGCTACCCCAATGAAATTTATCTTAGTGACGAAGTAGGGTCCTCCACAGTTGGGTGAAAACTTACCCCCGGGAGACCGGGTAGGTTTGAGATTATCTTTTAGGACTAGATCCCCCTCTTGCAGGCTTCAATTTTCGACACTCTTATTGAATGATCGGGCAATGCGCTGCTAGTATTCCTAATTTTGATAAGAAAGTTTTAATCTCCTCTCATCGAGGAGAGCTAATTCATCGATGCGGGCTTGGACCCACTCGGATTCAATAACCTAGCTTTCAAGCATGACCCGTAATGATAGTACCTCGAGTTCTATAGGTAGGATTACCTTTATGCCATTATCCAATGAGTGGAGGGTATACTGATGTGATGGGAAACCGAGTGTTCGTGTAGGGACATTGCCGTTGATTTTGTCTCCCACTCTACATGCAAAAACCTAAGCTACTACTACACTTGCAAGGCAAGCACAGCGGTAACTCGGGTATCGTAAGAAATACACGGGGAGTGATTAAATTTTAGATTTTAATTATTTAATTACTTCAGGAACAAAAGTGTAAAATAAATAAAATAAAAGGTGATGGTTGGGAATGGTGACAAAAGAAAAGAATAAGTTACGCTACACAAAAGTAAAACGAGGATCGGGATCGCATTCCTCCACACGGATCAAAATAACTACTAATTAGAGTTAAGGCTCGAAAGCAATTTAATTGAGCATTTACAATTAAGCATAAACTTCATGCAATAAGGAATTTAACCCAAAGTTTCTTGAATAAACACTTGATATAAAATGGTCACAAGCGGATTAAATTCAGATTGTAGTATAAACACTAAAGTTGCATGACAAATAAAGTTAAACGCGTAACAATCCAACTTTAATACACGCAGTTTCAATTAAACACAATTTTACACAAAGCCTATTTTTTGAGGTTTGAACTCGTAAATGACGGAACACAACCCCGCCCCTATTTATCTAAGGGCACGACATGGAAATAAACTAAATTACACAAATTAAACTAATTAAAGAAATAAATATCTAACTACAACTAATTAACAATGCATGAAACTACACTGCAAAGCAAGAAATAAACAAGAACAACTATATTAATGGTGAGGATGATGAATAGTACAACTTACAAACCCAAATGGATGTCACACCAAATGAGGAAGAAGAGATAGCTCTGAACAAACCAAACCCTAATCTAAGACAAAAATGAAGATGATCTCTCCCAAATGAGAGAAATGATTTATATACAAAATATCCCAAGGAAAACTTGTAAATAAATAGAAGAAAAACAAAAACTCTACAGGGCCGAATCGATTCGGATGGAAATATCTCGAGGCTGCATAAGGGGAAAATCGATTCGGGCTAAATCCGAATCGATTCGGAAAGGGGGCGAATCAATTCGGATGAAATCCGAATTAAATCAGAATAGAAGAACTGGCACTTTGTCTCAACCCGAATCGATTCGGATTTGGGCCGAATCGATTCGGACGTACGTCTCTTGAATCCTTCCCTTGTTTTTGGTATGTTGTAATTCCCTTCCTCTAAAAAGGCCATCACTTCTTCGTTCGGACTCAAAATTTCACAGTGTTTATGGCCACGCGAATTTTGTTCAGAGGGCTTCAACTTCTGTGAATACATTAGGCGAGTTGCCCAAATTGTGAAATGACTAAATTGCCCTTGCGCATTAGATTGTGTACGAAACTTCATCAGAATGCATCCGAACTTCATACTAATCATCCAAATATATACAAAATCTCAATTAACCCCTGCAATATATGTTAACATAGAAATACAAGGTTGTCTGGTTAATGAGCATAAATATAGGGATTAAGATACCCGAGGGGGCTAATAACGCGTAGGTTAATGGGTGAAATATGCAATATTTGCATCGTATTGCACCCCCTAACTTACACATTGGTAGTCCCTAGCAGTGAAATAGGAAACAACAAGAACTACAAGTAAACCAAAAATAGGATACAGGAACAAAAATGGGATGAAAAAGAACTAAAAATATAAGGCCACTTCGCGGGTGAACGATTGCATTTAGCATATTGTAACAACCCGCGTAATTTTGGGCTATTTTAATTAATTTTAGAAGAATGGAGGAAAATAATGTTTTTGATAGAATTATTTTTATTGCTCAAATATGTTGGTTATTATTTTTAAGGCGAGAATTTCAAACGGTTTCGAAAACGGAGTTAAAACGAATTTTAAAATGATTTTTAAATGTTTTTAATTCTTGGAATTCTAAGTCGGCGAACATTAAGTAATTTTCAAGAGTTGTTTTGAATTCCAACTCTTCATTTCTTTACCTTATTTAAAGGAGTCTTTTGGATTCCAACTCTTCATTTCTTTGCATTATAAAAGGAAGTCGTGGGCAACCCTTTTAACCTACTTTTGGTACAAATTTTGGCAGTAAATATATTTTATATTCCTCTTCTTTTTATATACACATTGGCCCTTGAGATTTGTGAGTTCCAACCTTAGATTAGAGGTGTTCTTGTGAATATTTTGTTGGAGGTTCTTGGAGGAGATTTTGTAGATCTTTTGTGTTTATCTTGAGGATGTGATGGTTGGTTTCTCATCATGGTTTGAGGTATGGGGTTTTACACAATATGCTCCTTAAATCTCGCGAGTGTCATTCTCTTTGATTTCTTATTAATTGAACTCATATTTGAATTGTTAAATTCATTGAAATCTGGAAAATAATTATTGAAATTATTTTGATTCATGTGGTATCATTATATTGTTGATGAGCACGTTGTTATGAGATTTTAATATGGCACGGATGTTGGGCACCCGCCAAAATTCCTGTTTCCCGGGCTATGGCTTGATAGAGCATATACGGATGTGGTGAGGCCTGGTGACCCGGTTAAAGTGTTGTTGAGAAATTATATTGATAAATGCTTTGAGATTTGCATTTCTATTTGAATATTCGTACTCTTGTTGTTACGCTTTATTCATCGCTGACATATATTTGTTGAGCATCTTTTCTGTCGTATTGTGTACTTCCCCATATTTTCTTTTAGTGGCAGGTTAGCGCGGATTTTTGGGCGCTATGGAGATTGATTTTAGCGAGAATATTTTTGGAAGATTTGTATTATTTATTTTGTTGTATAGAGCATTGGAGATTTATTTTTTAGTTGTATTACTTGGAGAGACTTGGTTGTATTATTTGAAGAGATTGAGATTTGTAGTTTCTCTTTTTTTGTTGTGGGACTTAGATGCTCTATACCTTGTCACTTGTGGATTTGGATTTATTTTATCGATATTAACGCTCCGTTCGCTCTTCCCGGGCGGGCGGTGTGTTACACATATGCAATAAGTCGTTAAACCCCTAGGTTACCCTAGTGGACAAGTGTTGTCTCGTGAGGGTTTTCAGGGATGAAACCCACAAACATAAAATAGTTTCCTCAAAATATGCCTAACCCAACATGTGACAAACTCAATAGCAACGAAAAAGATTTCAAACGCGTTATTAGCATATTGAACGAATTCAATCAAGTCTGTAGTTATTAACGTTATAGAATGCACCTCATAGAATTGAAACCTTAAAAGTGGGAGGGGTAAGAGCACATGCATAGTATGATTTGGAAAAAACTTATATAAATCGGATAATTAACATTAAAGTATGCATATATTCAATCCTCACGGGCATTACACTCATTAAATGAATTCACTCGAAACAGGGAGGTAACACACGGGACATGCGGGCATAAAGAGTACATGTAAATGGAAACTAGGTGGCACACGTGTCATAAATGAAGAACGTTATATAGGAAATTAAAAACTGTAATCTCAATGAAGGATACCGCTCATTAAAAGACGCAAAATACAGTTTCACATATTATCAAAACTATTTTAACTTTTAAATTAAACTCACCCTAAGATCACATAGGACTTTATGGGGTTGTAATGTAGGCTAGCCTAGGGTACGAAAGGAAGGATATGTATGTACGGATTCAAAGTGTTCGGAATGAAAACTTGGGATAATGAAAACATGCGGGTAATTACAAAAATGGAAAACAAGTTCCAAAATCAAGCATTAGATATAACAATTGGAGAGCAATAAGGATTATTGAACTATACATACACAGCATATAATCAAACGTTTTCTTTTCTTTTATTTTATTTTCTTCTTTTTCTCATGTTTTCTTTTCTTTTCTTTTGCTTTTTTCTTTTTCTTTCCATTTTCACTACACTTTCTTATTTTCTCACTTTGTTCATTTTCAAATTGCAACCACACTACAAAAACATCATCCAATCCCATGTATAATTCCAAACAAAGGTATGTAAAGTAATATATATGGTTTATAACTCCAATGTGGAGTTGGTTACGGGATTTTGGGATTTTGGGTGATGAATCGATTCGGATGGAAATATCTCGAGGCTGCATAAGGGAGAATCAATTTGGGCTAAATCCGAATCGATTCGAAAAGGGGGTGAATTGATTCGAATGAAATCTGAATCGATTTGAAATAGAAGAGCTGGCACTCTGTCTCAACTCGAATCGATTCGGATTTGGGTCGAATCGATTCGGACCTACTGGTCTTGAATCCTTCCCCTGTTTTTGGTATGTTATAATTCCCTTCCGCTAAAAAAGCCATAACTTCTTCGTTCGAACTCGAAATCGTGCAATGTTGTGTCCACGTAAAGTTTGTTCATAGGGCTTCAACTTCCTTAAATACATTGGGCCAGTTGCCCAAGTTGTGAAATGACTAAATGGCCTTTACACATGAGATTGTGTACGAAACGTCATCGGAATGCGTTTGACCTTCATACTAAGCATCCAAATACCTACAAAAGCTTAATTAACCCCTACAATATATGTTAACATAGAAATACGAGGTTGTCTGGTTAACGAGCATAAATATAAGGATTAAGATACTCGAGGGGGCTAATAACGTGTAGGTTAAGGGTTGAAATACGTAATATTTGCATCGTATCATGTCCCTAGTTGAGTTTTTCCATGTCGTATAGTCTCCCTAGTGGGAGTATGCGAGTTTTTCTAACTAGTCACCATAGGACTCTGTTATATTGCTTATAATGTTTTTGGCATTTTATTAGAGGATTCGACTGCACCATCAATTTTGGTTTGTGTAGGGATGACTTATGTTGACTAATCTCATAATCATATAGTAGGCCTGAGACCTCTTTCTAGAAATAAGATTATTTGTTTGGCACTAACTCGTGGGGTACGCCAAAGTGGCAGATGATGTTCTGACCTGTAAATTTGTCCATCTTTTTAGCATTTATCACTTCATAAGATTAGGCCTTGACTCACTTTTGAAAATAGTCGATGGCGACCAAGATAAATCGTGTTTGGTAAAAGCCTTAAGGGTTACCTTCCTTATGATATATATCGCCCAGAAGGATAAAGTCCAGGGTGAGGTCATTCCATAGAGATCTCGAGGAGGTAGATGTTGTCGTGGAGTGTAAATTTGACACTTAAGGTACCTCTTGCTATAGTCCGTATAATATTTTTGCATGGTGGTCTAGTAATACAAATGTCTAAGTCTTTTCAAGAGAGGGTGTTCCCAATCATGTGCGGGCCACATTTGCCTCTATGTGTTTGTCCACGATTTTGAGGGTCTCGCCTTCGGTGATGCATCATAAGTTTATTCCATCAAACCCTCCTTAGTAGGTTTGATCCCCCACAGATGATGAATGGGGTTGCCAAATGTCTTAGGGTAAGTCGATCATTTGGGTAAACATCGGGCGGGTAGTGTATCTTATTGAGAAAGTTAAATATGTGGTAGTACCAGACTGTGGGTCCTTTTGTCAATTCCTCGATGACATTGACCTCAAAGAAGCAAGAAGGGTTACTCCGACTAGTCACGATAATTTGATATTTATAGTTCCCTTTGGCATGTCTATCATAAAGGCTAAGGTGGAAAGAGAACTTGCAAACTTATTTTTATCCCTCGAGAGGAAGTCAAATTCGAGATGCTCGAATTGAGAGGATACCTCTTCTAAGTGGGCATGGTATGGTTATAGTTTGTCATCCTAGATTTTCCATTTATCCAATATTTTAATGATGACCAGACTTGAATCTCCATAGGCTTTTAGGTACGTGATCCCTATTTCTGAGGTTATTTTGAGTTCAGTGATGTAGGCTTCACACTCGGCCATGTTACCACTGTACTCGTTGGTGAGTTTTATGGTTATGGTAAGTCGTAAATAGTTGGGGGATGTAGGGAGCATTCTGATGACAAATCCTCTTTTTTAGTAGTCTCATCCAATTAGAGCTCCAATGTTTCTCTATCTTTTAATATGAAAAGGTCCTTATTGAAGAATTTTACCTCATTTTGTTCTTCCTAATCTAACAGGGATTGCCTAAGGAGAAGGTAAGGGATGGTCCTTCCTTTAGTGGCATTATGTGTGATGTATGTTATATCAAACTTGAATAGCACCAATATCCACTTAGCCATTTGGCTAGAGAGTGAGGACTTCTCAAATTGATGTTTTAAGGTATCCATGTGGGAGACAAGTCGTATATTGATGGAAATCATACAATGGAGTAGTTTACGAGTGATCCATACGAGGGATAAATAAGACTTTTCCAAGTTGATGCATTTAAGCTCATAGGATACTGTACTCTTCCTAACATAGTAGATGGCACATTCCTTCTTTTACAAATTGGAACAACGTGACTCCCGTAACAGTGTCAGTTATGGTGCAGGAGAGGTTATCCTGGTTGGGGAGGAACTGACACCAGGGGGTGAGTGAGGTACTCTTGTATTTTCTCAATTGCTTACTGGAATTAAGCGTTTCACTCTTTGGTTGAGTCCTTCCTGAGTATCATAAACATGGGTTCATAAATGGTGGTAAGTTGATAGATGAATCCACTTATGAACTATACATGGCCGAGGAAACCTTTGACTTCTTTTTCCATTCTAACGGTGACATTTCCCATATGGATTTGACCTTGGTGGGGCCTTTCTCGATTTTATGTTTGCTGACAATAAATTTGATTACTTTTCCCTTGGTGACTTCGAAGATGCATTTTGGGGGATTTAGCCTCATTTTCAAGAGATGAAATCTTTGGAAAATTTCTGAAGTGTCGGGACGTGTTCTTCATATTCCTTGGATTTAATAATCATATCTTTTACATAGACCTCCACTTATTTATGTATGAGATCGTGTATGATGAAAGTTGCTGCTATTCGTTACCTTGCACGAGCATTCTTAAGGATAAAGGTCATAACTGTGTAACCTTATATTCCCCCACGCGATAATGAACCCGATTTTCTCTTAGGGATCGGGGTGCATTTTTATCTAATTATAACATATGAATTCGTTGACAGAGGACTTGAGCGCGTTGCTGGACGTATTATCTACTAAAAACTCGATGTGTGCTGGAGGGAAATCATCTTTTGGGCAATACCAATTGAGATCCTTGTAGTCTATGCACATTCGGACTTTGCCTTTAGTTTTAGGTATTGGTATGATGTTGGATAACATAGTGGGGTATTTTATTACTCAGATGAACCCGATGTTGAGGTATTTCATCACTTCCTCCTTTACTTTTGAGGAGCATTACGGTATCCGTTTACGGAGTCTCTGGTTTATTATATGAAGGAGAGTGGGTGTCTCATGCATGACGATGGTTGGGTAAATGCCCTTCATGTCATCGTAAGACCAAGAGCATACATCTACGACGTTGGTGAGGAGATCTGTGATATCTTTTTGTTCCTTACTATCTTGGGAGGACCCTATTTGTAATTGTTTGGGGTTTTGGGGAGTGCCCAACTTTATTATTATCGTGTCATCCTCGTTAGGAGACATGAGTCTATTTTGACTTTAGTCAAGTTTTATAATTGTTTTAAGTATTTTAGGTCCGTATAATTATCATTATTAGGTTTGAGTTCCAACCCATCATTGGATTCATAAGCATCTCATGTAACACACACATCCAAATACTGAAAATCACTTTGTATTATGCCATCAAAGGGAGGAAGGACAACATTGATAATAATAGAAAATTCTTCTTCATAGCACGATACATTAGGAAAGGGGATGGGGAAATATTTTTCTAATAAGAGACACTCAAAGGGTGTTCGAACGATGGGCACCCGGGTGCCTTTGTTATAAGTCCAGTTCTTGAATTTTGCATTTCTCACGATGTACGTGATAAAGCATGTCAAATTCCATTGGGGGCCTTTACAGAGGTCTTTGGGGGCTCTGGAACCATAGTGCAGACTGTTGGCTAGGGCAGGGGATGTTCCTCGAGATGGACAGCTTTTCCTTTGGAGTTGGTGACGGGAACCTTAATTGTGACTACAATGGGGCCAATGTAGGGGAGTGCCACAGATAGCGTTTGATGTAAGAGATAGTTGTTTCATTCGTTACATTGATAGTCCCACAAGGTCTAGTAGGATGCATCATGAGGCTCGACTGAAGGAGATGTTTTAGGGGGTGGGGCTGTTGAGTTAGGTACACAGAGGTAGAGGTTAAGCTCATGGATGTTGACTAACCATCACTTTTCAGTAGTGATACCTCGGGTGGCCAAGGCGGCGTACCAGTCGTGAAAGAGTTCAGCGGGGGTTACTTCTGAGGTCCCTAACATGGATACTAGAAAATCTTCATCCGGATATAGCTCGAGTAATCCCAATTTTGGCTCTATCTCATAGGTTTTTATGTCTTCACTAATAACCTTTGACACGTTGTGCTCCTCAATATAGATGACTTTGTGGATTTTCTCGTAATCCATGTACAATCCTTCCTCATAGAGGATCTCAATTTTGGGTTGTAATGATCTATTTGCTTCATATCACCATGGTTTGGGAAGCTCGTGATATGGGGATACTTCTCCTTGGAGATGGAAGTGTCCATTCCACCCTTGAAGAGGGTCTTTAGGACTTGTGGTTGGAGAGTTACTATTGGGGAGTACCCGAGACCGTTTTTTAATTATGTTTTCGTGATGGTGAAAAATTGAAGGGTTTTTTTAATTGATTTTTTCTAAGTTTACACCCAGGCATGTATTCTGTCTTATGAATTATTTCTGCGGATACATCGTGAATAATCGACTCCCCATATATCATATAAGCGAGTGGTATGACTCAAAATCCAATGAGGAAGATGTTTCCACTGTTGTGGTGGGTATTCTTAAGGAGGATAGTACTAATGCTAGCAATCATGGCCAATTCATCATCCCCTTAGATTATAATGACCTGTGTATCGAATGGGAACCTAAATTTCATGTGAAGTGATAAGGGTAGTGACACCATGGTATGTATCCAGGCCCTCTCGAGAAAGTGGTTGAAGTTGTTAGGGTTGTCAATAACTTGAAACTCCATATCGGACTTGATATAACCAACTATGAGAGTGAGGATGATAGCTCCCAGGACCTCTTGACTAGTATTATCACAAGACTTGATGACTATAAAAGATAGTGTAAGCTCTGAAGTGGTGTATTCTAGGCTGGTGGCGGTGAGGAGGGGGCACACATTAATAGTGGACCCATTTTCTATTGGTACCAGGGCACAATCTGTCTACAAGTGTTTTTGGTGATGTATAAAGAGAATATATTATTACAGCCTTGCATGGGGAGGTCATTGTTAGAGAAGATGATGTGATTTTGAATGGTGATAGACCCAATGGTAGCTAACATCTCACCCGAAGCCAGGTCCCTTAATGTAGAAGCTTGAGACAAGATACAAATGAGGGCAGAATGGTGCTTCCGAGATGTATCCAAGAGATCCCATACGGTGATGTTTATCGATATTCGATGGAAGTGTTATTGGATTTTATTATTTTCTCGAAAAGGAGGTGTGACTATCGTTTTAGGGGACCTTTCTCCTTAATAGATGGGTTCAGAGGAGTGGAGTGTCAACCTAACTTGGTGAAGAAATTAACCTATTTGTCTGGGGAGAGTAAGGTTTTGGATCAGGCTTCCAGTTTCGCTTTCTCTAGAGAAAGACGAAGATCAATTAATGATGTGGTGATGGAGGCACACGGTGTTGTCTTTCGAACCATCAATATGGTCCAATCTAGGGTGAGGGTTAGATTTGGGCTTTAATGGGACTTTTTCTGCATCTAAAGGGAAATTTAGGACATTAATTCATCTATCCACCGCGCATGGTCACATCAAATTCCTTAACATGGGTTGGGATTTTTGCCATCGTGGCCAAGACTTGTTCATTTGTCTAGTCAGGTGTATTAGGTGATGATTCCATGGCCATGGATGATCCCTGCCAGATGTTGTTGTCAGAGGATGTTTGCAGATGCTCTTTATTTTTGAAAGAGTTTTTTAGTTATTCTAGGTTCATCTTTCTCATAATGTTGAGGGATTTGGAAAATACGTCCCCATAATAGTAACAATATTCAACATATTCTGGCCCCGACTGGAGGATTTCTTTGACAAATATAGTGGGGGTTGGTGATGACACTACATATTATAGGTTGTCAAATTTTTCATGTGCGTGGTCATGGGGAACAAGGTTAACTATTTCCATCTCGACAGTATATCAATACCTCCGAGAGGGGGTACCTTGTAGATGGGGATGGCCTCGACGAGTCATCTCATCTTGAAGTTCGATTTTATTGACTATTTGGTCTATATCCAAGAAAATATACATATGGTTACGTACTATATCAATGTAGTGATGGATCCAGGGCGACATCCTAATTATGAAGAGGTCGAATGCTAGCTCTACAATGAGCAGGTCAAACACAATATAGGGATAGATGGGATCTTCTCTAGGCATAATGATTTAGGGTGGATTAGGGTCGACCTCTATAGTACCGCAGATAGTATATTATATTTCCATGGGCAAATCATCCCATCTAATGAACCGGATACTTTAGCATACATCAACATTGTGGTGTCTCAATTCTCCATTACTGTTAAAGAATTAGAGGGACAGTCCTTTGTATGATAGACCTAGTTAGAAACTTTCTGTAATGTAGCCTCTCTTTTTCACATTGACAGGTCCAATGTTCATTTGTTAAAGATGATTGAGATCTTCGACAGAAGCTCTGTATCCGATCTCAAACTTATAATCCTGGATGCTGAGGATTTAAATGACAAGGTCCCTTGATCTTGAAGTTAAAATCTTTTCCCTGAGGATTAGTCCCATTGTATCATCATCTCCTAGTTTTAGGGGTTGAGTACATACTCATCTACGGTCCCTAGGGATGTATTACCATTGGTGATCAAAAGATGGTAAAAGAAGTTAGTGATGCCCTTATCTAGGATGGGTGTACTAAACTTGTTGGAGCTTAGTGGCTAAAGTTCATAAATTTTTATCCAATTTGTCGAAGGCGATGTTTCTTATATTGAGTTTTATCTCAGGCTTTGGAGAGATCAGTCAAGAGGGGTTAATGTCACCATTAGTGTATGTTCGTATCATGTAAATTATAACCAGAGGGAAGACTTGTGTCTCTGTTCCTTGGTAAGGGACTCGAGCATTTATTTTATAGATCCTATCGTATTCACCTTGGAATAAAATTTGGGTGACCATAACCCTTTGGTACTCGTGGAACAGGTTCCACCTTTCTCTAGGGAGGCTTGAGTGTGGAACATACTCAATGGAAACAAGGGTGGCCTTAAGCTTGGCTTCCCAACCGGTATCTCTTTGGGCGATGTGGATTCTCCACCTTTCTTACTCTTTGTATAGAATTTGGTTGATATTTTCATACAATAAGATCATTGACCCTGAACTATCAGTCCTTTTCACTTAGTTGTACTAGGAGGCAAGGATATTGAGGGTGTCCGAACCATGAGTTCTTTTGTCTGTCGACTAAAAGAGGTAGAACTATCATTATTTCTCGAAGAGTAGACCGTGAACATATTTGAAGTAGCGAATGAGTGGGCACTACTATTGGTTCATGAATTCGAGAGGGAGAATAAGTGCACCTTAGGGGCTGAACGTCCCCATCTGGTAAATTAGAATGGTACTGCGATAGTGATATGTTTGGTTGCTTTGATGACCTCTTAGTACATCCCCTACCACTTGACTGAGTGATTTATTTCTTCTATGAAGGGAGCAAAAAGTGCAGGCTGCTTTGAGACCATGAATTTTGTGACCAAGAGTAAGTTTGGAACGCAATGGTTAGTTTATGGGAAGTGTATAGGAATTATAAAGAATGTATTATGGTCCACGATGGGCTTAACTTCGGGGATGATTCTTTGGAAGGGTGGTGTTGTGACTAGATGGGTGGCTATTTGGAAGCGTGAGTGTGTCCTCATACTTAATTTGTGATGAATGGGGACTATTAAGTGGATGTGTGTGATAAGGCATTGTTACAGGGAATGTGAAGATATGGTAGAAGGTTGTTAATGAAATTGGGATTTGTTGGGGTGAGTCTTTAGATGTTAATGACATCATAGATGGAATACCTCAAGTACCAACAGTTATTCGAAATGGAACTAGGACCCTAATGGACTATAAATTAGATATAATGAGGTATGTATGCAACTCAAGAAGTAGATAACATGGGTTAGTAGTCAATAAATCAAGTGAGTGAATAACAATCCTACATAATCCATTGTGTGACAAATAAAATCACATGATATAATGAGATAAGGATCACAAGATAAATAATCATGATAGAGAGTATGATAAAATTTGGCCCATATATATAAGATGACATAGAAATGCCATTGTTAGCCCAAAGAATCTAATAGTATATTCATCAAAATTTATGATCCATCATGCTAAGTACATAACCTACATATCCAAGAGTGACAAACAATGTGACCAAAACATCAATAACCAAAATATCCAAATTAAAAAAGATGACTCAACAAAGTTATGAGAGTCAAAGCAAAAGGATGTCCAAATTGAATAGTCATTAAGTAAAACACCACAAGACATAATAACAAACACCAAGAAGCTACCACATACAAGGAATCGTGACCTATTCTTCATTCCCATCATTTTCATACTTATTAGAGTTTTTATGATTCTGATAAACAACACAAACTTATGACTAAATATCAAGAATATTACATCGCATTTTGTCTATCTAATTGAAGATTAATGTCTGAAATATAGGATGGCCTTATTGGAATGAGGTGGAATGAGTGGAAATTGCGAGGCTTAATAAACCAGTAACCCCAGTAGACATCTTCATGATCTGATCAACATGTACATGGGTAATAGTCGAATGTGTGGTCATATGTCATGGATGGTAGGCATCACCACCAAGTACACGGTTAAGAACCATTTCCACATAAAGTAATGGAGGGGTTGTAGGTGTCTTCTTTATCTTACCGTCTTTTTCTTTCTTTTTCGTCGAAAATATATGAACGTTTCTAATAAGAAGTAAAAATTTCAATAAGTCATCCAAAACAAAGAGCGGGTCGATTTCCTTTTTATGTAGCTTGCACATTTTCCACTATCATATCAAACAGAATCTTACCAAATGATTCTTAGAGGAGGAAATAATGGAGGAATCATCTAAAAAGATTTTAAAAAAAAGTCCAAAAATGGAGTAGAATTGGTTAGATTTAGAAGTAGAGATAGAAAGGCATTTTGTGAAAGTGACAGAAAGGAGATCCCGGTGCACTTTAAAATGCAATGTTGTTACAATGAAACTTCTCACTAGTCGTGACCTTCATTAAAGTGATGAAAAATGTCACTACGGTGAAAATCCCTTTACTACTCACTCAATTGGCCATAGAATTTCAACTCTCTCAACTGTTTGTTTAACTTAAAGGAAAAACTCACAAGTGATACAAAATGATAAGTCTCAAATGATCCACTTCCTAAAATGACTTATACAAATAAAATTTTATGTCTTTGCATTATGAATTGTTAAGTCAAGGTCTAAATGGTTATACCAAGTAATCTATATGGAGAATAAACCACAAAGTGAAATATTCATAACATGTTTTCAAAATAATTTAAACGAGCATTTAGGAGATAACTCGTGTGAGAGAAACAAGTGTACAAACATGAGAATTTGTCCGCTGAGATAGGAAAAAATATCAAAGGAGAAGTTTTACTTGGAAATTTCAAACTTTAAAACACTTTGTATTGAAAAGGTTTCATTTTTCTTAAAAATGTAATATCTTTAACTAACACTTTTATCTTCATTATTGAGCGATTTTTGGTTAAAACCTTGTTTCACATCCTCAATGATATTTGATTTTACGGATTGATATAAATCTTTGAAACATCATTTAAAATAAATATCACATGAAGATACAAATTTAATATTATCCGATCAAGGGTAGCATTATCCATCAAAAGTCATAGCCCTATCCACATCATCTCTCAAGATTTTGACATATAAATTATTTTTAACTCCAACCATGAAGATACAAATCTCACAAATACAAAGGCAAAAATGACACAATTTTTTAATTCACGACATTTTGAAAATTCAATAAAGCATTACTCAAAAGTTTTTTTCTTTACTTCATATGATAATGCTCACAATTGATTGTCGTGTAAGTGAGACGAGTTATGACATTTAATAAAAAGAAAAATTAAGCTTAAAAAAACATATACTTTCAAAGCCTTTGAATTCTAAATGTAGAGTTCATAGTTATAAACACAACCAAAATAAAAACATCATGTGCAAATAAGTCAGATGGATTAGTCTTAGCATTTTAACAAGGTGACCTATAAGCACATAATCACAAAAGGTATTTACAAATAAATCTTGTAAATAAAGCCTTAAACAAAATAGAATGAGGTAAGGAGCAAAATAAACATGCAAGAAGCCCTAAGCTCATAGATAAACCTTATAATAAGTAGAAGTTGATGGGATCAACAAGTGGTCCCATATAGTTTCCAAATCTATTAAGTGTAATTGATCCTTCCTAATCCGTATTTGTCTTGCATGCGGTGAATTGGAAGTTAAAAATTGGGTGTATTTTCAATTCTTTTGCCCATTTTTCTATGAACATTCCTAGGATGTTCATATTTCTTTCCCAAGGTGTTATCCCTGTCATAGCTGTAATTCTTCCTAGCATTATGAAAGTGCGAGGATGATTTAAGAAAATAACAAAATTCTCTCAACTGTATTTTTCTATGACAATAATCAAATTTATAAACCTTATGATGAGATATATGAGAAGACGTCTTGGGAGAAACCCTTTGAAAATGTTGAACCTTTTTTAAAATAAAGAAAAAATACTTATCCCTTTTAAGAAAAAAAGAACAAATAGAATATTTAGTGGGTCCTCTATTATTATGATTATGATTTTTGCAAACGAGAGGAGATATAATACACTTCTCTTTCAAGTTGTTCATCCCAACATGTTTCCTTTTTTCAGGAAAGTTATGGAAATCAGGATGAAAAGTGGATTCATGATTTGACGTCAAGGGCTTGTTATTTAAAGAATTTCCTCTTGGATGTTTAGAATAGTTTGATTCTAGTTCAAAAGATAGATCTTTAACTTTCTTTGGAATTTTGGCGCTAAGATTAAGACTATTTTGTAATTTCACATTCAAAGTATCCAGAATGATGGTTAAATAATCTCTCTCCTTTTTCAATTTGGACACACTATAACGCCCTGAACCGAATTTATGGGTTACCCGTGGGTGAATTCGGTCAGAACCAAATGTTAGGTGTGAAGTGCAATGAGGCATCCTAAATAATGTTGTTGGTCCAGTTTTACTTGATTAACATTTCACTTGTTTTGCATATGATTTCAATTTATAACAAGCTACGTGTGGGATCTGTGGAAAGCGTCCCTAGAACCCAAGCATTCAGAGCCACTATTATAAAATAAAAGAATACTTACCTGTATAACGCTCTCAAAATACGGAATTGCGTATAGCCTACCGTAACAAAGGAAATAGAATGAGTCAAATGCTCAGTGGAAAATATAACAATGAAACATATAATCGAATGGAAGAAAAGAGACTCTATAACATACCACCTATGTGCACATGAAAATATCATGTATATAATACACATACATATATTAATTCATGAATCCGTTTTTAATTCAAAACATAACTTGACCTGATTAAATCACATTAATCTTACAAAAGGACCCGTTTTACCCCTTATTGCTTAACATAGAATTATTTTCCAAATTAACGTAGTTAGTTATATACTTAAACAAAATACCATTTGGTTAGGAGGAATACTTCGTTTACCGATATTTTCCATTTACTCACACCAAATACACTTTAGTATTTTCTTTGAAAACAACCTTTCAACACATGCACCCTCCGTGTTAGAAAGTACTTATTTTCCTTTTGAAAACCGTTCACAACGCACACTTGTGTTAATTATGGGTTAAAACCATCTTAGGATGCTTGATTACCCATGAACCACTTCACTTGTATCATTAACACATGATTTATTTGGACTTAGTCATTTTCACATTTCTTGTCCAAATTACCTTTTCAAAATCGGAACATTTATTTCACATAAGTTGTCTTTCCTCAATTTCTTAGTACAAAAAATTTCTTTATTATGTTTGGCTTTTTCTCATTATCTTTGCTCAGAGTTTACCACATAACCACGTGTTTCAATGCGATCCACACCTTCAGTTATGCTACTATATGCTTTGTCTAGTGATTTGGGTCCGTGACCCTAAGGCTCGAAGACCTTCTTAATTTTTTCTCGGTTCTTTCGAGTTTACTTTATCATGTGTTTTAATACTTTTTTGTGTCCACATTGTTCCACTTTTATCGGCCGAAGCCAAAACCCTGTGGACTACACCCCATATTTGTGTTACACCTTAGAAAATCACCATTTCTTACCTTTTTTCACTTTTAACATCGATTTCACTTTTGTTTAGGACTATCTTGTATAACACCTCTTACAACATTTTTATTTCTCAAAAATGTTCCATTTTATGTAAAATTATTATTTTATCCATTTATTTCCAAACTTAGTATTTCCTCCATTTTTACAAGTTTTATTTCTCAAAAAGATTATTAAATTATACATACCAACTTCTTGAATATTTTTACTCAATAACACCCACTGTAGACTTTGGAGTTAACGCACTTTCCAGGTTTGAAATCTCTTTATCTCATTACTTTATTTATCAAATAAATCATTTTGCATTTTAAAGACTACTTTAGAAGGAAAATACCATTTTTCCTTATCATCACACGTAGTATTGAAAACATACACTTATCACAATTTTCACATTTATTAACACACTTTAAGAGCTAAAAAACCTATTTTCTTTATTTCATGTTAAAACTCATTAAAACCTTCACTAAATTTATTCATACACTCAATGTCAAAATACTATGGGAAGAGGGACTTTAAGTCCAAAACCTAAGAAAGTGAGTTTAACACGTGATTTATTCAAGAAATTTCATAATACTTTCAAAAACATGCTTTTCAAAACTAAAATACATTTTTTTCTTCAAATCTTGAATAAATGTCTAACTTCATAAAACTCCATTTTTACAAGAAAACTTCAAAACTTAGTTCATAAAATATATCAACAAGATTGTTGATACCAAAATTAGTATGCTGATGTGGACGAATAATAAGAAGACACGTGTCAATGTACGTGGCACAATAGCAACGAGGAAAATTATTCCCCCGACCAACATACTCACTCCGAGCAACAGGTATACTCCGAGGAACGCCAGTCTTCCGAGGAACACCAACCCTCCAAGGAACTCTTATCCTCTGAGGAACTCTTGGATGACGAGCAACTAAGGCGGTTCGAGCTGCATCTCGACCACAACATTAATTGCCAGATAATCAACAGTTCAACTATTCATTGAATGTTTATCATCTTGACACGCACGTTTAAAGAACATTAAATGAATTACCCTTTCATATGTGTATCATTTAATGTAACACCCTTTCATGTACAGCCTAAGGGCTATAAATACCTTGTATCACCCTCATTCAAGGGGGAGGAATTTCTTGATAACACTTGTAATCGAGAATTCCCAAACACTCAGCAATAACATAACAGTGGACGTAGGCCATTCATATAAGGCTGAACCACTTTAAAATCTTTTGTCTCATTTATTTATCTGTGATTTAATAATTAGAGTAATCTAGTTTTTTACATTAACATATTGGCGCCGTCTGTGGGAACGATTGTTATTATCGTTTTTCACCAAAAATCATTCATCATCAATGGCGGATAATCCAGAATCTAGCAATCGAAACGCTGGAAATGCTGGAAATTCTCCAAATCCCTCTACACCTCCAAATCTGGCCGGGATTATGACGAATCTGGCTCAAGGACAAATCGCCATGCAAGAAATAATGAGGCAACTCATACAAACCCTTCATGGCGGTGCACCTGCACATTCAGGACAGTGAAGTGGTCAGAGGCAAACTTATTTACTTTCTTCACAATCCAGGCGTACTGAGTCATATCGTAATGAGGAGTCTGATAATTTCTCTTATCAACCTGGGCGAACTTCGTCAATAAGGGCTACAGATACTGATCAACGTATCACTCTCTCTCCAGAAAGACCCAGTGCCTTAGAAAGACTGAGTAGGATGTCTCCTTTCAGTCGATTAGGCCCTAGGAGGAATAGGAGTCCACCTAAGACCATGTCGAGGAGTTTTCGACAACCATCAGATCTAAGAGAAGGATTAGCACAATCACGACCAGTTGCTCGTCAAGATAGATCTCAGGAGGCTACTTCAGAACGATCTATTGCTCAAACCAATAGGCCCGAGGAAGGAAATGAAGCGTGGAAAGGATCCCTTCAGCGGTTGGAGGATAGATTGGGAGAAATGGCTAAGGCAAAGAATCCCCTACAATGAACTTTTGTTCAAGGGACACCTTTTGTCCAGGCCATTGTGAATTTTCCTACACCGTCAAAGTTTAAAGCACCAGTAGTGACCCCCAAATATGATGGAAAGACAGATCCTGTTCTTCATATAGAGCAATATCAAGCTGCCACCGATATCTATGCTGTCCCCGACGAGATGAGATGCAGAGCGTTCTCAGGAACTCTTACTGGAGCTGCCCAGATATGGTACAACAATCTTCCTCGGGGTAATATTTCAACTTTCTTTCAGTTGGTCGAGTTGTTCATCGGCAATTTCTGTTTTGGAGCAAAGCCAGTAAAACGAGTAGCACACTTGTTAAGTGTTAGATAAAAATTTGGTGAGAGTACTAGAGATTACATAACTCGTTTCAATAACGAGAAGCGGGAAGTCATAGATTACGAGGAGAAGACAGCAATCACCGCCTTGATGAGTGGGTTGTTGCCTAATAAGTTGTATTACACCTTGGCGAAAGATCCACCTAAAACTATGTCAGAGTTGATGGAAAAAGTGGCCAAAATCATGAATGCCGAGGAAGCTATGGCTGCAAAGAAGAATATGGATAAAGACACCAAGGTGGACGTCGACAAGTCAAAAAATAAAGAGCATAAGGGCAATGGTGGTGACAAGCGTTCCAGAAATAATAAGTCATCATGGGAAGTCCTGAAGAAATTCGATAATTATACTCCCTTGAAAATGGGTATTAATCATGTCTTGGAAGAAATCAAGAATAGCGAGGAGGTAAAGTGGCCGAAGAAACTGAGGTCAGAACCTGATGCGAGGAACAGGGATAAATATTGCGAGTTCCACAAAGATCATGGCCATATGACTAAAAATTGCATAGCTCTTCAGAACGAGCTTGAAACACTCATCCGAAGAGGAAAGCTAGCAAAGTATGTTGATCGTGGAGGTGAAATAAGAAATAATGATCGAACTAGAGAAAGATCTAGATCTCCTCGTCGAGTAGAGGAGAAAAAGAAGAGAGGCCATGAAGATGATGCCGAGGGTGACCCCGATCTTCCCAAGAAACCAAGGCAGCCAGAACGAGAGGTATTTTCCATACGTTTTGGGTCATTTGATTGTAATGTTATTACAGGAGGAGATGCAGGAGGGGGAGATCTTACTGCAGAAAGAAAAGCTTACCTCGGAGAGGCACAAGCTTGCTCGTACATTCAACGAATAAATTTGGCAGAGGAAGATCGTCCGAGGAAGGTAAACAAAGAGAAGCTGGTTATTAGCTTTTCAAAAAATGACCTGGCAGGTGTTCTTTACCCTCACGACGACCCTTTGGTGATCAAAATGAGGATGAAAGAAGTAGTGATTTCAAGGGTGCTGGTAGACAATGGCAGTTCGGCGGACATCATGTATTATTAATGCTTTGACAGTTTAAATTTGAAATTATCTCAATTGGAACCTTATCACAGACCTCTATTGGGTTTTGCTGGTGATAAATTCTTTTCACTTGGGATGATCAAGTTTGATATATTCATTGGAACTTGGCCTGCTTGTCGGACAGAAAGAATACGCTTCTTTGTGATGGATAAGAATGTGCAGTCAGCTTACAACATCATCATGGGAAGAGTTGGTCTGAAGAAGTTCGAAGCATTCCCATCTACATTACATCAGTGCTTAAAATTCCCAATAAATTTCGGAGTAGGAGTTGTGAAAGCTGATCAGAAAGTAGCTCGGGAATGCTATTATTCGTCTGCCGAGCAATAGGAGCTTGAAGAATCAAGGAAAAAGACTACTACCTACCAAGTGGAGGAAGGTACAGAAATTGAAACACTTGATCCCAGAGATGAATCCCAACTTGTAAAAGGACAGGTGGTGGAATCTACAGAAAATGTTATTCTGGACGACGAGCACCCTGAACGAGTAACCCAGATAGGTTCATCGTTGGATGTTTCAATAAAACAAGAGTTGATAACTTTTTTGAGAAACAGAAAGAAAACTTTTGCATGGAGTCATGAAGACATGCCAGGAATAGATCCAAACTTCTTATGCCATAAACTCAATGCGAATAAGGAGATCAAGCCTGTAAAGCAGAGAAGAAGAGTATTTAGTCCCGAGAAGAATCAGGCTATACAAGAGGAGGTCGACAAGCTCCAAAAATCCCAATTCATTGAAGATGTGAAGTATCCAAACTGGTTGGCAAATGTGGTGATGGTGAAGAAGAAAAACAATAAATGGAGAATGTGTGTTGATTTCACTGATCTCAACAAGGCCTGCCCAAAGGATCACTTTCCATTGCCCAGAATTGATCAATTAGTGGATGCTACCTCGGGACACGAGCTGCTCAGCTTCATGGACGCTTACTCTGGTTACAACCAGATCAAAATGAAACCTGAAGACAGGGAAAACACTTCTTTTATTACCCCTAGGGGAACTTATTGTTTTAATGTTATGCCTTTTGGTTTGAAAAATGCTGGAGCAACATACCAGCGGCTGATGAACAAGGTTTTTGCCGAACAAATCAGTTGCAATATGGAGCGCTATGTCGACGATATGCTGACAAAGAGCAAGAAAGCTGCTGATCTTCTAGTTGACTTAGGTCAGACCTTCAATCAACTGGATAAATACCATATGAAGCTCAACCCGACGAAGTGAACCTTTGGAGTACGAGAAGGAATGTTCCTCGGGTACATCGTCAACCAGCGAGGCATTGAGGCAAATCCAGCAAAGATCAAAGCTCTTTTAGGGTTGCGATCTCCAACGACGAAGAAAGAAGTGAAGAGTCTTACAGGACGAGTTGCAACGCTCAATAGATTTGTATCTCGAGCAACTGATAGGTGCCTTCCATTCTTCAAAACACTCCGAAAAACTTTCGAGTGGAATGATGAATGTGAAAAAGCCTTTCAAGACTTAAAGAAATATCTGGGAACACCTCCACTGCTGTCCAGACCAGTGATGGGAGAAAAGTTGTACTTATACCTGGCAGTATCAGAGAATGCAGTCAGCTCGCCATTGATCAGATTGGAGAATGGAGTCCAGAAGCCAATTTATTACACAAGTAAGGCTTTTCGAGGTGCAGAGATCAGGTACCCAAAGTTGGAAAAATTGGCATTGGCATTAATTGAAGCAAGTAGAAGAATGAGGCCTTATTTCCTGGCCCATACCATCGTTGTATACACCGACATGCCATTGAGACAAGCTCTTCATAAGCCAGAAAAATCAGGAAGACTGATGTATTGGGCAATAGAGCTTGGTGAATATGATATTGTATATGAACCCATATCGTCATTAAAAGGACAGACTGTAGCAGACTTTATAGAAGAATTTACATATCCTGATACCCCCGAGGAGCAAAAGTTGCTCGCTAACCTACCTATTGATGTTACAGGATCAACAGACATGAGTCCAGATCAACTCCGGTTGGAAAAAGGGCTTGTGGATGTAGAAAGATCATCAAATTCAAACCCAGACCAACTCCGATTGGTAAAAGGGCGAGAAGAGATGATCGACGAAGAACAAAAAATACCAGTGGAGGATGAAAGGAAACAGCAGATATTTCACCGAGGAACTCTGTCAGAAAAGAAATTTGAAGACGAGTTACCTATATGGAAATTATATGTAGATGGGTCATCTTGCACAACAGGTTGTGGGGCAGGGATTGTTTTGAACACCCCAGACGAGATTGACGTGGAATATGCCTTACGATTCCAATTCAAAGATTCCAATAATGAGGTTGAGTATGAAGCCTTGATAGCAGGTCTTAATTTAGCAAAGATTATGGAAGCGCAACAAGTGATGGTATTCAGTTATTCTCAATTAATTGTGAATCAGATGATGGGAACGTATGCAATTAAAGGAGAATTAATGGTCAAGTATCATGCAAAGGCGATGGAGTTGTTGGCAGAATTTGATGCCATTCAGTTAATCAGAATACCAAGAATGGAGAATGCACAAGCAGACGCACTGGCCCGACTAGCATCAGCTACTCGTACCGAGTTACGAAGAACGATACCAATTGAGGTGTTAGAAAGTCGAAGCATAGATGAAGGCCTGACGATGAATGTTATTTCCCTTGATTTAGGACCATCTTGGATGGATCCCATCAGGGCATATGTTGAGGAAGGAGAATTACCGGAGGATAAGATTGCTGCCAAGAAATTAAAGTTTAAAGATGCTCGGTATGTACTAACTAATGGTGTTTTGTATAGACGAGGAATTATGGCAGGTTTGCAAAGATGTGTACATCCCTCCGAGATGAAAGAATTGATTGAAGAGATCCATGAAGGGTCCTGTGGAGCCCATGTAGCAGGGCGGACACTGTTGCAAAGGGTGATGACGCAGGGATACTACTGGCCAACGATGAGGGCTGATTGTATAGCCTATGCTAAGAGATGTGATAAATGCCAACGTTTTTCTTCCGTCCGGCGAACTCCACAAGCACTGTTGATACCCATAACTTCCCTTGGACTTTTGCCATGTGGGGAATTGATTTGGTTGGACCACTACCAACGATCCGAGGAAGATTCAAGTACCTCATCGTCGTAGTGGATTATTTTACTAAGTGGGTAGAAGCTGAGCCTCTGATTGATATGACATACGAGAGGGTGTACCAATTCATTTGGAAGAATATCATCTGCCGATATGGTCTCCCTTATGCCTTCATCACAGACCATGGAACACAGTTTGATAACGAGGAGTTTGCCGCCTATTGTCATCAGTCAAACATTTTGAAGGTTCATTCAGCACCAGGCCATCCTCAAAGCAATGGACAGACTGAAGTGATGAACAGAACATTATTAAATGGTTTGAAGAAGAGGTTGAGTGAGGCTAAAGCTAATTGGATTAATGAGCTACAATCAGTATTGTGGGCTTACCGAATAACTCCCCGAGCAGCAACTGGAGAATCACCATATATACTGGCGTTTGGAAGTGAGGCTATAATACCTGCTGAGTTGGGTCTCCCAACACACAGAGTGCTGAATTTCAATTCCCCAGTCAGTGACTTGATGAGAAGATTAGATTTGGACATGCTCGAGGAGGTTAGAGAAGAAGCAGCCATTAGGAATGCTGCATATCAACAACGAACAACTCTGTTCTACAACAAGAGGGTGAAGAAATGCGATTTAAAAGAAGGAGATTACGTGCTAAAGAAGGTCATTTATAAGCACAATAAATTGGAAGTAAATTGGCATGGACCTTACCGAGTTACAGAAGTTGTTCGACCAGGAACTTACCGAATAGCAACTCTAGAAGGAGAGGAATTCAAGAATGCATGGAATGCTGAACACCTACGCAAGTATTATCAGTAATGTAAAATGTAAAGCAGTTCTATCAATATGAATAAAACGATGATGTTTCACCATCTTCTCTCCTATTATTGAAAGTTTTTCGGGGAATACTAGTGTACAACACTACGCTGCTCGACAGCAAAAAGAAGACGATAGTTCAGACCCACGACCAACTCCGGTTGGTAAAAGGGCGAGAACAAACTCTACTCCTTTGGTTAGGAGGCATACACTAGCGTGACCAACTCCGGTTGGTAAAATAACTAGTGGACACTGATAGTTCAGACCCGCGACCAACTCCGGTTGGTAAAAGGGCGAGAACAAACTATACTCCTTTGGTTAGGAGGCATACACTAGCGTGATCAACTCCGGTTGGTAAAATAACTAGTGGACATGATAGTTCGAGCGTGATCAACTTCCGTTGGTAAAATAGCGAGAACAAACTATACTCCTTTGGATAGGAGGCGTACACTAATGTGATCAACTTCGGTTGGTAAAAGAGTTAGTGGACATGATAGTTCAAACCCATGACCAACTCCGGTTGGTAAAAGGGCAAGAACAACATTCTTAAAAATGCCAATCTCGGTTGGTTTGAAAACAAAATATGCTCTCAAATGCCAACTTATGTTGGTCGGGAGGTAAGTTTATTACATAAAAGTTCCTCGAAGAACAAATATTCCAAACTGAACCAAGTATAGTTGGTCGGGGATAAAAACCCACTAAATGTAGTTGGTCGACGAGGAAAAATCTTTGACCTTGGTTGGTCGGGCACATTTTATGAAAAAGACAAAATTTACCAAGTATAGCTGGTCGGGTATAAAAACCCATTAACTATAATTGGTCGACGAGCTCAACTTAACAACCTTAGTTGGTTGTAAGAAATTTTAATATTTTTATACTCATTACTTTATTGTTAAGTAGTCGAGCAACATTACTGGTACTTGTAATTTTTTACTAAGTTGGTCGATGAATAGCACAATATTGTTATCTATTTAAACAGATACATATGCATAAATATAAAGTGTTTGACAAGCACAAAACAATAGCAATACAGATTTGCAAACAGAGAATGAAGGTCTTTCATTAAAATTCAAAACGAATTACAATTTACATATGTGTACTAACTATTACATTGAGATCCCTACTCTATTGGTTTCTTTCCCTCAGCTTTTGAAATAGGTTCCTCGCCAGCAGGCGAATCATTTAAAGTCTGAGGAGAGTTAATGAAGTTCAAATCCTTCACCATCCTAACATTCATTACTGAAGGAGTATCCAATAGATGCTCGGGACGAGATACTTCAATCTGAGAGTGAAGATTATATTAACCAAGGTATTTTGCGATTAAGCTCCGAGGAATGGCACGAGCTGGGATCCATTCCATGTCCAAGTTATACGGTGGCACTGGCAAGTCAAGAAACCCGGGATCATAATAATCCCACAGGTAGTGCCCCTGTTCAAGCTTCAGCACGTCCAAAGCATTCATCCAACCTTGCTTGTAACCTTCATTATTGGCATTTTCAATGCGAGCATCCAAGTGATAAAGCGCCTCATTGTAGCCTGCATTCCAGAACTCCCTGGGCTATTTATTAAATTGAAATGTCAACTTTTCAAGCTTCTTAAGAAAGTTTCTGGTAAGAGCATCCTTATTATCTAGAGCAGACTTCGTCGCAGTAAGTTGATCCTCCAAAGTTAGGATTTTCTTGGACATTTCAGACAAAGCCCGATATTTTGCATTCAACTGGTACGCTTGAGTTTCCAATGTTGACAGAGTACGAGCTTCTTCAATACTACGAGGAGTTCTTGATCGACTCTGAGCAGGTGGAGTACTTCGTTCCTCGACAATATCCTGGGCAACTCTTCCTCGCCCACGAGAACCTCTTCCTCGTCCCCGAGTAGAAGTAGAAGTACCAGATCTTCGCAGGATATCCAACTCTTGCCTTAATTTGGCATTCTCAACCTCTAAGAAGGAAAATCCCTCATCGGTCACTGGGATTACCGCTGTTGAAGAAGAGGCTACAGACTTATATTGTGCTAGCTCTTTCTGCAAATTATTATTCTCTTGCTCCAGCAGTTCAGCAATTTGTCTACAAGCTTTAACTTCTCCCTTTAGGGTCCTCTCCCTGAGATCATACCCAGTAAGGAGTTTGTCGTAGCCCTTCTCGGCAGAAAGTTGTTGATATTTCTTTTCATACCCCTCATGTAACAAGGCATTTGACTCCTTATACTGAGTCTGAAGATCTTCTAGAGTATATCGAAGCTCCTTGATCATATCATAGTAAGCCACGTTATTGGCCACAGCTCGATCAAGTAAGCCCTTCAGGTATTGATAATCTCCTACTGCCTTCTCTGAAGCACCATGGCCAAGGATGTCGGCAACTTCTGATGCACTTAGGTCTGTGTGACCATATTTATAATATTCATGGCATTGCTGCATTAACTTTGTGTCATTAGCAGACAGAAGATCCATCCTGGCCAGAAACTAACAGAGAAAGAAAAAGAAGATCAAGACAGAGTGCAGATAAAGAAGAGACAATCATATGGAAGAAAATAACTCAAATTTTATTAGATCATAAGGCAAAGTTACAAAGATCTGGGATACAAAGTACAAGTAAGAAGAAAAATAGAAAGAGAATACCGAACAACTTCACACCTTTTCCTTGTCTCCCAAGACTTTCTCGGGAGGCTGGGACGAGGAGCTTGGTTGCTCGGTGGAAATAATGAGTTGGTCGACGAGAGCTGGAACTTGTTCTGGAGGAGCTGGCATAGATGAAAGCTCCTCGTCAGCAGGCTGGGTAAGGATGAGATCACCCACTACCAGTGAAGATTCTTCTGAGGCAGCTTCATCCTCGATGGCTGGGGGAGGACCAGGGAGATGCTGTTGAAATAACTCGGAGTCCTCGCTCACCTTCAATTCTTGCAAAGAAGCAACCCAGCCATCTCGAAAGTATTTCAAACTTCCATATTACACCTGAGTCATCATGGCAGCTACTCCCTTGTTCCACCCTTTGTCCCAACCTGTGCTGAAAGACTTCTTTATCGCCTTCTTTCTTTTCATCTTCTCCGAGGAGAGCTTCTCGGATAGAAGGTCCTCGGAGGCTTTCAGCTTGGCCTCCAACTCCTCCTTCTGACGATTTGCTTCGCGCAGAAGGGTCAGCTCTTCCTCAGCTGATTTCAGCTTATTTTTAAGCTCCCCGAAGGTAGTGAGCTTCTCGGAGTATTTCTTATTCTCCCTCTCCGAGTCCTTCACTTTATTTCCCAACTGCACCTTTTTTACTTCAGATGCAGCCAATTTCTTCTCCCATTCACCTTTATCCTCGTCGTACTTCTGACGGGATTCCTTCAAAGATTGGGCCAAACCCTGGAAAGCATCCTCTACTCTAGACGAGGATCTTGAAGCCTTAAGCGCTTCATCTTTCTTCACAATGGTGTTAAAGCAACTCACCAGCTGAAAAAAAAGGGTAGTGATGAGTTAATGCCGAGATACATATATTGATAAGAAGAATTCAAGATAAGAAGAAACTTACTGAAGCAATGTGACGAGTAACTAGGGATGTCAGCATATCCCTAGACATGTTTTCCTCGATGCCTTGGACTTCAGGAATAGTCTAAGTCTTTACCGAGCTCATTGCAGAGCTCGGGGCAATAATGGTTGGAACACCAGCTCCACTAGTTTGGAGCTGGGGAATGACTTCAGAAAAACTAACCGAGGAAGACTTCTTCAATCTCCTCGGTGTCTTCTCAACAACCTCAACCAAAGAAGAATTTTTGGTTGGAGAGATAGTGATTACTTCCACAGGCGCATCCTTCTGTACAGGAGCCACTGGGGGCTTCTCGGTGACCTTCTGAGGAGCAGCAGAAGGGGCAGCATCCATTCTCTTTGTCCCCTTTGGGACATCAGCTTTATTTCTTTTTCCATCTCCAGCAGAGGAGGTCTCTTCAAAGAGAGCAGGAACTCTTCTCTTGCCCATCTTCTGACTCAAAGGAATGTGAGAGTCTGGTGAAGAGTCTTCAGAAGCTGGCAATGGTTCGCTAATGCTAGCCACAGGACAAACAGTATAAGAGGATGTATAGCTCCTGTACTGCAGCAAGTATGAAGCAGACCTAATGTGCTCGTCTGCAACCTTCTGATGCAAACTCCAGATATGTTTTAAATGCTTGATATTAACTTCTGTTTCTTTTGGAGTTTTTCTCTTGCTGTCAACTGCAAATAAAAACATAGTGAAATATCAGTCATACATTTTGTCAAACACAATGAAATCATAATTTCAAAAAACGAAATAAGATGAAAATAACCTATCCCATTGCCATATGGGGGGCATCTGGGACCCTCATATACTGCATCTCCAACCAAAGGGGCATGTTGCCAATTTTTTACAACTACTCCATGTTCAAAATAATCCATGTTGGCATCAGGGAGGTTGACTACTAGATCCCTATTCAAAAATCTAGTTTTTAAATAATAAACATTGTCTAAAATAGCCCATCTATAACAGTACATAATCTCAGGAATTCCAATACGAGTTCCATGAGTTTGATTTAACCTATACACCCCATTAACTATTCTCCATGTGTTGGGGGCTATTTTTGTAGGGACAACGTCGAAATACTGACAGAACTCTAAGCATAAAGGGTTTGGTGGAAAAGAAAATCCAGATTCAGCAATAAAGAGGCTAGGGAACCAATGTCCCTCAGCCAAATCAAAATAACTTGAAGGCTCAGAAAGAACCTCCAAAATTACCTAGGATGGAATAGAGAAATCAGAACGGAATTTCTCAAGAGACTCAATAATGTAAACCATGATGAATAAAAGAAGAAGGAAGAAGAGCTTACAGGAAAAAAGGAGATATGTTGACAAACAAACGAAGAAAGGGATGGACGCACAGGAGAGAGAAAAGCTATAGAAAATTCAAAAGCAGAAATTGAAAAGGTAGAAGACGATGGGATTGCCTCTGAAGCTTAAATACTTTGCCTTGGGAAACGGCGAAAGAAATGATTACAAGAAGGAAACTATTACGCTACCGGCGGCTAAAAGTATAAAAAGGGCATGAAGATCGAAGCGCCTATAAAGATGTAAAAAGGCGGATTCTGCGAATTTGGAAGGAAATTCAAATATGAATAAAAGGCTCCTAAAACCCAGGAAGGTCATTTAATATCTCCATATACCGAGAAAGAATGTTCCATACTCCTCAAAGTTCGAAATATGAAACATTGGGGGCTTCTGTTGATACCAAAATTAGTATGATGGTGTGGACGAATAATAAGAAGACACGTGTAAATCTACGTGGCACAATAGCAACGAGGAAAATTATTCCCCCGACCAACATACTCACTCCAAGAAACAGGTATACTCCGAGGAACGCCAGTCTTCCGAGGAACACCAACCCTCCGAGGAACTCTTATCCTCCGAGGAACTCTTGGAAGACGAGAAACTAAGGCGGTTCGAGCTGCATCTCGACCACAACATTAATTGCCAGATGATCAACAGTTCAACTATTCATTGAATGTTTATCATCTTGACGCGCACGTTTGAAGAACATTAAATGAATTACCCTTTCATATGTGTATCATTTAATGTAACACCCTTTCATGTACAACCTAAGGGCTATAAATACCTTGTATCACCCTCATTCAAGGGGGAGGAATTTCTTGATAGCACTTGTAATCGAGAATTCCCAAACACTCAGCAATAACATAACAGTGGACGTAGAACATTCATATAAGGCTGAACCACTTTAAAATCTTTTGTCTCATTTATTTATCTGTGATTAAATAATTAGAGTAATCTAGTTTTTTACATTAACAAAGATAAATACTATTTATAACATTTTATTTCATAAAATGTTTAACACTAAGTTTTCTTGAAAATATATCATTTTCTCAAAACCCTTGAAGCCCACTTGTAAACCTTTTTACAAAGAACATGAGAAAATAGCTATCTTGAAACACGCATACATTATAGTCTTAAAACTCTACATACAAGAACAACACTAGGTAAATAGAGTTCTTAAATTTAAAAAGTAAAGTTTCCAACCCCAAAGAAGCTCTAAAAATGGTATGGTGAAGAAGATGGTGATGACAACCTCCTAACTCCCAAGGTGGACTCAAGTAGGTTTCCTAGCTCCACTATTAAGATCTATAAAATATCCAAGCAAAGTCCCTTTCAAGCTCCTTTATTCTTCTTCTTTCCTTCTGCAAAAATTCCCCAAAACTTCTCCATAAAATGATATTTTTCCTAACATGTGGTGTAGAATGGTTTTATAGGCTTAAATATGTTGGAAAGGGTTAAATTATGCTAGTTTAGGGTGGAGGGGTGGTGGTGTTAGGATGGTAGAAGGTACGTTGGGTGGTGCCAAAGCTCTGAGAGAGATAGAGAATCTTATAGAGAACTATTGGAATGGCCCCTAATAGTCTCCTCTATCTTATTTATTCCCAAATGCTCCTAAAACTATTAACCTTTGGTCACCCATCCCCATTTGAACAGCATTTTCGAATCTAAAAATTTTGATTTTTGCAATCTTGTTCTAACTATATTAGATCTCGTTCAATAGAGAACTATATCTCATTCGAACGGACTTCGTACGAGGTTCTAATGAGAGTGGATTTACCAAATATGGATTTTTCTTTTGAAGTGTTGTTCGAACGAAGGAGGGATCTCATTCGAACGATGTATGGTCTCATTTGAACGACTCTAAATTATCCAAATTACAAATAAGGCCATTTTAAATCCATTTAATTGAAACAAAGCCTAAAAATCATCCAAAATTATCGCATGGTCTAACTTAAAAAGTCCAAATATCAATTAAATCATACCAAGTCACCAAATTACACGAGTATAGTTAAAATCATGGGGACGGGTGTTATATTCTTCCATCCTTAGGGAATTTCATCCTTGAAATTATCAATCCATCAATTCCTTATCTTCCTAGAGGTTACAACTCTTATTATAAGCCATAAGGATCTTTCAAGGCTAGGTCATAGAAATACTCAATCACTAATAAGTGATCATAGGCAGCCCTTTGACAAGGGGTTATCACCAAAGAACTCGGCATGCAACATATACTAATGCTCACCGTCAGTCTAGCCATCAATATTACATAACAATCCTTCAATCTCCACTCACTCGATGATCATACTCAACCAATTCCAAGGGCTTCCTTGCTAACACCCAAGGCATACCAACACATCTATTGGGGTAACATTCTCTAGTGATCAACACTTCACCCAAGAGCAAAACAACATACAAACAACACCCAATTAACCATCATAAATTATTTTGAATCTTAGGATTACACATCCCGAGTCTTCTTAAATTATCGGGCCATCCTGACCGCACACATTCACTTAAACTTTATATTGACCTCTCATAACTAGTGGCTTACTTCGAAAAGAGATATATAGACTAAGTCACAAACCGCACGTTCAATCGGTACTTTCACGATGTCCTTCTATGAACTTAGGACCACTCTAGGCGTCTAACTATAGAGCATTCACCCTAGTATTACACCAACCTACTCATTGCGACAAAATAACATTACATGTTATAATTCCTTGAGTTCTAACACTTTATAATATCCTCAAATCATAATCATGCTCTTCACTACCAGAGTCACTAATTATCACAGTGACTAACTCATAAAGTTGACAACATAAGGAAAATAGACACTACGAGCAAACCGTCGGCAAAATGTGCAGCCCCCCATACACGAAACTTTTGTAAAATAAGGGATATTCAAACAAGAGGCCACTTAATTACCAAGCTATATTTACCACACTAAGTCCATCCACACTCATACTAAGCCAAGACACATCGTGACCAAATCGTCAACATGATATAATCCCAGGCTACCACAACCGAGGGAACACAATATTTGACTACCAAAATAGAAGGAAGACACTCTTTGACTACCGGTATTAACGGAACATAACGAATAAGAATGAATGAATAACCGTTTGGAGAAAACCCCATCTGCATGCATTGGATTATGGATCACAGAGTGCAGACCTTTTTCGTATTCTTTGAAGTCCATGACTCCTCCTAGACGTTCTCATCAGATCCTAACCTAGATATATACCCTGGCTTGAGTCACTAGTCCAAAAGAATCTGACCACAAACTTCTCATCACTGCGATAATAATGTAAAACACGAACTATTAACCTTTGGGAAGTCAAACATTGGACTTGACTTCTTAGTAATAAGGCTTCCTCCTTTCATCCTTAACAAACATAAATCACTCCAGTTGATGAATGCCAAACACTTTTGTCAACTCCGACCTTGTCCATATCTCTAGTCAGCAAGACTTTGTGACTAACCTAACACACCTAGGTTACTGTCGACCTATAGTGTGGTGATTGTATCCAAAGATCTCCTTTGGAAATGCCTAATAATGCAAAATACTCACCTTATTATGACCTCCAATGGCATAAGGTCATCAATACTCCTATCTCCAAATTTTACCCAAACTAAATCAACGTGGCGTCTACACCGATCATCATTAGCACTATAAGGATAGTAAGTACTATACAAGTCTACACCTCCTGATTCGTCTAAGTCTGGCAAGACATGCCAAGAACTAATCATTTCCCTACTAGGGTTATTTTAACTTATATTGTCAACACATGTCGATACCTTAATCATGCATTAATATCCCATCTGAGGTGATATTCTCAAATCCTTAGCACAACTTCATCAATTTAAGTCTCCGATGCATTTCTTAATACTCATTAAAATCAAGTTCAACACTTTTTACTCTAGTCATCTTATGACAAATGGGTTTCATGCCCAATTACGACACTAATCTCTAATTTCCCTTAGAAGGTTGCATCACCTATTTATACCAAATTAATGACCTCACCAAGGACTACACGATTCGACTTCTTTGAACTTAACTTATAACCAGAGATCATCACTTGACACTCAATACAACCATCATTAAAACACCTTGACTCCATAACACCAAACTTAATTGGTTCTCTAAGGACACACATCATACCCCAATGTAGTTATCACTAAAGACCTAACAAGATCTCATCACCTATGATCCTCTCATAGTAGGTATGCTCTATGAATTTCCCCACATTCGTCTGGAATAACTCTTAGTGAATCCCTCAAATACTAGCCTATAGGTCTCCAAACATGGAGATCCATAATCGTCAAACACCTTAAAGTGTCACAATAAGTATATTTATATTTCTAAATATGCCACGTGTAATTGATCTCAAGGGCCGGGTAGAGTAACTTAATTCCTTGTTAAATAAGAAAAAAAAACTTTACAAGGGATCCCACTAAGATGGTTGCAGGACATGGATTAGAAAAGGTTATTTTTGAAAGAACATTGACGAAGCAGAGGTCTTGTTGAAGTCAACTACTCATACCAAAATTGTTTCACATTCAGTCATCAATTAGGTAATTAAAAACGAGCTAAGGTTTTTAGATGAAAATCTTATTTCTATTTTGTTTGAGACCTTTTCATAGATCTATCCTACGATTATCTCCTCAAAACTTAATGAAAGGTCTAAAAACTTTCTTTCAAACGACTGACACCATATACTATGTATTAACCAGAAGTTGATACTACTAAGGATTCTAGTAGGATATGGGATGTCATGTACAACCTACTATAAGACTCTAAGTTGACACTACTGACATCATAAGGGATCCTATTAATCAACTGTCCCGTCATATTCGCCAAAACCACATCATAAAAGGCTACCTAAGGTTTACTCTTATATCACATCAAATCATCGTTGTTGTACGTGTAACACATTTACCACTTATGAGTCGTTGCTCACATCATAGCTTAGAATATGCATTCATCACTATCAACTTAGTCTTGGGTTCACATCCTCACATAATGACTAACACGGGTCTATATGACTACTGATTTGTCAAATACTTACGTCATGACACTAACCTAAGGATTAGGTTCACCTAATTACATCATCATTATCAACCACCTGCAAGTACCTAACTAATGAACCTAATGCATCCTTATCACAAAATTAATATTACTTAGATATGCCACTCTAATCACCTAACTCCACATTGGCTTTAAACAAGTCACATCTCTAATTAAATGGACGTTATTTACCTTTATTAACATCTTAGTAGACGTCTCACATCATTAAGGGCTGGAAAAAGTGCAATTCACACTAGAGAATGCGGTGTCACTATTAAGGGCCTATACAGACACTCGCAAGTTACTAACACGTCTAAATCAGAAGCACTGAGAGCTATTAATGTCAACTAACTTGGCCACTTGCTACGTAGTAATGAATTTCCTATCACGTTAATATCCTTGACTCCATCATCTAGGACATGAATCAAAACTGTCACCTGTCTAGCATGGTCGCCCCAAAACCAACATTGACGTCAAAGATCCACTACCGAACTCATAACATCACTCCCGAAAGGAACCTTTAACCTAGTGCTCTGATACCAATTATAATGCCCTGACTCGGATTCATGGGATACCCGTGGGTCAACCCGGTCCAACCCCAACGTTAGGTCAAAAGTACAATGAGACAACTTAAATAATGTTACTAGTCCAGTTTTATTTAATTAATATTTCACTTTTTTAGCATGTGATTCCAATTTATACCAATCTACGTGTGGGACCCATGGGAAGCGTCCTTGGAATCCAATCATTTAGAGCTACTAACGTAAAATAAAAGAATATTTACTTGTATAATGCTCTCAAAATACGAAATCACGTACAACTTGCCATAACAAAGGAATGAGAATGAGTCGAATGCCCAGTGGGTAATGCAACATTGCAACATAGAATCGAACGGCAGAAAAGAGACTCTATAATGTACCACCTACTTATACATGAAAATACCATGTAGATATACACATGCATATACTGGTTCATGAATCCTTTTTTAATCCAAAACATTAATTGACTTGATTAAATCACATTAATCTACGACATGACCCTTTTTGCCCCTTATTACTTAACTTAAAATTATTTTACTAATTTAATGCACTTGGTTAAATACTTAAACAAAATACCATTTGTTTATGAAGAACACTTAATTTACCATAATTTATCATTTAATCACACCAGATCTACTTTTGTATTTTCCTTAAAAACCACCTTTCAACACACTCACACTCCGTGTTAGAAAACACTTGTATTCCTTTTAAAAATCGTTCACAACACACACTTGTGTTAATTATGGGTTAAAACTATCTTAGGCTGCTTGATTACCCATCAACCACTTTACTCATTCCATCAACTCATGCTTTACTTGGATATAGTAATTTTCACATTTCTTGTCCAAATTACATTTCCAAAATAGGAAAAAATTTCGAATTCATTTCATAAAGGTTGTCTTTTCTCAATTTCTTAGCACAGCCAATTTCTTTATCATGTTCCACTTTCCTGTATCTTTTTCTCATATTTTACCACATAATCGTGTATTTTAATGGGCTCCCCACTGCCGGCTATGCTACCATATGCTCTTGCCAATGATTTGGCTCTTTCAACTTAGGGCTCCAGGACCTTCTTAATTTTTTTCCAGTTCTTACGAGTTTCCTTTACCATGTGTTTTAACACCTTTTTGTGTTCATATTATTCATTTTTACCAGCCGAAGCCAAAACCTATGAGACTACTTTACAAGGAAAGCACCATTTTCCCTTATCATCACACATAATATTGAAAACAAATACTTATCACATTTTCCACACTTATTAACACACTTTAAGGGCTGAAAAATCTATTTTCTTTATTTTGATGTTAAAACTCATTAAAACCTTCACTAAACCTATCCATATACTCAGTTTCAAAATATTACAAGTTTATATACATAAGGAGAGGGATTTTAAGTCCAAAAATTCAAGAAAATGTGTCACATGCTTTATTCAAGAAATTTCATAATACTTGCAAAAGCATGTTTTTCAAGACTAAAAGACATTTTTGTTCTTCAAATCTTGTATAAATTTTCAATGTTATGAATATCCCATTTTGATAAGAAAACTTCAAAACTTTGTTAATAAAATATCTTGGCAAGGTATATACTATTTCAAACATTTTATTTCATAAAATGTTTAACACTTATTTTTTTTAAAAATGTAAATTTCTCAAAACCCTTGAAGATCACTTGCAAACTATTTTACGAAGAACGTGAAAAAATAGCTACCTTGAAACATGCATACATTCTACTCTTAAAACTCTACATATAATACCAATAATAGATAAATAGAGTTCTTAAACTTAATAAGTAGAGTTTCCCAACTTAAAGAAGTACCAAAATTTGTAGGATGAAGCAGATGGTGATGGCATCCTCCCACCTCTCAATGTGGCCTCAAGGAGGTTACCTTGCTCCACTAGTAAGCTCTATGAATCTCCAAGAAAAATCTCTTTCAATCTCCTTTATTCTTCTTCTTTTCTTCTCCAAAAATCCCTAAAAACTTCTCCATAAAATTAGATATTTCCTAAAATGTGGTGTATACGGACTTTATGGACTTAAATATGTTAGAAAAAGTTCAAGTATGGTGGTTTAGGGTGGAGGGTTGGGGGGATAGGGTGGTAGAGGGTGGTTTGGGTGGTGGAGAAGCTCCAAGAGTTAGAGATAGAGAGAGATAAAATCTGATGAAGAAGTGTTGGAATGGGTCACGCCACCCTATATTGTACGCATTGGAATATGGGTTTTACTTTGGCTTATTTTGTTAGACAACATTGGCTTGCTCAGTGAGTGCCTTGTGGGTCAGAAGGGAAGGATAATTCTCGACTAAGTGGTCGAATGCGTCACAAAGTACACACATGGGGGAACCTACATGTTGTATTACCATAGGTCCGACCCGGTTGCCCTCTTTGCTAGTCCCTAAAGCTTCTAAATGTCGGGTCAATGTGATCGATTTATCATTTAAACCATAACTTTATTTGACTTGGCGAGTGAAACCTTATTGGACGTGGTATACCTAGATTCTCAATTCAGTGCCCATCACTGGGACTTTTTCGCTATGGCTTCCAGGAATAACCACGCGTCGACCTCACTTGTCTCAATAAAATCATTGTTACATAATGACTCAAGCATAGTTCGAGTATTAAAATCGAACCCATCATAAAAATTTGGACTTAGCATCCCATCTCAATCCCATGGTGCGTACATTATAGTAGCAAGTCCTTGAATCTCTTCAAATACATCCACAAAGCTTCTACCTCCTTTTGGCTAAATGTATTGATGGTGTGACGTATCGACACCGTCTTTTGGTTGGGGAAAGAATTTTTCAGGAAAGAAACACTCATTTGGTTCCAAGTGGTGATGGACTTGGGTTTTAACGAGTTAAAACAACTCCTGGCTTTATCTTTCAACAAGAATGGGAACAATTTAAGTTTAGCAATCTCGTCGGTCAGTTGTTGGTACTTAATGGTACCACATATCTCCTCGAATTCTTACACATGAAGGTAGGGATCCTTTTTCTTGTACCTCAAAATAAGGGCAATATTTGGATTGTTTTCGAATGGAATAGGAAATTATTTTCATTGTGATCGGGTAGAAGTATGCATGAAGGCTGACTAGACCTAGTCAGATAACGGTATTCTTTAAGGGCCCATGGTGCTAATTCATCTCCCATTTCAGTGAATTTCAAAAATCTACCTATGTAAGTATAGGAAATGCTAGACTCCACACTCGACAAATGACCGAGAGAAATTTCAATTTTAAACTCTAGTTTTCTCGATATACATCGACAGCAGCGGGGATCTCCGAATTAATCTCACTAATTAGACAAGTCCTACTCTTAGACAAAGGAGACTTTAAAAGACGGCCAACTACAGTTATCGCCTTAAAATTCGCTTTTTCCTCCAGGTAGATGGTCGGTACCACCAATCATAAACAAGGTCAAACGGGATCGATTTGACAAGTTCGCCTTAGAGTAGCTTTTAATTCTAGCCTCGTTAAGAGATTTTCGGTAATACCCCGTAATTTTTAGAATAACATATTTTGATTAATTTAAATTTAATAATTTAATATTAATTTGGAGAATAAATTAAATCAGATAAATTTAAATCTAGATGAGTAAAATTTAAATTTACAATAAACATTTATTCATGGTTATATAATTACAAAACCCAGTTTGACATTATGGTCTTGTTAGTGAAAATAAATCACACATTAAATAAATTCGTGGGTGCAGGTCGTTGGAACATAATAAAATATCTAAGTGAAATAAAAATAATTGGGACATATTTTGGGAAGCGTTAGAGACTCGCTTTAGAGTTTTAAATATTTAAAAATGGTCACGGGTCATAGGTATATGAGTTGGGGAACTTTTGGGCTAGTTGGATTATGGATTCGGGTCCATCTAGGGGTCCAAAAGTTGGGTTTTAAGCCCAATTCGGGATTAGCCTTTTATTTAGTGTTTAAGTGGGGGTAAACCACTCTCCCAGTATCTTTCCACAAAACCTAAATCAGACGTTAGCGGGAGAAAATAGGAGAAGGTCCAAAAGAGAAGAGAATGGGAAAGAACAAAGGGGAAATCAAGGGGTTTTCAAGGAGTTTTTCTTCTACAAATCCTTAAGGCAAGAATTCTCTTTCTTAATTTAGGTTTCCAATTTATTTATCGATGCATGTAACGACCCCTCTAATTTCTGGGATTTAGGTTTGAATATGATTGATGTTATGATGAACAACACATGTAGAGGAATGATTTTATTTTATTTTTTTGTCGAATTTGTCCCAAAATCCAGGTATCGTAAATCTGAAAAATTGGTGATAGATTCCTTTAGGGTTTTGATGTTAAATTGGGAATAATTTGATTTATTGATGTAGAGATGTTATTGCAAATTTATGGACTGAATTTTGGTAGAAATATCATGGTGATTGTCTCATGAAGTTAATTAATTAGATTTTGATTTTAAGGATAGTTCCCTCGTTAAAAGTCCTAACAAATGAGAGATTTTGAGTTTAGATATACATTGCCCCATGTTGATTTTTTGGGTTTTCGCACAATTTTTTCTAGGTTCGAGATGTTGAACAGGAAGAACTGTAAATGGAGAAGGCAGAGTGGGTAAGACGAAAGGTCGTTCGAATGATACTGAAAATTGTTCAAACGAGATTAGTATCTCGTTTGAATGAGATTGTTATCTCATTCAAATGACCATGGATTTGGACATGGAGATAGATCTGTTCGTTGCGAAAGTGTGGCCGCCAGTTTCGTATTTTGTTGATTTTTTTTAATTAGTTTTGATTTTATTACTGAATGGTATCCGAAACTGAAATCCTTTGGAATAAATCAAATCTGGATTACTTAGGGATGTACGTAGATGAGTGTAGGACTCGGAGAAATATTAAGGAACCTTATTTTTACCTTAAAATTGGATGGGAATGAATTCGGGGTATGAAATTAAAGTGTTTAGGGTGAACAACAATCGAAAATATATGAACATATTCAAATGGAAATTTTGGATGAAATTGGGATACGACTGGATTGAGATGTTCTTAGTATCTTGAATAAAAATATGAATGTAAGTTAATACTTATGGAATTAAGAGTCGGGGTTGTGACTCGAATATTTTTAGGCAGAGTGCTATGGGAGCGAGACACAGAGTAGTCGGATTAATTTATTATAGAGATATATAATAAATTATCGAATATTAAAATTAATGAGGAGTGTTAAACTTAATAGTGGGACTTCGTGTAACATATTCGAAGAGATGAAGTTATGGACCAAATGAGTGAGTCTAGGTATTATAGTTGGGTTACACTACTTTAATAACAAAATAATTAATGAGAGATTAATTAAATTACAAGTCGGGATACAGACTTGGATGTTCTTGGACTTGTGCTACGGGTGTTAGAGCGCGAACAACCCAAGATGTCATTTGAGCAACATTAAGAGGTGTTTGGCAAGTCATCCTTTGTGTGATTTGGCCTGGGATTTTAGCTAAGGATTTTTATTAGGTGGCAATGCAAGTTAATGGAACCGTGTATGAATTAACGGGAAATTTATTAAAAATACGAATATGCCACATTTAATTTGGGAAAAGTACATTTGACTAAATGGCTATAAATTATTCTATTAAATAGAATTAATAATTCTCTAGATGGTAAATTATTAATAAATAAAAGTATGGTGGACTTTATGTGGGATTTTTAGGGTAATTATAGAGTAATTATCCTTACATAATATATGGGATAATAATATGTACTATTATGTATGTGTGTGGATATACCACTGAACCGTCCTATAGGCTCATGGGTTCCCACATTCGGACCGTGTACCACACGTCGACACAGGTGGGCTTGACGATGTGTAGGTCATATAGGTACTACGTGGAGGCATCACCTATGAGAGGTAGATGATGGTGCTGACTGTTCCTGTGTCATCGCTGGGTATGAGCCGTGTACAGGTGTCCTGCGTAGGGACCACCCCTAACTTATGTGTATTTTGTGATGTCCACTAAATTGATTAAAAACTTCAGAGTATTTATGATCACAAGATATGTAAAAAATATATAACTACCTAATATCCTTAAAAAATATAGAAAAGTTTTTATTTTTATTAAAAAAAATAACTTTTCTTATATAAAACAGTTATAACATTTTTTAAATAAAAAATAAGTGTTTTTAGAAAATAAAAAACTATTTTTTATATAAGATGTATTGTACGTAATTTATTAAAAAAGAACATTAAAATAATTTTTATATTAATGAATTTTTCATATTAAATAGTTAAAACATTTTTTTTTAAGTTTAAAACAATTTCTTAATTTCATACATTAATTTCTTACTTGGTGTCAATGGACCATTCCAAACTAACAGTCCTTGATGTGTGTTATGAGGACATATTAGTGATGAATGAATTTATAAGTTTGTATTGTGTGTGAAATGTATACTGTAAAGATAATCTACTTATACGAGTTAGTACATAATGAGATGTCGTGAATACATCTAAAAGCAAATTAAGTAGAGAAACTTAATTATAAAAGGTTAAAGATAACAAGGCGTGAAAAGTTATCTAAGTATATAAAATTATGAGATATGGTTACTATTATATACTATATGGGCGGTATGGGAACTTAGTCACGTAGGTAAGTTCAGTTGAACTTACTCATTTAGCCTTTGAAAACCTTTTACGACATATTTTTATGTTAATTATAGATTTAACCACTTAGGCACTTAACCACCCATTTACCCACTTACTTTACCTTTTTTCTTACCTTATGGACATTAATCAATTACAAATTTACTTGTCCATTTTAACCTTTACCAAAATATTTATTAATCCATTCAAGTTAGGATTGTATTAACACATTTTGCCACACAACCTATTTCTTGACATGTTCCTGTTTCCTTTATCTTCTCTCGGATTCTTCCAAAATACCACATACTTTAACGGGCTCCACACCACTGGCTATGCGCACCATATGCTCTGGCCAATTTATTTGAGTCTTTCACCCCAAGGCATCGGGACCTCCTTAAGTTTTTCTGGTGTCATCCGAGTTCCTTTACATGTATTTTAATATTTTATAAATTTCATATAATTCCAACTTTTCTTTTACCAGACCGAAGTCAAAATCCGGGATTTCACCCCAACTTGTGTTACACTTTGAAATTTACCATTTCATGTCTGATAACGAGACTTTTGCGTATGTCGTTGTTGAAAGCCAAGTTAGTCAAAATCCTCAAATACCTACAAAATATAATAAAATTAAGTGTAGCGGTAAGTAAGGGTATCAATCCACTTCCAAGGGGATAAGCTAGAGACAAATTCAATTGTAATTCACTTTTTATTTTCTTTTTGTTCTTTTTCACTTTTCTACTTTTTTTTAGCTTTTTCAAATATTAAAACAATTGGGTGAGGTGATGATTTAAACTAAACTAAACTAAATTGTGAGATGAAAACAACTAACTAGAAAGTGACTAAAAGTAAAAAAAAAGTTTAACACTAAAATAAGAGATAAAGTGAGGTAAATAATTGTGAGAACAATCAATGAGTGGGATTACACCACAAATTTTAGTTATTCTAATTAATTACTTTAATTATTTGAATTCTACCAAATTAATATCAAAATTACAAACCAACTCTCGTTGCAAGTGTAATTATAATAGTAATCTTTTAAAAAATTAAGTTTAACACCCCACAACTCTAGAAAAATAGATCTACACTCCTTTTCATTAATCACCCGCTAGGATCGATCAATTAAAATTTATGTAAATCTTAGAAAATAAATTTAGAGTTGAAATTCAAGTTATAATACCCCACTTAAGAAACCTCTATCTCTAGTTCGAATCTAAAATGGGTATTATAACTAGAATTTCGATTTTCTCTCGAAAATCATTTACCCTCTCTCGAGGCGTAAATTTAAGGGTGATGGATCAAAATTAACATCCAAAGGGAATTTTCAAGTAATCAAACTAATTAAACTAAAAGAGCATCAAATAAGGGTTTCCCCCCACCCTTTGAAAGGGGATTTAGCCTAACATGGTATAAGATTTGACAAATTAATAATCAAAGGCATAAAATAAATGAGAAGAGAAGAGAACAATCAAACCCAATCTCTTGAAGTGAAATTCAACTTTTATTTCCTTGAAATCAAGCACAATCCATCCAATATGAGCAACCAACAATAATCAACTCAATTGAATTTCACACATTTATCACTCACAAATATATAAAAAAAATGAAAATAAAACTATTTACAAAAATTTCTACCTAATTTATTTTAACCTAACGCTCTACTTTTCTCTCGAAAAATTCCTATCTATCTAGCTCTTTTAATCCAAACTAAAAATTACAAAATAACATGAAAAAGGACACTGGATGAATTCATAATGGACAATTAAATAATAAAAGAGATTTGCTAAAAATTCAGATTCTAAAATTATAAAATTGTACATTAGAATTCACCCAAAGAAATAAATTATAGATCATTACTTTATATTGAGATAATTTTTAAAAATGCAAAATCTCAATATAAAGGAATGGATTAGAATTTACCTCCCATATGGGATAAATTCAACTACATCAATCTATTATGAATAATTGCTAAAAATGCAAAAATTCATAATAGAGGGGTGGGGTGAAATTTATCCTAGAGATAATTTTCACTACACACCTCTATATTGAGGTATTTGCTAAAAATGCAAATACTCAACATAGAGGGGTGGAGAGAATTTTATCATACCAAGCTTAAAACTAAATTTGAGATCCACCAACCTTGATTTTATTGCAAAATTCATTTCATTTAGGACCAATTTGTGTAACACCTTTTCTAACATTTTTATTTCATAAAAATGTTTCACTTTAAGTAAAATTACCGTTTTTCTTATTTGTTTCTAAACTCACCTTTTACTCCATTTACGCAAGTGTTAATTTTTTCAAAATACTATTAAGTTACCCATTATAACTTCTAAAGTGTTTTAACATCTTAACACTCTTTTAACCTTGGAGTAATATTCTTCTCAATTGGAATCATCTTTATTCCATTATTTACCTTCCAAATTCATAAGTGTTAATCTTTTACAACATCATTAAGTTATACACATCAACTTTCCAATGTTTAACCATTAACACTTATTCAACTCTTTATCTACCATCCTCCAAACTAGTCATTTATTTACTTTCTTTATTATAAGCACCCAAAATTGTACAATTTATACCCCGAATAGACGTACTTTTGTTGCTAATTCTCGATAATATGGGTCTTATGTGCTTAATTGTTTATTTTGTACGCCGAATGCACGTTGCGGTGTTCAAATGCGTATTTCAAGGCAGTTGTGCATTTTATGGAGCTAATTCCCTCTCCTGTACCCTAACCCGAGCCTAAACCTAGCCCAAACTTACCCCAAGCCTGTGTGTGTTTTGTTTGTGTCATTTTATTATTTTTTAGATTTTTAGTTTGTGTCATTTTAATTTTAGGTTTATTTTAGAATTTTTAGATTTTATTTTCTATTTTTCTATATTATTTTTATTAATATAATTTTATTTTATATTGATTTTTATTAGTTTTTAGCACTGTTCTAAAAAACCCGCCTAGGCACGCCTAGGCTTAAGGCTTGGGAGAAACGCCTCGCCTTAAGTTTTTCACGCCTTATTCTTGGTAAAACCCTGAAGGCGCACTTTTTTCTAAAAACAACAATGCTTTAGTGAAAGATATCGCCTTTTAAAGAATTTTTTTACTAACCGGACCATTATTTCATCCAAAATAATCCAATAGTATTTTAATTTGCATATATTCGGACATATTTTTATAATATGTACAATTTTAGTATTTTATTAGCCTTGTTATGGTTTAAAAATATTAAAATATATTAAGAAGGCCTAAACGCCTTTTCACGCCTTTTTACGCCAAGGCCCGCCTAGGCTTCTGAGGCTTAAGGCTTGGCCTCCACGCCTCGACCACGCCCCGCATTTTTTAGAACCTTGGTTTTTAGTCTTAGTTTTTATTTTATTTTATCCTATTTTATTAGGATTATATTTTTTAGAATTTATTTATTTTTAGTTTATTTTGACTTTACATTTTCTTTTTAGGATCTTAGTTTTAGTTTAATAGATTTCTATTTTTTATTTTTTCATTTCTTTTTAGTTTCAATTTTATTTGAGTCTTTATTTTATTTTAGATCGGATTTTATTTTTTAGGTTTTTATTTTATTTAATTATTTTTATTAATAGTGTTATTTTTAGGGGTTGAAATTAAACACACACAAAATTCTCTTACACCCACCTTTCCTACACCCTCACCCTCACCCAACTTACCATACACCCTCACCCACCAAATCCCCCCACTTCATCTTCAACCTCTAACCCATCACCCTTTCTCTCCTCCATTAACAAAAACAAACCTTCTCTCTCAACCAAAACCAAAACACCACAACTCCACCATCATCCTACCAACACACAACCCACCTAACCCGCCAGTAGCCCCAACTAGCTCCGCCCCTTATGCCTCCATATCCGGCCAGCTTCTAACCGGCCCCTCTCTCGCTCCAACAGAGACCCGCGGTCGGACCCCTCCCTAACCCGGCGTCGCCCCTACCTGCCGGCGAACTCGCCACACTATCTTCGGTCGTGACACTCCGACCGTAACCTCCAACCCGGAACCGCCGGCGATAACGCCTATCCCATCCCCTGCTCCTCTCAGTTTGCCGGCGATAGCTGTCCCCACTTCTGGTCTCTCTCTCTCATCGATCCACTTTTCACCCCATTACCTCCATTAACAACCCATGGACCAAAACCCATTTGTCCCACCAATATCCGAACCCCATTTTCCATTCATTACCCATTTCCCTTAAGCCACGACCTGCCAATAACAAATGCCACCAAAATGAAACTAAATCCACACGTGCCTAAAACCATTTAATACCTTTTACCCCTTTTTCCCTATTATAACCCCCAACTAATATTTTCTAACCTTTACCCAAAATTTCCATTTTATCCTACACCATGAACCTTTCAAAAATCCCCCTTAACTCCATGTTTGCCATGCCTACTATATATTGAAGACCTCAAGGCCATTTGAAGGTCATCTAAGCTTATAGAGATAGGAAAATTCTAGAGAGAGAATTGTAGAGAAAATTATCCTTTCTAAATAGTTTTTCCTTTTTTTATTTTTAGATATTTGTGAGATTAAATATTGTAAGAGAGTTAATTGAGTGAATATTTCAATTTCAAATCATTGGGGTGCTCAATTAAGTGGTGTATGCTTCAATTTGGAAGAGTAGAGTTCAACTTCCGCAAAGAGATTTGGTTTGCTTGTTCTATTCTCTTCTCTTTTATTTTAGTAGCCTTGATTATTAATTTGTCATGTTTCATATCATGTTAGGCTAAACCCCTTTCAAGGGGTGGGGTAAAACCCTTATTTGATGTTATTTTATTTTTATTAGTTTAATTACTTGAAAAATCCCTTTGTATGTTAATTTTGATCCCTCACCCTTAGATTTACGCCTCGAGAGAGGGTAAATGATTTTCGAGAGAAAATCGAAATTCTAGTGATAATACTCATTTTAGATTCGAACTAGAGATAGGGGTTTCTTAAGTGGGGTATTATAACTTGAATTTCAACTCTTAATTTAATTTCTAAGATTGAAATAAATTTTAATTGATCGATCCTAGCGGGTGATTAATTAAAAGGAGTGTGGATCTATTTTTCTAGAGTTGTGGGGTGTTAAACTTAACTTTCTAAAAGATTACTATTAAAATTAAATTTGCAACGAGAGTTGATTTGTAATTTTGATATTAATTTGGGAGAATTCATATAATTAAATTAATTAATTAGAATAACTAAAATTTGTGGTGTAATCCCATTCCTTGATTGTTCTCACAATAATTTACCTCACTTTATCTTTTATTTTAGTGTTAGACTTTATTATTCATTTTAGTAAATTTCTAGTTAGTTCTTATCATATCACATTTAGTTTAGTTTAGTTTAGTTTAAGACCTCACCTCACGCTATTGTTTTAATATTGAAAAAGCTAAAAAAAATTATAAAAGTGAAAAAGCACAAAAAGAAAATAAAAAGTGTATTACAATTGAATCTGTCCCATTTGCTTTACTCCTTAGAAAGTGGATTGACATCCTTACTTACCACGCTATACTTGAGTTGTTATATTTTGTAGGTACATAAGGTTTTGATTAGAAAGGCTTGTTCAACAACGACACACATGCAAAAGTCATTTCTATCAAATGGCGTCGTTGCCGGGGATGTTAAAGTCTTTTCTATCAAATGGCATCGTTGCCATTCTTGGGATTGTGAAGCTCGGAGTGGATTTCAACTTGTAGTTCATTTATTTTTCGCACTTTCTTAATTTTTTTTGTACCATTTTTATATTTTTAGAAGGATTGTATTAGGACTTTTTTATTATTTGGCTTGTATTGCGGTGCTTAGAGACACCATTTATTTTTCATTTAAAATTATAATAATTGAAGAAAGCGTGATAGGGAAACCGGACAAGGTAGAGAGAGGGCGTCCATTGGCGAGGATTTAGAAGCATCTCTACCTTGGGTCGGTAGGACTCTCGGGGACGACTGAGATAGGCGTGATCTCCCCCCGGTCGACTCAATTTTTTCGGCACCCCACGGCCTAAAAACCGTGGGAGGTAAATTTCTCAAACCCTCGCGCCTGTCCTGTTAGCGAGTCAATTCTTTTGTGTGCTTTGTGTGGTCTTATTTGATTTTATTCTCGCATTTATTTTTGAAAGGTGTGGTGAATTAATTATTAAGACCAACACCCGGTCACTCACGAGAAGGGATTTCATCACCCGACTCACTCGCTTACCTTTGTGTGTTACCCTAGACATCACTAAATTTAAAATAAATCAACTAGGTGGTCCACTAGGGGAATATTTTGCAAAGGCGATCACTCATATTATTCCGTGAATTTTTTTTATCGCGCGCGGACTTAATTAAAATTTGACTACCCTTTCACTAAATTTAAAGATAAAAATTGGCTATGTGCTAGTTAGGATTTATCCTTAACTTGTGTCTGTGTCCAATTCCATTTTTCGGTGGTCGATTTTAGTTAGTTCGTACATATTCACAGAGTCCATATTTTTTCGCCACCTTTTCTTCCAAAAAAATCCAAAAATATTTTCTTTCCATTATTTTTAGAAAATCCCAAAAATATTTTCTTTCCTTTTGCAAAAATTCCAAAAAATCAAAAAAATATATTCTCCTCATGGCCGAAGAACGTTCTTTACGGAACTACTTTGGTCATTTTCCATTGACACGTGACACGTGCGAGAGTGATCCTGAGTCGTCTCTTTATGATATTCTTAGTCGTTTCACCTCTCTCACGAGTACCGTTGGTACTCTTTTGACCCATCCATGCCTGCACCTCCTATTCCATCACCCTCGGTGTCAAGTGTCACCGTGCCTCCTCCTTTGTTGTACACCCACTGTTATTATGCCGATCACATGTCCCATGAGTGCCCATACTCTTCATATCCATACAAACCCACCACGGACCATGTGTATCCATATGACACTGTCCCGGAACCCACCTCGGCCCATTATTCCGATATACCTAATCCCGAGTTGTGTGAGTCCTCGAGTTATTCGTGGAGACTTGATCACCCTTCCACGCAATACGTATCCCAACCCGATGTTGTGGATCCTCACACGTTTCAATAATCGTCATGGCAACCTTGTGCACCTGTTCACAATTAGTTTCCTCACTACGCACCCCATGCGCATCAACCATTTGTCCATCACGAAAGCGGTCCTTTCGTGTATGATGTACTTGGCTCCACCCCACACACTTCATATGAGTATTCTCCATATACTCCCGATTATAGCGAGTTGTGTCCACCTCACCCACCACCACCACCCATCATTCCACCAACACCTTCATCCACATCCGCTCTCGAAACCCTTTTGCAAAAGTTCATACTTGCACAAGAGCACGCCACTCAAATTCAAACTCAAGCTCTCCAAAGGCTTGAACAAAGATTAAATGAATTGGAGTATGCGAGAGAGTAGGATATTCCCATGCATCCACCCATCATTGCAACCGAGTGTGATGATGATGTGTCCCCTTGTGACACGGATTTTGAGTGTGACCAATCCTACCACCCCGAGAATCTCGAAGTTGAGACCATTCCATGGTCCGGGTCCCAAGTCGACAATTGTGTTGACTTATCCTTCTATAGTGAGCCTGATCCAACCCCACCATATCCATATGAACCCCATTTTGAGGTTCCCATTCCCACTTTTGTTATATCCAAAAATATGCCCGAGCTTTTACCTTATGGCCCAATTGCGTATGTCTCTGACATGCCCATTTATCCTAGGTTCGCTCCGGCTACGAGTGCTCACCAATTTCCCGAGATAGAATCCGTGATAGTTCCTAACTATCCGGATATGGATGATGTCCCACCATGCATGGATCCCTTTAAGCCCGATATTTATAGTGATCCTTCTATCTCCGATCTTGGTGCCTTGTTTTACCCATCCACCACAATCATCGATGCTACCTTTTTGGAGAAGTTGACAAGTCCATCTTTAGAAACCACACTCCCATTGAGTATTCCTTTACTCCTCCCCATGAGTGTGTGTCTCCCACGCTTGAGTTGGATCATCTTCCTCCACCATTTGTCCCACCCGACCCACCCATTATCCCTTCTACCCTACCACCTGGTTTGGATCTTGATTTTACGCATTTCAAGTTTCCATCAATATTTTTAGATCCTAACCTGAAACCATCCTCCATCTACGAGAGTATTTGTGGTTCTACTCTCCACCGTGACACCGAGTTTGTTACTCCATGCACACCACTTCCTTGCGGTGTTGATTTCTCTTCTCAACAACTCCCTGGCGTGTCACGGCGCGACCATTATTATCGCCCATTCATAGAACGGTCGTGTGATTTTTATGAGCCCCACCCCATCACTATTGCCAAACCATTTTACCTCCCTCACCAATTGGAGCACCATGCTTATAGGGCCCTAGTTGCCCTCACCTTTCGGCTCAATAAGGCCCGTGACCGATACCTTTTCACCCTCACCTTTACCCTTTTTCCCACCCGCCCTTGGTCCACCGATGCTTTGCATTGTGTGATGCACTTTGCCATACAGGTGCATTGACCCATTTTAGCCTCTATCCAGCAAGATTGACGCTTCAGTCTTGTTTGGGGGTGATTCTCATCACCCGGTTTTTTTGCCACCCCGTGCTTTCATAGATCTTATCTTTAGGGTGAGAATGGTTCGGTCTGGCTAAAGACATTAAACTTAGCGCTACCGGGAGGCAGCCCACGTTTCTGGTATGAGTCTTATTCTATTTGGGGGTAGTGTTTCACATCACCCTATGCTTTATCATGCTTATAGACTTGTACACATTTTTTCTTATCATTTATTCAGGTTTCATTTTAGCTACACATGTCCACTTCATTAGCGGTTGATTCTGGTAATCTCTTTCCTACCTTATGCTCTTAATTTTAAAAATCATTTTACTTAACATCGAGGATGATGTTCCTTTTTGTTTGGGGGTGGGGAATTTTATCAAAATCGTACCTCTTTTGAAAATTTTTAATTTTTTGAACCTGATTTTTAAAATTTCGTGCAGTTTCTTTCATCTCACTCATTGATGTGAATTTTAAATCATCCATCTTTCAAAATTCTAGGAATCAAGCTAGAGAATATTTTTTCTAAATAACTTATGTAATACATAACAAGGCATTTTGCACCATGAATTTCTAGACTCAACAAAATTTGCGCACTTATCACGTCACTACGGTTTAGAGTTGAGGAGTACTACAATTCTAAAGAGAACATTAAGGATCACTAGTAGAGACTTTAGCCCGTGAGTTTTGTGCCCTTCACCATTTCAGAGTGTTTTACGCAAACTCCGAGTCACAAGTTGATTAAACTTCTTTTGGGGTCCGCATTTTAATTGTTGTATGATCTCATTATTCTTCATTTTTGGCTTGATCACTGAGAACGACATCACTTTCGAGTTGTAAGAAACGCGTGTCTTAAAATTTGTCCCGAATACTAGATTTTCATCCATACACTTACCACTTTTCCATATCACATTTCCATTCATCCACCCATTACTTTCCCATATTTCATATATATTCCCCTCACCATCATTCCCCACTCATTTCATATATCTTCCATCATTTCAAATAAAAGAGTGTGATTTCAAATGTTAAATGTCTTCATCGTTGGTTTGAAAAGTGAGAGAAAAAGAAAAAAAAAAGAGAAAAACATGAAAATAGCAAAAATAGAAGAAAAAAAGAAAAAAAAAAAGAGAAAAAAAAAGAAAAAAAAATCGAAAAAGAAAAGAAAGAGAGTTTGTAGTTAGAAATAAAGACATTTTTTAGCCTAAAGTGTATACACTCTTTTATCGCATACTCATCCATTTTCCATCGCATTACACATCCATCATATTATCTCATCCATCACTCATCCATTATCCATCATATCACTATCCTACCTACCTCATTCCATCCATCCTACCTATCATATCCTTCTCATTCCATTTCATTTCCCCTCACCCATATACATCCATATTTCCCCTAGGTGTTCGGGCAAATGAAAGTCGACGTGGTGCATAACTCGACGTTCTCACTATAGTGATTAGCATTCTTTCATGAGATCATTTTCTTTCAAATTGTTCGTTCTTTCTTATGCGTGTGTGAGACGTTTGAACTTGCTTATATTTACTCACCTCCTCACACACAAGAGCGATACACTAACCCATATCTCGAGAGTTCGTTTGAGAGAGATATATCTAGTGAGATTTGAAGTTGAAGCGTTGATTCCCATAAGGCAATCTAGGAATTACTCTTGTGATACTCGACCCGTTTTGACTGATTCACACTACACACGTTGAGTTCTAGGAAGGATGTGCCTTAAGTATTTACTTAGCTAAACTTTTTACAAATTCTAGCTTGTATTTCTGAAAATATTTCTCATGTGATGGATTGTACGATCATTCTATGTCTAATAAGAGAGTGACTGCCTTTCAAATAAATCATTTTGCAAATAAGAATTTTGTGGGTATATTCCCTGCAAACCCTCACGAGACACAACTCGTCCTATAAGGCAACCTATAGGTTTAAAGTCTAGTTGGACATGCTAAGTGCAATCGCAAGTACCCGCGAAAGTGGAACACTTTTGGTTTCTTATCATTCTCTTTCTCTCTATCTTATTGCTCGAGGACTAGCAACGCTATGTTTGGGGGTGGTGTGATAAGCACCCAAAACTGTACAATTTATACCCCGAACAGACGTACTTTTGTTGCTAATTCTCGGTAATATTGGTCTTATGTGCTTAATTGTTTATTTTGTAGGCCGAATGCACGTTGCGATTTTCAAATGCGTATTCCAAGGTAATTGTGCATTTTATGTAGCTAATTCCCTCACCCGTATCCTAACCCGATCCTAAACCTAGCCCAAACTTACCCCAAGCCTGTGTGTGTTTTGTTTATGTCATTTTATTATTTTTTAGATTTTTAGTTTGTGTCATTTTAATTTTAGGTTTATTTTAGAATTTTTAGATTTTATTTTCTATTTTTCTATTTTATTTTTATTAATATAATTTTATTTTATATTGATTTTTATTAGTTTTTAGTCTCAGTTTATATTTTATTTTATCTTATTTTATTAGGATTAGATTTTTTAGGATTTATTTATTTTTAGTTTATTTTGATTTTACATTTTCTTTTTGGGATCTTAGTTTTAGTTTAATAGATTTCTATTTTTTATTTTTTCATTTCTTTTTAGTTTCAATTTTATTTGAGTCTTTATTTTATTTTAGATAGGATTTTATTTTATTTAATTATTTTTATTAATAGTGTTATTTTTAGGGGTTGAAATTAAATACACACAAAATCCTCTTACACCCACCTTTCTTACACCCTCACCCTCACCCAACTTACCATACACCCTCACCCACCAAATCCCCCCACTTCATCTTCAACCTCAAACCCATCACCCTCTCTCTCCTCCATTAACAAAAACAAACCTTCTCTCTCATACCCCAAACCAAAACACCACAAGTCCACCATCATCTTACCAACACACAACCCACCTAACCCACCAGTAGCCCCAACTAGCTCCGCCCCTTATGCCTCCATATCCGGCCAGCTTTCAACCGGCCCCTCTCTCGCTCCAACAGAGACCCATGGTCGGACCCCTCCCTAACCCGGCGTCGCCCCTACCTGCCGGCGAACTCATCAAACCATCTTCGGTCGTGACACTCCGACCGTAACCTCCAACCCGGAACCGTCGGCGATAACGCCGATCCCGTGCCCTGCTCCTCTCAGTCCGCCGGAGACAGCTGTCCCCACTTCCGGTCTCTCTCTCTCATCGATCCACTTTTCACTCCATTACCTCCATTAACAACCCATGGACCAAAACCCATTTGTCCCACCAATATCCAAACCCCATTTTCCATTCATTACCCATTTCCCTTAAGCCACGACCTGCCAATAACAAATGCCACCAAAATGAAACTAAATCCACATGTGCCTAAGGGAAATGGGTTGTTAATGGAGGTAATGAATGGAAAATGGGTTAAAAGGTATTAAAACCGTTTAATACTTTTTAACCCTTTTTCCCTATTATAACCCCCAACTAATCTTTTCTAACCTTTACCCAAAATGCCCATTTTATCCTACACCATGAACCTTCCAAAAATGCCCCTTAACTCCATGTGTGCCATGCCTACTATATATTGAAGACCTCAAGGCCATTTGAAGATCATCTAAGCTTTTAGAGATAGGAAAATTCTAGAGAGAGAATTGTAGAGAAAATTATCCTTTCTAAATAGTTTTTCCTTTTTTTTATTTTTAGATATTTGTGAGATTAAATATTGTAAGAGAGTTAATTGAGTGAATATTTCAATTTCAAATCATTTGGATGCTCAATTAAGTGGTGTATGCTTCAATTTGGAAGAGTAGAGTTCAACTTTCTCAAAGAGATTTGGTTTGCTTGTTATATTCTCTTCTCTTATATTTTAGTAGCCTTGATTATTAATTTGTCATGTTTCATATCATGTTAGGCTAAAACCCCTTTCAAGGGGTGGGGTAAAACTCTTATTTGATGTTATTTTATTATTGTTAGTTTAATTACTTGAAAAATCCCTTTGTATGTTAATTTTGATCCCTCACCCTTAGATTTACGCCTCGAGAGAGGATAAATGATTTTCGAGAGAAAATCAAAATTCTAGTGATAATACCCATTTTAGATTCGAACTAGAGATAGGGGTTTCTTAAGTGGGGTATTATAACTTGAATTTCAACTCTTAATTTAATTTCTAAGATTGACATAAATTTTAATTGATCGATCCTAGCGGGTGATTAATTAAAAGGAGTGTGGATCTATTTTTCTAAAGTTGTGGGGTGTTAAACTTAACTTTCTAAAAGATTACTATTAAAATTACATTTGCAACGAGAGTTTATTTGTAATTTTGATATTAATTTGGGAGAATTCATATAATTAAATTAATTAATTAGAATAACTAAAATTTATGGTGTAATCCCATTTCTTGATTGTTCTCACAATTATTTACCTCACTTTATCTTTTATTTTAGTGTTAGACTTTATTATTCATTTTAGTAAATTTCTAGTTAGTTTTTATCATATCACATTTAGTTTAGTTTAGTTTAAGACCTCACCTGAGCCTATTGTTTTAATATTGAAAAAGCTAAAAAAAATTATAAAAGTGAAAAAGCACAAAAAGAAAATAAAAAGTGTATTACAATTGAATTTGTCCCATTTGCTTTACTCCCTAGAAAGTGGATTGACATCCTTACTTACCACGCTATACTTGAGTTGTTATATTTTGTAGGTATATAAGGTTTTGATTAGAAAGGCTTGTTCAACAACGACACACGTGCAAAAGTCATTGCTATCACTTTATTCAAGAAATCTAATTACGCTTGAAGACTACTTTCATAAGAAAATACCATTTATTTTTATCAACACATGTAGTCTTACAACCTTATGTTTATTATACCCTTAATTATACTTTCACACACTTGAAGACTAAAATTTCAACTTTTTTCTTTGTTCCATGTTTAAACCCAACAAAATATTCTTTAAACTTGTTAATACATTCATCTCCCCAATATAACAAGTTTATAGGCATGATAAGATAGATTAGACCTTAAAATCCTATTAAAAGGGTTAAACATATTCTTCATTCTAGAATTTCATCATACTTGCAAAAATTCACTTTCAAGGCATAAAGACATTTAATTTCTTCAAACTCAATAATGTCAATTTTTCATAAAATCTTTATTTTTGCGACAAACTTTAAAACATTATTTCACCAATAGTTAACAACACAAATTATTTTTTTTCAACATTTTATTTCATAAAATGTTTAACACCAATCTTTTGAGAAAAAACATTATTTTCCATAAAATACTGTGGTGACAATTATTATTCAACACAAATAAATGACAAAAGTGCAATCACCAAGGAAAATCAAGAAGATAAAATGCCAATCACACAACACAATATGTACGTGGTTCAGCAAGAATGCCTACGTCCACGGTGGTGCAGTCAGTATTATTTTTATATACTCTGGGGAGCGTTTACAGAGAATACAGTGCGTGTTCTTTACCCCAGACTTAGGGTTTATTATATACATGTCTGTCTTTGGGGAGTGGGGGTGTTGGACTCCCCCACGTTTACCATCTTCCCCTAGAACATCTCTTATACGAGAACATGGGAGGAGACTAAGTCGTAATCCTATTCAGTTAAGGCAAGGGGTCCGGGTTTTGGGTCGTTTTTATTAGGCTACTCGTCCGGGCCCATAATGCTAAATTCGGGTACCCACAATTGCCCTTAAAGTTATTGGGACACAAGTTGGGCTCAATAAATTTAAATGATTTTCCATAATGATACTTGTGTGAATCGTGTAACTCTTCCCGAAGTCGAGAACTGATTTAGGCGACAGTTGCTTTGTGTCTTGTGCGCGATGATTGGGAGCATTTAAAATCTATTTAGAGCGGCGTTCCACCATTGTCGTTTCAAATTTCTTGTAATACCCCGTACTTTTGGCTATATTTATTTTTGGGATTAATTAATTAAATGTGAATTATTTGGAAATTAATCCGGGTAAAATACTAGCGAGTTGTGAGTTGGTATTTGACTATATTGAGTATATATGATGTTATATGAATATTGAATTATGAAATTTGTCGTGAGATTGATATACGGCAATTTGGTCATTTTATTGGGACGCGTGTGACAGTCGCGTCAGGATATAAATATTTTGATTATAAAAGTGAATTTAAATTCTTTAAACCGTATGGTCGTTTTGAGTGCGCCAACGCGTCCGGAAGGGTCGAGATAGTCAGAAAACACTAGCCGGGGGTGTAGTTTGGGTTCTGGGGTATTTTTAGGCCATACCGGCAATATAAAGGGTATTTTGGTAATTTCGTATTTTTAGGAATTAAAAATGACGAAAATTAGGAGTCTTTATCTGATTGGGAATAGACCCACTAAACCCACTAACCAACCCTTAATGACCCAATAAGCTACGGGAGTTATCAGATTAGGTTTCCAACTTTCCCAAAGAAAACCCTAGCCACCATAGCCACCTTTGGAGAAGAAGCTTAGAGAGGGAGAGAAGGAGAAGGAATTCTGCAGAAAATCTTTACAAAATCAACACCAAATTCAGAGACAATCGAGGCAAGTGATTTAATTTCTTTTAATTCAGAGAATGTTTCCTCCATGTTAGATAATTTGAAGATTTACAATTGTTCTTGGAAGATAAATGCAAACCCATGTTGTTTGGACTTAGAACTTGAATATTGAGGACAAATTGCATGTAGAATCATATAGAGATGATTATTCTGGTATTAAAATATGTTGGATGTAAGAAAAACGGATTTAGAATGGACAAATTGAGGACTTAAAAGTTTAGGGTTCATGTTCTTGAAAAATTGGGGGAAAAGTGTAGAGATCTGTAAATTGATTGATGTTAAGATGAATTAATCCTTTAAAACATGTTAGGATGTGACTATAATATGTTTAGGATTGATTAGAGACCTTAAAACATCGTTGGGACAAATTTTAGAGGAGATTTGAGGAGTAGAAATGGTGAAAAACGTAACTAAGAAATTCTGGGCTTGAAACTGGTCGATCGTTAGAAGGCCTCCCCAGGTCGTTCGAACGAGCTCGTTCGAATGAGCTTCTAACGAGTTGACCAGTTGCTTCTAACGAAAGGGAATTTCGTTCGATACTTCGTTCGAACGAGATCTCGTTAGAAGGTACAGTTCGTTCGAACGAACTGGAATCTCGTTCGAACAGCCTCGTTCGAACGAGACTTCTAACGAGCTGACAGTTTAGGCCTTTTTGGCCTGTTTTGATTTTGGGAGTCCTGTAAACTTGTTCGAGGGTAGAGATAACATCCCTTGATGATATATTGATAGATTTGGGATGCTTGGGTTATTATGAGGAATAAATTATATACGAGTGATCTAAATAATGGTTGAAATGGGATTGAGACGTGAGTGTTTACCACGACGTGAGAATAAATTATGGCGCGTGTAATTATGGACCGGGATTATATAAGTTGTATATATATTAAGATTGGTACGAGAATGCGATAAGTACTACAATTAAATTACGGGATTACTAATATGTGTGCTTACTTAGTATTGGTATATGAATTGTGTGTATGACATACCTACCATACTTGCTATCACGGGAGGTTTGCGTTCGCTTAGGGCCCTCTAATCCTTGTGTTGCCCGGATTTAGACTAGTTACCTCGATGAACACAGGTCAGAGAAAGACTTATTGGGATGTTAATAAGTCCGCTGATCGTGGGAGCGTAGGTATGTGCGTGACCCATGTGATGTGACTGTGTTCGCCTCCATTATTTGTGATGTTGTTATCTGTGAACTATTCCTGAGAGATTCGGAATATGTGATCCTTATGTACGTGATGTACCGGGATGGATAGCAGAGTATGTGTGCACCGCAGCTTAGTCTCGGGGTGCTTATATTGTATATTTATGTTGTGGAAAATATACGCTTAATAAACTGGGAACTTTCATATGGTATTGTGTGTAACTATGGAATAACATAGAGGACTAATCTATAACGAGCTGTATTACTTTTGTATGAGAACCTGAATTTACGTTAAACGCCTATTTAACTGAGATCGTTATAATGTTAATGGGACCGAGTAATAAGGGTAGGACCTATGACGGTCTAGCTAGATATGATGTCACTTAGCTAGTGGTTTGTGCCGTTTTAGATGGGTACTTACGTTAGGAGTGCACAGTTAGACAAGAGGTGAGAATATCATGTGAGTGCACGTCCTAACATGTACTTTACATTTAATGTTTTAAATGTTTTTAAAGCACTTGCAGGTTTTTAAAATATCTCCACATTCGGGCTCTGACCCGTTTGCTTTCAAATATATTTTTCTTGTAAAACCATTTTAGGTGCACAGCCACAAGGACACCATGCATAGGATACTCATTCAGGTGACGAGCTGTAGCTGTTTGTGGAAGCTACAGGGATTTGCTTTTAGACGCTTCTATCGTTTGGATTCCAGATTCAGTACCTATCAGTTGTAGGGCATGTTGCCCATTTCTATTAGAGACATCTTTTCCATTACAGTTTTCAGACTTTGGCATGTATTGATTCAGTATTCCGTTTAGTTATTTCAGTTTGTGGTTTGTTGTGAGGAGTTTTTCCTCCAGACTTTATTTATAGTATGTGATGGTTATTCTATTTACTTCGTTATGGCGAATGGTGCTATTATTCTTCATTACACTTGTTGCATGTAATCAGACTTAAATTAAAATTTGGCAACTTACTTTTTAAATACTAGGTGGTTAGTAATCATTAAAATGTTTTCGACAGTGATGCTATTAACTGGACCAACTTGGCATTTTGAATTAATTTAATAAAGGAGTAGCTACCCGGTATTTAATTAGTCGGGGTGTCACATTTCTCTGCGTTTATTCACCTTCTGCGAGTTTCAGCTATCGTGTCTTCTTCTCTGGGCCTTCATTTTCTTCGCTTTCACTCTCTCTCGTGGTCTTTTCATCTCGTAAGTCCTCTTTGCTCTTTCTTTGTGCTTCTTTTGCTGAGTTTTCTCTGAATTTGCTATTTTTAGGGTTTATAAATGTCGAAAATAGGTAATAGGTCATTGTCTGAGTTCAAGAAGTTTTATAATATCCCCAAATGGGTAGAGATTGAGTGCGCCTCTCTCCCTAAGAATGTTAGAGAGATAGAGGGTGCTCATTGGATTCATGTCCTGTTACTTTCTCAAGGGGGACTTACTTTTCTCCAAATAATTTGTTTCTTCATTTCTTTGGTTATTTCAACATTGTCCCCGCATAGTGTTCGCCCAATGTATGGAAGATAATTAATGGTGTCCATAGAATAAATCAACTTTATGGCACTAAATAAGGGCTCGCTGAAGTCTGCTTTTATTATCCCTTCTCTCGAACTAGCTCTGGTCTTCTTTACCTCAAGGCCAGGAGTCCTGATAGGGTATTGGTAGTAAATTTACCTAATTCCCACAAGGACTACTAGCAAGATGTCTTTCTTGCTAGGAATTGGCAGTTCTCCCCTCATACTGAGGGGTCGAGGTCTGATAGATTCACTGTCCCCTTTTATAGGGAAGAGTATATAGGTAGCCTTTGCTATGCCCTTCTGATTTCCTTGCTAATCTCTGATTTTCCTGACACTTTCCTGTTTTCTTTTCAGCGAAGATAAAGAACTTGGAGCCTGCCCTTAGTGAGGTTCAAACTTTCGAGTTGATTAAAGCTTGGAATATCAGGGAACCTTTGGCTGACGGTGAACATCCCCGGTCTGCCGCTTTCCTACTCGAGTAATATTGGGTCCAATTTTATTACGAGGCATGTGGATAGTATTCATGAATTTAATACCTCTGAAGAAGCTGCTGCTGATCCCATTCACTTGGACGAGGAAGAGAGCAGTTCCGAGAGTAATACCAGAGGAGGTGCCGAAGGTGTTTTTAGCGAGGAGAGCTCCAACAGTGACAGTTCTTCTAGATCAAAAGAGGTTTCTGAAGCCCAAGAACCTTCGAGTTCATCCAGCAGCTCCAGCGAGGAAATGGTTCCTCCAAGAAAGAACTTGATTTGTGATGATGATGATGATGATGTGCTCCTTGCTCAAAGGTCGAAGAAGCAGAAGTCCAGCAGTGGGGCTATTGCTACTAGTTCTCGATCTGTTGCTCAGGAGTAGGAGAAGAAGAGAAAGGAAGAAGAGCAGGTGAGAGAGAGAGAGAGGAAGGGGGAAGAAGAGAATAAGAAGATTGAGGAGAAGAAGAAGGTCGAGGAGAGAAGGAGGATAGAGAAGGAGAAGGAAAAGGAGGAAGAGAGGATAAAAATGAAGGTGAGGACAAAGGCTGGGCAGGCCTTAGTGCTTGTGTCTGCATTGCCAGAGGGGACCTTGATTGCCACTTCTCCTCAACTGGACCCTGCGTTGCTCGAGAGAGCAGTCCTTCCTGCTGATCGCCAAAGGGGTATGGGGACTGACCAGTTAGCCCTGCAGGCGAGTCAGAGGCTAGCCTTGGTAAGTTTATTTCTCTTTTCTAATGTTCGTCAAATTCTATTTGTTTCCTTCTTCTAATATCTTCTTTTACTTTCAGGTGACTGATTTTGCTGTGCTTTATCGCTCTCGCGATGAGCTGATCAATAAGAATGGGGAGATGGATAAGCAGAATGCTGCCTTGAGAGTGAAGAGTGTCGAGCTTGATGCTAGATTGAAGGCTGTTGATGCTGCCCGGACGTCCTCTGATCTGGCCCTTGTCAAAGACAATCAAGAAAGGAAGGTAGTGGATAAAGAACTGAGTGAGCCGCGGCAGGCCTATGATTTAGTCTGCTCGAGCAAGCTTCCAGTCGTGGAGGAGAACAAGGTGTTGAATGAAAAGCTGAAGGAGAAGGAGTCTGAGGCATCCACCGTTAAGGAAGATTCATATAACTCCGGGTGGGCTGCCGCATATAAAGATGCTGAGGTTCAGATAGGCTACATTAGCCATTTGAACTTCAAGAAAGGTTGGAACAAAGCCCTCTTGGCTGCCGGGGTGGACGTTGCCTCTCCCCTGTTCGATGAGCACGATCCAAGACCAAAGCTAATTATGGATGAAGCTCCTGCCCCAGCCATCGAAGGTGTTGATTCTGCCTCCCAGTTAGTTCCTGCTAATGCCCTTCCTGTTCAGGCGACAGAGGTTGTCCCTCCTGAGGGAGGTGCTCCTACTACTGCTGACAAGGGGAAGCAACCAGCTTCTTCTGGGCAGCCCGAGGTTGCCAGCTAATTTACCCTTAGGGTTCCTTTTGTATTTTTGTTTGTAATCTTCCTTTCTGTTCCTCGATTTACTCTGATCCTTTTGTATATTAATGAAATGAGAAGGTTTCTTCCCCCAGTGTATTGATTTATTTTTTCCTTTACTGCTCTTTTATGGCCTGTAGTTGGTTGATGTAGATGACTGTATACCAGCCACTTCTCAATTGGGAAGAATTATTGGTCCTGATGTAAGTCCTGAAGTTCGTCATACCTTTGTGAGGATTTACAAATCGCTGCGATTGAGGAACAAGCATTTCATAGAGCAGACTGAGCTCATTGTTAAATTGAAAGACAGGCTCCAGGAGATGGAAGAAGTTGGAGCTTCTGTTCAATAGGAGGTGAATACTTTGAGGGCAAGGCTCCTTGATGCTACCGAGATTAACCAAGTTGGGGAAATTCTGTAATAGGAGAATGAGTCTTTGAGGAGAGAGGTGTTGCTCTTCAGGGAGCATGCGCCGAGCACTATGCCTCGTGTTTTAAGTGATTCCTCCTCATCGCAAACTGGCGCAGGACCGAGCGACATTCCTTCGGTGATACAAAGTTTTATCCCATCGACCGTTCCGCGAGCTAGTACGAATGCAAGGAACCCAGCTAAGAAAATGGATGAGCTTCGTGAATATGTCTGCCGAGCATACGTTATTACTACTGGGCTCTAAAGGGATGTCACGCGGCTGAGGCATCTATTTAAGAGAGGACCCCAACGAGTATGGGCTGATGGTTACGACCAAGGTTGGGTGGATGATCCGACGATGCTGAAAAAATTTAAAGAGCTCGCCTTTATTAGGGGATGGTTGAGTGCCCTAAGGAGCTACAAGTCCCAAGGAACTCAATGATCTTGTATCGTCATGAGATTTCTCCTTCCACTTTAAGGCCTAACCCCTTCAGGAGGGATGATCAGTGGATCCCCATCGATGCCATCCCTCGGCAGCTATTGGAGTCAGATGCGAACGAGGTTGATGAAGAATTAGCTCCTTATCTGAATGACGATCGAAGGGTGCAAGTAGCTGATTATCTTGTTCAGAGGCCTCGGCCTCATTAAGATTTTACTATTTATAATTCTGTACACATATATAATGAAACAATTTAGTATCGATGCTTTGGGTTATCTCGCAGATTATACATGAGTTGTACATTTCTGTTGTCAAATAATATAAAATTTATGTTTTGGGCGAATTCGCCGACTAAACAAGTGTTCCATATTTTTCGCATCATTTGTTCTTTGCTTAATAATCTTGGGCCTCTCTCGGCCGACTAGATCGGTAAGTTTGTATTATCGAGTAAGTGTCCCTCTAGTCCAGTATGCTTATAAGATACCATTCTGCCCTACTTTACCTTTTAGGTCGTGTCGTCACACTCCCTTAGACCTAAGTGTGACAATTGGCGAGGACACACCTGGTGTTGGATACTCTATCCGATCAAATTTTTATTGACCAAACATTATCTGGCAACCAATTTGACTTGGTCGAGTTGCCTAAGGATCTCCTGTATGGCTTCATATATTACCAGGGGCAATGCTAAGAGGTTGTTCGTGCTTCATAACGAAAACCTGAGGAGGGGGTGTTTTCCCTGCTATCGTTACTGAGTAGAGTGCCTGTCACTTGGAAAGGGTGTGCAAGTTATAAAGTCCATATATTAATTAACTAACACCCTATAGAATGCAATTGCCAAACAACTTTCATTGATCACAAGTAAATGAGTTGCCATTTGCATAAACTGATAAAAAATCCAAAGAAAAAACTAGAAATAGAATTTCTTAAGATTTATCGCATTCCATGCTCGGGGTATCTCTCTGCCCTCTAGCGTTTCTAAGTGATAGGCTCCTTGAAGATCATCTCTTGTCATCTTGAATGGTCCCTCCCAGTTTGGGCCCAATTTGCCATCTGACGGTTTTACTGCGCTGCCAAGAACTTTTCTTAGGACAAAGTCACCTACTTGGAATGCCCTTGGATTGACTCTCTTGTTATAATGTCTTGTGAGCTGTTGCTGGTAGCTCGCTAATTTCACTAATACAAGTTCTCTGCGTTCGTCTGCTAGATCGATTTCAGCGAGCTATGTTGTATCATTCTGGCCCTGGTCAACAAGGGTGGATCTCATAGTTGGTAGGCCTGCTTCTAATGGGATGACCGCCTCCATTCCATACATTAGCAAAAATAGGGTTTCTCCCGTTGCCCGACGTGGGGTAGTGCGGTAAGCCCATAGAATATGCGGTAGCTCGTATACCCATGCGCCCTTGGATCGCTCTAATCGTCTCTTTATTCCATCGATCACTGTTTTATTGGAAGCCTCAGCTTGACCGTTGCTCTGAGGATATGCCACCGAGCTGAAGTAATGTCTGATCCCGTGCTCACTGCAGAAGCTCTAGAATGGGGCACTCTCGAACTGGGTTCCGTTGTCAGTGATGATGGTTATGGGGATTCTAAAATGGGTAATTATGTTCTTCCATATGAATCTCATCATATCTGCATCTCGAATGTTGGCCAGTGGCTCTGCCTCAATCCATTTGGTGAAGTAATCTGTTGCGACCAAAAGATACTTACGGTTGTCAGCAGCGGTAGGAAGTGGTCCTACGATGTCCATTCCCCATTGGGTGAAGGGCCAGGAGCTGGTGAGTGACCTTAGGTCACTAGAAGGTTGGTGAACTATAGAGCCGTGTAGTTGACATTTCTTGCACTTGTGAGCGTATACTGCTGAATCTTTTTGCATATACGACCACTAGTAGCCTTCCTTCATATCTCAAAAAACTAGTGGTCTTCCTCTTATATGGCTCCCACAGATTCCTTCATGGAGCTCATGTAGAATCTGCTCGACATTCTTCAGGTGAACACATTGCAGGTAAGGGCCAGAGAACGATCTTTTATACAACTTGCCCTCAGGAGATAAGTGAAAGTGAGCAACTTTGACTCTTAACTGATGAGCGATCTTCCTATCACTTGGAAGCGTACCATCCTTCAAATATTCCTTTAAAGGGTTCATCCAACTAGGTGTTGATTCAATCTAGAGCACAGGTTCCGCGCCTGGTAGCTCGTCGCTCTGGTTGATGCTCGAGTGAGCGAGAAAGTCGATGGGGATCATTCTTTTCAAGTCAAAATTGATTGTCGAGCTCAGGGCTGCCAGGGCGTCAGCGTGGCTGTTCTGTCCTCTGAAAAATTGCTAAACACTGACTTCCTTGAAGCTGGCCATTAGCCTTTTGGCCAAGGCGAGATAGGCCGCCATTCTTTTATCTCTTGCGTTGTAGTCCCCACTTATCTGATTGGAGACTAATTGTGAGTCGCCAAAAACCTGTAACTTCTTCGCTCCTAAAGTGTGTGCCTTCTAGAGGCCAGCTATCAAAGCTTCATATTCCGCTTCATTATTGGAGGCTTCAAATCCAAGCCTGATTCCTTGTTCGAGGGTTGTATCTTCTGGAGTAACAAGCACAATGCCCACTCCTTCCCTCTTTGAGTTGGAGGCTCCATCAACAAATAATTTCCAAACTCCTTCTGTTGCGTGGTTCTTTCTCTGCTTCATCCGTTGAAGTTGGTCTGGAGGAGGCTCGCCTGTGAATTCAGCTATGAAATCAGCAAGTACTTGTCCCTTGATTGCATTCCTTGGTTGAAATTGGATGTCGAATCGTCCGAGCTCGACTAACCATTTAGTCAGTCTGCCCGACAAGTACGCTTTCCCCAGGATCGCTTTAAGGGAGTATGATGTAAGAACAATAATGGCGTGAGCTTCAAAATAGTGCTTCAACTTCCTTGAAGCTACTACAAGTGCAAAGGCGAGCCTTTATAGTGGTAGGTACCGCTGCTCAGCCTCTAATAGAGTTTTGCTCGCGTAATAAACAAGGTGATGAATTCCTGCTTTCTCGCATACCAGCGCAGAACTCACGGCGTGGTTGGATATGGCGAGGTACAAGTAAAAGGAATCTCTTTCTTGGGGTATGACGATCAAGGATGGTTAGCTAAGGTAGTCCTTGATCTCTTTCAATGCTCGCGAGCAATCTTGGTTCCATTCTACTATCTTATTTTACCTCAGGAGCTGGAAGAACGATTTGCATTTCTCGGAGGACTTTGAGATGAAACGGTTTAAGGCAGGGAGCATGCCAGTGAGCTTCTGTACGTCTTATATTGTGCGAGGGGGCTGCACCCTATTGATTACGTCGATCTGGTCCGAGTTAGCCTCGATGCCTCTCTTATTGACCAAGTACCTAAGAAATTTTCTTGATTGGACAGCGAAAGAACACTTGCTCGCGTTGAGCTTCATTCGGTATTTCCTGAGGATCTCGAAGGTTCTCGATAGGTCTGAGAGGTGGTCTTCTTTGTTTCTGCTCTTGACGAGCATATCGTCGATGTAGACCTCCATGGTGTCTCCTATTTGGTCTTTGAACATCTTGGTGACCAGCCGCTGGTAAGTTGCCCCTGCATTTTGGAGCCCGAAGGGCATGACTTTGTAATAATATAATTCGACGGTGGTTATGAATGCTGTCTTGTCCTAATCTGGTGCATATAGAGGGATCTGATGATATCCCGGATATGCATCCAAAAAACTCATTCTTTCGTGAGCTGCTGTGGCATCATCAATTGGTCAATTTTTGTGAGGAGGAAACTGTCCTTAGGGCAAGCCCTGTTAAGGTCAGTGAAGTCGATGCAAACTCTCCATTTCCCGTTATTTTTTGGAACTACTACTGGGTTGGATAACCATTTGGGGAATTAGACCTCCCGTATGGATCCTGCATCCAGTAATTTCTCAACCTCTTTTTCTACGGATTTTGCCTTCTCGGGCGCAGTTCGCCGTGCCTTCTGGGTGATAGGTTTGAAAGTGGGGTCGATATGCAATCGATGACAAACCACACTGGGATCAATTCCAGGCAGCTCGTATGGTTCCCATGCGAAAATATCTACGTTTCTTCTCAACAAAATCGTCAATTCCTTTTTTTCTTGATCTGTGAGAGAAGCTCCAATCAAGAATACCCTGTCCTTTTTGCTACCACCAGCTGAGACTTCCTCCAGATTTTCCACGACTCGCTCAGAAGGAAGGAGCCTGGTCTCTTCCACTCCGGGTCTTTCGTACCTTAACTACTATTTTGAAGGTATCAGACCTTCTTGTTCCTCACCCTTCTCATTTGGCTTCTAGGCATTCTTCGCTGGTCTAGGGAGGATGGCCGCTATGAAGCACCTTCTTGCCATAGCTTGGTCGTCGTGGATATCCATTACTCCTCGCTCGGTTACATACTTGAGTTTCTGATGGTAGGTAGAGGAGACTGCCTTCATCGTGTGTATCCATCCTCTGCCGAGGATGGCTTGGTATGGTGAGTCAATGTCGACTACCAAAAAATCAATCATCTTGGAGATACTTCCTGCCCTTACTAGCAACACAATCTTTCCCAGCGGGATAATCACTTTTCTATCAAAGCCAACTAGAGGGACAGTGGCCTCCTTCAGGTCGACGATACTTAACTTCAATTTCCTGAACAGATTGAGATACATTACCTCGGATGAACTTCCTTAGTCGATGAGCAACTTGTCGACGTCATAGTTGGCAATCCTGAGCGTAATGATCAAGGCGTCATGGTGTGGGGTTCTTACTCCCACCAGATCTTCATCTGTGAACAGGATATGTTTGCTATAGTCAATGTCATCTGCTCGCCGATGTTTTCCTAATTGGGTCTTTGTTGGATCGATCTGGAAGGCTTGCATAGTTGATGTAAGCTTCTTTACCTCCATCCGAGTTGAATTACCCTGAATCTGCTTCACATCAGATGCCCCGTGAATTACTGCAAATTCATGGTCAGCATCGTCTTTGAGTACATTGTCAAGTCTTACCTCTCCATTGACAGTGACTTTCTCTGCCTTCTTTTCCACGAATTCGTTCAGATGCTCGGATTGGGCCAGCTCTTCGAGGTGGGACTTAAGAGCTTTACAATGCTCAGTCTTATATCCTTCTTCTTTATGAAAGGCGCATCTCAGCGCGTTGTTTCTTTTTGAGGGATCTCCTCCCATCTTTCTGGGCCACTTAATAAATGGCTCGTCTTTAATTTTTATGAAAATCTTGTAAATCGGTTCTCTGAAGACAGTGTTGACTGCCTGAAATGCTTTTGCCACATCGTTCCTACCTCCGTTCTTGGAGCCATTCTTGCCCCCATTCTTTCCTCCTTTCTTCTGGTTCTCAGCTTTGTCATTGCCTTTGGCAGCGAGCTTAGTTCGACCGTTCTCCCCTGTGCTGAGTCGGGTCACATCCTCCACCTTGGCGTATTTCTCGATGCGATCCATCAGGTCGTCGATGGTCGTGTCCTCTTTCTTTGTCAGGGACTGGTACAGAAGGGAAGAGTTGGGTAGCCCAATTTTGAAGGAGGCCACTAATACCTGTTCCGAGCAGTCTTCGACCTCGTTGAATAACTCCCAGTACCTCTTCGCGTAGTCTCGAAGGGTCTCTTGAGATGTCTTTTTTATTGTTAGCAAAGCATCCATCCTTTTGGGATGGGAGATACTAGTAATGAAACGGGCTGTAAAAAGCTCGGCCAGGGACTCAAAGCTCCTGATGGACCTGTGAGGGAGCCTTTTGAACCATTTTTGTGCCACGTCATGCAGGCTCGAGGGAAAAATTCTGCACATCAGCGCATCTCGATGGTTCCAGAGGGTCATGGCTTGCCTGTACTGCCTAACGTGATCAATAGGATCAGTTTTTCCATCATAAATCTTGAATCTTGGAATAGCGAATTTCTTAGGGGCTTCTTCTTCCTCTATTTCCCTCGAGAAAGGGGATTTCATCTGGGTCTTGAGAGCTCGTCTAGCAAGCTCCCTAGTCGATCTTGCGTCGCGATGTGGTGGGTGTTGGTCTATCTATCTTCGGACCAAATTACGTATGTTCTCATTGTTGCGAGCTGGGCTCCTATAATGGCGGGTCGGTCACTGGTGCTCGAGCGAGTCGTCGCTTGACTCGTGCCTCTCACTCTTTGGGATCCACGCTTAGGGCTCCTTCCTCGGCTGCGAGACTTGATCGCCTGAGGGCTAGGAGTGCGGTACGGACGTCGCTTAGTGCTGCGATGGAGTTCTTTCTCCATCATCTCTAATTTCCTTTTGAGGCGAGCATTCTCAGCCTCCTGCTTGCGAGAGGACTCCCTTTGCTCTTGGAGCCTTGCCTCATAGGCATCAATCTGTCTGGAGATTTGCGTGGACCTCGCTGGTCCTTAGCTTTCCTTTGAGGCTGGCCTCTCTGGGCGAGCCCTCTGATCTAAACGCCAAACTTCAGATCTGATCCTGCGAGGAGCAGGTTATTCTTGGATATCTCCTGCCTGAGAAGCGTTACTGCTGTGACCAGACATTTCGAACTTCTTGGTAGGTGTGGGCTTTCTCAGGGAAGACAAACGTTCCCACAGACGGCGCCAATTATGGTGACAATTATTATTCAACACAAATAAATGAGAGAAGCGCAATCACCAAGGAAAATCAAGAAGATAAAATGCCAATCACACAACACAATATGTACGTGGTTCACCAAGAATGCCTACTTCCATGGTGGTGCAGTCAGTATTATTTCTATATACTCCGAGGAGCGTTTTCAGAGAATACAGTGCGTGTTCTTTGCCCCATACTTAGGGTTTATTATATACATGTCTGTCTTCGGGGAGTGGGGGTGTTGGACTCCCCCACGTTTACCATCTTCTCCTGGAATATCTCTTATACGAGAACATGGGAGGAGACTAAGTCATAATCCTATTCAGTTAAGGCAAGGGGTCCGGGTTTTGGGCCGTTTTTATTAGGCTACTCGTCCGAGCCCATAATGCTAAATTCAGGTACCCACAAATACAACATTGTAATATTTTAAAACCTTGAAATATATGTTCATTCTTTATTTTCAACAAAATAACATTTTACCAACATTTTTATTCCATAAAAATGTTATTATTTTTTACACATCAATTTCATCAGTTAATCAAATGCACCCTACTCGTTTAATCTAACTACAAGACTATAAATATGCAAAATAGAGTCTTATTACTAAGAGTAAGGTTTTCCCACCTCTAAAGGCTCCAATGATAGTAGAAATGTTGGTGTAGGAGGAGAAAGTCCCACCTCCAAAGGTGGCCTCAAGGGGTTACCAAATGCATCATCCAAAAATGCTTCAAATGTGCTCTATCTAAGCTTCCAAGCTAAACCCACTTTAAACTCCTTGAAAGTCCCATCTTCATCTCCAAAAATCCCACAACACTTCTCCAAAATTCGTAGCTCTCCTCATCCATGGAGGAAATGGGTGTATAATATTTAAATATGGTGGAATATGTAACAAATATGGTATTGTAATGTGGATAGGTGGATATAGCATGGTGGTTTGGTGTGGTGAAAGACAAAAATGGTGGAAGACCACCTTCTCTCATCCTCTCACCTTATTCCAACTTCAAACACCCCACTAAATAATACCTTCTAAAACCTTCAAAAATCCAAAAATCCCATTTTACCCCTTCTGGGCTCATCTGAGGTCGACAATTGAAAGATCTAAGGGTTGAAATCATGACAACGCACAAGGACAAAATGATCTAAACAATTTTGAGGCATGTCTTTCAAACGACATGTCGGCCTTATTCGAACTATGGCTTCGCACGACCTTCGTGCGACCTACCATTTTAATGTAGAAACATCTCGTTTGAAGCCCTATATCGCGCGACCTTCACATGACATCTCCATCTCGGTTCTATTGACCACCCTAAGTCATTCAAATGACCTTCCTTTTTCTTTTTCTTTAATTTTGACCCACAATTCTTTTATAATTGGCTTCACCCTAACTCCATCACAATTTATATAAAATTTCATTGAGTTCTTGGGATAGGGTATTATAAACTTCTCTCCTTAGGAAATTTCATCCTCTGAATTCTCGACACGTTAATCCTCAAGCTTATGGGGATCACCAACTTCTATTCTAAGCCATAGAAATCCTCCAACTCCTCAAGATTATGGGGATCACCAACCTGTATTCTAATCCATAAAAATCCTCCAAGGCAAAATCATTGAAGTTCTCACCACTAAGGTCACCCTATGTGCCTCCACACGGTGTTAGTCACTAAATACTCAATATGCGACATCCTCTAACGCTCACCATCTCGCTAACCATAACATTACATAATAGACGACGAGTCTCCACTCGCGTTATGATCAAGTCCAAACCATTTCTACCACCACCTATTCTAGTACCTAAGGCATACTGGCACCTCCACGAGCAAATCCTTTCCAACGATCGACACTCACCCAATGTGAACCGTAATACAACCAACTCTCTTATTCATTATCAAAATCAATTCTAGCTTATGACCGTACATCCCGTGTTTCACAAATTTCTAAGTTATCCTGACTACACAACTCGTATGATATTCTCTCTCTCAAAGGAGTAACGTTCTTATCAAGTCATCACCTTGCGTTCGGCTTACACCTTCAGTTGCGTCACTCTAATGAACCTAACACTACCCTAGGTGTCTCACCTTTGAGTGCTCGCTAGAGCCTTGCTCTAATTCACTCACCATGGCAAAGCAACATTGTATATAAGAAGAAGTTCTGTGGTGTATGTTGTTTGTGAATGATATAGTTTTAGTAGACACTTCAAAAAAGGGCTTAGGGATGAGAATAGATATTTGGAGAAAAGCCTTAGAGTCTAAGGGACTAAGAATCAGTAGAAATAAAAATGGAATTTATGGAATATAAATTTAATAATGAGGGGTCGGATAGCATAATGTTAAAGATTGAAGAAAAAATGATAAACCAAACTAATAAATTTCGTTATTTAGGTTCAGCATTACAACGTAATAGGGATATTGATGAGGATGTTACGAGTAGAATATCAACTAGTTGGATGAAATGGAGACAAGTAAGTGGGGTTTTATGCGATAAGAGGATAAATAAAAAATTAAAATAAAAATTTATAGAATAGTTGTTTAGCCAGCGACCCTATATGGAGCGAAGTGTTGGGCTTTAAAGAAAAAATGTGAATAAAGTCTCTATGTTAGTGAGACGAGGAGGCTCCGGTGGATGATAGAAATTACTCGAAAGGACAAAATTAAAAACCAGTACGTGAGAGAAAAGTGAGGAGTTGCTCTCATTAGCGATAAATTAAGAGAAAATAGACTTAGGTGGTACGGACATGTGTTACGTAGACCAGTGGATGCACCGATAACACGAGGAAGATTATTAGAAATAGAGGGTCAAAGAGAAAGAGCCTGCCCTAAACTATCGTGAGAGAAAATTATTAGGAGAGATCTTAAGGAATTAAACTTGAATGTTAATACTGCATATAATAGATTAGAATGGAAAAAGAGAATCCATGTGGTCGATCCCATATGATGAGATTAATGCAATAATGACGATGATGATGATGACACACAAGAAGTGTCATGTGAAAGTGTGTACACTCATAAAAACCTAGAGGGTGTGAATAAATTTCTCTTTTGAAATTACCCAATTTTTAAAAACATCTTTTCAATTTTATCAATCCTACTTGAACATATAATTGGATTAGATGATGAGACAATTTGATATACAATTAAACCAACAAATATGAGATCTAAATAAATTACCATAAAAATTAACTAAATGCAATTCCTAAGTTCAATTTCAGTGGATCTTCATAGATGAAGATCCAAGATAGATACACGTGTTGTGTGTGTTAGTTAGGTGATAAACAAAGTAACTAACACATGTAAGTTGCATGTGCATAAGGATAATTTTATCCAAAATTCTCTACTAAGTTTGGAGATGATCAACTCTAATGTTTAAGGGTGTGCACAAACTCGAATAGATCGAACGGACAGAAAAAATCGAACCAGGCCGAAAACGTTTTTGCATTTTTTTTCAATTCGGTCTAAAACGTTTTTGGTTTCGTACTTAGAACATAAAAAACGAGTTTGGACCGAACCGAACCGCTTTTATTAAATATATATACACACACACACACACACACACACACACACACACCCCCCTTAATAACAACTTACTCAACTCATGCACATTGCAATTACACAGCCACAACCACAACATAACCCTAACCCCCCAAATCTTATTTTCTCTTCTCTCTCTCTCTCTCTCTCTCTCTCTCTCTCTCTCTCTCTTTAAGCTACATCGGCACGCAACAACACTCTTCCTCATCTCGTCCTCCGGCTCTCTCCCTCATCTCGTCCGACTGTCTCAGATTAATCCTTGTAAGTTTGTAACTGTAGGTCACTTTGAATACAATTTTCTCAATGAATTCTTAATGATTCTTGTGTAAACGAATATAACTCGATCTAAATGACAAATATGACTCATTCTTGTCGAAAATAAGAACACGATGCTGATTTTTGATTGTGAGTACCTCTTTATTTGAATGTATATATGCCAGATTATTCATTTAATACCCATTTTTCCCAACAGTTGTCAACGTGTTTAGTGATATAGGTGAATAGTAAAATAGTGATTATAGGGTCCATGATTAAATGGATATATCAACGTGTTTACTGTTATTTTTATTGAAATGAATACTACTTCTTGTGAATTGCGACTCAGGGCACCAGTGACTTTATAGTTTAATTTACTGTAAGAGTGGTATTTGGTTGGTCTTTATATACGTGATGTTTTAAATTTGAGGGTGGTTTGTATATTCTGTAAGAGTGGTATTTTTTACTTGATTTGATTACTAATGAGGCAGTTAAGGAGTACATGGGAAAGAAGAAAAAGGAAGTTGTGTTTAAGGAGTAATGTGTTGTTTTTAATTTACTAATGAGGCAGTTAAAAAAATGTGATGTTTTATATGGGTATGGAACGAATAGGATCGAGACTAAACACGGACCGCTTGAAAATCGAATAGGACCGAAACCAATTATTCTGATCCGATAATTTTTTAGGACCGATTAATGCAATTTAATTCCAAAAACACTTCAAAATCAGATCGGACCACACCGTGAACACCCCTATTAATGTTACATAAATTATGATTATTGCCACTCCGAACCTTAAAACAAACATGACTTAAAATATCAAATTCTTAGAGATGTGAAAATAAAGGAGTTATGTTAAAATTTGAGTTTTAAGGTGTTATGTTCAATCATGATATTGTTAAATTAACCCAAAATGGTATCGAACAAACAATCGTACAAAAAGCGAGTTTGGAAAGAAACTTTCGGCTACCGGAGAAAATCGATCACATGAGGATAGTTTATATTCATTCAGGTTGCTAGTGAAGTATGAGCCCACCCATCCAGTTCAGTATAAACGGAACTAAACCTGACCAACCCTTCTTTATAGTTGACAAAAGTTACTTTGTGCCAAACACCTTTCTTTAGGTTCTCTCACAAAAAATGAATAGAAGGGAAACTAGAAAGTGGGTCCCAAATGAAATATTTTTCCCCGACAGCTGATAAGGAGAAAATATTTCTTATGTTTGTGCCATAAAGACAGTATATATAAGTATTATATGTACAATATAAATTACAGAAAGTGGAGAGAATCTTGCCAAGCTTTCTCAGCTCATCAGTTCTCTCTTGTTTGTTTTCCTTTTTCTTTTGCTTTTTCTTCCTGTTCTCTCCCTTTCTCTCCAATGCTGTTTGGTCATTTCCCTCTCATAGAGAATGAGAGCTGATGTTGCTTTTCCTTTGCTATAAGATACTCTTTCTCTCTCATTAAAAGACTATGCAAAAGTTGCTCAAAAGACCTCAACTTTTACATCTTTGTCTGCCATTTAATTTCCCATAAATATACCACATCACTTCTGTGTTTCCCCACACCCCTCTCTCTCTCCCTCTCTGTCTCTTTTCACGCCGGAAAATCAGGCCATAAAACCATTTTCTTGCAGGCGTCCCATCCTTACTTTCCCATCACCTTTCTCCATTTTGTTAAGCTCCCTACTTTCCCCAAAACTATGAATATGGTTTGATTCTCCGTGTTCTCTCCCGGTTATTATTGTACATCTCCACATCATTATTTTGAGTTTCTCCAACAAGACATAAGCCGAAGTTATAGAAAACTCATTTTCTTTCAAAACTCCATCTGGGTTTTTCTATTCAACTCATTTTCATCTGGGTATTCTTCAAAATCTTTAAAAATCCCATTTCAATCAAAATATAAAAATGATCACACTCACAGACCTATATCATGTGCTCACAGCAGTTGTCCCACTTTACGTAGCCATGATCTTAGCTTATGGCTCAGTAAAATGGTGGAAAATCTTTAGCCCAGACCAGTGCTCAGGCATAAACAGATTTGTTGCTCTTTTCGCTGTCCCTCTCCTCTCTTTCCACTTCATCTCCACAAACAACCCTTACACTATGAACTTAAGGTTCATAGCAGCTGACACACTTCAAAAAATCATAGTTCTTGTTGTTCTAGCCATTTGGTCGAGAACAAGCTCAAGAGGCTGCCTAGAATGGTCCATAACCCTCTTTTCACTCTCCACTTTACCTAACACACTTGTTATGGGCATCCCTTTACTCAAAGGAATGTATGGTGATGCTTCAGGTAGTTTAATGGTTCAAATAGTTGTTCTTCAGTGTATCATTTGGTACACACTAATGTTATTCTTGTTTGAGTACAGAGGAGCTAGGCTTCTCATTGCTGAACAATTTCCAGATACTGCTGGGTCTATAATATCATTTAGAGTGGACTCTGATATTTTATCTTTAGATGGTAAAGAGCCTTTGCAAACTCAGGCTGAGGTGGGCGATGATGGGAAACTTCATGTGACTGTGAGAAAATCTACCAGCTCAAGGTCTGAGATTTTCTCACGAAGGTCTCATGGGCCTAATTCGGGTGTTTCATTAACACCTAGACCCTCAAATTTGACAAATGCAGAGATATATTCTCTGCAGTCCTCAAGGAACCCTACACCAAGGGGTTCTAGTTTTAACCATACTGATTTTTACTCAATGGTGAATGGTACTAATAAAAATGGGAGTAATGTGAGCCCAAGGCAATCTAATTTTGGGAATTTGGGTTTTGATGAGGAGAATGGAGGTGGTGGAGGGTTTGGGCCCAATGGTAAGGCCAATGGGACTTACGGGACGGGGAATTCGGGCTACCCGCCCCCAGCGAGTGCTGGTATTTTCTCTCCAGTTGGTGGGCCCGGGGCGAAGAAGAAGGCGAATGGGCAAGAGGGTGGGAAAGATCTTCATATGTTTGTTTGGAGCTCGAGTGCTTCTCCGGTATCTGAAGGAGGGATTCATGTGTTTAGGGGAGGAGAGTATGGGAATGAGCTTGGTGGGGTTGGTCACCCAAAAGGTGAGAAATATTTGTTCTCTTTTCTTTAACATTTTGATACGAGTAGAATTGCTTCGAAATTTTTGATAGATTTATGTAATTAATACTGTTTGTCTTTGATCATGTGTCCTGACTGTTTTACATCTAATGTGCATGATTATTATGATCCTTTGGAACTGTGTTTTACTTTTGATGTAAGCAAATTTGTCTTATTAAATCTGTTTTTGGACATGAACTTTCCTCATCAGGTTGTGCGTGAAGTGGATTTGTTTGTTATGTCTTTTTCCTATTGAACATCCCCCTACACCCACGAAATGGATTTCTTGTTTTGTTTGTTTACAAATCAGAAATCCCTGAAATTTTGGTCTTGTTTTTTGTCTTCTATTGTGACAAGTTTTGGTCTTTTTTGTACTTGTCCCAAATGCTCAATTAGTTTTAATTTATAATTTTAAAATTGAGATTATATAATATAACGTATCAGGTTGTTTTATGCAATTATTGTTTACGTAAAAAAAAAACTGTCCAACCAACTACCTTATTATTAATGTTGTTTCTATGTTGTATGATTATTGATTAATGATCTTATTTATCTTATGTATTTCTTTTCTAATTTTCCATAGGAACTTTAGACTACTTTTTTTACTTATTATAAATAATGATTGATTGTTTGGTAGACTTGCATTCATAAAGTGGCATATTAATCATCTAATACATAGTTAGATTAGAAATTAGAAATTTGTATTTCTTAAGACAATACTCCCTTATCAATATCATGTTCTGAATTTATCTTTATGTTAACTAGAGTATGATGACTTTGGTCGAGACGAGTTTAGTTTCGGAAACAGACCGGGCCCAAATGGGACTGACCGGGAAGGGCCCGTGCTCTCTAAGCTCGGTTCGAGCTCCACAGCTGAACTTCACCCTAAGATTGGTGTTGAAACTAAGCCAACTGCAATGCCACCTGCTAGTGTTATGAGCAGGCTCATCCTCATAATGGTGTGGCGAAAGCTGATTCGAAACCCTAATACTTATTCCAGCCTATTTGGTCTCACTTGGTCCCTAGTCTCGAACAAGTATGCAATATCAAATCACTCTAACTTGAAAGTTCCGTATAGCGCTTTCCGATTTATGTAATTTGATTCATGTCTTATTAGTGTTATTGGTTTTTGAAGGTGGGGTATTGCAATGCCTGCAATAATAGCGAAATCGATATCGATTCTATCTGATGCTGGTCTTGGGATGGCCATGTTTAGTCTTGGTATGGTGACTTTTAACATAATTTAAGATTTTTTTTACTATATATTTTGTATTTATGCAGTCTGATATAAATTGAAACAATATGGGGTTTCAGGTTTGTTCATGGCATTGCAGCCTAAAATCATTGCATGTGGGAACTCAGTTGCTTCATTTGCCATGGCTGTTCGATTCCTCACGGGTCCTGCAGTCATGGCTGCTGCATCAATTGCAGTTGGGCTCCGAGGCGTTCTTTTGCACATTGCAATTGTTCAGGTAACTGAGATATATTAATGTATTATGTGTATATAATTTGTAATTTCCTACTTCCTTGCTTTAAATTTGATATGTGTTGGTACTATGTATTTGCAGGCAGCCCTTCCACAAGGAATTGTTCCTTTTGTCTTTGCCAAGGAATACAATGTTCATCCCGACATACTAAGCACTGGGTTAGAACATAGAATTCAAAAATCTATTTTATTGCGAGTATCAATTAATTTAATTATATCGATCTTATAGTATAGATTTATGCACGTGTGTTTTAAAGTATATTTAGGTTTATTTGCAACCCTTTGTTAAAATTTTCATAATGTTGAAAAAAAATGATATTGCAAGACGGCCTCGTTAACTTATACAGTAGTTGTACTGTTGTGGCAAACACCCTCTATGAACTAATGCATAAGCATTTTTTATTCAAAATTAATGTTATTAGTGAGACAAGTGGCAGCATTTTCTAATTATAGCGAACTTGTTGAAACATTTTTTTTCAACAAGCAAGCTTCAAATTTTTTTTTTTCAGAGCTTGATCATTCTATGTTGGGTATATATTGTATATATATTTGCTTTGAAATGTGTCCGATATCTAGCCATATTTTTTGCGAGTCCCCTGTATTTCAGATTGAGACTCGCTATTTAAAAGTATATCTTATCAAGAAGCACTAATTTAATGTAATGGGGGTTAAATGTCAAAACTTGTTCAATTATCATGAGATGTTGTACATGGGATTTCCAAAACATGGATCTTAATCTAGTCATCCTCTAGAAGAAATTGTTTTGATATGGAGAGAGATCATTTATCGAGTACAAGTTTTGATGCATTCTTTAATTACATGAGAAGTTCTGGCATGCATCATCATGTGTGATTAATGGTTTCAATAATCTCCCAACTCATCAATTATAGTAAAGCTTCCATAAGTTTACTAGCGCTTGTTTTGATTGATGAATTGTATGATGTTTAAAAAGTCCTCACAATTTATGCTATTTTCGTTTGACTGTTTGTTTTAAGGATCAAATACTAAAAAGTTCTTCAAATATTTTTTAATACATACTTAGTCCAAGTCTTTTATTTTGTACCAAAAAGTCCCTTATTTTCTTATCTTTCGTGTATTAAAAAAAGTTTGAGGGATTATTTGCTATATGTCCTTTGTTTTAATTACTTTGTACATTTTTTTTGTTGTGGCAGGGTAATATTTGGGATGTTAATAGCTTTACCTATTACTCTAGTTTACTACATCTTGCTGGGGCTTTGAAGGTGAATCTGTAATGCTACCGGAGCTAGACTAGTCGTGCTAAATCCGACCCTTTTGTTTTTTCATTTTTGGGCGTCTAATAGTAGAAATTAGAACTTCACTAACTGATTGTTGGAGAGAAGGAAGTGGAAGACAGCTTTCAAACAAGGCTAATAGGAGATCCGTAGAAGCTAGTTGAATTTTTGTTCTCTTGTTCCCCTTTTTTCTGAACGTTGCCCTCTGTTTTGCTTTTGTTCTTTTAATGAAAAAAGTGAAGCTCTTGTTTGTAGTTATGAGATACTTCTACTTTATATATCTTTTTGAAAATGTCAAAAACATTTTTCACCTAATCGGAATCTCTATGCACTCAACGAACACTTTCTGAAAAATGTGCTTCTCAAAGGGAAAAGGATTGCAACTAATCAAACCTGGCGTGCTTCCTTAAATATTGTACAATTTATGTGTAAAGAGGTTTTTATATATATATATATATATATAGAGAGAGAGAGAGAGAGAGAGAGAGAGAGAGAGAGAGAGAGAGCATGGCTATTGTCGTTCCTAATATTCTTCATGTGCCTCATCAAACTTATAAATAACAATTGACAATTTAGTCATTTTCTCTATTAGGGTATTATTTGTGGGTGAATCATGTCTTCATAAATTATGTGAACTAATCATTAAAGAAAAATAAGAAAATGGTGACAAAAATTAAGGATACGTCTTGATGTAAAATTTTATTTTTTAACAAACATGATTTAAAAGTGATGACATGACATGAATTTTTTTTTTAGTTTTTAATTAATATGATTTAATTGAAATGTAATATGACACGTTACGAAATTTTATTTATACTTAACACGAACATGATTTCAATAAAAGTGAAACGTCATGATACGGAATCTAATTTTTTTTACCAAACACGAACATAATCTAAATAAAATGCAATACGACAAAAAATCTTATTTTTTTACCTAACACAAACACGACCTAAAGAAAGTGAGATTTCGTATCGTGTTTGGTAAAAAAATAAAAATAAAACACGAAATCTCGCTCTTTTTTATTTATTTTTTTATCAAAACACGAACACGATCCAATTAAAACGCGATATGACACATCACGATGCAAAATCTTATTTTTTTATTTAACAGGACACGTCCAAATAAAAGCGACACGATACGTCTCGATGCAAATTTTTTATCAAACGTGTTCGTCTTTGATTAAAAAAAAGTGAGATTTCGTGTTTATTTTTCATTTTTTTACCAACACGATATGAAATCTCACTTTCTTTAGGTCGTGTTTATGTTAGGTAAAAAAAATGAGATTTTTTGTTGTTTCGTGTCGTGTTGCGTTTTAATTAGATTGGGTTTGTGTTTGGTAAAAAATAAGATTCCGTATAGTGTTGTGTCACTTTCATTTGAGTCATGTTCGTATTAGGTAAAAATGAGATTTCATGTTATGCCGTGTTACGTTTTAATTAGATCGTGTTAGTTAAAAAAATAAAAGAAGATATCATGTCGTGCCGTGTCACTTTTGAATCTTGTTTGTTAAAAAATAAAATTTTGGTCGTGTCTTGTTAAATAAAATAAATAAGATTTCGAATCGTGATGTGTCATGTCGCGTTTTAATTAGATCATGTTCGCGTTTGATTATAAAACAAAAAGATTTTGTGCCGTATTGTATCGCTTTTATTTGGATTTGGATTCGTGTTCAGTAAAAAATAAAATTCCATATCGTATCTGTGGTGACAATTATTATGTAACACAAATAGATAAGAAAAAAGCGATCACCAAGTAGGAACAAGGAATGTAAAATGACAATCACACAACAAAGGATGTACGTAGTTCAGTCAATATGTGCCTACGTCCACGGTGGTGCAGTCGATGTTATTTCTATATACTCCGGAGAGTGGTTACAGAGAATACAACTTGTCCTTTTGCCTCGGACCTAGGGTTTTATATATATACATGTACATTTAGGTAAGTGGGGGTGATGGATTCCCCCACGTCTTCCATCTCTCCCTATAACCTCTCTTCATGGGAACGTGGAAAGATACCGGATCATATTCAGAATAAGAGGCGGGGGACCTGGACTTTGGGCCGCCAGAATTGGGCTACTCGTCCAGGCCCATGGTTTTAATTTTGGGTACCCACAATTGCCCTTAAGTTTGTTGGGCCATGTTTATGGGCTCAATAAATTTAAATGATTAGCTATTATGGCTCTTTTGCAATTCTTCGAAAGTTGTGAAGTTGATTTTGGCGGCACTCGCTTCGTACCTTGTGCACTATGATTAGTGAAATTTGAAGGTTTGTTGGGATAGTTACTTTTCTACCGTCGCTTCAATCTTTCCAGTACTTTCCCATTTTCTGTGAGTTCTAGCACTTCGTACCTTCTTCTCTCAATCTCCATTCTCGTTGCTTCCTTGTCGTTTGGGCCTGTGCTTCTTCATCGTTCGAGTCGATCTTCTATCTTGTAAGTTTCCTGTACCTTTTCTCTGTACTTTCTCTTTGAGTTTGTAGTTTTCTAGGGTTTTCCAATGGCGAAGATTGGGAATAGGTCGGTCTCTGAGTTTAGGAAGTTTTACAACATCCCTGAGTGAGTAGATATTGAGTGTTGTGCCTCCCCTCCTAGAAATGTTAGAGATATAGATGATGCCCACTGGATCCACGTCTTGTTGCTTTCCCAGGGGGGACTCACTTTTCCTCCCAATGACTTATTTTTGCATTTCTTTGGTTATTTTAACATTGTTCCTGCACAATGCTCGCCCAATGTGTGGAAAATAGTTAATGGCGTACATAGAATAAATCAGTTGTATGGTACTAGGTTAGGGCTCACCGAGATCTATTTTTGCTATTCCTTCTCTCGAACTAGCTCTGGTGTCCTCTACCTCAAAGCTAGGAGCGCTGACAGGGTATTGGTAGTAAATCTACCTGATTCCCATAAGGACTATTGGCAAGACGGTTTCCTTGCTAGAAACTGGCAGTTTTCTCCCCAATTTGAAGGGTCGAGGTCTGAGAGGTTCTCTGTTCCCTTTTATGGAGAAGAATACATAGGTAGACATTGCTTTGTTGTTTCAACTTTTGTTGATTTGTGATTTTTCTAACTCTTCTTTGCTTTTTCTTCCACAGCGAGGTCAAAGAACTTGGAACCTGCTCTCAGCGAGGTTCGTCTCTCTGAATTAATTAAGGCTTGGAATATCAGGGAGCCTTTGGGTGACGGCGAGCATCCTAGGTCTGCTGCCTTTCTGCTCGAGTACAAGAACGTTGGCTCCAGCTTCATAGCAAGGCCCGTGGACAGTATCCCAGAGTTTGATTTTCCCGAAGAGACCGCTGCGGATCTTATTCAGTTGGACGAGGAGGAGAGCAGCTCTGAAAGTGACCTTGCAGGAGCGGTAAGTAATTTGGGTGGAGGTAGCTCTGATAGTAGCAGCCCCTCTGATCGCGGGGAGGTTTCTGAAGCTCGAGGGTCGTCGAGCACTTCTAGAAGTTCGAGCGAGGAGATGGTTCCTCTAAGGAAGAACTTAATCAGGGATGATGATGATGAGGACCACGTGCTCCTTGCACAGAGGTCAAAGAAGCAAAAATCTAATTCTGGGGCTGTGGCTACTGGTTCCCGATTCTCTGCTCAAGAACAGGAGAGAAAGAGAAAGGAAGAGGATCAGGTGAGGGAGAGAGAGAAAAAAGGAAGAAGAGAAGAAGAAGACGGAGGAGAAGAGGAGGGTAGAAGAGAGGAAGAAGAAAGAGAACGAGAGAGCGGAGGAGAAGAGGAGGGCTGAAGCGAGGACGAAGGCCGGGCAAGCCTTGGTCCCGGTGTCTGCGCTGCCCGAGGGGGCTTCTGTTGCAATTTCACCTTAGTTGGTCCCCGCTTTGCTCGAGAGAGCTGTCCTCCCAGCTGATCGCCAAAGGGCGGTAGGGTCCGAGCAATTGTCCCTTCAGGCTAGTCAAAGGCTAGCTCTGGTAAGGTTTTCTCTCTTCTCTCCCATGTTTTTATGAATTCCCTCGTTTCCCTCTTCTAATATCTTCTTTTTTCTGCAGTTTGTTACTGACTTCGCCGTGCTGTATCGTTCACGCGATGAGCTGGTGAAGAGAAACAACGAGCTGGAGAAGGAAAACGTTGCCTTGAAGCTGAAGGGTAAAGAGCTCGAGACTAGCTTTAAAGCCGTTGACGCTGCTCGGATTTCATCCGACCCGGCTCTTGCTACTGCCAACAAGGAGAATGATGCGGCAGTCAAGGATTTGAAAGAGCTGCGACAGGCCTACGACCTGGTTTGCTCGATCAAACTAGCGGTTGTTGAGGACAACAGGGTGCTGTCTGAAGAGCTGAAGAAGAAGGAGTCTGAGGCTGTCACTACCAAGGAGGACTCATACAATTCTGGTTGGGCTGCAGCGTACGAGGATGCTGAAGTTCAGATAGGCTATATTAGTCGTCTGAACTTCAAGAAGGGCTGGAACATGGCCCTTTTGGCTGCTGGCGTCGACATCGACTCTCCCATGTTTGACGAGCATAACCCGGGTCCGAAGCCGACCGTGGATGAGGTCCCTGCCCCAGCTGTTGAAGGTGCTGACCCTGTCCCTCAGACGTCCCCTGCTGATGCCTCCCTCGTCATGGCGACAGAGATTACCCCTGCCGAGGGCAGTGCTCCTGCTGATGCCAACAAGGGGAAGGGGCCATCGACCTCTGAGGTTGCTTAACTAGTTATCTGCTAGAACTGCTTTGTATTTTTGGTTTTTTTTGTCTGTAAACTTTCCTTTTACTGTTCGATGTAATTTCAACCTTCATTAATGAAAAAGGCTTCTATTTCTTGGTGCACTGATTTGTCTCTTTCTTTCCCTTGTCTTTTAATTGCCTGTAGTTAATTGATGTGGATGATTAAATTCCTGCTACTTCCCAATTGGGCAGGACCCTTGGTCCCAATGCGAGTCCTGAAGTTTGCTAGGCATTCGTTAAGCTTTGCATATCCCTTAGATCTAGGAATCAGAAGTATAAGGAGCAATCTGAACTTGCGGCCAAGCTGAAGGACAGACTCCAGGAGATGGAAGAGGTTGGTGCTTCAGTGCAAGAAGAAGTGAATGCGTTAAGAGCAAAGCTTCTCGATGCATCCGAGATCAACCAGGTTGGTGAGATGCTTCAGCAAGAGAATGAGGTTCTGAGGAGAGAAATCTCACGACTTAGGGAGCATGTGCCGAGTACTTCTTCAGCAGTATTACAAGGTTCCTCATCATCGTGAACTAGAGCTGGTCAGAGTGTTACTCCTCCTGTGCCGTGAGGTCCCACTCGCCCACCCGTTTCGCGAGTTGGTAGGAGCTCCAGGAGCCGAAACAGGGAAGCAGAAGAACTTCAAGATAGGGAAATGGAAGAGCTCCGTGGTGATGTCCAGCGAGCATATGTGATTGCTGCTGGGCTTCAAAGGGATCTCACTCGGTTGCGACACTTGTTCAAGAAAGGTCCTCGGCAAGCGTGGGCTGACGGCTACAACCAGGGTTGGTCAGATGCTCCAACAAGGTTGTCTGAGTTCGAGGAGCTTTCTTTTATCAGGGGGTGTCTGAGTGCCTTGAAGGAGCTGCAAGTTCTGAGGAACTCAATGCTCTGGTATCGCCATGAGATGTCTCCCTCAACCCTGATGCCTAACCCCTTCCGAAGGGATGATCGATGGATCCCCATTGATGCCATCCCCCGGCAATTATTGGAGTCGGATGCGAATGATGTTGTGGAAGAGTTAGCTCCTGCTCCCGATGACGGACGAAGAGCTCGAGTTGCTGATTATCTCGCCCAGAGGCCTCCCCCCCATTGAGATTTTTTCGGTTGTTATTTTTTGTATTTTTGATAATGTAAATGCTTTGGGCGAGCTCGCCGACTAAGCATGTATCACCATTGTTGTAAATATGATGAATTAATGAAAAGTTTGTGTTTTGGGCATTTTGCCGACTAAACGTGTGCATCATATTCTTCATATTCTTGCCGCTTTATAATCTTTTAAGTTTGATTTGTCATGCGAGTGTCCTCCCAGTCCAGTATAATACCGAGATACCATTGTGCACCACTTTACCTTTTAGGTTGTGTCGTCACACTCCCTTAGGCCTAAGTGGGGCAATTCGCGAGGACACACCTGGTGTTGGATGCTTTATCCGATCAGGATTTTACTTAACCGAAGTAGGTTTGATGATCAGTATAAAATTTGGTCATATTGCCTAAGGATCCCCTGTAGGGCTTCATATATTTCCAGAGGCAATGCTAAGAGGTCCTTCGTGTTTCATAACGATGACCTGAGGAGGGATATTGCCCTGCTATAGTGTAGTGATCAATGTGCCTGTTATTTGGAAAAGATGTGCGATAAATGCAGCTGTTACTCATCAGAATGTAACCAATAAAATAACTTTCATTGATGATAAGGGAAATGATCTTCTAGTTTCATAACAAAAGAATAAAAGAAAGATCTAAAAATAGAATCTCTTGAGATTGGCTGCATTCCATGCTCGTGGTATTTTTCTGCCTTCCATCGTTTCCAAGTGATAGGCGCCCTGCAGATCGTCTCTGGTTATCTTAAAGGGTCCTTCCCAGTTTGGGCCTAGCTTGTCGTCTGATGGTTTCACTGCGCTGCCCAGGACTTTCCTAAGAATGTAGTCCCCAATTCGGAATGTCCTTGGGTTAACCCTTTTGTTGTAATGCCTCGCGAGCTGTTGCTGGTAGCTCGCTAGTTTCATTAGGGCTAGCTCCTGGCGCTCGTCGGCTAGGTCGAGCTCAGTGAGCAATGCTGCATCATTATGGCCCTGGTCGACAAGGTTGGACCTTGTTGTTGTCAAACCTGCTTCTAGTGGGATGACTGCTTACATGCCATATGTCAGCGAAAATGGTGTTTCTCCTGTCGCTCGCCGAGGAGTGGTTCTGTATGCCCATAGGATACGGGGTAGTTCATTTACCCATGCGCCTTTGACTTGCTCCAATTGCTTCTTTAATCCATCGATCACAGTTTTGTTGGAAGCCTCAGCTTGGCCATTGCTCTGAGGGTAGGCCACGGAACTGAAGTGGTGTCTGATACCGTGTTCCTTACAGAAATTCTGAAAGGAGCCGCTTTTGAACTGTGTTCCATTATCGGTGATGATGGTCCTGGGGATGCCAAAACGAGTGATTATATTCCTCCATATAAACCTTATCATATCAACGTCTCGAATGTTTGCCAGGGGATCCATTTGGTGAAGTAGTCAGTTGCAACCAATAGATATTTGCGATTACCGGTGGTGGTAGGTAGTGGTTCCACGATGTCCATTCCCCATTGGGCGAATGGCCATGGGATGGTCAGTGATTTTAGATCGCTGGAGGGTTGGTGGACCATAGGAGCGTGAAGTTGGCATTTCAGGCATTTGCGGACATACACCGCAGAGTCCATTTGCATATATGGCCACCAATAGCCTTCCTTCATTGCTCGAAAAGCTAGAGACCTTCCTCCGATATGGCCTCCACAGACTCCTTCGTGAAGCTCGTGGAGAACTTGCTCGACATCCCCTGAGTGAACGCATTGGAGGTAGGGGCTGGAGAAGGATCTCTTATACAAGCTGCCTTCTGGGGATAAGTGAAAGCGAGCAACTTTGACTCTTCTCTGGTGGGCAGTTTTCTTGTCATCCGGGAGCGTGCCATCCTTTAAATAGTCCCTTAAGGGGTCTATCTAGCTGGGGGCTGATCCCACCTGGAGTACCTGTTCCATGTTTGGTGGCTTGCTGTCGCGGTTGATGCTCGGACGAGTGAGGAAATCGATGGGGATGGTTCTTCTTAGGTCGGAGTCGACTGCCGAGCTTAGGGCTGCTAGGGCGTCAGCATGGCTGTTTTGTCCCCTGGGAAACTGCTGGACTTGGACCTCTTCGAAGATTGCCATTAGTTTTTTAACTAAGGCGAGGTAAGCTGCCATCCTGTCATCTTTTGCATTGTAGTCTCCACTTATCTGATTGGAGACTAACTGGGAATCGCCGAATACCTGTAAATGTCTTGCCCCCAAAGTGTGCGCCTTTTGGAGATCGGCTATCAAGGCTTCGTATTCTGCTTCATTGTTGGAGGCTGCAAATCCAAGCCTGATTCCTTGTTCAAGGATTGTATTCTCTGGGGTAACGAGGACAATGCCTACTCCTGCCCCCTTGGAATTGGAGGCTCCATCAACAAACAGTCTCCAAGTTTCCACTGCTGCTTGATTCTCCTTTCGAGTTGGTGGTTGAGGTTGGTTAGAGGGTTCCTCGCCCGTGAATTCGGCTATGAAATCAGCAAGGATCTGCCCCTTGATTGTGGTCCTTGGTTGAAATTGGATGTCAAATCGTCCGAGCTCGACTGACCATTTGGACAGTCTGCCCGACAAATTCGCTTTCCTCAAGACTGCCTTAAGGGGGTGTGATGTGAGGACAATGATAGTGTGGGCCTCGAAATAGTGCTTCAGCTTCCTCGAGTCTACTACTAGTGCAAAGGCGAGCTTCTCCAATGGTAGGTACCTTTTCTCAGCATCCAGTAAGGTCTTGCTCGCGTAATAAACGGGGTGCTGGATTCCTGCAACTTCGCATATTAACGCAGAGCTGACAGTGTGGTTGGAAACGAAGAGGTACAGGTACAAAGAATCTGTTCGCTGTGGTATAACGAGCAGTGGTGCAGAGCTTAAGTAAGACTTGAGCTCGACCAATGCTCGCGAGCAATCTGGGCTCCATTCTATCGTTTTGCTTCCTTTTAGAAGCTGGAAAAAAGGCTTGCACTTCTCGGAGGATTTAGAGATGAAGCGATTTAGTGTAGCGAGCATACCAGTGAGCTTCTGTACGTCCCGAATTGTGTGAGGGGGTTGCACCCTGTTGATTGCATCGATCTGGTCTGGGTTAGCCTCTATGCCTCTCTTACTGACCAAGTATCCAAGAAATTTTCCTGACTGGACACCGAAGGAACACTTGCTCGCGTTAAGCTTCATTTGGTACTTCCTGAGGATTTCGAAGGTGTTTGACAGGTCGGAGAGGTGATTTTCCTTCTTCTTACTTTTGACGAGAATGTCATCGATGTAGACCTCCATGGTGTCTCCCATCTGACCCTTGAACATTTTGGTAACCAGCCGTTGATAGGTTGCCCCTGCATTCTTGAGTCCGAAGGGCATGACCTTGTAGCAGTATAACCCAACTGTCGTGATGAACGCCGTTTTGTCCTGGTCTGGGGCATATAAGGGGATCTGGTGATACCCTGAGTATGCGTTCAGGAAACTCATTCGCTCATGAGCTGTAGTGGCGTCTACTAGTTGGTTTATTTTTTGGAGGGGGAAACTATCTTTAGGGCATGCTTTGTTGAGGTCAGTGAAGTCGATGCAAACTCTCCACTTTCCATTGCTTTTTGGAACTACTACTGGGTTGGATAGCCACTTGGGGAATTGTACTTCCCGTATGGACCCTGCATCCATCAGTTTTTTGACCTCTTTCTCTACCGCTTTGGCCTTCTCGGGTGCAGTTCGCCGTGCCTTCTGCGTGATTGGTTTGAAGTCAGGATCGACGTGCAGCTGATGGCAGACCATACTAGGATCGATTCCAAGCAGCTCGTATGGTTCCCATGCGAAAACATCTATGTTCTGTCTCAGTTGGGTTATCAAGTCCTTCTGATCCTGGTCGGTGAGGGATGTTCCAATCAAGAAGACTCTACTACAGTCGCCATCTCCAACCGTGACTTCTACCAGGTCCTTGACGACACGCTCGGAGGGGAGGAGCCTGGTCTCCTCTACTCCAGGTCTTTCGTACTTTAATTGCTATTTAGAGGGTGTCAAACCTTCTTCAACTTTCTCGATGGGCTGATCGGCCTTCTTCTATGGCTTTGGTCGGATGGATGCTATGAAACACCTTCTTGCTATTTCTTGGTCGCCGTGGATCTCCATTACTCCTCGCTCGGTTACATACTTGAGTTTCTGATGGTAGGTCGAGGAGACTGGCTTCATCGTATGAAGCCATCCCCTGCCGAGGATGGCCTGGTATGGCGAGTCGATGTCGACTACCAAAAATTCGATCATCTTGGAGACGTTTCCAGCGCGCACATGTAGTACAATCTTTCCCAGGGGCATAGTTATTTTTTCGACGAAGCTAACTAAAGTGACAGTGGTAACACTTAACTTCAACTTTCTGAATAGGTCGAGATACATTACTTCGGACGAGCTTCCTTGATCGATGAGCAACTTGTCGACGTCAAAGTTGGCTATCCCGAGTGTAATAATCAGAGCATCATGATGTGGGGTCCTTACTCCCACCAGATCTTCATCTGTTAAGACAATATGCTTGTTATAGTTGATGTCATCTGTTCGTCGACGCTTACCTGACTGTGACTTCACTGGATCGATCTGAAAAGCCTGCATTACCGCTGTATGTTTTTTCATCTCCATTCGAGCTGAATTTCCTTGTATCTGCCTGGCATTAGATGCCCCGTGAATTACCGCGAACTCATGTCCAGCGTCATCTTCCAGCACGTTGTCAGGTCTCGCCTCTCTATTGGCAGCCACTTTCTCGGCCCTTTTCTCCACAAAATCGTTCAAATGCCCAGACTGGGCCAGCTCCTCGAGGTGAGACTTAAGAGCTTTGCAGTGCTCAGTCTTATGTCCTCCCTCTTTGTGAAAAGCGCATTGTTCCTCTTCGAGGGTTCTCCTCCCATCTTCCTGGGCCACTTGATGAAGGGCTCATCTTTGATCTTCACGAGAATTTTATAAATTGGTTCTTTGAAGACGGCGTTGACCGCCTGGAATGCTTTCGACGCATCATTGTTCCCTCCGTTCTTGGAGCCATTTTTGCCCCCGTTCTTTCCTCCTTTCTTCTGGTTCTCAGCTTTGTCACTTCCCTTGGTAGTGAGTTTAGCTCGACCGTTTTCTCCTGTACAGAGGCGGGTGACATCCTCCACTCTAGCGTACTTTTCGATGCGAGCCATTAGGTCGTCAATAGTCATAGCCTCCTTCTTTGTCAGGGACTGGTAAAGATGGGAAGAGCTAGGTAGCCCAATTTTGAAAGAGGCCACTGCCACTTGCTCCGAGCAATCTTCGACCTCGTTGAATAACTCCCAATACCTCTTCACGTAGTCTCGGAGTGTCTCTTGAGGCGTTTTCTTCATTGTCAGTAAAACATCCATCCTTTTGGGATGGGAGCTGCTAGTGATGAACCGGGCCGTAAAGAGCTCGACCAGGGATTTAAAACTTCTGATGGATCAGTGGGGGAGTCTTTCGAACCATTTATGCGCCACATCATGTAGGCTCGAGGGGAAAATACGGCACATCAGTGCATCCCGGTGATTCCAGAGGGTCATGGCCTGCCGGTATTGCCTGACGTGATCGATGGGATTAGTCTTACCGTCATAAATCTTGAACCTTGGAATGGAAAATTTCTTGGGGGCTTCTTCTTCTTCGATTTCCCTCGTGAAGGGTGACTTCATCTGGGTTTTAAGAGCTCGCCTAGCGATTTCTCTGGTCGATCTGGTACCGTGGTGGGCAGGATGTTGGTCCATTTCCCTGCGGACCAGGTTTCGTATGTTCTCGTTGCTGCGAGTAGGGCTCTGGTAGAGGCGAGCTCTTCGCAGCTGCTCGCGGAGGTCGTCGTCTGATTTTCCTTCCTCCATCTTTTGAGATCCTCGCCTGGGGCTCCTTCCTCGGCTGCGAGACTTGCTCGCCTGAGGGCTAGGAGTGCGGTATAGACGTCTCCTGTTATCATGATGGATCTCTCTATCCAGTCTTTCCAGTCTTCTTTTCAGGCGAGCGTTCTCAGCCTCGTGTTTGCGAGAAGACTCCCTTTGCTAGTGGAGCCTTGCCTCGTATGCATCAATCAGTCTGGATATCTATGTGGACCTCGCTGGTCCTTGGCTTTCTTCTGAGTCTGGCCTTTCTAAACGAGCCCTTTGATCTGAACGTCGAACTTCAGACCTAATCCTGCGAGGAGCAGGTGGTTATTGAATATCCCCTGCCTGGGGGGAATTGCTACTGTGACCAGACATCTTAAATTCCTTCCTTGGTGTGGGCTCTTCTCAGGGAAAGATGAACGATTACCACAGACGGTGACAATTGTGTTGACAATTATTATGTAACACAAATAGATAAGAAAAAAACGATCACCAAGTAGGAACAAGGAATGTAAAATGACAATCACACAACAAAGGATGTACGTGGTTCAGCCAATATGTGCCTACGTCCACGGTGGTGCAGTCGATGTTATTTCTATATACTCCGGAGAGTGGTTATAGAGAATACAACTTGTCCTTTTGCCCCGGACCTAGGGTTTTATATATATACATGTACATTTAGGTAAGTGGGGGTGATGGATTTCCCCACGTCTTCCATCTCTCCCTATAACCTCTCTTCATGGGAACGTGGGAAGAGACCGGATCATATTCAGAATAAGAGGTGGGGGACCTGGACTTTGGGCCGCCAGAATTGGGCTACTCGTCCAGGCCCATGGTCTTAATTTTGGGTACCCACAGTATCGTATCTTGTAATTAATTTTTAAATTATGTATCCTTAATTTTTGTATCTTGTATTAAATTAAAAAATAGTAAAATTAAAGTATCCTTAATTTTTGTCGCCATTTTCTTATCTTCCTTTAATGATTAGTTTACATAATTTAGGAAGACACGATTCACTCACAAATAATACAATGGAAGAGGAAAAGCGTTGAATTGTCATTTGTTATTTATAAGTTTGATGATGGAGCGCATGAAGAATATTTGGAGCGGCAATAGCCATGCCCTACACACACACACACACACACACACACACACACACACACACACACATATGTTTTGCACTATAATGACTTTTATTCAAATTAATGCATAGAAATTGAAAAGACCCAACAACACAACACATGTAACATAAGTAAAAAGTACACAAATATTTTTAATGGGAAATATTAAATATGGATCTTGTTTGCTCTCGAAAAAAAAAAAATATAAGGTCTGTTTGGCTATCAATTATAATTTTATTTTTTGTGTTTAAATATAATTTTCATAAGAATTTGTGTTTGACACACTAATTTTTATATATTGAATTATAATATTTTGTATGTTATAATTAAGTTTTTCAGATAAGAGTGAAAGGGAGTTTTTTAAATTTAGTTTTTTATTTTTTAACTCATAATTATTTATTCTTAATGTTTTTATGCATTTATATCTTAATACATAATATACATACATAATACATTAATATGCATATAATTCTAATAAATAAAAATTATATATGCATATGTACACAAAGTCACACACACACACACACACACACACATATATATATATATATATATATATATATAATACATTAAGATTCATATAAAGTCACACATATATACATATATGATGTTTACATATAGTTTTATACATATTGTAAAAGTTGGTGTGATACTGATTTAAATAAATTCGTAAATTTCAATTAAATACTTATTTAATTAGTGTCAATTTTCAAACCAAATTAATTAAAGTCCCAAATAAACATCTAGGTATAGTGGATCATGCCAACACAAAGAAATATGAATTGCTGACTCACATATTTCAGGAAAAATCCTCGAATGGAAAAACCTGTTATTTCACCAATAATACTCACAATGATTACAAGCGAAATCTGCAATGAATTTACCCTAGCATACTCTCATACACTGCAACCTAAATCAACAATGATACAAACTCAGAAGATCCACAAAGGCACGCAGTCCAGGCAGCCTAGAAACACTCACGAGTTCTTCCTTTGACACACAGTCACGCCAGCCCAACACATTCCTCAAGTGACACCTAGATCACCAGTAGGTGATACTCCCTACAAGAGAAACTCTAGCAAAACTGTATCTTGGGTTCCAAAACAATTCACTAAAAGATTGGAATTTTTGTGATTTGAAAATAAAAGGATTTGAACCCTAAATGAAGAAGACAAAGGTAATTTGCTGTCAGCAGTTTTTGCAGAAAGAAATTCGTCAGGTCTTCTTAACGAAAACGGAGTGGATTAACACGTTTTATATAAAAAATTTGAGTCGGCGCGTTGCTCGAACGATCTCACGTGTCGCTTGAACGAGCTTCGCAACATCATCCTGTTGCTCGAACGAGCTCCCTCCATTGCTCGAACGAGACAGGAAAAAAATTATTTCGTAAAAAAACTTCGCTTCAACAATTAGAAAATATTTTAGAAAAATTATCCCAACACTCTAAGTGAACTATTAAGGTGCTTAAACACAACCTTAAAATTTTTTTATCTCGCAGAGGCTTGAATGTTGAAGAACTTTGATATTCGGATCCGTCTTGATGCATGATTGAATTTGAATAAGTCTCTGACGGTTGTAGCGGTATACGACATACTAAAAAGATAACCGGACAATAAAATAATGTCCTTACAAATCTCCCCCTATGTCTATGCCGATACAAAATAAAAACATCTGAGTTATCAAATCTAAATGCCTATACAAATCTCATACCCTCCCATGAATCCAAAACTGAAAAGGTACTAAAGGTGCAAGTATCAAACTTCTCTTCAAAAATCTTTAATATCAAATCTTCAAATCTTTAATCTTTTCTCATCAGGGTGTACAAAATAATGATCTTCAATTTTTTACCTACACACCTGAGACAAAGCAAATACCTTCGTGACGTGTTGAGTTTGAAATGAGATAAACATAACATTAAAACAAATATCAAACCACAAATATCCCCTATAATGTAAAACTCCCCCATAAAATCATAATTCGTTCTCCCCTTTTTATTTGTCCAAAATAGATAAGGAAACGAATAAACAAAACAAACATGGAGTAGTCACGATAACATATGCATAGCAACATGAATCAAACCACTCTCATTCAAATGAGTAACTCAAAAACTTCCACTAACTATTTTTGATTTTTCAATTTTTCAAACAAAAATACAAAAATACTTTTACAAATATCACACACCATGGATTTTCACTAAGACAACCAAATCTGGAAACATAATGAATGGGTGTGAACATATTCGATAGGCAAATCAATGCAATCACGCATAACATATGTGCACGATGAATATGTGTACTCCTAACGAATGAATCTAAAAAACTGTCCTTAGGTGTCGAAAAATGTGAATTTAGACGATATCGTCTTAATCTAATCGACAAATCAAAATCAGACATGATTTTCACACCAATAACGTCTAAAACTATGTAACACTTTTTCATGACTTTTTCAGAATGTGCAAACCCGTTTAATATTCCATCCAAACTTTCTCATAAATAATAATGCTTTTTATTTTTCTTTTGAGGAGATGAAACTAAAATAAATTGGCCCACTTTTGGCATATTTTTCTTTTTATTGTCTTAATATTTTTTTCGGGCACTTTTCAACCTCATTGGTCCTTGGCTTCAATTTTTGTGCCATGTATTTTCTAGGTTCGATTTGAACGGTTGCTTAATCGCAAAGGATAAATGAGTACAATTCGTAGCCCTTTCCCGTTTTTCAAATAAGTCACACAAACTCACGACAACGGTTTTTACATGCACTACTTTCACTGTCAAGTTTTATCGCATTTGGTTCGTTTTAAAGACAAAATTGAGATGAAAACACATCGACCAACATGTGAAAGACAAGAACAATAGTCAAACAAATCCGTGCAAGTGTGCATTAGAGTAACTCATGCGTCAAATATGTAGGTAGTAACAATTAATCACATCTCAATGACTCTAAATATCGTAAAGCACATAAATGATATGATGACGCATATCAAAATACTATCCAAGAGTCACATGGATATGGAGTGAAATTGTGACTTGGTCATCCTAAATGTACTTTCATAGATGGTGCAAAATAAAATACAAAACTTTTTTTGTCTTTTTCCAAAATATTATCAAAATAAAATCTTTTTGTATTTTTTCAGAAATTTTATCAAAAACAAAAATCTAATACAAAAAGCACACATGTCATAACACCATCAAGAAAATATCTCGAAGATCAACTAGTGTATGAGAACAAAGCATGCAAGCAACTATCCATAAGATATTAAATGACGCATCATGTGCAAGCATGTGAGAATCAAATAACGAAGCATTTAGCATCTCCAAAATAGATTTTCTAACCCAAATAGGAGTACAACGACCCATGGGGTTTTTGGGAACTAAGGGAACACTAGACTTCAACTTCCTAGGACTTATTCTAAGATCAAAATAAAAACGCCTAAGATGACCTTTCCTACCACAGTGTTAACATGTGAAAACGTGTGGAACGACACCTATGGATTGACATTTTCTAACGTCCTTGGGATTTATTAACCATTTAAAATAAATAATGATCTTGTCTTTAACACTCGAAATATGAGAATACGACGATCCACTACAATTGCTACCAACACTACTCGAGTCTGTCAAATCATTTTTCAACTCCAAAATTTTTGACTCGAGCAAAGAATTAGACTATTCCAATTTTAGGGACTCCTTCTCTAACTTTTCAATTATTCCTAGAAGGTTATCACGTTCTCCCTCAAAATATGCACACTTCTCCCTAAGAGTCTCTCCACATGCCACAAACTCATTGATTAAAATATTTTTATCCTCTTTGGCACAAACACAAATCCTAGAATTTTTAAAGTCCTCCAATTCATTTTCTAAAAATAAGACTCTATTATCACTCTCCTTTTTGGACAATTCCAAATCTTTAAAGTCATGGTCCAAAGAAAAAAATTTCTCACGATAAAAATCTCTTTGATTTTGAACCGTTTGCAAAAGATCCATTGCGGATATAAAACGATAATTTTTTTTTTCGAAAAATCAATTCTTTTCGTAAACGTTAAATTCAAGCTATTTAAATCATCAAAACTCCCTGACTCGTGTCATTAAAGGGGGGAATCCGATTACATAAGTGGTCCATAAAAAAAATTGCATTTAAAAAAAAAATCAATTTCACACAAATTTTGCGGAAATATGAATTCACAATAAATTAGTGTAACTTGCTCTAATACCAATTTGTAAAAGCTGGTGTGATACTGATTTATATAAATTCGTAAATTCCAATTATATACTTATTTAATCAATGTTAATTTTCAAACCAAATTAATTCAACCCTAAACAAATATCTAGGTGTAGTAGATCATGCTAACACAAATAAATATGAATTGCTGACTCACAGATTTCAGGAAAAATCCCCGAAGGGAAAAACCTATTATTTCACTAATAATACTCACAATGATTACAAGCGAAATCTGCAAAGAATTTACCGCAACAAACTCTCATAGACTGCAACCTAAATCTGCAATGAATCAACCTCGGAAGATCCACAAAGACACGCAATCCAGTCAGCTCAGAAACACCCACGAGTACTCCCTTTGACACACAGTCACGTCAGCCCAGCACCTTCCTCAAGTGGCACATAGATCAATGTAACAACCCGAGGTTTTGGAGTCGAAAATTTATTTATTTTGGGAGGAATAAATAATATTTTATTGGAGAAATGATTAAATTGGCAATTGAGGTCAGAATTTAGAGACGTCAAAAATAGTGTCGAATGTCGATTCTAAGGGTACCATCGTTTTCGGAAGGGTCGAGAAAGTCGAAATGACTGTACTTGGGGTCTATTTAGGTTCCGAAATAATTTAGGATCGTTTGACTCGAATTAAAGTTACCGAGTCATTTAAAGTGTGTATTATCATTTAAAGATGTGTGTCTTGTGGGATAAGGCTTAAAAGCCACGTGAGAAGTCATTCTCACTTAAGAGAAAGAGGAAAACCCTAGAAAGAAAGAGAGTAGAAGAAAGAAGAAGAGAAAGAAGGAGAAAAGGGAGAGAAAGTGGAGATTTCCGGTTTCCACGTGATCTCAAGGAGGATTCAGACCCTACGAACCCGAGGCAAGTGATTAAACCTGCTAAATAATTGTTGTGTACCAATTATTGCATGATTTGTGGATTGATATTTTGGGTTTTAGGTTTAGTTTAACAAAACCTAACTTTTGGGTATAATCTTAGATTTAATGTATAGATCTTGGATTAAATGATAAAAATCAGTTTATAAGTATTCTAGAATGAATATAAATGTTATGAATATGTTTGGGTTGAAGATTTGTGGTTGAATGGAGTTTTATTGGAGTTTTTGAGAAGTTGGAAATGTGTAAAAATGGAGTTGGCCGTAATACCTGTTAGGGCCGGTCGACCGCGTACAAAGGACCGGTCGACCGCGCCTTCAAAGTTGGGCATTCTGTCTTCGAGATTAGGCAAAATTAAGAAACGCGATCGACCGCGGTTTGGTCACCGGTCGACTGGTCCCCTGTTTTGAGTTCAAGTTGAGAATTTAAGTTATCCCCTTCTTCTTTGGGTTTGTATAAATGGACTTCCATAATCAGAGTATCATAAAGGATTAAGTGATTATATAAGGGGATTATAGACCTTAGAGTCAAAAGACGATATATGAGGCTATTTGATAACTGAAAGACTAAAAGTAAATGTCGGAGAGTTTTAGTGATGGATTTTTGAGAAGTGAGAATCTAAAGAGTATATCAATTTGGGGAAAAATCCTCTAAGTATCGAGGTTCGTATTTGTGGAATATAGAATACCGATTGGAGATTTTGGGATTTCTCTAAGTGGGGAAGCCCATTTTTATTTGGGATGTTATTTGGTGATGATAAATAAATTTCACTATCTGAGAATGTGAATAACTTAGAGATGCCGGATCTTAGGATCCAAATCCCAAACGGGATAACTTTAGAAAGGTTCATAAAATGAATTGAACCCTATTACGAATGGAAAATAATAAATGCTATTTGATGGGCATATGGATATAGAAATATCCTTATTGATGATTGATTTGGGAGATATCTCACACAATGAGAAATGTTAATTGAGGAGCAATAAGATATAGAATATCCTTAACTTAAATAGAATTGAGAGACAATTCATACTAGAAGCGACATGAGAGCTTCAAGCGAGAATTAGTATAGGATATACTAAGTGGGGTAAATGTGTGAGTATTGACGGTTAGTGTATCAAGAGAGGGATATACTAAACAATGATGTTAATCAAATTACGCCTAAGAGCGTATAATGATAATAAATATGTTGTTGCAGGTATACCTTATAAAATGGTATATCTTTATTTATGTGGGATGTATGTATACCTTATATGATGGTGTATATACAGGTTAAGCATACCCACTCCTTTCTATCATTGGGAAGTTTCGTGCGTAGAGGGTGAGCATTCTGACTAGAAAAGCAGGATGTGGATATTCCCCAGGTCATAGTCGTCCATTGTGGTCAGCAAATGACATATATATATACATTTATTTATTTTGGGGGTGAGAGGTCGTGGGTATGTGTCGCTCTCACTTGCCGGTTAGAAACTATGACCGCTTCCCGGGACGTTGTGTGCGTGAGTTGATCACGAGGTGGGTGTCGTTGAACCCCACCAGGTTGCCCCAGTTTGCTACGTATATGGGCTGCTGGAAGATGATAGCATGTGAGCCTGCGTCCTTCGAGTTATAGCTCGGTTGGATGATTATTATTTCTTGTGTTTGTATTTGGGTGTCAAGGGCATAATGGACCTCAACGACCTACGTTGCCAGGATTAGTGTATCGGGGGGGTTCCTTGTTTGGATTTCGCCTCGGCGAGACGTCCCACGCATGAACCGCAGTGTAATGTTGGAACTTGAGGATAAGTTTAGTCCTTAATGCTCATAATTATATATATACATATATCACCTATCCCGACAATCGACAGTGCCAGGAGTAGTGTAACGGGGGGGTTCCTTGTTTGGATTTCGCTTCGGCGAGACGTCCCACGCATGAAACGCCGTGTACTGTTGAGAATTGGGAATATTAATTAATTAAAAATTGGATAATAATCATTTGGGTTACATGCATCTTGCATAGAGGGCATAATGAGCCCCGAGGATCGATACGGTCAGGAGTAGTGTAACGGGGGGGGGGGGGGGGGGGGGGGTTCCTTGTTTGGATTTCGCTTCGGCGAGACGTCCCACGCACGAAACGCAGTACCTTGTTGAGAATCGGGAGGAGTTTAGTCCTTAACTCTTGATGCTAATAACTCATCTATAATAATTATATATATGGTTTCATGCCTTATCTGGGCATCACTAGAATATAAATTCTAGTAATTGAGATTGATGGTGTATGTTGATGATGTGGACATGATTGGATCATGTAACTTTATATGTTCAACAAATGAACATTATAAAGATAACTATAACTATTGCATTAAAGATAATGTATATAACTTAAAGTATAGAAATAAATGTAGAATTGGGAGATAGGTTAGATGGTTTCACTTAAATACTTTATTTGGGTTTAAGTTAGAATCCTCTTACCTAATTAGAATCGGACATCCTTTTGGAGACACGTGCATACGCTTAGTGCGCGCTTTAGATGAGAGGTGAGTTGAATTTTATGGAGTGATCGATTCCAACTAAATCATGTAATAATGCATTTATAATTATTATGCATTTTAATACACTTGCTATAAACTGTTTTTCAAAACTCGGGCTCTGACCCGTTTATATTTTCCTCCTCCATGTATATATTGTATTACTTCAGGTGTTCCTCCGCAAGGACGCCTTTGATGTTCCTCCATTCAGGATTTGTGGAGCCGTGGCAGTAGCGGACTGTTGCGGCACTTTGCTTTAGTCGATTCCTATCTATTGTACATCTAGATTAGGATTCAGTTGTATTGAGTTAGTATTCAAGTGTTGTAGATTAGCACTTTCATATTTTATTTATTAGATTATTGTATTGTCTGTTGCCCGACAGCATATTCGGGTATTTAATTGTTGAGATTTTGTTGTACAATGTATTGTACTCTTTTATTATTGGAGCATGCACATTTCACATCATAGTTGGATGTATATTGTTGGTTGTGTGCCTTATTGGTTTTGTTGTTGTGGTTACATAAAAGTTTTAAATTTTTGGCAATTCGCACTTTATGATTCCGGGTAGTTAACCTTATATTCTGGTGTTTAGTTGTTGATGTTGAGACTGTACCATCTGAGATACCTGATTTATCTAGTATAGGGCTGGCCACCCGTTATTATTTGGAGCGGGTTGTCACAATCAACAGTAGGTTATCCTCCCCACAAGAGAAATTCCAGTCAAACTGTATCTTGGGTTCCAAAATAATTAACTAAAAGATTGGGATTTTTGTTAATTGAAAACAAAAGGATTTGGACCCTAAATGAAGAATACAAAGGTAATCTGCTGTTAGCAGTTTTTGTAGAAAGAAATTCGTCAGGTCTTCATAACGAAAACATAGTGGATTAACATGCTTTATATAAAAAAATTAAGTCAGCGTGTCGCTCGAATGATGCTACGTGTCGCTCGGACGAGCTTCACACGACATCACCCTGTCGCTCGAACGAGTTACCTTTGTCGCTCAAATGAGATAGAAAAAAATTAAAATTTTTATTTCGTAAAAAAACCTTGCCTCAACACTTAGAAAAAATTCTTCGGCGAAAAACTCCGCTTCAACACTTAGAAAATATTTTAGAAAAACTATCCCAACAATTTAAGTGAACCGTTAAGGTACTTAAATACAGCCTTACCAAAATTAATCTCGCGGAGGCTTGAATGTTGAAGAACTTTGATATTCAGATTCGTCTTGACGCATGATTGAACTTGAATAAGTCTTCGATGATTGTAGCGGTATACCACATACTAAAAAGAAAACTAGACAATGAAATAATGTCCTTACACATATATAATTAATCTATATAATAATATAAAATATACATATAGTACATATGTATTAAATAATATTATCAATTCATGTATGTATATAATTTTATTATGTATTGTACATACAATATCATAATATATAAATATATATACGCATACATTAGTATGTATGTTTATGTATATATAGTCAAACTCTCCAAAATAACTCATTAAATATACATAAAGAATGCATGATGTATTTATGCATATATGATATATGTATGTATGTATGTATGTATGTATGTATTTTTACATTCATGTATCATGTATGTATAAAATTTTTATGTATGTCTTTCTATATATATAGACACACGCGCGCGCGCACACACACAAATGTATAATATAAATATACAAGTTTGCCAATTTTATCAAGTTTTCAAATAACTGAATTTAAAAACTAGTTTATCAAATGCATACCAATCTTTATAAATACAGAAAATTGATTTTAAAATTGTATTGAAAAAGTGTTTTAAGTGAGTTTTCTCAAACGGGAGCATAGTTTTTATAATAACTAGATATGTAAAATAATTGATATATCATTTCAAAGTTTTGGATGAAAAAGAAAGATGACGAGGCCTTGTAATTTTACATTTTGGTGATTTATGTATATTTACACAGCTGTTGAAGCATACAAATTATACAACTAGTGTAAATTTTACATTATTGTTGGAAATGATTTTAGAGTACTTCATAATTTGAGTATTCTTACTGAGCCGAAAATCCCAACGAGAATTAGGACTAGTAATCTTTGATAGTAGAAGCCGTTTATAATATTAACTTGATATGAGTGGAAGTTAACCCAATTAGTTTGTATAGATTTAAGAATATTCAAAACTTGAATAGCAACCCTACGTGACTTTGAGAACCAAATAAATTCCTTATGTCATTATCAAGTGATGTGGTGTAACACTAAGATCTTGGATTTTGTCATTATTACACAATATTTATTGTAATTGTACATAATTTGGAAGATAATTTGAGAGATATATTTGAAATTGTTATCATTATTTTAAAAAGGACCTACCAAATAAACATATTAAGTGATTTTAGTTTGTATTGCAAGCCCATCAAATGGTTGATACCCAAGCGCATTTTATGGCTTATTTTTAAATAATTTTACGAAATACAAAATAAACTCACTGAATAAAACAAGACGACTTTTTCTTATGGATAGTTTAATTATTTATCTAAGTTCATTTAAAATTTTATTTTATATTTTTATGACTAAGTAAAAATATCAAAAAGTAATGGTTTGATTAATTGGACTTGGGCAGCGTAGGTGTAACACGATTTTTTTTAAATGACAAGGGTAACACAAACTAACTATCAAATTGAGGTAAAAACAAAATAATGATATTTTTTACACATCATATTAAAAACTTGGGTAAAAGTCACAATTTTGGGAGCTTTACTAATTTTGCAACTTTTCAATAAATAATTTGTGAAGTTTTATTATTTTTCAAAGACTTTTATTAACAATGCACTGTCCTTTTTCTAGTATAGATCGAATATAGGTAGGGGTGGCAATTCCTATTTTTGGACCGTGTTTCGGGCTAATACGACACGACACGACACGATAAGACTTTTTAGAACACAAACACGACATGACACGAATTTGTATTTTTTTAGTTTTCATGAACATGACACAAATAGAACACGACACAACACGACACGAATTACATGATTTCTTAAATTTTACACTAAATTAAACATAAATAGACACGATGATCCAAATAAAAACACGATTAACACGACAAGACACCATAACACGACTAACTCGGCTCATAATTTTGACACTAACACGAACATGAACACGACACGACACGACTTCGTGTTAAAAAATACGAACACGACACGAACACGACAAGCCATGTTAATTTTGGGTCAATATCGTGCTGTGTTTAAAATTGTCACCCTTAAACATAGCACTGTACAAATTTGTTTTCTAAATAAACAAATGAGATTTAACATTGCTTAATTCATTATGCATCATTTGTTATGTACTATAGATATTGAACACAATATAATATATAAAAAATTAAAACAAACCTCATCATTTGACGTGGTAACTAGTGCTTCAAGTTCACACGACTAATGCCACTAATATCAATATTAAGACATAATTAATACATATGGGATAGTTGATACTTTTTTTTACTATTTTAATTTTTTTAGTGGTGGTTTTGGGATTTTTGTTATTATGGTTTTTCTTACAAGAATTATCTTTTAAAAAATGGATTTAGAGTTCACAAACTAATCTTATATAATAAAAATAATAACACTATATTAAAAACTTGTAAACAAATATTGAATAATATTAAGTATTAGAGCAGGGTCATTAATATAACTACGAGCAGAGTTAAATGTGTATTGATTAGTTAGAATAGTTAGAACTGTTGATTTCTTTTTCTATTAAGTTAGTTAGCAACCAAGTAAACTGTTAGATATATTAGTTTATGTAAATATATGTGTTGTGCTTGTAATCAGATTATCTCTAATGAAATGAAATTCTTTCTCTCCACTTTCGTTTGAAAGTTTCATACTATTTTTTGAGTTATTGTACATATTCTCTTCTTAATCCTTTATTTTACTTCAACAGTTATCAAGTTTTTAATGGCGTCAGAGCTTAGACCAAACTAATGTTCTTGATTCGGGTTAAATCTTTCGCTATATATATTTGAGAAAGAAAAACCCAGAGTTATACAAAGTTACTTATATCTTATGTCAAACATAAAAAATCACCTTTTTACCAGATTTTACCTTGATTTAATTTAGTGTGCGCAAAAGTGAGTCCAAATTAAAAATGCCAAACCGTATAAACAAACAAACCCAAATAGAAGAAGATTACGAAAAAATTCCTTTCGGATGAAACCTAGATTTCAGCACTGTTAAAGATTTTGATAGACACTAGACGGCTTACAGACTACTTAGAGCTCCACTAAGTATAGCGCGCAGTTCTTAAAATCTTCAACATATACGGCACAGTTCAACACCCTCCATAGGAAGAAGCTATTCCGTCGGTATCCACTGATCAACCTCAAGAATCTTCAGTTATTTTCTTCTTTTTGAACTTGAAATATGTTCTTATTAATTTGCAAAAGTCATCCTTAAAAACCCAAGGGGTTTAGATGAAAAAAATGAGTTTGATCACAAAAAGAACTCTAAAAAGGCTTGAAAAAAAGTCTAATCCCGCATCTCTATTTATAGTGAAAGTAGTTGCAAATAGATAGGCATTAGATATTTGCAGAGATATGTTTAAAAAAAATAAAAAACTCACGCACTCGTTTGAACAGCCTAGTATCTCATTCGAACGTGGTACCTCTTCTTATTAGAACTCGTTTCCAACAAAATTTCAAAGGACATTCCAGAGCGTACCCAAAATGCGACGTTCCAGATTTCTCTCAAATGTGGAAACTCGTTCTAAGGATATGCATAATCTAGTTCTAACGAGTTAGTAGAATTTCAAAAAATCTTTTAAAAATAATTTTACAACATTTTGAAAACTTTTTAAAGGAAAACGTTTTTCCCTTGGATAATTGAAGTCTTTTACAAAACCACCTTGTAAATCTTCTAAATGATGTTGAGGCAAATGATCTTCAATCTTCCAAAATGACAACAACTTCTCCTCTTTGAGTACATGGAAGTAGTCATGAAGATGTAGTGGGGTGTAATGGGATAAGACAAATAAAAATAAAATGAGCAATTATAAAACTTGTTCTTACAATATGAAAATGATATAAAGTTTTGATTGAATCCTTTCTTTTCACAAATAAAATTCTCGAGTTTTTAGAATGCGATTGTTTTAATTTCTTAGTCTATAATGGATTCTTGCAATCTGATAAAGTCATAATTACAGAAATTTCTAAAGCACAAAGTAGTTGAATTGTTCTTGGTGAAATCTTTACGTAACCAAGCACAAAGTAATCATTCACTACTAAACAATTTTTTGTTCAAAGTATTAAGCATTTTTGTAGAAATAATGGGATCTATACAAATTAAAGGCCTCCTAGGCTTGTTAAATGTTCTATTAGAAGAACAAACCTAAAGTAAATGGAAATTTCAATTTGAATATGTTTTGAAAGGATTTGGATTATTTGGTCACTTTGATGGATCTTATCTATGTCCATTAAAGTATTTAGTGATTGAAGAAGGTATTCTAGAGATGTTAATTATGATTAAAAATCTTGGATTCAAGAAGATAATGCTTTATTGGGAGTTTTGATTGAAACTTTACATGTTGATGTCAAGAAGAATATTCTTAGGAGTCAAACTGCTCATGAAGTTTGGTTACAATTGCAAGATAGGTTTGTTGTAGTTTTTGGTGCTAGATTAAATAATACCAAGGATGGATTTTACACAATGAAGAAAGGAAGTAATTCGAGTGATAAATTCCTTTTAAGAGTCAAATAATTAAGGATCAATTAGTTAGTACTAGAAAAATCATTAAAGATTCGTATGTAGTTATAATCGTATTAAATGGATTACCCTATGAATTTGATGTCATCAAGTTTGTAATTATTAATAGATAAAAGGATGTAAACTCTTAAGGAGTTAAAGTTGTCAATTGCTTGGTACAAAAGGAGCTTTAAAGAATTAAGTGAACATTCTCAGTCAATCTTTTACTGGATTGATGGCTTCATCTACTTGTGAAATGGATTTAGTTCATGAACTATATCTTCTCAAATTCCTATTCAAACCTATCAAATGTACTCTCAAGTAACTATACCCTCTCAATTTGTTAATAATAGACAATAAAATTTTTGTAATCAATTTCATGGAGGTTTTTTTGATGGAAATAATTTTGGTGCTTTTTATGGATGAGGAAGATATAGAGGGGGCAATAAAAATAATAATAGAAACAATTATAACATGAACTACAATGGAGGGAGAGGTGGTAATAATGGAGGTTATAATAGATGATTTAATTTCAACACCTCTAACATTCTTGAGTGTCAAATTTGCAGCAAAAGAGGGCACAATGCTGTCAATTGTTTCTATAGAGTTCCTGATTAGAAGTATCATTGAGTGTCAAATATGTGGAAAGAAGTGAATGTTTCTCTATATTGTTATAATAAAGACAATTTTATTTATCAAGGCAACTTTTCACTAAATATTGCTAGTTTGACTTCTCAAACTCAAGGAGTGAATGCCTTTTGATGATTTTATTTTAGGATTGCTGATAGTAGAGCATCCCAACACACGACTAATGATTTAAACACCATTACTCAAACAATACCATATGACTCCAAATAGGAAGTTACAATTGGTCATGGTAAAGGTTTGAAAATCATACATTTAGGACAAGATATTATGGTATTGTGGGCCCTGGGAGCGGGCCTGGTGCCATCGTTGTGCCTAGGGGGAGCTCTGGTGCAATAGTGGATGCGAGAGTTCTTGCCTCTAATTTCGTCGCGTTCCCCCGAGGTCGATTTATTGATTCAAGGTTTGGTTTCAATGATTTGTCCTTGGATGTAGCGACAAGGTACATAAAAATGTAGATAAGTGCTTAAGTTGGAAAATGGTATCAATGAAAGGTATAAAAATGTCACTTCAACCAATACAGATACACAATATTTATTTGTGCATGACTCCGTGATTTTTAGTATCTAAAGACTGGTCATTAATAAGTAGTTAAGTGTGTGAGAAAGCTTGACTTGTCTAATGGGTGGTCATCAGTATGTATATAACGGTGTGAGGGAGCTCGACTTTTGAGATCATTTGAAATATAATTCGATTTTATGAAGGAGAGATATAAAGGTGAGAGATGGGTGCATTTCTACTGTGATTAGTGTATAAGTATTTGCATGTATTTATGTAGGAATATATTTGGGAGTACCCCTCTTGAGATAGTTTGATATCTCATTTGTAGTAACTGAAAGATTAGAGATACATGCATCTTTATGGATACAATATATCAATAGATATATTGTTGAGGCTCGAACTCACATGAAGGACTCAATATTGTGCTTATGTACCCAAGAGGACTTGGGATCAAAGTCTACATGGTTCGGTTGTATAGTTAGTATATGCATTTGAGCATTTATATATGTATATTTATGAGATCACACCTTGAGATAGTTTGATATCTCGTTTAAACTGGATAAAAATTAAAGATGGATGCATATCGGTGAAACAGTATGTCGAGGGACATATTGTCGAGGCTCGAGATCATGAGAAGGATTCGATATTCCACATACGTACCCAAAGGGACTTGGGATCAAATCCAGCATAGTTCACATAAAAACGGGTTGGATAATATATACCGGTAGGAGTAGAGGTGGAGATATCCCTAGGAGATAATACGCCAAGAGATGTATTATGAAGCTTGGGCTTCATGAGTTTAGCTCAATATAGAGTCTACGTACCCAAGGATATTTGGGATCAAAGCTAAAGTAGTTCACTCAAACGGGTTGGATAATATATTGGGGGTAGGATTAGATACAGAGATATCCCTAGGAGATAATACGTTGAGAGACATATTATGAGGCTTGGGATTCATGAGTTTGACTCGATATAGAGCCTACGTACCCAAGGAGACTTGGGATCGAAGCCAACATAATTGTAATAAATGAGTTTATTTACATGTGTAAACTATGGGATATCGGCTATACAAGTACAACAGTGCGGTGTTTATGGAGCCTAGTCCTTAATATAGCATTTCGATTCTATTGGATTGATATATGTATATGTTAATTTAATACGTTGATCAAATGCATATGTTTGAAAAGTATTAAAATAAAAACACATATTTGGGGTGCTATACAGAGACGAGCTTTGTTCACTCAGAGAAGTGGCGAGTTTAGCCGAATTTTAGACTTTTGCCTACAATGTTCCGCATTGAACACAACTCAATGGCACTCTCTTGAGAACATGTTTTAAAACTTATATTCTAATGTTTGTATTTTGGAATTTTGGCATTTGATTTGTATTATTTAGCATATGAGTAAGTCAATTTATGACACATGTGGAGGTGATGGTTTAAAAACTAGGCTTAAACAAACATAAACAGTGTAAAATGTACATGTGAGAGATGGGTGCATCTCTGCTGTGATTAGTATATATGTGTTTGAACTTTCGTATATAGTGATATGTTTTGGAGGTGCTGTCTTAAGATAGTTTGATATCTTGTTTGAACTGGATAAATACTAGAGATGGATGCATCTGGATGAAATAATTTGTCGAGAGACATATTATCGAGGCTCGAGATCACGAAAAGGATTTGGTATTGTTCCTATGTTCCCAAGTGGACTTGGGATCAAAGCCTACATAGTTCGGTTATAACACGTGATGTGTGTCCAACTATAGAACTTGGCTTGGGAGGGGGAGGGCTAGTGTATGGAATATCTGAATGAGAGTGAATTTGATTATGTATGATATTGTCATATAACCTTATAATATCTAAGTGATTACTACCCATAAGGTATTGTCCTGTAGACTAGTTTAGGGGTGTAGTACTTGGAGGGGTTGGGATACAAAAGGGGGAGCTTGCATCAAGGACATAATGTCTATTGTTGAGAAGCATAACAGAACACCATATCTTGGTTTTGTGATGGGCCAGGAGAAGTCGGGGGAATTCAGGACTGGGGATATATGCATCCGTAGTAGATAATACACCAAAAGACGTATTATAAGGATCGATCCTCATGAGTTTAGCTCAGTATTATGCCTACATACCCAAAGAGACTCGGTATCAAAGCCAACATAATTCCAATAAAAAACGAGGTTGATATATATATATATATCTGTGTGTGTGTGTATGTAGGACTAGAGACAAAGGCATCCTTAAGAGATAATACGGTGAGAGTTGTATTATGAGGCTTGGGATTCATAAGCTTACCTTGGTATAATGCCTAAGAATCAAAGACAACATAGTTCACTCGTAACGTGATATATTTACATGTGTAAGCAATGGAATTTGGGTATATAAGGTACATCAGTGCAATATTTATGTATCCTAGTATTTAATATTACATTTCCATTGTGTTAGATTGATATATTTATATGTTAAAATAATATGTTGATTAAATGAAGATATTTGAAAAGTATCGAAATGAAAACACATTTGGAGTGTCATGTAGAGACAGGCTTTGTTCTCTCGGAGAAGTAGTGAGTGTAATCGAATTTTTGATTTCGTCTTGCTAGGTTTTGCATTGAATGAAACTCAATGGCACCCTCTTAAGAACATATTTTGAAAGGTATGTTGTCATGTTTGTATTTTGGAATCATGAAATTTGCTTTGTATTATTTATAGCATATGACTATGTTAATTCGGGACACAAACAAAGGTGTTGGGTTAAGAAGTAGGCTTAAACAGATATAATCCTTGTAAATTGCACACCAATCCCCTAAACGATGGCCGAGCTAGAAATGATATTTATTCGCGCGGCTAAAAGTTAACTTTTTGCCTTGGGGAAAGCCTAGCTTTTTGGTGGTTTTCTGTCGGGCAGAGCTTCATCTAAAAGTGTTTACTTTTGTGTAACTTTTATAGGGTTTCAACTCTATTTTTAATATTTAGAAAACTAGTATGAAGTACAAAGGTCTTTTTGGGGAAATTCTGCTGAAGTACGGGCTTTTCCTTTTGAAAAAGTGACTTTTTTGAAGTACGAGTCCTTCTAGACTTTTCAGAAAACAAGTTCGAAGCACTCGAATTTAAGAAAGTTGAAAAACCAAATCAAAGTTGGGTTTTGGATCCATTTTAAAGGTTGGTGTTTACCCCTATTTATAGGGGTTTTCGATTTGGGTTTGGCCAATCAATTAAAGGTTTTTAGTCGTTTATTTTTTATCAACATCTGAGAAAAGATTTGAATAAGATTTGGTTGTCAGAACCTTCGGCCAACCGGCTAAAGCCTTTGGACGACCGTCTATCCTTGGAGAGGCCTTTAGACGATTGGCTAAAGTCATCAGAGGGGCTGTTTATTGGTTATTGGATTTTTAGGTTTTTGGTATATGTACTTTGGCCTTATATACTTTGGTCTTTGGTGTTTTTGACGACATAAACTATTGTGTAGGTTTCGAAAGTAGTTTTTTCCTTAGATTTCTTTCAGGGTTCATGCCCGGGATTTTTTGGGAGAGGATGAAGTATCCCCAAACCTTGATTGCAAATTAAGGTGTCCCCAAAATACTCTATCTAATTTGTTACAAGTAAAAAAGTTCTTCATGTTCTTGAATTATATGAAAATTTTCAATCCTTATACAAATTATGTAAGGATAATAATTATTGCGTGATACTTGATGAAAGTCCTATTATTGTTCAGGACAAGGTAACAAGGAAGGTAGGGTTTACGGGAAAAAGTAGTAAAGGATTTTATCCCTTTCCAAAGACTTTACCAGTTCATGATAAGACTCTTACATATCATTCTAATCTTTATGCCTCTTTCTTGAGTCAAGTAATCAAAGATTCAATATGGCATCAAAGATTGGGGCATCCCACTAATGAAAATGTGTCAAAATGCTTAGTGAATCTCAAATAAAGATTGACTCATGATTTCAGTCCTCATGTTTGTTCATCTTTCCTTTAACGAAAACTGAGTGAATGCCTTTCTCTTTATCTTTTAATTGGTCTCAAATACATTCTAATAAAATTCATGCAGATGTATGGGGTCCCTCTCCTTGGAAATCAATAGATGGGTTTAGATACTATTTGGATATGACTGATAATTGTACAAGTTTTTTTAGTTGTATCCATTGGTGAATAAATTAGACACTTTTAATGTTGTTCCAAAATTCATTGTTTTTCTTAAAAATCAATTTCATGCTCACATTAAAATCTTTCAATCTGTTGGTGGCGGTGAATTCTGTAGTCATGCATTTGATAAATTCAACTCTTTTCTAGGTTTTCTTCGACATATTCCTTATCCTCACACTCCTCAACAAAATTGATTGGTTTAAAGAAAGAATAGACACATAATTGTAACTCTAACCTCTTTATTATCTGCTGTCATCTTCCTTCTCAGTTTTGGTATCATGTTGTAGCTTATTCTACTTTTATTATTAATAAAATTCCATGCCATGACTTAAACATGAAATCTCCCCATTTTCTATTATTTCACAAGTGACTTGATATCATATCTCTTAGAATCTTTGGGAGTGTTATGTACCCATACTTAAGACCCTATAATAAAAAAAAATTTGAACCAATAACCACTCAATGTACCTTTCTTTGATACTTTTTTGGCTATAACAAAAAATATTTGCATTTTTGGTTATTTGTGCTTTGGCTCTATATACTTTTGTCTTTGTTGTTTTTGACACCATAAACTTTAGTATAGGTTTCGAAAGTAGGTTTTTCTCGAGGTTTCTTCTGGGTTTCGTGTCTGGAGTTTATTTGGGATTTGACGAAGCATACTGAAACCTTGATTGCAAATCAAGGTGTATATGGCTACTCTATCTAATTTGTTACAGCTAAAACAAGTTCTTCATGTTCTTTAATTAGATGAAAATTTACTATCCTCGTAGTAAGGATAATAATAATTGTTGTGTGATACTTGATGAACATTATTTTTTGCTGCAGAATAAGGTAACAAAGAAGGAAGTGTTTTAGGGAAGAAGTAGTAGAGGGTGTATCCCTTTCCAAAGACTTTTCCAGTTCATGATAAGACTCATACATCTCATTCCAATCTTCATGTTGCTTTCTTAGATCAAGTGATTAAAGCTTTAGTATGTCATCTAACATTGGGGCATCCCACTAATAAAATTGTGTAAAAAATGTTTAGTGAGTCTAAAATAAAGATGACTCCTGATTCTGGTCTTCGTATTTGTTCAGCATTCTTACAAGGAAAAATGAGTATAATTCCTTTCTCTTTGTCTTCTAATAGGTATCAAATTCCTTTTAATAAAATTCATGCAGATATATGGGATCCCTCTCCTTGTAAATCAATAGATAGATTTAGATTCTATTTAGTTATTACTGATTATTGTACAAGATTTCTTTGGTTGTATACAATTGTGAATAAATAATACACTTTTAATTTCTTTTAGAAATTCATTACTTTTGTTAAAAATCAATTTCATGCTCACATCAAATCTTTCAGTTTGATGGTGGTGGTGAATTCTGTAGTCATGCATTTTATAAATTCGTCTCTTCTCTAGGTTTTATTCATCAAGTTTCTTATCTTCACATTACTAAAAAAATGGATTAGTTGAAACAAATAATAGACACATAATTGAAACTGCAATCTCTTTATTACCTGTAGCTCATCTTCCTTCTCAATTTTGGTATCATGTTGTAGCTTATTCTGCTTTTCTTTTTAATAAAAATTCTATACCATGTCTTAAACATGAAATCTCCCCACTTTCTATTGTTAAATCTTTTATAACCTTTAGGAATTCTATATATTTACATATACTTAAGACCTCATAACAAAAATAAACTCGAACCAAGAACCACTCAATGTACCTTTGTTGGATATTCTTTTAGCTATAGGAAGCTATTTGTTATCATAAAGACAAAAATGAATTGTACTTATGAAGAAAAGTTGTTCATGATGAATTTATTTTTCCTTTTCACAAAATCAATTCTTTATTATCTAGTCCTTCCATTAGTAGTACTACCTCTTAATTTACTCATCCATAAGTTTTTATCCGCTCTACATTTTCTTTTCCATCGACAACCTTTACTATTAATTCTTCATCAATACAACTTTCTACAACTCTATTACCTGTCCCATCTGAAAGCCAACCGAGAGTTGCATTGCCTTGATCTCTTACAACAAACTATAGCAATTAGTCTCTTACTATGCCATCATATATAAATTCTGATAATGTGAAGAATGTAACGATAATAATGGCACTATTAGTTATATAGAGGATAATGTTCAATCTTCTCAAAAATCAACTGGTGATGATATGGCTGCTATAGAGAATGGTGTTCAGTCCTGTCATCCTATTATGAAAAGATCTATTGATGTTACTAACAAAAGGAGATTATTTTAAGACTTTCATTGCTATGATGCTACTATAATATTAGAGTTTAAGAAGTGAGATGAACCTTCCTATTTATGGTTTCTTCGCATTATGCATAATGGATGGTTAATTTAAATGAAGAAATGAAGTCTTTACAACTTCAAGGAACATGGAAATTGGTTCCTAAACCACTTAATTATAATGTAGTGGGATGTAAGTTGATTTATAAAATCAAAAGACACTCTAATATAACTATAGCTAAATATAAAGCAAGTCTTGTTACCCAAGGTTTTAGTCCAGAGAAAGGGATTTATTATGATAAAATTTTAGTCTTGTGGTAAGGCATAGTACTGGTAGTCTTGTCCTAAATTTGGCAGCCTCATTCAAATGGGAGCTAAGACAACTTGATGTCAAGAATTATTTTTGCATGGAAAATTAGAAGAGGGAGTTTTTATGATATAACCTCCTAGATATGAACATCTTGAACATCCCTTATTTGCGTGTAATCTATCAAAATCATTGTATGGATTAAAACAAGCTCCTAGAGCTTAGAAAGGCAAATTCAGCTACTATCTACCAATTCTTGGTTTTAAATTATCTAAATTAGATCCAAGTATCTTCATTATAAATATTAATACTGCTATTATCATCTTGTTGTTTTATGTTGATGATATCATATTAACAGGGTCAAATAATGAGTTGATGTAGCAAGTTATTGATAATTTAACTTCAATATTTGATATGAAAGACATGAAGAAGATTACTTACTTTTTGGGCTTACAAATTACATACAATACTTATGGAAGTTTATTTATTATTTAGTAGACGCATGTTAAGGATTTTCTTGTGAGGTATCTATGGAAACTTCCACATTATGCACTACTCTTTGTAGACCTAATCACTATGTAATGAAAATGAAAATGTAATTTTTTTATTATTATATAAATTGACTATATTCCCGCGTCAAAACATTAAGTCTATGCAGTCACATAGGCTCGATTCATTATAAGTGAGGCGCATTCAAGATTAGGTTAGATGAACCTTCAAGATTGAAGATTGAAGATCATGCATCGTCGCTCATGTGAAGAATTCCGTTGCCGTTCATTCACATTTGAAGTGAAGACTATGTCCTTTTTTTTATAGATTGTGGCTAAAACACACACACACACACACACACACACACACACACACACAAAATATGTTTTTTTAAAAGTGTATAAGGATGATAAATGTTGTTGGAGCACGTGTTTAAATATCTTTGAAAATATCTCAAAACATTTTAGAATTTTTTTTAGGGAATGGTCAAACTCTGGTTGACTTTTAACGCCTTTTATGGTCTTATTGTAGAGGCCCATGCGAACGGCTATGTTGTTGCCTGTTCGAACGATCCATGCAAATGGTCCAATTTTGTGCCCGTTTGAACGACTTGTTCTTAATGCCCATACATGATTATATCATGCGAACAATAAGATCTAACCTTGCAACGATAGCGTTATTTTTTGAAAAAAAATCTATTTAAAGGCTCATTTACCTTCCATTTTTAAGCATGAAAACCTCATAATCAAATACATATCCAAGAGGATTTTCGAGGTTAAGAGCATTATTCTTCTGGCTCTCTTTCCAAATTCACTTTTCCATCCCATTTTGTTAAAACATAAATCTATACTTAATCTCTGCTTTTGAGAGAAAATTGAAAGTGTTTTGGTTTAAATTTCACATAGATTTTCAGTTTAAATCTATCTACCTTTGAATTATATGATATATTAATCCTAGATCTTATAGAGGAGGCATTGCGGATTATTGTACAATTTAGAGTGCTGCGTGATTCCAAGGAGAGGAGTGGTGTTTCTCATTCTCTTTGTGGAGGTCAAAGTGGATTTCTGTTTATCTGTGGGGGTAAAGTTTGAAGTTCATAGGTAACTACTCATGAGTGCATGAGTGAGAGGTATCTTCATTGTTTGTATAAAACTCTTTTTAAGTAAATAAAAATTGGATTGGGTCTGAGGTTTTTTTGCCCCTAGGTGGGGTTTTCCTTGTAAATCTATCTTGTGGAATGCTTGTGATTATTATTCTTTCAATTAAATAATTTGATCACACACTACACATAGATCACATCTAGATCTAGTGTAATTGTTAAATTGGAATTAGGTTGTGATTTTTAGGTATTCCTTCTAGATTCACCTAATTACAATATTGTGTGAGTTAATCAAGTAAAACTGATTAAAATTGTGTTGAATTAACTGGATTTGCAAGCATAATTGATTGAAATTAAAAAACTGGTCATAAGTTATCTTCAAACCTATTTACCACCCTCTAGTTTGCTGTTGATGTTTACATAGTGCACAAAACATGCTTTCTTAATTGGTATGAGAGCATATTACAAAAATTCTCAATTAATATTAGAGCTAAGTGCTCATTCGAATTTCATTAGTGTGATTGAGTACATCCTTGTCTTGTTGTGTTTTTTTTTTCTCATCAACATTGTTTTCTTGTTGCTTGTTTATTGTGACTATGGGTGCTATGACACTAGATTTTGATGTACCTTATAGTATTAATTTTTGTGATGCTAGAACTATGATTTTGAGTAAATGTGAGAGGACATATCAATTGAAAGCCCAATTTGATAAGAATGTGGTGAAATCATATCTTTCTCGAAATAAATAGAAATCTATTAATGTTGATTTAATGAACGTGATGAAATTTAAAATGTCAACACTTAAGCAAAAGAGAGTTAAATGTTCAACTTCTCAAAATAAACAATTTTAATGTTAAATTTTTTAATCAAGTCAAATTCCAGGAACAATAAAATGAATCTTTTAAATAATTTGAAATGACTAGTCAAGTTTCAAGTGAAAAATTAAAGTTGATTGAAAATTAGAAGGGTGCATTATTGGAATTGAGTTGTGAATTTAAAAAGGAAAATAGATCTTTGAGGCTATAAATTTCTTGTTTAAAAAGTTTTACAAGTTTAATGAATGTTGATTTCAGAAAACTTAAAATTCTGGAAGGTAAGAAAAATGATTTGACAATTGAACTTGAAAAAGTGAAATAATAACTTGTTATATGTGAAGTTTTTAAAATAGAACTTGAGGTAAGATTTGAGTCTTTGAAAAATGAATTTGACTTATTCAAAAGTTTGAAAAACAACTCATCTTTTTCTCAAGTTGTAACATCGAGTGTTTGTTCATCACATGATTCAAAGAAATCTGAGTCATTAATTTTAATGAAAAATGAGAAAAATAAAATGTGAAAGAAGAGTATGGATCTGAAAAAGAAAAAGGGGGTTGATAAAAAAAGTGTTGAAGGATCATCCAAATCATTCTATTGAACATTTTGTCACAAAGGGACATGTAGAATCATTTCATTTTAAATTAAAAGTTGAAAAGAAAATGTGATTCTAGTTCCTTGTGTTCTGAAAGGAAAGGTGAGTTTGCTCCCGAAGATGTCTTTGATAGGAAGAAGTTTGTTAGACATAACGTTGATAATTTGAAAACTTTTCCATATTTTCCATCGCATTTTCATAGTAGAAGAGTTGAGACGAGAGCTTAGAAAGTTGGTACGGGATGCTCGTTTTGTGGTAAATTAAACCATACTTGCCATTTATATTGCAAATGAAAGAAACATGAAATAAGTGATTTGAAACCTTAAGAGATGAGAAAGAGGGTTTTCGATTGTACTTTAATTTATGTACAAGGCCATTCAAATCAAGTTTATAAACACTTGAGATGGGGAAACAATAGGTTCATTGAAAATAATAGATAATTGTTTCGTAGAGATCCGATTGATGAGCTTAGAGGTGAACTAGGAGAGTTGACAAGAATGATGAGTTACTTTTTTCAAAATAGAGGTGAGGCTAGAAGAGAGTTTCCTAGACCAAAACTTGGAAAACAAACTCAAATTCCAAGGACTAGGCATAAGAATCCTAGGAGGAATGGGAGATGAATTCTAAAAGTTATTGGTGAAGTGAATAAGAATGATCCTAGAGTCAAGGTTGACTCGATAGGAGACAAAAAGAAGATTGATATGAGAGAAGTTAAGTTTGAATATCCCAATGATATGGGGGATGCATCACCCATCGCTACCTATGTAGGTAGTTTGTTTAGGATGACTAGGTGCCGTAGGTTTCCATTCCTAGTTCATTATTGATTTGTGGAGGAAACAAATCTTCTTGGATGTGTGGTTTCAATTGTTATCTCATTTCATGATTTTGATGATATTTTCATGAATATGTGAATATTTCATGGATTTTATTTCTACGCTATGTTTTCTTATCTAAACACGATTTTTCTCAAAATTCATGCATCATTCTTACACAAAAAAAATCAAAAATATTTTATGTTTATTCTTTTTGTTATATATGTGGTTGACTCTTTGATTCATTATGACTTCATGATTGATTTAACTTGAATGATAATTAAAAAGTGAATTCTAAACCATTTGGTATATATTATTTTATCAATTCAACTGTTTAGTTTAATGCCAAATTTGTTGAGATCTATGGTACTTGATTTCACACTACTTGCACATGCATATCACTTGTTGCAAATGATGTTTTTCATGTTGATCTCTCTTAATGTGTTTAATTTGATCATAATCAAATCTTTGAGATCTTATTGGTGTTTTGTTGGCCCATAAGTTAGATTTTGTGTGTTTCATACTATGAAGGAGTTGAAAAATGAATATTTTCAAAATCACTGATAAGGGCTACCGCTAGAGTCGTTACAACCATTTTGAATATTTAAATATTTTTGTGTATGTGACATCTAGGCGTGTGAAAAGACAATCGATGGCTAATGCCAAAATATGTTGAAAAAGAGCCAAAAGTCAGGAGCATGAACCGACATGAAAAATAAATTAGGGCTAAGCATTTCAAAAAAGAAATTCGATTTTAGATGTCATTTTAAAAGAATTTTATCAACATTATTGGGGGATTTAATGGCTTGAAACTATCATTTTGAGTTCAGAATGATATTGGTGCAATGGTTGTCTTTTAAGCATTGTTTGCAATGTTTGCATGATTTGATTATGTGTATTCATGTTGACTATGTTTTCTTTATTGTCACATGAATCATACCTTAATTAACTTTACAAAGTTGCAAAACATGTCATGATAAGAATTTTATGCCTTTAATGTTGAATTTATTGAATATGAGTTAAATGTTCTCTTAATACATGTTTTTAATCAAGATTTAAATGAAATCCTTATGTCAAATCAATGAATTACGAGTTGCGTAATCACAATCACACCTTTACGTAATTTTTACTTTCATTTGTATATGCGTGTGTGAGTTGTTATTTTTTGAAATTTTACTGCATTTTATCCCAAATTGGTGTTTTAAAGTCAAATCGAGTAATTTTACATGTATTAGCATTCATTCATGTCATCGAGATTTAGAGTGTTGGTATTTAGGAGGTTATAATAAGAATTTATGGAGTTTTGAGATTATTTGTGATATCACCTACTTTTTGTATGAATGACTTCATTTGGTGTCCGTTCGCATGGATCTGTATGCACGACGCATATTTGGGGGCATGCGCACGATGCTCTATTTTTTGGATACAATGTTTTGATTTCTATGCAGCTTCTGTCATGTTGGTACAGTTATTCCTTCATATATTTCTGATCTATATCCATGTTCACATGCTCATATGTCTATATTACATGATTTCATGATCTATATCCATGTTCACATGCTCATATGTTCTCATATGATCATTTGATATCTTTTTGTGATACTTACTCTCTTATCATGCATCATATTCCATGCTTTTATATGCTTCATATACCATGCTTTGTCATGTTCTTAATGATTTTCTTTTTGCATTCATATCTTTAGGGGGATTTTATGTGGTATTGAGGAGAGATATATTCTCGTTCTTATAATTTTTGAAATGTGATTGTCTTGAGTATGTTGTTTCCCATGCTACAAAAAGTGAATTTTCATGAAAACTCATTTCATCTTTCTATCATGTTGATCTTGTGTAATGTTATCATTAGATATCACTTGATTGTGGATATATTATCACCCTACTTATTCATTGTTGCTAGCATGTTGTCTTGTTCTCTTATTCAATTAGAATCACACATGTATTTTTCAATTGATATCTGTAATACCTCGTATTTATGTGTATTACAATTTAATTAATTGGGTAATTAAATAGAAAATACGTTTTAATTTAAATTACATGAGTAGAGTATTTAATGATAATTATGATTATTAAGATAATAAATAATAATTGTGATTATTAATTATTAATCGAGAGATAGACACTGATTAATATTATGATAAAAATTTACTAAGTGTGAGTAGTAAATGTTGATAGTTAATTTGTACGACATAGCGAGAGATATGGAAGTACTTGATTACACCTCAACCGAGTGTCGCGTGTAGACTAAATTGAGGATGAGATAAGAAATTTATTTTTAGTGACTCAAATGATGATTTATAGGTCACAATTTATTCCGAATGGGTCGAATTAGTCAAAATAGTATACCCGGGGTACTAGTCGGGTACCGGGGCATTTTGGGTTAAACCTGGACCGTACGGGGGCGTTTTAGTCTTTTAGCATATGTGGGTAAGGAGACCTACGGATTTTGGAGTGTTTTATCAGTTGATAAAAAGAGAGGTTAAGGTTAGAAACCTCATAACATAAAGGAAAGCCATTAGAGAGAGAAGAGATATTATTCTCAAAGCTTAAGGAAGAATTGGTGAAGGATTCAAAGGATTCTTGCACTACAAACTAGTTGGGAAGGAAGATTGGAGGAGAAAGACAATCAGTAACCAACAATAATCATGAAATCAGATAATATCTGAACAAGGCAAGTGGTTATTTGCAAATTATTTTGAGTTATAATATCCATGCGTAGGATTTTCAAATAATTGATTTTGACGAATATTCTTGGAGAAAAATAATTGATTAATTGCATGTTTGGGTAGGAATCACATGTAGTTAAATTTATATCTAAAGAGGATTGAGAATTAGAGAAATAATGATGGTTAAAACGAATTAAAATCCGGGTTAATGATTGAAAACATGGGAAGAACATGTCATATTGGGGTTCTTGAATAATTTGAAGATTCAAATTATTCTGGGCTAAATTGGTAGGATTTACTATGTTTAATTCGTTAAAAATCAACCTAGTTCATGTAGGAATGACTAGGTATCGTTAGTTACAAGTTTGGAAACGCATGAAGAAGAAGAAGAACTGCGCCAGGCACTGCTTGATTGATCAATCGACCCTTGAATGTCGTTCGATTGATGGAGTCGATCGATCGATGATCATGGTCAATCGATCGACCCTGGCGGATTTCGGGTTCTTTTATTGGTTGAGTTTTGTTCGATGGCCGATTCTTGAGGGGAACCTTAGTGATAATGTTATACCTTATGTAGGTAATTAGAGAGTACAAGTAGGTGTATAGTGGGGGTCCGTTATAATCATTGAGTGAAAGTTTTGAAGTGATGGACCGAAGAGGATAAACCGATCGAGTCGAGTATCGGGAGTTTGGGGTTTGAGTTTAGAAGAGAGTGAACATCATCCCAAAAATTATACCAGTAGTTTAAAGATAGCTTAACTACTGAAATGAATAGAGAGGTAACTGGGGCCGTTGGAGTTGCGTGGATACTCAATTAAAATAAGATAGTGAGATAAATCGTAAATCAATAAGAACGGTGAATATTAAAGAGGAAATATTACTTACGAACACTATTATTAGGTCGTGTGTATGCCTTCTGAATCATATAGATACTTAGGTGGAGATAATACCTAAAGTATAATTGCCTATATTAGGGCCGAGGTAGGATTCCGAATTAATATATGGAAATAGTAAGCTGGGGTCGTGACGAAAGACTTCCGAACCAATCTATGTATAAAATTTCATTAGTGGGTCGAGGTGATTTTTTTGAACCGCTACATGAAATTGAATTTGGGGTTGAGGTGACATTCCGAACCAAACTCTTACTTGGTGTTCATGTACCATTCCTAACCAAGATTCCTTGATGTGTGTTAAGAGGACATATTAGTAATGAATGAAATTATAAGTATATATTGTGTGTGAAAGGTTTACTGTATTAATAATCTACTTATGCGAGTTAGTAGATAATGATATGCCAGGATTTCATTTAAAATCAAATTAAGTAGGAAAACTTAATTATAAATCAGTTAAGATTAATAAAGCGTGAATAGTTATCTAAGTATATAAAACATGGGACATGGTTACTTCTATATACTAAGTGGGCGGTATGGGAAATTAGTGCATAGATAAGTTCAGTTGGATACTATAGTCTAGTTAGTTTGGGTAGTACAACTAGGTGGGTAAGTAGAGGACGTTAGGCGTGCACTAGATAAGGGGTGAGGTAACTCAAGAGAGTGTTCACAAAATCTTAACATGTGTAATCAATAACTCATTTTACTGTGATAATCACTTGCTAAATATTTTCAAAATGTTTTGAGTACTAACTCTTGCTATAAAAATATTTTCAAAACCCTTTTAGGTGTCCAGCCACAGGGATGCCAGACTTGATGATTCTGTTCAGGGACTTGTAGCTGCAGCTTTATAGAGGCTAGCTGTGACACCCCGCCTGATAAAATACTGGGTGATCACTCCTATACCAAATTAAAAGAGGAGTCACATATGATTCATTCTTAGCATCACTATCGAAAATCAAATTAATTACTAATAACCTATTAGGCTGGCGTCAAAATTTTACTTAACTAATCTTTCTATACAAATTATAAAATTAAAACATCCACAGTTTATGTATGTGAAGCCGAAATGAAATAAAATAACCGAACACTGGGTTTAACAATATACAACTAAAACGAATGCCGCACTAAAAGGCGGAAATGAATAAATAAATGCAATTGGGCTTTCAGCCCAAATGTTTAAACAGTACCTCCTATCTAGATTACAAGGATATAAGCGTCTACAGTAAACCTGCATGCATCCACAACTGCTGCAGCAGACGTTTGACTCGAAGAAATCGTCATCCAAGCGTCCCTATGTCGATACACTAGTACTTGGCAATGTCGATCGTCGAGATCCATTAGACCCTCAGTACACAACATATATATATATATATATATATATAGACACACACACACACACACACACACACACTCATATAAGAAAATCCCAATACTAGAGCACTAAGGGCTAAACTTCTCCCCAGTCTCAACACTATGCCATGTTCGTGCGTGGGGTGTCTCGCGAAGTGAAATCCAAACAAGGAACCCCCGATACACTACTACTTAGAAATGTAGATCATCGAGATCCATTAGATCCACAATACTCAACATATATATATATATATATATATAGCCAGGCTATAGTACATCATGCTCTATACATCACCCATGCATCACGCCTAATTCTAGGCCCTAAATTTTTTTTTTCAAATTTTATATTTTTCCCTTAAAATTAACCTTCCAATCAACCCATATGCAAAAAAATAGATCAAAATACATTTTGTAACTATTTTAAAAAAAATCCACAAAAAACTGCTGGTGCAGACCCTTATAAATAAGGTGTTTTTAGCAATTTTTGTGGATTTTTTAAAAATAGCTACAAAATTTATTTTGACTTAATTTTTTGCATATGGATTGATTGGAAGGTTAATTTCAAGGGAAAAATATAAATTTTGAAAAAAAAAAGTTTTCTAGGGCCTAGAATTAGGTGTGATGTACGGTGTGATGTATAGTGCATGATGTAGGTGAGCCTTCCTCTCTCTCTCTCTCTCTCTCTATATATATATATATATATATATATATTCTTGTTCTCTCTCTCTCTCTCTCTCTAATCAGAGATATACATATATATTCTTGTTCTCATACATAAGTAATGTACTATACACATAAGTACAATAACCATCCCAACGAGCTATAACTCGAGGATGCAGCCTCATAGTGCCGATCCAAAATCTAGGTTTACTGACTATACCACGGTACCAAGCCAGACTCACTAAATGGACATGGTAAACAAACACACAATGGTGGAGGCGGTCATGTTTCCCCTGCAAGTGGAGTACACACATCACACTCAAACGCGGGACGAGATGACCTGGGAATATACTCACCCTGCTCCTCAAGCCAGGGGATTCATCCACATCGCGCAACCTCCCTGGATCGCACGAGAGAAAATATATAATCTGACTATTCCAACCCTACGCCAAAGGAAAGCCCGTGGAAATCAACCTCCAAGATACACATATACCAATCACACACAGATATATATGTATTGGTATCATATGTATATACAATACTCACATCGTATATACATATACATCACATCGCCAATATATATATAATTTCCAATCACACAGACGATGGGATATAATCCCAAGGATTCTCACTAATAATTATATTCGAGTATTCGCACACTCACGATACTAAACTTAAAAGTATTCCCTCACTTGATAAATAACTTGTACCTTATTCACGTATAAGGATTTATAATTTCTCCAACTATGCCAATTTATCCTAGTCGTTTCATGGGATTTACTCAACCATAATCGATATAATTATATTTTCTACGCGCACAATTATATAAGCCTAAATGCCCACTGAAATTATCCCAAGGAATATTCATCCCCAACATCCTTAATTTAGATAAGTCGTGCATTTCATTTCCACGAGCCCAAGAACTACATATCGCCCAAATAATAATTTAGAGGTCCCCACTCTATTTTTGGGAACCCCAACTCTCTAATTCCTCAATTTATCTATTTTCCTCAAAAATATAGTTTTAGTGACACACGCTTAAAACACCCTCTTAGCTCCATAAATCTCCTTAATTAACTAACATTAATTTCTCTCAAATGGGTATCTATTTACTAAAATAAATAAGATAGAAACAATTTGGTTTGGGATTTATCCCATATAAACTTCGCTAGCCTAAATTACCAAAAATCCTGTAGGATTGATTGATCGACCCTTGGCCATCAATCGATTGATCAAACAGGGAAGCCGACTCTGCTTCTTCTCCAATAATTTCATTTCGGCCATTAATAACCCCCAAGCTTTTTACCTCTTATTCCACCAACAAATAACTATACCCAACCATATATACCCAAAGGAATTAGGTTCTAATCATCCTAGAACCAAGAATCAACAACTAAATTTAATTAATTTCTAAGTTTCTCCAATTTGGTATTTTTCGAGGTTTACCCGTTAACCTTTCCGAAAAACCCGTTTTGATTCTCGAAATCACAATCCCAAAATCTTGTAGTTAGTTATTACCAATTATGATATGATATTTATGCTAAAATTAAATAAAGCATGTAAACACTTGCCTCGTGGAGAAAATCCGATGACCCCGAGTCGAATCCCGCGGAGTTTGGCCGAAATCCCCCATTTTTCTTCCTTTTTCTCCCTTCCTCTCTTCTCTTCTTCCTTTATCGCCTTTTTCTTTCCTTTCTCCCACTCTCTCGTGTCTTTTATAGGGGGAAAAGGGTTTATCCCTTATTAAACCCAAAAATGACTCGTTTACTCAATCACGAGTCCCTACTGTCCAAAAATTTCCCAGAGTCCAAACACTACTCCCGGATACTCTATTCGGACTATTTTGGCCATTCCAAGAGCCACCGCGCACTCTAAATCTCCATCTGAGGTACTTGATCGCAAATCACTAATTAAACCCAACACAACTTAATGCGGTATTCCCATTAAAATATTATTCTCTGTCACTTTACCCAACTGCAACATATAATTAAAATAGTCCGACTTATTTACTTAATCCCAAGAGTAAATATAACACCCATCTAAAATCATCTAACCCATGAAAATTCTGAAAATTACTATTCATGATATTTCTTAAATTCCCAATTTTCTCTTACTGATGAATTTTAATTATCCCCCAAAGTGCGGTGTGTTACATACTCCCCCCCCTTACAAAGGAATTTCGCCCTCAAAATTCAAATACAATCGATACTACCAACATTAACATAGGATCATGAATCGCTCCACCTCCTAATGCCTCAAGTGGAATGGTACTAACCCGATATCTCTCAACCATGCACTCATTCAGCACTCATCTCTATTGGGGTTTATACTAATACTTCTACCTTGGTCGTAAGGTGACTCTAATAATGTCACCTCGCACCCATCATTTCTTACACCACATATCGAGAAAAATGAGCCTATAGCCGTTGCTCTAACATCTAAATCTCACCGAAGAATCACGATTTTAAGCGTCTGTTCATCTACATGCTTGACTATTTCCATCAGTCTCTTCGCTTATCTTGGGCATGCTACCTCTTATTGCCCCCTATACAATTAGATTATCGCGTACCTCTTACGAAATTCCATTCACCTCATTTCAATTCCACTTTGACTGCCTCACGGCATAATCTTCAACTTTATATACTACGACTTTTTCTATTTCAGGCGGTATATAAAACCAACTTATTAAGGTGCCCATACACCTTTTTAACCCAAGCCTCTCCGCACGACTATCACAAACGTCCGAGACGTACACTCTCTCTAAATAATGGACCCTATTTCCTCGGCGTAATACTCATACATGGGTCTTCCCAACGCATAAAATTCCATTTTTCTCAAGGTTAACCAACCAATCTTTTTTTGGTTAACTCATGACAATCTTCCTATATTGGCGCCACTAACTCTGCTGAACTTACTTCCTAATAATCCTATGATCGATGCATTTTCTACCTACGTAAAATGATTACTAACCTAAATTATGTCCCTAGTGCCCAAGACCTTTCTTAACTCCCGACATTTGCTCGATTTTATGAGTGGGACGTCTCGCAAAGCGAAATCCAAATAAGGAACCCTCCCGTTACACTACTTCCTCGCGTCATCGGTCATTGAGATATAACGTCCTAAGGCACACCGGAGGGACGTTCTAAGTGCTCCCTCGCTAACCTACTAACGTACTTCTACACTATGTCCATTCCTCTTAACGATATGGAAAGTCTATCAAATTTGGGTGCCTACTCTCTGCAAAAGTATTACGAACATCATACCCAAAACATACTTCCTCCAAAATTTGCCTTTTCATTAAGGCCTGACTATAAGCCTCAAATGAATTTCTTTAACTCTTGCTTCACCCAACTACTTGCGGTGAGAGAACCATTTTAGCGCTTCTCCATAGCACTTAGATTTCCACAATTATACCATCATCATGCGGCCCTCAGTCTATAGTGTTTCCTCCGCAGTATATGACTTATCTACAAAACCAACATCCTTTCATCCTACAACATCTCTCCACTCCCTACATCGTTAAGGTTCATGCGTGGAGAGTCTCGCAAGAGAAATCCAAACAAGGAACCCCTCCAATACACTACTACTTAAATTTGTCGGTCATGGAGGTCCGTTAGCTTCCAATATGCAACCGGGATAACCCTATCCCCTCTTTTAACAATATGTGGCCTGAACTCTCATCTCTGTTCAGGAGCCACACCACCAAGAGCTTACACTAACACTTATTCCTTGCGCAAACAATAATGAGCTTAAACTCACAGCTCAACAATAAACCCTGTATACCTTAAATCATATCTATAAGGTCTCCACGCACTCGTATCACAATAATAAAACATCTTCTCACCGAAGTTTCATCTATACATATAATAGAGGCGAACTCAACCTGTATTCAGGTGAGATATTGCAACAATAACATGTTCCACTCTGGAACCACGAACATGATAGTCTTGCAATCATTAGCCTGCTATCGCTCCAAACAAAGAATATCATATAATACTCAAATTAACACCATACTCATATAACACACACAAAATGAGCAATACCAATCTGATATAGACTCAAAATACTAACACCCGCTCTTCACAGAGAATGAAAGAAAATAGATTCCTGCTATCGCAAAAAAATACATAAACATATACTACATAATGTTATCGATACTATTAGTAAACTCGAATCACACACGAATCTAGGGCTAATAAAACACTGGGACTCAATCATGTCACACAGAATATACCTCCTTCAACTGAGGTGAAACTCATAACAACACTCTTGCCAATTACTCTGGCTACTCCAATTGGTTCCCGAGCTTGATACACTTGCCCTAACTGAATCAAAAACTACTTTAATCGATGCCCCACCTCGACACCCTATTCTTGTCCTTTAATTCCTATAGGGAAAGGTCAAAGCGCGTGGTTCTACCTTCCATATTGTGCATTCCCCACCTGTGGTCACCCTGACCAGGCTAATATTATCAGTATCTCAAACCCTATAGCCTCGATACTGACAATTGCCTTCATATTTCCCTTAAATCCTTCATTAAAAGGAAATTCCACGATCGACTTCAACAACCCTAGTTCGATGAATTCCCCGGGTGGATGTCCACCGATGAGGTGGATACTAATTTTCCATAAGTGTTTGCAACACTTCTCTAGTGAGCCTATCACTCCTTTGAAGGACTCTCTCTTCATTATACTTACCTTGATTCATTTCAAAATTCACCTATCCATAAATCTCTTTATTCACTGTCGACCTCTGACCAATCCTAAGGGGAATAGTTCAGAACTACATTCTTTCTATTCCTGCTAAATCAGGGGACCTCACGGTTAAAAACTATCTGTAAGATCCCTTTAGGGTCAAAACATCCTGCTCCCCCGAATATGGTGATCAGTGTTCCCACCATTTCAATATTGCTCCCACGAGTGAAAATTTTTTCCTCCAATTTTCACATATGGGTATTTCCACACCCTGCTTTAAGCCAAAGATTTTGAGCCTTTCACTTTTGCTGAATCACATTACACTTACTTGGTATAATATCAACTTTAACATATGGTACTTATCAAGGACCTTTCAAACCTTCTTCCCAATTGACTTCATTGAGTAATTCAAGTTTAACACCACTCTCTACCACAACGGTATTTGGATACTCGTAAGTACTATTCTTTATTAGTCATTGAAACCATCCTTGAGAAATTCCATAAGGAGTGTGACCTCTACTGCGGTCCTAGTCTCCGATTTTAACTAATCGTTACAGCTAAGCCCCACCTTCGGTCGCCCTTCCTTGATCAGCACACGAATCTCGAACGGGCGCGCAAAAGTGATTAGGCATTAATTCTTCCCATTTATCCCCTTAATTTAGAGGCCTTTATTGATCCGTAAAGTGTAATTCGAGTGGATTTATATCATATCATTGCTCTTGACAAGTTTGTAATGAGTACGCCGAGTTTTGGGTATTTTCCATCTATTTCGCAGGTATTCAGTGTTTAGGAAGAACCGGCATCCCAATCCGAGGTTCGTACCAAAAGCTTCAAGGAAATATAAGGAGGAAAAGTTCTTGAAAAATATGGAACCGAACCTAAGGGAAGGAAAAAGAACCGATCCCATCCTGGGAAAGCTCCTGTAAAGCACTACAAAGATGGAATCGAACCGATGTGGAGGAAAAAAGAATCGAACCTACACCTGGAAAATCTCCTGTAAAACAATGTCAGGATGGAACTGAATCGAAGGAGAGGAAAAACTAATAGATCCTATGTTCGAAAAACTTTTTGTAAAGGCTATGAAAGATGGAACCGAACCGAATCCCTTAATAGGATCGGTTCTATTTTCGAATATTCAAACTTATCCAAGTGAAGAATTAGAATCCTCCATGGTTGAAAATCTTATTATTCGTAGCTTATAAATTGTAAACTCCTCCTAGACATGAGGGAGGCTTCTACTTCGTGAAGGAAGAAATTATAATTAGTTTTAGAGGAGAATAACACATAAACCCTAGTTTTGATTCCAGTTGCAATTAAAGTAAATTTTTTTCATTTCCTTCTTTAATTATTGCAGTAGTTCTTTTGTTAGTAAGTATTTTTCAGTCTTCTTCTTCTTCTTCTTCTTCTTCTTCTTCTTCTTCTTCTTCTTCTTCTTCTTCTTTTTCTTCTTTGTAAAAATGTTCTCTTTCATTCAAAACATGTTTTCATCTAGGGTTAGTATGTTCGGTTAAGTGTTCAAGGGTTAGGGTGCATGAACTCCACTCGATGTAATTCATAGTAGTGGAAATAGTATATGGAATTAAACCTTAGATGAATTGTATCGTAATTCATAAATGCTATTTTATTTTAGCCTTTGCTTACATACTGTGCGGGATTCGATCCCTTATATGTGTAATACTTAGGAGTAATAAAGACTGAATTTTAATTCAATCTTTTCTTACATACTGTGTGGGCTACGATCCCTCATATATGTAATACTTAGGAGTATTAAAAATTCGAATTCATTTAAAGTTTTAATTCTAAATATAGTATCTTACAAAGTGAATTACTAGGGTGTGGGGGATTGTAACTCGACCTATTTTTCTCCATTCATAGTTATAGTTTTAGTCAAGAAATTCAAAATTCTGCATTAGAATAATTGCATCGCATTCTTTTTCATAATCTCATTAGTTAATCATTTTTAAAAGTGCATATAGTTGTAGTTATTTCGAAAATCAAATCATATTTTCCTTTTTCTTTAGAGTCAAAGTTAGGATTCCTTATCTGTCCAACGTCGTTACGACTCCGTTCGTCCTATTTCCCTGATGATTGATACCCGAGTTATCAGAATATTACTTGAGCGATAGGCTTGCACTTGAGCCTAGAGAGTACGAAATTCTGAGACACATTCTTAGTCGCGCTAATTTTTTGGCACCGTTGTCGGGGACTTAGGTAGACTTAGGATTAGATCAAATCAATCTCCAACTTTGACTAAAAATTTCCAAAAATGAAAAAACATAATTTTTTTTTTGAAAATGCACAAAAATATTCCTCCTCATCTCTCCTAAGTCTGTTAATGCAAAATTCATAACTCACTCCAACTCCCCATAAATACTCCAACCCACATTCACGAAAACCCGATAGTTGAGTACGCGGACCTGATAGCCCTCATACTCCTAACGCTCCACAATTTTGGGTTCCACCTCCCACACCGTCACACTCAATCGCAAATAACACTCATTTTTCCCTCTTAGGACACACTTCAGAGCACGCTCTGAGTATACCAAGTGAGGACACAGAGTCATTAAGTGAGAGAGATATGTCACAACATGGTAGTGCAACTATCGGTGAGGAAGAGGCCCCGTACTGCCCTTTAAGAGACATCTTATATCCCGAGTTCATTGTCACACCGGGATGAATTTTATTCCCGTATAATGCAAGGCAATTTCTCTTTAGGAATGGGATGATCCAGATACTTCCCAACTACCATGGAATGGATTCACATAAGCCATATCTCCACATCATGGAATTTGAGGAGGCGTGCGAGACCCTCAGCGATCAAACTTGCACAAAAGATGTGATCCCCTTTAAACTCTTTCCATTATCGCTAAAGGACAAGTCTAAGACCTGGCTATGGTCTTTACCTCCAAACTTGATTTAATCATGGAACGAGTTACAATCTAAATTTATCAAGAAATTCTTCCCTACACATTAAACGAACTCCATTAGGGCTCAAATTCAAACTTTCAGATAATTAGAAAATGATTCGTTCGATCGATGTTACGAGCATATTAATGAGTTAATTACTTCATGCCCTCATCATGGACTTGATAAACTGCAAATCATTAACTTCTTCCATAATGGGCTGAATATAAATTCCAAACAACTCGTTGAAACCATGTGTGATGGTCCCTTTGTCGACTTAGACGCCAATGATGCTGAGTTTCACCTGAGGTATGTCGCCGAGACTACCCAAGCATGGGATACATATGATCCTAATGCTCATAATCGAACTCAACAAACGACTATCAATCCATCTGAGTCCGACCTATTTCATGTAGAAAATAATACTATGACGGACAATCAACTTGATATACTTGAGAAAGGAATGCGAGACATACTTGAGATATGTGTAAGAGGACCAAATGGATCCATCCCGAACCCCATTGAGAGGGTGTGTGCTATTTGTGAGGTGGGACATTCAATAGAGGAATGCCCGACGATACCTGCCTACAAAGTTATGCTTTAAGAGCGAGTGGTATAGGAGGATTTAAGGGTAATTTTTGTGCACCACACAAGAATTCCTATAACCCTTCATGGAAAAACCACCCTGGTTTTAGCTATGGGAAGCAAAGTGCTGCGTTGAATCCTAATTCACATGTTGCCCCTCCTCCACTATCGCACTTTCAACAAGCACCACACATGCAAGGACATGTTCAGTCACCACCACCTCCGGGGTCATATATCACTCCACGTGAAGAAATCTCGAGGGTACGATAAACCAATCCATCAATGCGCAGAATGCAACCACTGCTAGACATGAGTGCATGATCAAAGACATAAATGCGAGTATTTCAAAGTTGCAATCATTGTTGAGTATCCAAGATAAGGGCAAGTTTCCTGCCTAGGGCCAAAGACCTCCCCAAGGTCAAACTAGTGTTAGCTCCGCCTTTACAGAACATCAGGAGCAATGTCAATCTGTGACCACTCTTCGTAGTGGGAGAGTCATTGATTTATCACCTCCTCCACACGACGCAACCAAAGATAAGGAGATTTTGCTCGGCACAAAAGAGGATGAATATGTCCCCTTGAAAGAGAGTGATAAGGAAAACACTAGTGAGCCCGAGGTAGTAGTGAAACCACCCTCTGCGGCACCATTTACTCGAAGATTAGTTCCTGCCCATAACAAGACCATAAGTGAAGAAGTGCTAGAAGTACTTAAGAACGTAAAGTTGAATTTACCTTTCCTTGATGCAATAAGGCAAATTCCATCCTATGCTAAAGTCATAAAAGACTTATTAATAGTCAAGAGGAGGATGAAGGTAAAGAAGAACATGTTTCTAGCACAAAATGTGAGTTATGTACTTCTTAATGACCTCCCCCCTAAGTATAAAGATCCCGGTGCCCCCACCATTTCCCTTACGATTGGAGAAAACAAATTCGAAAAAGACTTACTCAATTTGGGAGAAAGTGTCAACATTCTCCCTTATTCGATTTATAGGAGAGTTGATCTGGGTGATCTTAAGCCCACAAGGATCACTCTCCAGTTAGCGGATCGAACCGTGATGATACCAAGGGGTATAGTTGAGGACGTGATCGTCCAAGTGGACACGGATACCTCCTTCGCCTTATAAAATCATGTTTCCATCATCCTTGGATGCCCATTCTTAGCTACGGCTAACGCAGTGATCAATACTAGAAATGGACAAATGCAAATCACTTTTGGCAATATGACTTTGGAAACAAACATCTTCAACATAGCCCAACAAGCAGGGGAGGAAGACGATCTTCACGCGATGAGTTTAATTGAGGAGTTCGTAAAAGAAAACTTTGAGAAAAATTACTGTGGAGATGCCTTAGAAGTTTGTCTAGATTCTAATCATGAGAGTGAGGGCGCCTATACTGAGTTTGAGAGGGAGATAGAGGAGTTAAAAGGCTTACTCGATGAGAGAGTGTCGGACGAGGACGCGAGAGATGTTAATTTGGTTTCTCAATTCGAAGAGTTACAGCCAAGAGAAGCACGCATGGTGTCCTCTAGCGTCACATTTCCGACTCTCGAGTTGAAGAAACTATCCTCTAAAGTAAAATATGCTTTCCTAGGTGACAGTGAGACATTCCCTATTATTGTCTCCTCTAGCTTAGATGAAGAGCAAGAGGGTAAATTATTAAAGATTTTGAGGAAGCACCAAGATGATTTTGGTTGGTGTATAGCTAATTTAAAGGGGATAAGCCCCCTAATTTTCACCCATAAGATTTAGCTCGAAGAGGATGTTCAGCCCTCGAGAGAAATGCAAAGACGGCTAACTCCCAAAATGAAAGATGTGGTGAGGATTGAAATTATAAAGCTGTTGGATGCCGAGATTATCTACCCAATCTCGGATAGCAAGTGGGTGAGCCCTATTCAAGTCACCCCAAAGAAGTCGGGCATGAATGTGATTGAAAATGCCAAGGTAGAGCTAGTTCCCCAACGTACCACCACTGGATGGTGCATTTGCATTGATTACCGAAAACTCAATGCGGGAACTAGAAAAAACCATTTCCCCTTACCATTTATCGATCAAATGATTGAAAGAGTTGCGGGCCACCCTTATTATTGCTTCCTAGATGGTTATTTGGGATATAACCAAATTGAGGTAGATGTACTTGATCAAGAGAAAACAACATCCACTTGCCCCTTTGGAACTTTTGCCTACAAACCCATGCCATTTGGCTTGTGTAATGCACTGACGACCTTTCAAAGGTGCATGTTCAGATTATTCAGTGACATGGTTGAGAGAGGGCTATAGGTGTTTATGGACGACTTTAGTGTTTTTGGCACCTCTTTCGACCTATGTTTAACCAATCTTGAGAAAGTACTAGCCCGATGTGTGGAAAAGAACTTAGTGCTAAATTGGGAAAAATGCCATTTCATGGTAACCGAGGGTATAGCTCTTGGCCACATCGTGTCATCCAAAGGGATTGAGGTTGATCGAGCAAAAATAGATGTCATAACTGACCTACCCCCACCTAATCGCTGAAAGACGTGCGCTCCTTCTTGGGCCACGCGAGGTTTTATAAACGGTTCATTAAGGACTTTAGTGCCATCGCTAGACCCTTAAGTAATATCCTCATGAAGGACACCCCATTTGAGTGGACGAAATCATGCCAAAGCACTTTTGAAAAACTGAAAAACATGCTTGTGTCTGCTCCTATTATGAAAACTCCGGATTGGTCCTTGCCATTTAAGCTTATGTGTGATGCTAGAGATTATGCGATAGGGGCTATTTTGGGCAAAAAAAAAGACAATAAGGCTCATGTCATCTATTACGCTAGCCGAACCCTTATCGGACCATAACTCAATTACTCCACTACGGAGAAGGAGTTGCTAGCGGTAGTATTTGCTCTCGATAAATTTCGGTCCTATCTCATCGATTCTCCCATAACATGCTTCACCGACCATGAAGTGTTAAAATATCTACTTACGAAGAAGGACGCAAAGCCGCGCCTCACAAGGTGGATCCTACTCCTACAAGAGTTTAATCTCTCCATTAAAGACAAAAAAGGAGTAGAAAATGTCATTGCCGTCCACTTATCACGGCTTTCGTCCGATGTACCTAGTGATCCTAAACCCATAGACGAATATTTTTTGGATGAGCAACTTTTTTCCACCTCTTCTTTGCCCTGGTTTGCGGATATAGTGAACTACCTTATCACGGGAGCCGTCTCTCCCGATTAGACACCACAAGATAAGAAGAGGTTCATCACTTGGTCATGCATGTTTTTCTATGATGATCCATTTCTTTTTAAATATTTCACTGATCAGATCATCCGACGATGCGTACTGGATGACGAAATCCCAAAAGTCATCCAATTCTGTCATTCAGAAGCTTGTGGAGGCCACTTTTCTGTGAAAAAGATAGCCGCTAAAATTCTTCAATGCGGTTTATATTGTCCCACAATATTTCGGGATATGAGCAATTATTGTAAATCTTGTGATAGATGTCAAAGGATGGGAGCGATTACCTGAAAAGACATGATGCCATTAACCCCGATACTAATTATTGAGATCTTTGACTTCATGGGTATTGACTTCATGGGCCCTTTTCCCCCATCTTTTGGGTTCATATACATCCTTGTCGCGGTAGATTATGTTTCTAAATGGGGGAAGCTATAGTTACCAGGACTAATGACAATAAAGTGATGATAAAATTCCTACAGGAACACATACTTTCTCGCTTCGGTGCTCTGAAAGCGATAATTAGTGATAATGGCATGAACTTTTGCAACAGGCCATTCGAGAAGCTCATGAGAAAGCATGGCATCATTCACAAGGTTGGAATGACCTATCACCTACAAACGAATGGATAGGCCGAATTGGCAAAAATAGTGAAATTAAGGACATACTAGAGAAGACCGTCAATCTCGACCGAAAAGATTGGTCCCTTCGATTAAATGATTCGCTATGGGCCTACCGTACTGCATACAATAACTCGCTCGGAATGTCCCCATTCCGCTTTATGTATGTCAAGCCTTGTCATCTTGTCGTTGAGTTGGAGCACAAAGCATATTGGGCCATTAAGAGATTATATTATGATATGGACAAATCTGGTGAAGCTCGCATGCTTCAACTGAATGAGTTAGAGGAGATACGCAATGATGCATATGAGAATGCCAAGATTTCAAAAGCCCGGAGGAAACTAACATATGATAATATTATCCGATGAAAACCGTTTCAACCGGGACAAAAGGTACTCCTCTATAACTCCTATCTTCATCTGTTTCTGGGTAAATTACGGTCCCGATGGACTGGTCCATTCATTGTGAGAAGCGTATTCCCCCACGAAGCAATAGAGTTGTAAGATCCAAAAGGGGGGAATGCATTCAAAGTCAATGGACAACGTCTAAAGCTATATGTTGAGGCATGCGTAGAAGAGATCAAAACCATCTGGTTATCGGACCCCGTTTACGAGGTCAAAGGAGCTTGAGTTGAGAGGTCGTCGCACACCCGACGCGTATGGGATGAATTCTTGTGTATAGTAGTTGAGTGTCAATAGATTAGCGTGAGTCCGTAGGTAGGTTATGTGAGGTCAGGGTTAGGATCACATACACCAACACGCACTTCACGAGGGAATCTATAAATCCAATTGGGAGAATAAGTGAGAAAGTGTTATGAAATTCAAGGGTGTAGGATTCTAGTGCATCAGTCTAAGAAAGGGGGTTCTGCTAAGATGGAATCGAACCGAATCCCCTAACTGGATCGGTTCGGTTTTGAAAAATTGCAAAATTAAAAACCCCAGGACCAAATCAAATCGCCCCATCCATTTTCTGTGATTTTGGTTCTTCCTGAGATGACCATCCCTCCCCCTATTTCCTCCTTTCCCTCCTCTCATCCCCTCCTTTACCTCCAAACTTCCCTTCTCCTTTCCCTCCAATTTCCTTCCCCCAAACATTACCCACCACTTATAAAACCAACCCTTACCTTACCATTTCCCTCACACCTCCTCTCTACAACCCTAACTCTCTCATTCCCTCTATTCCCCAATATTTCCATGAAAATCCCGCTCTTCGCCCGAAATATATGTCCACCGAGATTCTGCCCAACGGTAATGGGGAATACCGCTCCCACGTGGAGCGCGTATGGTGCGAATTTTTTTCAGCCTGTCACGCTAAATGCACATTGAGGGCATCGTCAATTGGGACGAGCTGCCCCGCTCAGTCACCAACCTTTTAAGCAGGAGGGGGTGGGTGCAATATCTCCAAGAACCCCACAATGTAAAGTCTGATATTTTGATGGCTCTCTCATCCGCACGGGCGAGTTCGAGTGACAAGCCTTTTTCGACGACCTCCCCATCCCATTTTTATTGACCATTCTCGCTCACAAACTTGCTACCAAGGTTTCCCCCCACCAGGAAATCTAGGACTACCCAACTAATGCCCCCACCATTCCCAAACAACAATACATCGACCGTCTCGCTCCCAATGATATTTGGGAAAGGGGTACCTTTCCTGTGGGACGCATAAATGATAAGGCGTGCATCACCTTCCATATAGTGTACGCCAACTTGCTTCAAACCTCAAACGACACGGCGATGTGCCCTCGCCAAGTGACCCTCGTGTACCACCTTTTTGACCCAAACTTCACCCTCAATCTGGCCCGCATTCTTTACGCCAATATTCTTTACGTGGCCTGGGAGAAAAAAGTGTGGTTACCCTCCCTTATGCATGCCTCATCACCTCCCTCCTTGCCAACACTGGTACCCAGCCACCTCACGCTTTCCCACGCCTCCCGGAACCCACTGGGAAGCACGCACTTGGAGTGCCCAGCATAGGGCTGACCATCGAGCAACCCGGGAGGCGGTTAAATTAGAGGCCGAGAAGGATATCCCTGTTGAAGAGCCCGTGGCTAAGGACGTCGAAATGGACGGGGCTGAAGAAGAGGAATATGACGAGGACGATGACTCGAACTTTGAGACCCCGTGTGCGGATTTAGATAGGCTCCTTGCAGTGTTGGAATCCCATTTTGACGGGTTCATCACCCAATACCATTGAGACCAAGCGGCCTATCAAAGGTATCAAGACGCCTACCGCAGGGATACGAGCATGATGCACCGACTACAAGCCCATCTATACGAGCTCAACTTCAGTGGCCCGCCCCCCACCTTCTCCTATGATCCCTACGATTCCAGCGCACACCAGGGCCCTTAAATCCTCCCCCCCAATGAAGCCCTTGTCTGTGTTAGATATTTTGTGTGTTTGTTTAAACATTGTAGGTTGTGTGTTCTTCCCTACCTTTTGTAACACATCTGTTATTATCTATAAAAATTATGCATTTTTGTTTCATTTGTTTGTTTTATTTTCTCGCACTTTTAATTCGCTTTGAGTTAGATTTTAGTCCTTTTTGCTTGAGAACAATGCAAAAGTCTAAGTTAGGGGGTCACAAGTTCGTCTTTCTAAAACTTCACAAATTTTCAAAATTGCCTAGAAATTTAAAAAAAATCATAAAATCTTAAAAAACCCCAAAATATTTTTTTCAAAATAAATAAAAATTGGAATTCAAATTTTTCAAAAATATCATTAAAAGTCGGTTTAAAGTCTCAAATTGTAAAAACATAATACACAAAGCCAGAATTGACCAAAGATGGAAATTGAGCGAATGTAGGCGACTTAACGAATAAGTGTGGAGATTAAGAAAACCCAATGAGATTTCGAGCCTATCGATCTTTTTGAGTTTTTAAATCAATCCGAGTTAATGGTTAACTCAAAGTTCTGATTCGGCGTTTTAAACAAGTCTTTGATGATATCAATTCTTTATTTTGATCGGTTACAAGAAACATGTGTGATGTTGCCTCGAAAAGTGCACTATAAATCTCTAAATTAAATTAATTTCGAGACGCATATGGTAATTTGGACAATGAAGTAGGCCATCGTTTGTTATCCAAAAATAATAGCCATAAAAAGTGGTGAAAAATGATCCCTTTTGTAACCCAAATTGAGCCAAATAAAATTATCCCTTTCATTTGACAACCCGAAAAACCCCAATTGGCCCAAAAATTGTGAAAAGTGATAATAAAAAATTAAGTCCGAAAAGTGCAGAAAAAGGGGCAAGAAAAAAATAGGTATGCTCAACAAAAATAGCAAGAAAAGAAAAGCGTTAAAAATAGAAAAAAATAGAAAAAGAAGAAAAAAAATGAGCAAAGTCCCGAAAAAGCACTAACGGACATCATAAGAATATTTTCCAATTTCAAAGTTCCCAACCATTCTCATTTTACCTAATACACCTTTAGCCCGAAAAAGTCCTAACTTAGTCCAAAATTGCGAAATTGGTTACCGCGTGGAGAGAAAAAATACAAAAAGATAATAAAAGAGATCAAAGATACTAATTAGAGGCAATGTTCCCATTTTCTTATATCCGTAATCCAATGATAAGATCAAGTTACCATAAATTTTCGTGTTTCTACTTGTATGCGTGAACTTAGTTCCAACACATTTACTTTTATAAATCACGCATACCAAGAGAATAGCCACATTCCAAGTGATTTGTTTGTGAGAGCATTCCGTGAGATTTTGAAATCAAAATGAATTTTCGGATAAGTAAAGTAATGGTCAATCGGTGGAAATTCACGATTAAATTTCCGGCTTCGCAGACATGCACTTGATTTGAGACTCTTGAACATGAAATGATGATGAATATTTTCTGGAAACATTTGAATTATACAATTGTTGCATATTTTGAGTTTCTTCTGAGTCGAATTTTATGGATATATTCTCTGCATACCCTCACGAGACACCACCCGTCCTACTAGGGTAACCTAGGGGTTTAAAGGCTTGTTGCATACGCTTAATGCAATCTCTCGCCCGCGAAAGAGGTATTCTATCCCATTTTCGAGTTAAACCATGTTTTTATTCTTTTTACATTGATCGGGATGATCAAAGTTCTAAGTTAGGGGGGGTTTGATTAGGCATAAATTCTTCCCATTTATCCTCTTAATTTAGAGGCTTTTATCGCTCCGCAAAGTGTAATTCGAGTGGATTTATATCATATCATTGCTATTGACAAGTTTTTAATGAGTACATCGAGTTTTGGGTATTTTTTGTCTATTTCGAAGGTATTCAGTGTTTAGGAAGGACCGGCATCCCAATTCGAGGTCCGTACCAAAAGATTCAAGGAAATACAAGGAGGAAAAGTTCCGGAAAAAGATGGAACCGAACCTAAGGGAAGGAAAAAGAACTGATCCCATCTTGGGAAAGCTCTTGTAAAGCACTACAAAGATGGAACCAAACCGATGTGGAGGAAAAAAGAACCGAACCTACACCTGGAAAACATCCTGTAAAATAATGTCAAGATGGAATCGAAACGAAGGAGAGGAAAAACGAACCGATCCTATGCTCGAAGAACTTTTTGTAAAGGCTATCAAAGATGAAACCGAATCGAACCCCTTAATAGGATCAGTTCTATTTTCGAAAATTCAAACTTATCCAAGTAAAAAACTAGAATCTTTCATGGTTGAAACTCTTATTATTCGTAGCTTATAAATTGTAAACTTCTCCTAGACATGAGGGAGGATTCTACTTCGTGAATGAAGCAATTGTAATTAGTTTTAGAGGAGAATAACACACAAACCCTAGTTTTGATTCCAGTTGCAATTCAAGTAAATTTCTTTCAATTCCTTCTTTAATTATTGTAGTAGTTCTTTTGTTACTAAGTATTTTTCATTCTTCTTCTTCTTCTTCTTCTTCTTCTTCTTCTTCTTCTTCTTCTTCTTCTTCTTCTTCTTCTTCTTCTTCTTCTTCTTCTTCTTCTTCTTCTTCTTCTTCTTCTTCTTCTTCTTCTTCTTCATTTTTTGTAAAAATGTTCTCTTTCATTCGAAACATGTTTTCATCTAGGGTTAGTATGTCCGGCTAAGTTTTCAAGGCTTGGGGTGCATGACCCGATCTAATTTATAGTAGTGGAAATAGTATTTGTAATTAAACCTTAGATGAATTGTATCGTAATTCATACAATACTACTTTATTTCAACCTTTGCTTACATACTGTGTGGGCTACGACCCCTCATATGTGTAATACTTAGGAGTAATAAAGACATAATTTTAATTCAACCTTTGCTTACGTACTGTGCGGGCTATGATCCCTCATATGTGTAATACTTAAGAGTATTAAAAAGTCAAATTCATTTAAAGTTTTAATTCTAAATTTAGTATGTTACGAAATGAATTACTAGGGTGTGGGGGATTGTAACCCGACCTATTTTTCTCCATTCATAGTTAAAGTTTTAGTCAAGAAATTCGAAATTCTGTATTAGAGTTTTTTTTCATAATCTCATTAGTTAATCATTTTTAAAAGTGCATATAGTTGTAGTTATTTTGCAAATCAAATCATCTTTTCCTTTTTCTTTAGAGTCAAAGTTAGGATTCCTTGTCTGTCCAACGTCGTTACGACTCCGTTTGTCCTATTTCCCTAAGGATCGGTACTCGACTTATCGGATTATTACTTGAGCGAGATGCTTGCACTTGAGCCTAGAGAGTACACACTTCTGAGAAACATTCTTAGTCACGTAAAAAAGATTGCTATAATCTTATAATATGGCAGGAGAACGAAATCTCAAAAGAGGAATAAATTTTTTTAATCATAAGTCTCTATATCAAATCGAGAGCAACACTGAAGGCGTAGTACGCTCGCACAGATTCCTAAGGACACTAGAACCTGATGCTCTGATACCATTTGTGACACCCCGCCTAATAAAATACTAGGCGATCACTCTTGTACCAAATTAAAATAGGAGTCGCATATGCTTCATTCTTAGCATCACTGTCAAAAACCAAATTAATTACTAATAACCTATTAGGTTGGCGTGAATATTTTACTTAACTAATCTTTCTATACAAATTATTCAATTAAAATATCCAGATAGTTTATGTATGTGAAACTGAAATGAAATAAAATAACCGAACACTCGATTTATCAATATATAACCAAAACGAATGCCGCACTAAAAGGCGAAAAATAATAAATAAATGCAATTGGGCTTTCACCCCGAATGTTTAAACAGTACCTCCTATATAGATTACAAGGATAGAAGTGTCTACAGTAAACCTGCACGCATCCATAACTGCTGCAGCAGACATTTAACTCTAAGGAATCGTCATCCAGGTGTCCCTGTGTCTGGACACCTATATATATATATACATAATATAGCAAGAGGGAAAAAAATATAGAAACGAGTCAGAGCCCGAGTTGTGAAAATATTTTGCAAGTGCATAAATGCTTTATTTATGAAAAATGTTTTATCTCATATTTAAATTAGTATCGCACTCCCATGAGATACCCCTCATCCCTCTTCTAATGGGGCACACCTATCGCATCCCTCTAAACATCCTAGTTAAGCTATCGTGCCTAACTAATCCGTCACCCCCAAACTCTAAAAGTCCTAAGTAAACCAAGTACTAAGGGCTAAACTTCTCCCCAGTCTCAACACTATGCCATGTTTGTGCGTGGGGTGTATCGCGAAGTGAAATCAAAATAAGGAACCCCTCCGATACACTAATACTTGACAATGTCGATCGTCGAGATCCATTAGACCCTCAGTACACAACACACACACACACACACACACACACACACACACACACATATATATATATATATATATATATATATATATATATATATATATATATATACTCATATAAGAAAATCCCAATACTAGATCATTAAGGGCTAAACTTCTCCCCAGTCTTAACACTATGGCATGTTCGTGCGTGGGGTATCTCGCAAAGAGAAATCCAAACAAGGAACCCCCCCGATACACTACTACTTGACAATGTCGATCGTCGAGATACATTAGACCCTAATTACTCAACAAATATATATATATATATATATATACATACTCATTTTCATATACACATCATAATATACCTCCGGATATAATCTCCCGGAGTGAGATTTAATCAATATTCATTTTATCTCTTTACTCTAGTCAGAGATATACATATATATTCTTGTTCTCATACACAAGTAATTTACTATACACACAAGTTAACCATCCCAACGAGCTATAACTCGAGGATGCAGTCTCATAGTGCCGATCCAAAATTCGGGTTTACTCACCATACCACGGTACCAAGCCAGACTAACACACAACGGTGGAGGTGGTCATGTTCCCCCTGCAAGTGGAGTACACACATCACACTCAAATGCGGGACGAGATGACCTGGGGATATACTCACCCTGCTCCTCAAGCCAGGGGATTATCCCACATCGCCCAACCTCCCTGGATCCCACTAGAGAAAACATATAATCTGGCTGTTGCAATCCTATGCCAAAGGAAAGCCCATGGAAATCAGCCTCTAAGATACACATATACCAATCACACACAGATATATATATGTATTCGTATCATATATGTATACATTACTCACATCGGATATACATATACATCACGTCGCCAATATATATATATATATATATATATATATATATATATATATATATATATATATATATATATATATATATATATATATGGATATAATTGCCAATCACACATACGATGGGCAATAATCCCAAAGATTCTCACTAATAATTATATTCGAGTATTCGTACACTCACTATACTAAACTTAAAAGTATTCCCTCACTTGATAAATAACATGTACCTTATTCACGTATAAGGATTTATAATTTCTCCAACTATGTCAATTTATCCTAGTCGTCCCATAGGATTTACTCAACCATAATCGATATAATTATGTTTTCTACGCGCACAATTATATAAGCCTAAATGCCCACTGAAATTATCCCAAGGAATATTCATCCCCAACACCCTTAATTTAGATAAGTCGTGGATTTCATTTCCAAGAACCCAAGGACTACATATCGTCCAAATAATAATTTAGAGGTCCCCACTCTATTTTTGGGAACCCCAACTCTCTAATTACTCAATTTATCTATTTTCCTCAAAAATATAGTTTTAGTGACACACGCTTAAAACACACTCTTAGCTCCATAAATCTCCTTAATTAACTAAAAATAATTTCTCTCAAATGGGTATCTATTTACTCAAATAAATAAGCTAGAAACAATTTGGTTTGGGATTTATCCCATATAAACTTCACTAGATGAAATTGCCAAAAATCCTATAGGATCGGTTGATCGACCCTTGGCCATCGATCGGTCAATCAAACAGGGCAGCCGACCCTGCTTCTTCTCCAATAATTTCATTTCGTCCATTAACAACCCCCAAACCTTTTACCTCTTCTTCCACCAACAAATAACTGCACCCAACCATATATACCCAAAGTAATTAGGTTATAATCATCCTAAAACCAAGAATCAACAACTAAATTTAATTAATTTCTAAGTTTCTCCAATTTGGTATTTTTCGAGGTTTACCGGTTAGCCTTTTCGAAAAACCCGTTTTGATTCTCGAAATCCCAATCCCAAAATCATGTAGTTGTTTATTACCAATTATGAAATGATATTTATGCTAAAATTAAATAAAGCAAGTAAACACTTGCCTCGTGGATAAAATTCGACGACCCCGAGTCCAATCCCGCAGAGTTTGGTCGGAATCCCCCTTTTTCTTCCTCTTTCTCCCTTCCTCTCTTCTCTTCTTCCTTTCTCTCCTTTTTCTTTCCTTTCTCCCACTCTCTCTTGTATTTTATAGGGAAGAAAAGGGTTTATCCCTCATTAAACCCCAAAATGACTCGTTTACTCAATCACGAGTCCATACTGTTCAAAAATTTCCCAGAGTCCAAACACTACTCCCGGATACTCTATTCTGATTATTTTGGCCATTTCGAGATCCACCGAGCACTCGAAATCTCCATCTGAGGTAGTTGACCGCAAATCACTAATTAAACCCAACACAACTTAATGCGGTATTCCCATTAAAATATTATCCTCTGTCGCTTTACCCAACTGCGACATATAATTAATCCCAAAAATAAATATAACACACATCTAAAATCATCTAATCCTTGAAAATTTCAAAAATTGCTATTCATGATATTTCTTAAATTCCCAATTTTCACTTACTTATGAATTTTAATTATCCCCAAAAGTGCGGGGTGTTACACTAGGTGAACTTTGCGTAGATGACTAATTTATTCCGATCTAGTGTAGGATCTCCATATTTGTACTCTATTGGGACATGTTGTCCATTGCCTTTATTTCAGGTTTCAATTTTGGATTATTTTGGTTTATTTAGTGGTTGTGGATTTTTTGCCGAACGTTGACTCGACAAGACTTTATGCATTATATATTGTGAGATGGTTTTGATTTATTGCATGGTGTGAATGTCTAATTTATTTTCTGCATGAGTATTATTCTTGGGTTAATGAAAGATAAAATTTGGCTCCAGTCTAATTTCACTTAGGTGATTAGTAATTAAGAAGTTTTCGACCGTGATGCTAAAAATGAACCAACTGAGAAACCTATTTTAATTTGATTTAGGACTGATCACCCATAATTTTATTAGGCAGGGTGTCATAGATGGTATCAGAGCCAGGTCCTAGTGTCCATAGGATCTGAGCGGCTTACTACGATTTCAACTTTTCGTTCTGTTGATATAAAGCCCTATATCAATTGTGATTAGTTAAATAAGAGATTACAAGTTGGTATTATGAATAAGAGTACAACTAATTTGGCATTATGAATTAATAAGAGATTCCAAGTTAACTACAAATTATGATTAGTTAAATAAAGTATGATTTAAGATTCAAGGTGATTTGGACAATTATGCTATTATTAAATAGAAAAAATCAATGTGCTTTTCAAATATTTACCTTCTAACACTATATGGACCATCTCTTGGATAGTTTTTTTCTTTCAATAATCCTATTTTGTTAAGGTGTTTTAGGAAATCAAAACTAATGGCGTATTGCTACTTTATCTAACACTGTGGAAATAATAGTGATTGAAATGACCTCCTATGATCACTTTAGACTATCAGAATAGAGCATACGTGCACATTTTGGAGTCGTTTACAGTTGGGAATAATGAAGTCCATGGCATGAATTATGGCATAAATTTTTTGCAAAAATGAATCTATAAATAATTATTTATACTCACTATGACATACTTCTTCCCTCTTTCTACTATCTATAAGCATTGAATCTTTAAGGTCCACCATCTTCATGATATAACTCCAAGATGTGCGAGGCATAAATAACATTCAACCTCTTATGTGGGGTTGTTTTCAACAAAATTTAAAGACAGTGAGTTATTACTTATCGTGTTCCTAGAAAAAAATTATTGAAATATAATGTGGAGATTTTTTTAGAATAAAACTGATGTAGATGACAATACATTGGTAATCTTTATTTGAAGCCCCATAAGTTTAAGACTTTGGATTAAGTAGTAATATTTTTGCCAAAAAACTGAGAACTCTTGTTAACATCATTTTCAATATTATACCAAATATTTCTAGAATTTTTTACATGGGAATTAAAATAATGATTTAGTAAAGACACTTTATGAACACATGATTTCTTTGTCACTTTGGTCATTCTTCAAAGGTTAATGTGACACCCCTATTTGGCGGGATAGTTCGGAAAACCTTTTTATACTTTGATTCCATTTAAGAAAATCCTGCTTTATTATAAAATCTTGCTTTCACATTTTTGTATTGTAAAATAGATTTAATCTAATTAATGAAATGATGTTCAGATTATGGAGTTTACATGAGCACTTGAAATAAAAGAGTTCCCCAATTTCATAGAGTAAATAACAATTTAAAGAAAGTCCATATCATCCTAGATGATTACAAATCAAATTCAAAGTACTTCCAAATAGTTCCGAATGACATAATCAAAATTTCTGTTTAAATTACACATTTAAAGTAAATAGTAAAACAAAGCTATACTAGAGCATAAATCCTTCATTACTTCTCATGGTTTCCTTGTCTTTATCTTTTCCTTAATTACATGGGGGGGGGGGGGGGGGGTTGTCAAAATGGTGGGGTGTGAGCGTGCTCCCGGTAGGATAAATACTAGCAGAGTAATACATACAAATAATATCTATACATATAAAGTATATTTTAATAATTATTAAATCATCCACCATTTGATTAAGTATTCTCATACAAAATTCAACATGACATGCAATTGACATTTTGACTATATAACCCGGCGATAAGCCCGCTCACACTTAATATTTCTTTTAACAATAACCATATTCCTTTAATTTATCCATTAACATAATTTCACATTTTCCTTAAGTTAATTCATAAACTTGTATTTACATTAATGAGTACTGTGCTCACATTCATCTTTTCACTTTCTTAATTGGGGTACCAATCCATGAGTGTTAAACGGCCTTTCATCGACTTCCACCATGCCAGAATATGCTACTGATCAGTTTTTTGGGGTATAAATATTAAGCCTCACCCTAGGGCTATGGGACCTTCTTAAATATCTATGTTACCTCCGAGTGACTTATACTTTTTACATATTTGTAACCCATTTTGCTTTTTATCTTTACTGTTCACTTTTAAACCCTTTTTCTTTATTTCCCTTTTTATCGGTTGATGAGGCCAAATACCCATGACGAGACAAGTCCCAACCCACTTTACGTCTAAGTTTCACACTTTATAGAAAGTCCATTTTCAATTTACGTTGGACTCGGTACTTCTTATTTCAAAAACAACGTTAATTACTATTTCTTGTGAGACTTAATCTTTTAAGTTCAAATACCCATTTACATATTTTATTGCGCTTCTCATTATTCACACACAATCGTAAACTTGTGTTTTATATACTTTGACAAAATGCTTATTTTCACCTTTACTTTGTAAAATATCAGTTATTACAAAATAAATTCCAACTCTTTTAACTAGAGTGCTTTAGTTACGAAAGTTTAATCATAAATCCAACTATTTTATAAAAATGACACTTTTGTATGAAAACTTTGCCTTCGTCATTTTAAGACGTGTATTTCCAACTTATTAACTTTGAACCTTTAATATTACTTCACATAAAATTAAACTCTTTTAACTAAATTCCTTTAGTATGGAAAGTTTATTCACAATTCCAATTGTTTTATTAAAAAAATGACACTTTTTCACTAAAACATCATTTTTTTCATTTTAAAACTTTATCTTTTGAAACATTGGTATTGCCTTTTCAACCTTGTTTACTATCCTTATACCATTTCATATTACTTCATTAGAAACAACTCTCCAAAACAACACTCATTTTTGCAAATGTTACTAGTTAGTCAAAGTTTCTCATAAAACTTTACTTTTGGCCCTAAAATTATACTTTTTATATTTCAAGGGTTGTCTTACAAATTGATAACTTTTCATTGTTACCATTATTCTTTGTTTCACATTGGGCCTGAACTTTTCAATATTTTATATGTGAACACCTATACTTTTGCTACTTTCATACTTAAGAGCCATTGACTTTATTTCATTTAAGTTTCTCAATACTTTGTCCATATAAATTGTGTCATTTTATGTGAATAATATTATAAATTTATCAAGTTTAACATTGCATATTCAAAAGTTCATCTTAACACACTTTCAACATACTTAACCCATTTATTCTAACTGAATGAGTTCATGTTCATGAAAGTGAGGTTTTATGCCAATTAGACCCAATATATGCATCCTACTATTTCTTGACAAGTTCAATATAACATTTTACATGAAAGAACTAGTTTGAACATGATTTCCATAAGGAATAACTTCTTTAAACATTATAAAATTCCAATTTAATTCCAACATTAACTTTTAACCATTTATATCATATATTTATCAACCTATATTCATACATAATGATAATAATCATAAATAGTCATTCACATGTTACATATGTATACATCTAACTATCATGCTTGATTTTAAATTTGAGAATAGCGTAGAACTCCTACATATTGAAGATATAAATCCTTTGAGAAGAGGTAGAAAGAAATCTAAATAAAGCTCCTAGTTTGTAAGCTCCATGCAATCTTTCTTCTCCAAATAGACACCTTCAACACCCTTCTTAACTCTTGATAATTAAAAGGTGGAATAGTTGTCTTACAAGATTGATATATAGAGATAATATGAGGGACTTTGGGCTATTATTTTGAGCAAGGAATAAGACTAAAACCTTGGTCTCGGGGCTATTTTACTTTAGCATAATTGAGGAATGATTTGTGAATCTAAAGTCCTTCACATCTCTCTCTCTTATAATGTCCTAAAGTTAAACGAAAGGCTACCCATCCCTCAATGATCAAACCATCATGTTAGATTGGGTAAGGATTCACGTATTATGGTTGAAAATCATGCGACAGGTTCTCTCTTTAACCCATAATTATGCCCATATTGCCAACTAAAATGAGAAGCAAATAGCAGGTACCAAATCGATTCTCCCCTGATAGGGACTATTTTATTTCAATAGAATTGGGGAGTGAATTGTTAAGGCAAAGCCCTTCATATCTCTCATTTTAACCCATTTTTACAATTGTAAAAATTTCACATAGTGCAATTTTTTTTCAAAATTTTTGACTCTTTATTACTTTACAAATATTAGGTTTATAACATGTAACTTACTTAACATGCGCACATGGTACGCGATATTTTTGGATTTTTCTTCATAATTTTATTTATAAGATTATTATATTATATTAAAATTAAACCCCAAATTTCTCTTAACCTGGTTTTTATTAATTTACACAATTTTAAGCGTTACAGTTAAAAAAATCCCTTTGGCATGGAAAAAGGACACAACGCACATTAAGGGGAGCATCTTCCTTTACGATGATTGGATTTTTTTTCTTAACATTAGGTGGGGATTTTTTTTAGAGACACAGGTCTCTTGTGAAGAATTTAGAAATGTGGTATTAGTATTTAAGAAGGTGAAGCCTCAAATATTTTTGTAACCTAGACTAATTTTATGACAAGATGATTGGGTAGGGTTTGAAAGTATTTTTTGAACTCATGTCTTAACTTCCAAATCCACCTTTATACTTTTATTGAGATAAAAACATTTTTAAGAGAGATGGATTTTTCATCTTACGATCTATTAGACTTTTTACAATATTCTAACTCAATTTTCAAAATGTTGAAACTCTATTGCAAATGATTTTTCTCTTTCTCCAAATAAATTTCTTTTTCTTATTTAGTGGCCTTTTAATCTTCCACCTTGATAAAATCCAAACCTTTCATTTTTTAGGAAAAATTCTTCTTCTCCATTTATTAATTTTATGAAACATGATTTTTCTCGTATCGACATTTTAAGAAAAAAGTTTGTCATGGACATGTTGAAAACCACAATCTTCTTCATCACAAGATTCATCACTACAATAGCCAAAAAAGGATAACGTGTCAATGTTGTTAGAACATTTATCACAATAAGATGTAGATTCACACGACTCTCTTTCAGTTGAGACAATTGATATGATTAACAATAATTTTTTTTCTTCCATAATACCTTTGATTCATCATGTTTTAGAATACAAAACAACATGAACTACATTTATGAAACTAGATATAAGGTTTAGATCACCATACCTTTGCAAATCTAGGAGATTATCCAATATAGGAGACAAATATGAGGTATATGATGTTATTGATGATTCATCATCGTGAATCCATTCATATTGGAGCAAGACTCATTTGATTATCTAGTATATGATCCACCCAAAGCAATCTACATCCGTTTGTAAATTTGGAGATGAAAACTAAGTGAAATAACAGAAAAATATAGTTTCCCTTTTCCCACTCCCTCACAAAAATGTGAATAGTGTTTTATCTCTCCCCTTTAACCTTAAAAAGTGATTAATTGCCCTTATAACTCTTTCATGGACCATATATATAGGTATGTGATGTGGGATTTATCCAATTACTATTTCCAAAGATTTATTGGCTTAGTAATTGAGATATAAAACTACACTAGGTGTTATCATATAAACATGGTTCAACTAGGGAAAACTATACCATCAAAGCTATAATCAACAGTTAAAAGTATAAAAGAGGGTACATCAGAGAAAATAAAGAGAGAAACATGATATTTAGAGTATTCTGGTCATTAAAATGAGATCACATCTACTTTGGAGTCTTATTCAAATTCGATATATGGATCTGATATAAGGTTGGAGCCTTTAAGCATACATGAGGATATAAGTAGGCTAAATACACAAATATACATATATTGTGCAGTAGGGGTCGTGGACTTTTTAGTGAAATCTAATTTAAGGCCGCGACTATTATGACCTGGGGTTGTTGGAGTAGGTGAACGGGGTGAGGACTCCGGTGTATAGAGAAGCTGGAGTGATTTGGGTGAAGCTTCACTATTCTATTTTTTCATACATAATGAGATGTGTGAACATCTATTTATAGGAGTTAACTGAGGCATCCTGTGCATCACCAATGCGACAGAGGTAATATTTTTAGAAGGTGGATATTTGGCATTCCTTGGTTAAGATGTGAGGGTCCGTTGACTGTGTTGTCATGGTTGGTGCTGAGGATTTATGTCCGCGGCCTTGTTAGTCATTAGGCCTTGGCCTTTACTTCCAGGCCCTACCCTTTGTACACATGTGAGACCTTTTGTAGATCCATTGAGTATATCTTCAAATGTTTGAACAAGATTCTATGCTACGTGTCTATTAGGTATTGAATGATATAATATCGGTATGATAGAAGCCCCCAAGCCTCAGTACTAGGAGACAAGAGATTTAGTGTTGGGAATTTGATTGTCTCCATTAACCTTTTATATAAATGCTTAAGGGTCCATGACCTCATTTACCTTTTCAAACTTTAAGAGAAAAAAAGTCCCTGCGATTTTCGACGACCAAAAGAAATTTATGACAGGCTCGTGAAGTTCATTCCAACTAGGCCTGTTAATGGATTTTATCCAAATCCGAATCTGAATCCGATCCATTTATACAGATTTGGATCAAGCCAGAAACTCGATTACCCGATTACCCGATTATTCATTTTTTAAATGGAGAGGATTTGGATTCATATGATCCGATCCAGTAATAATTTGATCTGATTAATATTTATAATATATATATATATATATATATATATATATTTAATTAATATATATTGTATCTTATAATAATTTTAGTATTAATTATATATAATATTATGTAACAAAAACAAAACACATGCACACCAAACACATGCACACGACTAACACACTAAAAAAAACTACACACGCACACACTTCACTACTAGAAACCAACCTAACTAAACCTAAATCTAAAATTCTCACACAAAGAGAGGGCGACGCCCTCCTCTCCTCCCTCCTCTCTCTCATCTCGCACGATCTTCCTCCCTCCTCTCTCTCATCTCGTACCTGAGGCTCCGATCGGTACGTCGCCGCAAAGAAGGTATGTTTTTTTTCTTCTTCTGTACATTAATCCAATTTCATCTCGGTTCCTAGTTTCTAGACCTTTTTTTGGGTTTGCGATAGCACGTTGAACACCTGGTTTTCGATCTCATCGGTACATTTTTTCTAGATATCACTTCCAATTAGTTTTCAGACCTTTTTTTCTTCTGTACATTAATTCGATCTCATCTCTCTCTATTTACAGACGGTTAGTAATATGTATAGACGGTTATTAATATTTAAAAAATGTGATTATTACTTAAAATTACATTTTTCTAATGAAAATAAAAAATCAAAATAAATAAATAAATAATCGGATCGGATCGGATTAACGGGTTCGAATTCGGAACCCTAACAGATAATTCGTCAGATAATCAGATCGGATCCGAATCCGTTTAACATAAACGGATTCGAATTTGGATTGGCCTGATCCGGTCCGAATCCGACCCGTTTACAGGCCTAATTCCAACGATCTTCTTATCTCATTTCCATGTTGGTTTTTGCTATTTTCTCTGTAATTTTTTCATTCGTTATGGTTTATTTTGTGTTTCTTTTATTTATCTGTACTGATTTAACACATGTATCATGAAATCGATTAGAACTCTAAGGGTTTGGAACTAGGTATTCCTGGTTTTTCATTTTTGTAACCCGTAATAGGACAAAACTGCAACCAATAAATCCTTATTTTCATTTGAACCTGGAATTGAATCATAATAACACCCTCACTTAAAATGAAGTTGTCTTCCATGATTTCCTTAGTCACGAGCATTAAAAATTTATTTCTCAAAGCTTTCTAGGTTCATGGGTTGTAAAGGATATATTTTGGGTTTTTATCGATTTTGGGGGGATGTTTGGTGGTTTGATATGTTTTGTTTATATTTTACAATTGGTAATGGGTTGTAGGAATAATTTAGACATTTGGGTTGCTAATTTTGGTTAAAACAAGTATTTTTTTTTGTACGATATTGGTCAGTTTTGGCTAAGAACAGGAGCTGTTATTCTTGATGTGTTCTTAGATGGAACCCTAGGGATTGGGAGTCTTGTATTTCAAAATGCTGGATCAATGACTTTAGGTGTTTGTCGATTTGTCCACGGCCTTGGTTCCTCTTGGATAGTTTAGGTTTCATGTACGTTGACATGGAATTTTGGTTGATGCTTGTAGCACTGAATTTTATACTTCTTTACATATGTTTGACTATGTCCGTGACTTTGTCTATTTGTCCATGGCATGTGCCCAAATTATAGTTTTAACATATATTGTTGCAGGATTTTTCTCATTACATTCATTTGAATGCGGTCGTGGTCTTGTAACTTAGGTCGTGGCCTTTTACAAATTTTACATTACTTTATTTGGCCATATATGCAGTAAACTTGTAATTAGTGTTGATCAAGTGAACTTAGATTTGTGGCCTTTAGGCCTACGCCTGGCCATTTTTTATTCTTACTGCAACCTTTATTATTTGGACATGGCTTTTGCCTAAGATTTGCACCCTTTTAAATGAACCATTGTTTTAGGATCTATTTTTAGATAATGCTGCGCCCTTTCTTTATGAAGTCGTGGTCTTTGAAAATTCATAATAATCACCTCGTATGTTCCAAATCTTTGTTCATAATAACAGTATTCCTTTAAATATGGAGCCTCTTTATACTTTTACAGATAATTTTTCATGACCTTATGCATTGGAATATTTGGGATCACTTGAAAAGTTTATAGAAGAAGCATTTAAGGGTACCACCTCCCGCGGTGCTAAAAATAAAACCCTTCCAAGTCATAAAGCATTGCAAATTACTTGAGTATTCATCTAGTGATTGTGCTGATACTTCGTTTGTAGACTCTATTAACTGTAGGAGCCCCTTGGATATTTTTGACACCAGTAAAAGTGCTGAGGAGGATACGGTCTCAACAAATAAACAAGTTATAATGTATACAAGGGAATAGTCTGTAGACCTTTGTGAAACCGTTCATTAATCAATCGCAAAAGATAAAAATGAGGGAGTCAACTTTCTGGCAACGATAATAACATAAAAAGGAATCCTACAACTTCAATTATATTTGTCACATGAATGAGGAACATCTGGTCTGATTAGTTGCAACATATGAAGTTATCAAAGGCATTATTTGTAGTGTGATCTCTGTGGATCAACATACATGCTCTAGGGTCCCGATTGATGGAGTTTATTTTCCTTTCTATGCCCCCATCCTCGGACTCAAGTTTTTTCTTCCATTCATCTTTAGAAAAATACTCATGGTGATGAACTTTGCCTCAAACCTTGTTGACCCCAATGGTTGTAGGTCTATCTTGGCTTCCTTAATCATCTAGAAGAATAAGTTCAATAAGGATATAACTCCCACAGAGTTTTTTTAACTTCTACAAGCCTAAGGAAGATACTGAGAACAACCCATGGTACTATTACATGGTGATGTGGGGTGCAATCAAATAGCATATGATCAAGAAGCCTTCCAGTTCTAAAAATTAGAAAGGCAAGTATTTCTTTGTCTCCAGTGATAAGTGGGATACACATTCCATGGAGAGTTATCGTGACAAATCCCATATGATTCCATGAGCTTAGGGACGTCCCATACTGGAAAGTCGAACTGTCTTCTTAATATGGTTTCGTTCTTTTTTTTAGCAAATTTGACTTAAATCCTAACTTGATTTTGTATTTTGTTGTTCGAGAAAATTTGAGCCCAACAGAATATCAAAGGAAGATAATAGAATCTGTAGTCCTTATTCCCGATAGACAAAATGATTTTACTTTCGTGATCACATTACGAGCCTTGTATAGGATTGACTACTACCCAGTGCATATTACACCTACGATTCCATCTCCATAAGGTAATAATGAAGTAAAAGTTTTTATTTTGTCAGGACATGACATATTTTAGTTGCAACATTCATTCTTTAACTTTATGTGATTTTTGCTAATGTTGAATCTTAATGTGAAAGTACCTCTGTGGACAGTGATCGAATTATGTAAGTAAATACGGAGTTGATCCTTTTCAAAATTCATTTGTTGGAGGAGAATCCCTAGGTCCAGAAGTATCCCACTCTGAGGGCCAAGGGGAAGAAGATAAAGAGGGTTGCGAATAAGTCTGTGACCCCCACCACTGAAGGCCCAAATGATTTCGCGATAGGGGATTCTAATTTTCACCGGGCCAATTAGTCCAGAACCACTGTTGATGACATTAAATATTTTTCTCCTAATGCTGAGGAGAGAGGTCAAAGGTTAGAACACTCTAGGAATATTTCATTGAGTGATACTTATCTGCAGACTTCTTTTCCAACTGATGCAAATGCCACCATACCTCAGAGAAGGGAGTTCATACCACGTCCTACGCCTAAAATAAGGCTTGATGATCCAAAGTCCCCCTGAGACATTGACGCTATTGTGGTCCCAATGATGAAGGGACGTCCAACTCCTCAGACCTCAAATGCTTACTGGAAGAGGACATGGAGGACTTAGAGATCTACCAACCCCATTACCTCCTTAGGGTAAGTACATATGTTTGTGGCCTTTTATTTTTGAAATATTTTTATTTTTCCTAGTTTCTTTACTATACTTAAAATATGGTAGGCTCATGGATCAATTAGATGAGGACACATGGACTCATTATCCATAATAATGAGATCGTCTCCGTTAATAAATTAGTCTTCCTAGGTAATCTGGTTGGCACCATCAGTCTTCACATGTTGTCTTACTCCATTAGTTAGCATTTAATCAACACTGTTAAGAATATGTTACAGTAGTGATATACCATGTCATTGGATGAAGTCATCAACATTAACTACACTTGCACATAAGGGATATATGGAAATATTTTCCCATATTGTAATAACTAACTAAATGATTATTTTCTCACTAGCATTAAAAGTGTGTACCTACCTAATCTATAAAGGAAGTGCAACTGTCACTCTCTTTTATCTTTCTTCAAATAACCTCTAAATAACACACACACCCAAAATTTTTAGATATCCGAGATATTTTTCATTATTGTTATAATGTCCATTCCGAAGAGAACTTGAGAGCTTTTATCTTGTATTTGACAATGGATTTTTCCTAGTAATCCAATATAACAAACACTGTACCTATGGCTGTAGGCATTGTTTCCGATCGAACCATGTAAATCATGTTTTAATCATATTTTTACTTTTTTTCTCTAGATTAGAACTTCAGTATTTTATATCTCTTTATATGTTATTTTCTTATAATTTGTATACTCTAGCTAAGACAAAGTAGTATACTAGTTTTCGGCAATAACATATTGGTGTTGTTTATGGGAAACGACTGGCCATTGTCTCTTTCCACTATTGTTATATTTCCTACAACTCGAGATTGATTTATAACAAACTAGTGAATCGCACTACGATTAATTGTTTTTTCATTAAGTTAGAGTTTATATATTAGCAATTTCCATTTAATTCTCTTTAATTCCTTGAATCTTCCATTATATTTGTATTTTCCTGCCTTTGATTCACTTTTTATGCTATTCTTGCTATTATTCTTATGATACTCTATTTTGATATTAAAGTACCCTATTTTTTCTGCAATTTCTGTGAAAATGTTTGAAAACCCAGAAAGTAGCCAGACACAGGAAGACCAAAAGAAGCTGACCATTACTTATCAAATCGAGACATTAGATGTTTGAGATGGAGATAAACTGGTCACTCGTGAAGATATATAGATGAAGAGCATCCAGAAAGGACAACCGAGATTAAATCGTTGCTGGATGTAGCTCTGAAGAAAGAACTCATAAATTTTTTAAGGAAGAGAAATGATGTCTTCCCTTGGAGCCACGAGGACATACCATGGATAAATCTAACTGCCCTTTGCCATAAACTCAGTATTGTGAAAGACACGATACTCGTCAAATGGAAACACCACGTATTCTGCTAGGAGAAAAACTTGGGCATTCAAGAGGAGGATGATAAGTTGAAGAAAGTTGGATTTATTAACGATGTTAAGTACCCATATTGGATCTCCAACATTGTTATAGTCCGAAAGAAGAAAGAAAATTTACATATGTGTCGACATTACTGACCTCAATAGAGCTTTCCTTAAAACCACTATCCATTGCCCCTAATCAGCCAAGTGGATGATGCCACCGCTAGGCATGAGTGCTCAGCTTTTTTGATGCTTATTAGGTGTATAATTTGATAATAATGAAATCTGTAGATAAGGATAAGACCTCATTCATCACCAGTCGAGGTACATATTACTACAATCTTATGCCCTTCAGAATAAAAAAACTAATTGAGCAACGTACGAAAGGTTGATGAACAAAGTCTTTAAGGAGTAAATCAGAAAGACCATGGAGGGTTATGTAGAAGATATGCCAAAGAAGAGTTGGAAAACAATCAAGCACACCTGTGACCTCGGTAAAAAAATTGATCATTTGGAGAAATATCAGATAAAGATGAATCCAAAAAGATGGTTTTTAGATTTAGATAAGGAAAGTTCCTTGGCTTTATAGTGATATATAAAGGCATAAAGGCCAACCTTAACAAGATTGAGGCATTGATCGATATGAAACCTCCTAAAAATAAGAAGGATATCTAAAGCCTAATGGGATAAATAGCTGCTTTGAATCGATTTATGTCAAAGGATATTGACAAATGTTTCCATTCTTTAAGGTTCCCAGAAAGACCTTCGATTAGAATGAGGAGCGTGACAAAGTCTTCTCGAATTTGAAGAAATACTAAGGATTTATGCCTTTACTGTCAAGGCCGATACCAATTGAAAAGATTTACTTATACCTACCAGTTTATGAATCAACAGTTAGCTTAACACTGGTACGATTAGAAGATAGAGTGCAGATGCAAGCATACTACGTTAGCAAGGCATACCATGGAGATAAAATTTGGTACCCTAGGCTAGAATAGTTATCATTGGTTTTGATTGATGTTTTTCAGAGAATAAAGTTGTACTTTGAAGCACACATAATTGTCATGTATACAAACCTTCCTCTGAGGAAATATATAAGACTGATAAATATGGCAGACTGATGACTTTGGTCATAGAAATAGGAGAGGATGACATTTTATATGAGCTAAGAACGATAATTAAGGGCCAACCAATGGATGGTTTTATAACAAAGTTCACTTATGAAGACAAATCAAATGAGCAGAACAGTAAGGGACTACAATCATCAGTTCGACAAAAAAGAAAGAGATTGCGACTTGAAGCAGATGATTTTTTTACGAACGGGTGTCTAGTTGAAAGCATCTTTGAGAAAGAGCCTTTAATGTGGCAGTTATTTGTGGATTGGTCATCATGTGTAAACAATGGTGGAGAAAGGGCTTATGTTTACCACACCTGATAGGGAAAATGTATTATGTGCCATTGGGTTCAACTTTGAGGCCTCCAACAATGAGTAAAAATGTAAAGCCCTTGTAGCAGGACTGGGACTATCATTCTTGCTAGGCACCGAGTCATTATATGCGCACAATGACGCTTAACTGGTTATAAACTAGGTCATTATAGTTAGGAATCCATATAAGAGTCTATTGAAAAATATTTGGCAATGGTGAAAGAGATACTCAGCTGTACAAATTATCAGAATTTTAAGAGTTAAAAATGTCAGAGCTAATGCTATAGCTCGTCTAACATCAGTAACAATGGCAGAGGTCCGAAGAACAATGCCTGTTGAGATCTCATCATAGCGTAATATCAGTTAATATCTCATGCTAATTATAGATATGAACATATGATCATATTAGATGGATCCCATCCGAGCATATTTGGAGACCTGCGCAGTGCCAAAGGACCCAAAATAAGCACGAAGACTCCTCTTTTAGGCGACACGATATGTGCTTGAGGGATAATTATGTTTAGAAGAGGATTTATTATGTCTCTCCTAAGGTGTATTCATCGAACTAAAGTGTCTGACTTGATCATGGAGGACCATGAACGCTTATGTGGAGTCTATTCAATGAGTAGGTCATATGTAAAGTGGGTCGCCACTCAGGGGTATTATTGGCCGACCATGAAGGAGGAATACACAAATTATGCTAAAAATGTGATAAATGTCAGTGGTATGCCGTGATATATAGAAGACCTGGGGCATCACTGGCGCCAATCACATCTCCATTGTCCTTTCACTACGTGAGGGATTGATCTGGTCGGCTCATTGCCAAAGACAAAGGGAAATTTAAATACCTTGTAGGTATAGTTGATTAATGTGAGCCACGGGTTGAGATACCGTATGAGAATTTCTTCCACTTTATATAAAAGAACATCATCTGATGATATGGAATGCCGCACACCTTCATCACTGACCATGACACACAGTTCTATAATGATAAGTTTGAGGACTACTACATTACATTGGGGATTAAGAAGATGCATTATGTGCCCACCCATCCTCAGTGAAATGGGCAGACATAGATCACTAACAGTACCTTATTCGATAAATTAAAAAAGACTGGACGATGCCAAAGAGAACTTGATCAATGAACATAATAGTGTACTCTGGGCCAAAAGAACTATGGCAATGCCATCGGCAAAACCCCCTTCATATTGGTATTTGTCACCGAGGCAGTGGTGCCGACTGAGATCGGCCTACCCAGCCATGGAGCACTTAACTTCAACTCACCCAAGAGTTAATTAATGCAAAGACTTAATCTTGATCTAATAGATGAAGTTAGGAAGCACATAGCACTTCAAGTGGAATCCTACCACCAGTGGACAACTCAATTTTACAATAAAAAGGTAAAGCCGAGCACTTTAAAGGAAATATATTATGTGCCAAAGAAAGTTATCTAGATGGGGAATAAGCTGGAACCTAACTGGCGTGGCTCATACAAAATTTTTTCAGTTGTCGCATCCGTGATTCTATGCTTTATTGGTAACCAAGGAGTAATAATATAAAATGAATTATTGAAGGAAAATGAAAATTAAATGGTTTTATTATAAGGCAATGATCAACATCTTGTTATATCCACGAGTCTATATCAAACAAAAGTATATTTATTCCAACATGCCACTCAGAATAGAAATATGTAGAGAACATAAGGAAATCACATGAGCTAATAAGTTGCAGTATATATATTCTAGTGAGGTCTACCATCCTTATCTTCTACTGCCCACACATATGTTACTGAAAATAATTTTGGGGGTAAAACATAATAAAAGTCCATAGGTGTAGGTGGTATTTCCCCTTTTCAGGCTCATTGTCCATCTGGAAGGAAAACATTATGCAGACATCCCAAGTAGATAATTGTATTTCTATGTAAGATGCGAGAAAATGTGATGAAAGAGTGTAACTGGGAGTAATAATGCAGATAACATAATTAGAAATGAAACGAAATATCATAGAACTAACAGGGGTATACTGGAGTCTACTGATATGTAAAAGAAAAATATGGTGAAGTGTAACTAGATATGTTATGTATCAAGTCACAAAGATAAGGGATTAGACTATAACAAAATAATCCATAAATTATCGGTTATAGGGTCTTGAAATGCGTAGAAATTCCATTAAAATATTGTCCAAAGATTATAGTACATTTCTAAAGGCAATCCCAAATAACTGGGGAATAATAAAATGGCTTGGCACACTTAGATAGAGTGACACTCATACGTATGTAGCAAATAAAAAAATAGCTACTCAACATCTGAGTCCTACAAGACAATTAGATTTGTCGGGGTATACCGGGGTCTAATCCCTGAATTGTAAGGTATGAGACTAGGGGTTTCACTAATAATAGTTATAAATTTATGAAATGAGGGTTTAATAGGATGCATGGGTGTACTGCAATCAGAGTGAAATCAAGTTTTAAAATGATGCAAGGGTGTACTACAATTTGGATAAAATAAATAATATCAGTGGGTTTACTGAGATCATAGGATGTTAGGGGCTATCACATAGTGATATAAACAATGCAGTAATTTCAAAGGTATATGTTTGAATGTAATAGTGAAATAGAATCACCTACTTTGTAAATAAGAGTTATAATTTTGTGCTTCTAACTCATGGTAGTTGACTGGATAGACTGAAACTTGGGAGAATATAAGTAGTTAGTGTAGGTTTAAAATAATGTTTATAGGGTTCTTATGGGATGCATTGGAGTGATAATTTAAATAAGCATTCAGTGTAGAGATACTAATAGGGTATACATGTATAATTTCAAAAGTTTAAAGTGTAGTATTTTTGCTAATTTCCACTTGGATTTGGGTTTAGTGCAAAGAGGAAAAACGACTATATTAGATCCAAGGAATTTATGGAAAAAGTTGAAAGTTGTTTTGAAATACTTGGAAAATTAGCCAGTGGGTTATGTTTAAAGTAAAACTTTTAATTTTTAAACCTTAAATCTGTTTTATCAAGATTATGATTTCTAGGAATCCAAACAGGGTGATGTAATATACCATTTTGTTTAGAATATAAAAATAGAAATTATGAAAAAAAATCATATTTTTCTGATTAGTGACACGCCCTCACGCGCTGAGTCAAACCTATCACGCGCCTGGTTTGACTCCCACTCGTGCGCATGTCTCACTTCATCTTCAACCCTCGACTTGTTAACTTTTGGGTTTTATAACTTTGACTCTGAAACATTTTAAAATATCATTTAAGTTGGTTCCTGAATGAAAATTGTGTAATTTTTGAAGATGAATCCAACCATATAAGTTTCAAAGATTTTGGTGGACTACTTCGAGCTATTGCATTTCTATAAAAATAGCTAGAATTTGACTTCAACATAAATGATTAAAAGCTATGATTAGGATTCTTACATAGTAATGGTTTTGTTCTATATTGAAAATGCAATCAAACATGTTTGGTTTAAAGGATTTTGGTTGAGTATAGATTTTGAATTCATGTTCTAAAAACTCAGGCCCGGATTTTTCAAACTTCAATTTGGGGCATAAAACGTAATTTTGGTTAAATCAAACATTTCACCTAGGTTACTTAGAACCAGAGCTTAGCTTTCTGTACTTTGAAACTATTTCAAAGTCAAGGAGGTGGAATTCACCATTGAAGCTTAAGCCTTAATGTAGTTTTCTATTTTTTTAAGCTTGTTCTGTGCCATACACACATTAAAACTTACATGTAACTACATATACTAACTCTAGGCAAGTGAAAAAATATAACTAAATGAAAAAAACAACATTCATACATAAAATGATAAAGATGGATAATAGCTCAAATTTTACTTTGAAATTGCTTTGAGTTGGGTGAGTATTTTACCAAGGTAAGTTAGGCTATTCACAGGGTTTGTGAGGGAGGTCTGAAGAAAGTGGTGGGTTTAACTTGGTTGGGATTAGGTTTTAAGAAGGGTTCATGTGGGTATATATTTTTACCCATGTGGTACACTACCATATAGGTAGCCAACCGGTCCACTTCATCAGGGTAGAAAGTATAAATGAGTTTTGTTCTTTGTTTTGGTCCTTGGGTGGTTTTAGTTGATATTTTTTGGCTTATTGTTTACTTTTTGAAATATTTAGGAGCTTATGTGTAATTTTTTGAACTTAGGGGACTAGGTCCTAATACTCGTACAAAACATATGTTACTTGGTAAAACTTTGGGTTTAAGCTTGGATTAAATAGGTACGATAAGGTATATATTAACATGATTCTTTATTTAGGGGTATTTTGGTAATTTGGGAATTTTTGAGGATTCCTTAGGAATTTTAGGGTTTTAGAGGGACTAATTTCCTATTATTGGTGAGTTGTTACAGTATTAGTGCGACCACAACCTATTGGATTAAGACCTTAGAGGGGACTAATTCAAAAATCTGTGGAACGTTGAACATTTGAGGAAGTATTATCAATAGAGATGATCACATTATAGTTTAGAAGAGCAGAAAATTATGTAAATAGTTTTTAGTTCTTTGTAATCAATTTTCAGTAATAAATGAGAATCGATAATTCTTCCTCTACATCATGCTATAATTTCAAGTTTTCTTCATTATTCAATGCCTTGTTCGTCGGTATAAGAGATGTGTAAGAAGACCAGGCCGAATAAAAATCAAGTCTGAGCATAACAGAATGACCAAAATCAAACCACACTTCATGAATGGCCACGTTTTAGATAGGCCATGATTAAGAAGTTTAGTAATATCTGGGAAATCCAGTGTAGCCACTTGGTCAAGCTAACAAGATCCGACCATAATTGATCGATAAGTTAACTAAGATAAATCCTACAACATTTGGCTGACTAGGAAAACTAATGCTGACACATGGCCAAGATGATAATATCCATCCATATGACTTGTAAGTTGACTCAAGCAATGCTAGATCCCAAGTCCGAAAAACTCAGTTTCGTTCACCCGGTAAATAGTAAGTGATGTTAGGTTTGCAAGATATGACCCCAAAACCATACTACTTAACTACTGGGAGGCATATCTTAATAATCTTGTAAATCAGGTCAAGCTGATAAGATCCAACTATACGATCACAACCTTATGCATATCGACTAGATCCGACCACTCTAACTTTGTAATTTTTTTTTCAAAAGCGCTTTATCACAAGTTATGGTTAATAGCTTAGACGAGCAAAATTACTTATAGAAAATTATCTATTCAATGCAAGTTGTTAGAAATAAATCATCTATTAATTACAAGTTGTTAGAAAACAAAAATGTTAAATTATCATGATAAATATTATTCTATAAGACTAAAAAGATCAATTACAAAGCTTCACAAAAATTCGAAGCCTAAGAGTTTTAGCCGTAAAAGAATCTTCATTAGTTGGAGCAGTTCAAAGAGCATTGACATTAATAACTTCAGCCATGTAAGTATCTAAGGAAACTTTAGGAGCTATGGGAGGAATGGTATCATGAGCGAGAGTCTATTTGGCTTGATAAGTTACCTCATCCTCAGTTGCCTTATCAATATCCATCCCATGCTGGGCTGCTAGAGCTTTAGCTTTTTCATCATTGCCCTCCCACTTGTTGACAACTTATGAAATATCAAGGTAATGTATGCCCACCCTCTTTTCTATATCTTCATAACCTTAAATTAATAAGATCATATTTTCAATAGTAAAGTCGCCATAGGCTTTGAACTGATCAATAATGCTCTGTTTAGCCTTTGTAAGAGTTTCATTAGCTTTAGGAAGATCTTCATTGACCATGTCAATAGCGTCCATAAGACCTTACCTTTTTATAGCATTAGTAGTAGCCTAATCCTTCAACTTTGGTTCTTTTCCTCAGCCAAATTGAGGCTAAGGTCTTTGCGACGAGATGGTCGTCCTTATCCTGAATCTCATCGCAAGTCTTCTTCAAATCATCAGAAAATTATTTAAGTTCGTCCTTTAGATTAATGTTTTATTGATAAATTTTGTTATAGGCCTCCTTTTGCTCCCAATAGGCATGATGATTGGTTACATCCTTTTTTCGAAGAATAATGTCGGCCATTTCACCCAAAAGGAGAAGATAGTGAGATAAAAATAGTAAAATATTTCAATAAAGGACATAAAAACAAAGAATACAAAGAACTTTCCATGTAGATCATGTGGTGAAAAAGATTTCTTAAATTGTCAGCATCCAGACTCCCGAGGAATTCAAAATCTGGACTGTACCCATGGTATCCGAGCACATCCATGGAATTACCCATGTGGTGGAAGATAGAATCCTTTTCTCTTTTAGTATGTTCGAAGGTCAAAATTTTCTTTGAATAAAATAAATTTGGATTTACCAAGGGGTAACATTCTGGAGGATCATATTACCTGGACAAATAACGAGCATGCTATCCACTGATCAACACATACTCCCTAATAGGACCTATTACCCTCAACTCTTCAACCCTTGGATACTTGGGATCACGTTAAACATTGGGACCCTCTAATGATCTCTTATCACTAATAGCTAGGGGATCATCAGTGGAGATATCTTTCCCCTTGCTTTTGACTTTAACAATAACTTACACTTTCTTTTAGGCCTTAGTCTTAACATTTTTCTTGGCTTCAGCCTTAGCCTTCTTTTTAGATCTATTTTCAGCCTCAGACTTCCTTTTGGCCTCAGTTTATAGGCTATTCATATGGTCTACTTCAATGGAATCATGCTCATTTTGCCTTGGTGCCACGCCAGAATAATTTAAAAGTTAGCAATATTATAACAAAAAATCTAAGAAAATCTAATACAGTTGGCAAACATTCGACAATCGATAAATTCTTCTTACCTTCCTTATCCTCGACCTCCTGATCGGCCGCAATGTCAACCTCGGCTACAAGTGGTACTAGTAATTCTCTAGGGTGAGCACCTTCTGTAGGAGTGTAGTATCCAAGATTAATGAATATCCAAGGATAAATGACTCTTGAAGGTTTGAGAGTTGTCTACACAAATTCTCTCCACAGAGATTTTCAATATATGGGGCAACTTGGGATCCCTCTTATCTGAAAAAGGTTGAACAAAATTGTTAGAACAAAGTTAATTCAAGGGAATTAGGAATAAAATAGAGGAAGGGTGTATACCAATGCGATTCTACCCATAACATTCACAGGGAATACTTCAAAATTGACCCCTCTCATGTGGGCGCAACTCCCAATTATTTTCAAAACACAAATTGGTCCTTTAAACTTTAATTTCTCGCTTTGGTAACCTTTACTAACTTCAAATGTGATTTTTTGGGAGCGAAGTAGTAGAATTTAGAGCTTAGCATTGTCTTTTATGCCATAGATGAACCTAAAATTGTCCTAAGTGATATCAAGGTCGATGTGCGCTTTCTAATACGCCATTGACCCTAAAATTATCCTATAAGGATTTATAGGAAGTAGGGTTGGTTACTGTAGACACCACATTTTAGGACCCCCTAAGTCTCTTTTTAGGTCCCTATCACCTCCTCATTTCACTACAAACCCTAGGTCATACTCCAAGTACTAATATAGAGGCCATTGGGTGCTCCTAGACTCCGATTGGACCCTAACCATCTTCATCATCAGAGCAAAAGCTCTTTGAAACTTCGAAGTTCAGTGAAATCCCTTTCCAACGATCAGTCCCGTATGCGAAACGGCATAACCGTTTGGACGAACGATCCGTTTTCCCTCGAAAACTGATCCGGAGGCCACTTGGCACTCCCGGGATCCTTTAGACCAAAGTCAACTCTTTAACTAGACCAAGACTGAATGAATCTCCGAAGAGCACTGAATACCCATTCCAACAGTCTGCCCCATGTGCAATTCGGACTTACGGTGTGGATGAACGATCTATTTTTTTGAGAGGTTGTCGGGCACTTTTGGGACCCGATTGACCAAGGTTAGCTTTTTGAAATAAGCGAAGCTCTTTGGAATGTCGAAGTACATCTACTAACCTTTCTAATGGTTATCCCCGTGCCCTATTCTGACTTACCATGAGTAATAACGATCCGTTTTTATTCGACGATCTCCCATCAAAAGGACCGATGTGCACTTTCGAGCCTCATTTGACCCAAAGTCGACTCCCAATCCAAAACTATCAAAAGTCTTGAAAGAAACGATGAAAACTTTAGTAGCCTTCTTTAAGGATGCTATATGGCCATCCATTATCTTCTGCATGGCCACGACAAGGCTTTATATTAGAGACTCCGCAGCTTGCTTATAGTTCTCCACGACATCATTCCTGGCATTTTTGATAGCCTCCACTTTGGCCTCAACTTTTAGTTTGTAGATTTAAAAGAAGCAGTCGCGAGCTTCTTCCCAACTTCAAAGGATGACTTATTTGCATACTCAACCTCAACCTTATGAGTTAAGTCTGCAACCTGTAGCCAAGAATAGGTTCCTCATACTTTGATCATTGGCTTATTGCAGCTTCAGTAGTTTGAAGGATAGAAATAAAGACTGTTATAGACTAAACCTAGTGTACTGATTTATCTTAGCTAGAGTATACAAATTATAAACAAATACAAATAAAAAGATATAAATTAATCATATTTTAACCCATAGAAAATGTTAGAAAATGAGAGAAAGAGGAATAAGACGAGATTTATTTGGTTCGGTCTAAACCGGTGCCTATGTCTATAGGTGCAGTGTTTGTTTTATTGGATTGGTGGGAAAAATATTATCCAATACAAGATGAAATTCCTCAAGTTATCTTTAGAATTGGACATTATATTAGTAAGGAAAAATATCTTAGATTCCTAAAATGTGTGGGTGTACGTGCTATTTATAGGCTGTTAGAAGAGAGAGAAAAATGAGTGGAGGGTCTCCAACCTTTATAGGTTAGGCATGTCATGGCCAGGCAGAAGATAATGGATGGCCATATCGCAACCTTAAAGAAGTCTACTAAAGTTTTCGTGGGTCCTTTCAAGACTTTTGATATTTTGGGATTGGGAGAACAAGGCCTACATTCGTGGTTAAATGAGGAACAAAGTTACCAAGAACTTTCCTGAGGCTAGGGATGCCATATTTTCTTGGAGTTTCTCTGATGCCAAGAACACCTAGTGTGAGGTTGAGTTGAGGGAGGCTAAAGAGCATTGCCATAAAGAGAAGGCCATTGATGCCGCTCTAGAGGTTGAGGAGATCGAGACAAGACTTGATGATAGGGATAATGAAGAAGATGACACATGCTCTTAAATCATCTCCAAGACTATTTTCTTTTTGTTTACTTTCTGTCATTAGACTTAGCTATAATGGACTTTATATTTGTAATGAACTGGATTTTTTGAATGAATTTACATTTCCTTATGTCTTCTGCTATACTATTTAAATTTTCATTCGCAATTTATTCCACTTTTTATAGTGAATATTTTTATGAATGTGGTCATGACCATCTAATTGAATTTACTTTATTTTCCTTGCATTACCTTCATGCTCCGTTCTATTGGTAGTGAATCTATGTAGTCTTGAATGTCTCTTCTTTCCCTGTCTTGCCTGATTGTACTTTTAAATTGTATGCTTCTTTCTGTTCTTGATTTAATTCCATGCCTTTTTATGACTTTTTGCACTTAATTGTGGTCGCGTCCTTTGTAGTCTGTCATGATGATATTAAAACTTCAAGGCCAATGGGGTACTAGAATCATCCCAATTCTTTAGGCATGGTATGTCACGATCCATGTTTAGGTTGCTTGCTGGAAATCTTCAAATCTATTGTTTTCTATTGACGACTGCAACCATTTACTTGGAATTTGGATGATAGCCCATATTATGGACTATTGTCTTAGTTTTAGCTCAATTCTTCTTGGTGTTTGCTATATCTAAGAAAATAATTTGTCACTAATAATGTATTTATCTGACTTTTTCTTAAAAGAGTTCGTGTTATTCTTGGATCTTGATAAGTCTCATTTGAAAGAGACTCCTCATATCGGGGTGACCATATTTCTAGAGGTTTCGATAAGACCCACTAGCACAAAGTTTTTGTCACATGGATCTCCTTGCGGACTAAGTTTTACCTTTTTTAACCTAAGTCCACTTCTTACGGCTTAGGTTTTTCTGCTAGAGATATGTCCAACTTCGTATTTTAGTTCTTGAGGTTTGAGGTGCATATGCCTACATGACCTTTAAATGGCCCTTGTACTTTTATTTCCATAGCAGTTTAATATCCATGCGTTCTTGTGACCTGATAGTCTCAATGTTTGTAGTAGTCTAAAAGCGTGTAGTTAGTAGCAGGTTTTCATTAGATATATTAAATATAAGTACAAAGGAAATGGGTAAAACTAATAACTTTTCATTGATATTAATTTGATGAGGTAAGTAATTTGCTTTTTTGGCCTATATATTGTCTTATAATAATTACAAAAGTGCAAAATAGCAAAATCTCCCTAAAAAGTATAATAATAGTTGTGACCTTTTAAATTATTATCTCCCTTCCACGATCTATTCATCTTTTCTACTATTTTTTTGCTCAGTTGGAGGCTGTTGCTTGAGTGAACTTTCTAAGCAACCCCTATCTTACTAACTTCTTAACTTCGTTGTTCTTCAGGCTGAGGCAGTCATTAATAATATGACCATGGTCATTATGGAATTCATACCACTTCTTTCTATCCCTCTCACCGGCATGGGATTTCACATTCTCTGGTCATTTGATGAAGTTTTTTCCTTGATGATGTGGAAAATGTTTTTGAAATCATAGTTGAGAGAAGTGAACTCTTTATACGATCTTTCAAGATGAACCTCATGATTTCTCTTATTTTTTGCTTCTACCATCCTTTTTAAGGTCTCAACTTTTGTCTTCTTCTCTTTAGTGTCCTCGCCCTTCATTATGTTAATGAACGACACAAACTCTAGCATTAAGATTCTTTGGCCAAGGATATTGATCTATCCCTGAAGTGTTGCCTGCCCCTCGTAGAATTGGTTGATTCATGCCATAATGTGATATGTGTCTCCAGTCTACTTCTGTCCTGATCCGCCTTATATGTTGAATTCTCTTTAAATTGTTAATTCTTGTAACATCTTTCTTTTCCTTGAGATGGCCTACGCATAGTGAGTAATCCAATAATCGTAGAAAGTGCAGAATTATAATACAAAATAAGTAATTACAATAAGCCAAGACCTGTTCCATAATGTCTGCAACATGTAAACCAAACGCTAAGGCCGTGAATTTTTCCCTTTGCAAGGAATTTTTCCCAATGCGGTTAACATGATCCAACATATTTTTCTCATGAGGTGATTCCATCTTCTATACAATATGTTGAATACATGCCCTTGAATAGAACAACAATACGATAACTAAAAGCATAGTAAATCATTTCAATCTATCTTGGGTGATTTCACTAACCCTTAAGGCCAATCCCTTTTGGGGTTTTAGCCAGAGAATCGTCGATTTTCCAATTTTAAGACATAACCTTATGTATATTAACCACTCCCAAAAGTCATAAACCATGTTGTGTTTTTTTTACATGTTAAGTCATCATAGGTCTATAAGAGATACAATTATATACCGAAAAAGTTAAATATTTTAAAATTAGAGGTTTTGGTCTATGTTGTGACATTAAGGCCATAGACATTCCACAATAAGGTATAAGGCCAAGAACCTGCAAGTCTCAGAAGGGAAAAATTTGCAGATTACAATATAATTTTTGTTGAATATTATTTTTACCCCAATAATTAGACTAAAAACTTTATAGTGATAATGAGGGGAGTACTAAGTCCTTGTGTGCAAACAAACCTAATTTTAGCACCAATTTCCTAGTGTATAGGTTATAACATGACTAAATTACCATAAAATGTAGAGAAAACAACGAATTTTCTCATCCCTACCCAGTCTTTATAAGGTCGTGTCCCATGCAATAACTTAGACATATTTGGACATGAAAACATCCATGGGGAATATTGATCTACCCACAAAACCCCAAAATAGGCTTGGAAAAATAGATATGAAAAGTTAGAGAAACCATAATTAGGGTTTATATGAAAATTTGGGTCTAGCCTCCAATATTTCAACCATAAGATACAAATTTGGAGATCCCTATGGGTGAAATAAGGCTTATTCGACCCGATTTTTGAAAACCTCGATTGAATTTCCATAAATGAAGCTAAAATTTTATACAATATGGTTAAAAAATGGTTCTATTAATGAAAACCATGCAATCAAATCTATACTATATTGTTAAAAAGTATAAAATAGGGTAAAAGAGAAATAAAGAAAGAGAAACATGAGATTTAGGGTGGTTCGACCATTAAAATGAGCCTATATCCACTTTGGAGCCTTATTCTCATTATATCAATGCATTTGATACAAGATTAGATCCTTATAGGCGTACAACATGATATAAGTAGGCTAAATACATAAACATACATGTACTGTGAAGTAGAGGTCTTGGCCTCGTAGTGTAATCTTCTATGAGGCCACGACTATTGTGATTTATGTTTGTCAGAGTAGGTAACCGGGGTGAGGACTTCGGTGTGGAGAGAATATGGAGTGATTTGGGTAGATATTCACAGTGTAGTTATTTATCACATAATGAGCAGTGGGAACGTCAATTTATAGGAGTTAGTTGGGGCATCTCGTGCACGATCCACGTGACTTGTGGTTAAGGATGGTAAAGATGGAATCTTTCTATAAGGTGGATATTTGGAAGTCCTTAGCTAACATGTAAGGGTCCACGGACTGTGTTGTCATGGTTAGTGCTGTGGATTTATGCATGTGGCCTTATTAGGTATTAGGTTGTGACTTTTGCATACAGGTAGTTCCCTTTGTATACAAACCAAAGCCTGTTATTGAGCCTTTGAGTATATCTTCATATGTTTGAACAAGCTTCTATGCCACGTGTTTATTAGGCATTGAATGATGTATTTTAGGGATAATAGTTGGGACTAAGACAAATATTTAAATTGATTCCAAACATAAATATTGAAATCTCAAATTTGACTACATAATTTATTTCCTTTTTTATATGATTGTAATTAATTCCACGAAATAATTACAACTACATAACAAATTAATGATCTCAAAATTACTTGAATAGAGAAGCCTTGTTTTTAAAGTTAGATAACACATAATATGATTCTTCGCATAAAGCATTCAATATCCTTTTGGTGAAATTTAATTTTTTGCAAATAAAGTTTCACCAACGTATTATTTATTCCTTGATGCCACACTTAACTTATTTGATACAATACCAGATTACAAAATCCACTTATCGAGTTTACTGGTAGAATAAAAACTTGTAAGCTTATCTAGGGGTATCACAATCCAGAATATCTCTTGGACATGGATTTCTCGAAAATATGATCTTAGACGTATTCACACAATGATTGCTAAAAGACAAAAATATTGTCCCAATCAATTGAATCTCACCTCTAGAAAATCAAAGAAATAATTATCTGAATATTCTAATCCTTATATTCCCTATGATTGAGACCGTTTGCAAACTTTGAGATTGTGCAAGTGTAATGTTGTCAGCATATATCTCGAATATCACCTTTGTTCCTACTTAATACATTCCTGATGTACCAGTGCAATATTCCTACTATTAGAAAAGTTTTACACAATCATACAGGTCCCGTAGTCAAGATATATTACTAATATTGTACATGAAAATTTACTGATAATATGTCCTCTCCTTATCTAAACTGTGAACGCTTCAATTATACTAGAACCAAAATTATGATCTTTAATGATCGAGCCGAAACCAAATCACAAGAATTCCAACTAAGTGTAAATAACCGACACATATAATATATTTATAAAAAATATAAGGCATTCCCACAAGCATGCTTTATTTTTACAAATTATCTTAGACAATCCTTTTATTAAATAGGAAAGTCGCGAACATGGTTTCAAAAATTACACCCCAACAACATCATGCAATGAACCAAAAAACACAAGTAATAGCACATAAGACATCACCATTTTCAATGTTATTCCTAATCATGTTCTTAATATCCATTATTACATACAATAAGATCTTAGTCTAGGTAATTAAACCTATAAAAATATGAGAGGTGGTAATACTAGATCATAGTTAGTTAAAAGCTATAAAAAGAGATATTAAAATTATAATTATTTTCTAAATTCTAATCAAAAGCGATAAAGAATCATAAATTTTATGTGACAAAGTTCACCGTTGATTCAACATGCAATTCCAATTCTAATTTTGTTACGCATTTACATAATAAAGCAAACAGAAAAGAAAAATCAACACATAAATGAGGAAAAAAACACTAATGGAAAAAAAATTGAGCCAAACCAACAATCTCACTATACTTATTAAAGTCTTACAAAGGATAACAACAATTAATAATCCTACCAAATAATGTCTGTAACCTATTTTTCCACTAATAAAGTGAGAGAAGAACACTATTGTTTTGGTGAGTTTTGCAGCATCGCAATGTATTGGTTAATGATAAAACCTTTTGCCCTTGAACCATAAGGATATGGTTTGTCTTATATAAAAATTAATGATTTTTTATTCAAAGAAAGGAGCGACAAGTAAGATAGAGTGATTACAAACCTTTGTAGGAATAAAATCTAAAGGTGTTTGAGAGTTTAAATGACAAAATTTTATAGGCTATAAAAAAATGTATTATTCGTATTTATTAATGATCATTCTTACGGGTGGGGTGATAAAGTATGAGTAAGAGAAGAAGGGAGTAAGAATAAGATATGAACTAGGTTTCTTAAATTCCTAAGGCAATAATAATCTCACAAATATTAAAGTGATGAACAATATTTAGAACTTTCCACACTCGTAGAAAATCAAATTATCTCCTATGTAATATATTAAGATAAATAAAATAATGCAATATATCTCGTGATGGGAGAAAAAAACTAAAATAATGCATTGCATAGTTGGCTTGGTGATTTATTCTCATAAAATATGACATATATTTACTGGAGAACCTATTTAATGGTGTTAATGTCCTTCTCTATATCCTCACATAAGTCATCAAAACTAGTAGACTAATTTACAACTATTCCTTATAATAAGTTTCAAATTAAATTGATGATTCAAGTATACATTTGGTTGAGAAAATAATGATTTTCATGTCATCACATGAGATACTCATCATTAGTAAGGCTCAAATGAATAAAAAATGATTAATAATATCTAAAGTAATTTCACATTAAATAATTGCCTTAGATTTTTAGTTCTTATATATATATATATATATATATATATATATATATATATATATATATATATATATATATATATATATATGTAGAATACACCAAGGCAATGGTGAAGAGTTCTACATAGAAGAATCCCTATTATGAGCAACTCCTCAAGCCCAGGGTCATTATTTTTAGTGTTCTTCAATGGCTAAGGAATTTTAAAACATAGTGAATCATACATCTACATTTCTACCCACTACTCAGTGTTTAGGTTATGGGGTTTAAGTCTAATGTGATGGGACCTTTGTTCCCGAGTTTTATCAAAATTTAAGAAAGACATTAAGTTATTTTTGAGGTCACTTCCATTCTAAAGTTACAAATTTGATTGTAGTGACACCAATAAATTTCATATATAGGATGAACAGTCCTAAATACACAATTTATGAGAATAAAATAATTATTATAAATCTAAGCATATGGAATAATGTAAAAAGTAAAAATTAATACGAATAATATCAAACTATACATGAATGATAATAACTAAAGCCTAGCATGTCCATATGTCTAAAGATATAATTGGAATAATAATAGATAGAACTAAATATTAATAATCCTCTAACACAGAATACTATACAACTGAAACGTAACCAAAATCCTCTATGCAATACCCGTGCCCAGTATTTTATTATTTTCCCTGCACAAATTGTAAACATATGAACCCTTGGGATTTGGATCATTATTCTGGACTTCTATTGCTATATTTGATCATTTATGGGCCTTGATGGCAATTGTGGAAGTCATTGGGTGGAATTGAAAATTTTGGAAAAGTGGATGGTTTGAATGAACCCAGGGTCGTTCGAATGAGATGAGTATCTCATTCAAATGAGGTTCAGGTGGTTTGAACGAGGATCCAAGGTCATTCGAAGTGGAGATCAAATGAGTATCGAATAAGACCCAACTGTATACCTCAACGAACTCATTGTAGGGTTGTTCAAAGGCTATTTCGAACGAAAGGCCATCCTCGTTTGAATGAGCGCAACATAAATTTTTAAATCGCGGTGCCCTTGTGTGAGGTCGCATTTTAGGCCATTTGATTGATGAGATGTCAAGCTCTGGTGAACCCAGATTGGGTGAAATGGGGTTCGAAGGTTTGGAAGGATTTTTTTATAAAGGTTGTCTAGTTATTTGTGGATTATTTGGAGTGTGAAGAAGAGAGGCGGGGATGGGTCCCCCCACCATTTTTCATCATTTTTTCCTCTCCCACAACCACAAACCACCATGCCATCACCATGTATACACCTAATACCACCTTATGATTTTAGTATTACACCATATTTAAGCCTAATATACTCGTTTCCTCCATGGATGAACAAAGCTACGATTGTTGGAGTTGTTGTTGGATTTATTTTTTTGGAGATGAAGATGGAAGAGCTTTGTGGAGTTTGTAGGGGTTTTAATGGAGCTTCCATGGTGGCAAGTTTTGAGGAGCAAGGCAACCTCTTTAAGACCACCTTAGAAGAGATTTCCATCTTCTTAGACATTTCTTCCTACCATTGTTGGAGCTCCATTTGAGGTGGCAAACTCTATTGTTAGTATTAAGACTTTATTTGCATATTAGTAGTCATGTTGTTAGATTACAATATTATAAGATTAGGATTCATATGAATAAAATAACGGGCTTTTAGTGAATTTGGTATTTAAAATTTTTGAGGAAGAAAACGTTGGAAAATGTTATTTTGTTAGAAAGTATATTATGAGTGAATATTTTAATGTTGTCTTGAAATTAAAGATTGGGATTTCTATGAATTGGTGTATTTCTAAAAGTTTGATGCTAAACATTTTATGGAATAATATATTGGAAATGATAATTATCTTGGTAATATTTTTTTGATGAAATGACGTTCTAAAGTTTCTTGTAGAAATGAAGATTTTATAAAATTGGACATTTGTTGAAGTTTGAAAAAAACGATGTTCTTTAGTCTTGAAAATGTATTTTTTGCAAGTCCCATGAAATTTATAGATTAAATCACATGTTAGACCCATTGATAGGATTTTTGGACTTAAAATCTATCTTCTCATGCATACAAACTTGTAGTATTTTGACGTTGAACATGTAAACAAGTTTAATGAGGGTTTTATTAGGTTTAAACATGAAATAAAGAAATTAGAAATTTCAACCCTTAAGTGTGTGAAATAGGTGTTAAAAAGGTTATAAGTGTATGGTTTTAAGACTACATGAATTAGTAAAGAATATGATACTTTCTTATAAAGTAGTCTTATATATTTGATGATTTCTTGAAAAAGAAAGTAATGAAATAAAGATGTTTCCAACTTAAAAGGAATGTTGTTCCAAATGTTAAATAAGGGTTAATGAGTTAAAAACTCTTAATAAGTTAGTGTGGGTAACTTAATGGTGTTTTGAGAAATAACACTTGTGAAAAGGGAGAAAAGGACAAGTTTGGAAAAAAAAAGCAAAATGATAATTTTTTTGTAAAGTAGAACATTTTTAAGGAATAAAAATGTTGGAAAAGGTGTCACATAAAAAGGGTCCTAAATGAACAAGATTTTGGGATAAAATCAATGTTAGAGTAAAAAGGACAGGAAATGACGATTTCTAAAGTGTATCACAAGTTGGGGTGGAACCTCGTTTTTGGCCTAGGTAGGGTAAAAGGAAAAGTTTAATAATATGGACTTTAAAAAATGTTAAAACACATTAATAATAAGTCGGATGACATCGAAATAATTAAGGAGGGATCGGAGCCCTGGGGTGAAAGACCCAAAACCACTCGCCAGAGCATATGGTAGCGTAGCCGATGGTGTGGATACCGTTAAAGCATGTAGATACTGGAAGATTCTGAGAAAAATATAATGAAAATGGAACATGTCAAGAAATGGGTTGTGTGATGAACATATGAAACTACAACCTAACTTGAAGGAAATAAATAAATGTTCCGGTAAAAGACAAAATGGATAAGTGATGTGAAAATCAATTAACGTCCATAAGGTAAGGGATGGTAAAATGAAGTGATTAAATGGGTGGTAAGAAACAAAACTAGGTTTAACCATTAATTAACACAAGGGTATGTTTATGAAAGGTTTTCAAAGGAATATAAGTATTTTGTATGTTAAAAGTGTGATTTTCAAAGAAAGTACTAATGTGAATTGGTGTAAATAAATGGGCAATTTTGGGGAAAGATATGATTTTTCGTAAGCAAGGTGTATTTGTTTAAGTATTTATCCGGGTGTGTTAAATCCAGGATTAAATGTCAAGTTAAGTTAAAGAGATTTCTTTAAAATTAAGGTAAATTAATCGGGTTAAATAATATTTTTGGAATAAATACGGTGTGATGCATTATATATATATATATATATATATATATATATATATACATGTAGTCATAATGTGTGAGTCTCCTTTCCGCCCTTTGATTCTATATTGCATTATTGTATATTTTTCATGGGGCATTCGACTCACTCCCTCATCTTTGTTACAGTAAGTGGGGTGTGATTTCGTATTTTGAGAGCATTATTCAGGTAAGTACTCTCTTTTGTTTTACGTTAGTAGCTCTGTATGCTCGAATTCCGGGGATGCTTACCATAGTTCCTTCACATTGCTTGATTTGAAATGGAAACTGCATGCTAAACAAGTGAAATGTTAATTAAATAAAATAGGACTAGCAACATTATGTAGGTTGTTTCATTTCACTTCACACCTAACGCTCGGGTCAGACCAGGTAGACCATGGGTAACGCATAAATTTGGGTTGGGGCATTACACTCTAGGTAAAAAATGCTATTGATTGAACCTAAACTATAAGAACCCTCACCTGCAAACCACTATGACGCTGCTGTGTTGATCATTTACCATAATAAATGTTGAAAAATAATAATAAAACAAATGTGGGTTAAGCCCACTGGAAAATTCTCTATATAACCCTAAACATAGATAATTACTGAATATACTAAAACCATACGATCCTCTATATGCATAATTACAAGAGTCTCCAAATGAAATATTAAACAACCTTTTAATAATAACTCATGTCACATTATTGGAAAGCAACAACAGGTCCACTATATTCGTAACCATCTACAGATATATAGACATAATTTTGATCCAAATGTTAAGGTCCACTCTAGACTGGAATGTCACAGTACCCTAATATATCCAAAGTCCTAATCAAAACTAAACTCCATGCATGGGATATAAAACTCTATACAAGGAACCCCCTGATAGTTTTGTATTCCTCAGTTGTTCATCAAAATTTAATGGGTACTAGAATATAACACAATAATATAAAACATCACATGAGGTACTTCCCTACCTACAACCACCACTCTTAATAGAGATTATATAAGATAATACACCCCAGCCTTCTTCCCTAGAGAGTCTAACCCCAACTCCCTGCCATATCATTAACCACAATACCACACTCTCTATAAGTGAGAGCAACCATACATGTAATTTATACACTACCTACCTAGAGGGTTCAGTCAACCTAATTTGATACATCATATTCATAAATATAAAATTGATCCATGAGGGCTAGAATTAGTTCTCATAGACTATAACCAATGGGGGATAGCACCGCTCATCAAAATTATAACATGGCACTCTCACAGCGCATCACAATACACTGTCCACAAGGCCTATAAAATCCAACCATCTCATTGTTAAACCCATAATCTAATAAAATAAGGGGATTTTATCAACAACTACCCAATTCACAAAGCCACAACATGAATTATACTAAGTACTGATCAACCAACATAGGATCAACATGACTCCACTGGACCCATGGCCACAGATGATAGGGTACACACACAAATATTAAGAAAATATCTCATGAAGGTCTACGATCTACCTACGAGGATATCCTATGCCTCTACTAATCTCGATGCAAGGATTTTTCAAACTCTTAAAGTATCGAAAAACACAAAGGGGAAATCATTATGTCATCACACCAATTGTTTAAACACATACCAATGTATACACGTAAGGATCTATCCCCCACTATCCCTTATAAGGAACAACGATTTGACACATAGGATTAGGGTAATATAAACCTATACATGACCTGTATCACCAGTCAAGGTTGAATACGTGACCTCGACACGTGTCTCATTAAATACCAGACTAGTATATTTCCTATGAGACTACACACATAACCCGATGGTATGGTCACACATATAAAATCATAGAATACCGGTGCACATGACCTATAGTTAAGCTATAAGGTTCACCGAAGATAAATAGTTTTTAACTGGTATTTTAACTCCCAAAATAACCTAAAATGAGTTAGTTCATATTTTCACTCTATAACCTTATTGAACATTCCAACTGGTCCAAACTATAATTTAATGTGATCCTAAAAAATCTTAGAATCCATTCAAATAAACTCCCAACCAAAATCATAAAAAACCCAATCTTTCGAAAAGGACCAAGACAAAACAGTCTGAGCTTTACCCAGATCGAACCGGGTCGTTGGAAATACCAAGAATTACATATTTTATTCCACAAAATTCTAACTAATATTCCTCCAAATTCCAACAATATATTATCAAATCATATATCAATTATTTAACAAAAGTCTATAGTCAAATCTCCCACCTAGACAATATCTAAAATATGAAATTTTAGGATTTGTAGTCAGAATCCCAACAATTGATGTAAACCCCTTCTATATAAACCCTATGCTCAATAATAATAGATTTATCCTCCAAATCATGCAAATTAATCAAATTAACCTCGCACTAACATTGTCTACATTGATTCTAACAACCTTAAGAAATCAATCCACGATTCAACTCATCATATCCAAATAAATCTAAACCAAAATTGAATATATTATGTAAGAATGCTAGTTCTATCATCATACTCCAATTCTAAGTCTTTCAATAATTTGGAACAAAAAATTGCAACCTAAAATCTAGATTTGTCAAGTTAATATTATGTTTATATTAGATTCAAATACATAAAATTTTCTTATAAAATGTTCAAATCAAAGGAGGAAAATAAATATAATTTCTTATCTTGATTAGTTTGAGATGATGTCCTCATCCTCTATCAATCTAAGAATACAAATGTTTAATTCTCTTATTCTCTATGTTATTCCTAAAGGAATGTCTCTAATATACACTTCTAGTGTTTCATACTGAAGTTGACGTTAACTAATTATATATGTTTTAGGATTCGTAACACTAAGCTCGAAGATCTCCTGTTATTCCATAAATATGGGATGACCCCTGAACTGACTAGAAGGAGACACCTTTCTTCATGGTTACACAAGAAATGTGGTTGGCCAGGCTTAACTAGCTGGTCGACTCAATAGTTGGTCGACTTGGCCATCACCGACGGAATCGTTGACCCCGTTAGTTAACATTATTAACTAACACCGTTATAGTAGATATGTACTTCATTACTGGATGATGTTAGAAATCCTTTGCACGTTCACATGGAGGAAATACGAAAATATTCTCCTCTATGTGCCCATAACTAAATCATGATTATTGTCTCACTATGTATGTAAAGAGTGTACTCGCCTAACCTATAAAGGTGAGCTACGTGTCCCTATTAACTCTCTCCCCATCTAGTAACCTATAAATAGTACACACCACCCACATTTTGGGGGGATATGAGATTTTCCTTATTTCATCCTACCCAACTCCGAAGAGAACTATAGAGCTTCATCAATGTACTTGTCATTGGATTTTTCCCAGTAGATTAGTAAAATCAACACTTCACCTGTGGACGTAGGCACCAATTTGGGCCGAACCACGTAAATCTGATTCTTATTCTTTCTCTCTCATCTCTCTACTATTTTTTCTATTGTATGTATCTTAGTAATTAGGTCCCTTATCTTTTATTTGATGTAATTAGTGAGTTCTACATAAGACAATCGTATACCAATTCTAAACAATAACATATTAGTGTCGTTGCATTTCTGGATGACCTTTTTTAAAACATAATCACCTTATTTTAGTCTGCTCGGTCTAACTTGATGAATAGAAATGAAAAGTTCTCTGCTGATAAGAAGCAACTCTTAATATTACATTTTCTCATACTTCCTTCACGATGTCATGATTGAGTCGTCTCTTTAGATCGCTTCTTGCGGAATTAAATTTTAGCACTCGATCACTGGGAAGTCTGACCTCACTCAACGTTGGTGCTAATGGCTTGAATATAGGGATTTACGCTCGTGACATTCGTGGGAGTGGTCCTACAATCCCATATGATGCTCTACAATTAGTTGATCCAGTTGCCCCTTGCATCGTACAACCTTTTATTGATATAATGTAGTAAGGTTTTGTTGGTGACCTCTGTTTGGCCATTGCACTATGGATGTCCTGGGGTAAAATGAATCTTTTGAATCTTCGAGAGGGTGCAGTAGTCTTCAAATTCCTGGTAGTCAAATTGAGTGTTGTGGTCGATAATGAATGCGTAGGGCATTACCTAACAGTAAATAATGTTATTCCATATGAATTGGAAGACTCTCTCATACAAAACTTCCACCGGACGATCTTCTTCTACCCATTTGGTGATGTAATCTACAAAGATTACCAAGTATTTGAAATTTCCCTTCATTTTTGGTAACAGGCCGACTAGATTAATCCCCCAAATAAAAAATGGTCAAGGTAATGTGATCGGCGTTAGAAGAGTGCCTGGCGTGTGGTGGATCTTAGTATAATTCTGGCATTTATTATACTTTTTAGTGTAGACAATGCAGTCAGCTTTTATCATTGGCCAGTAGTAGCCATGTGTCATTATCTGCTTCACTAATGATCTTCCTACTGAGTGTATTCCACACCACCTTTCATGTACCTCCTTAATCAGGTTATTGACTTCTGTTAGGTGAATGTATCTTAGCAGATAGATGATACCCCCCTTTTATACAATACTCCTGATTCTAACACATAATTGGCAGCTTTATATCGTAACTTTATCGCTTCTTTTACACCCTATGGCACTGGTCTAGTCTTAATGTCAGCTAGTATGAGGTCCATCCACGATGGACCTAGATTCATTTCCATAAAATTGGCAGTTTTTGCATGTGTGCTGCGATGGGTAAGTGTCTCAATTGGCACTGTTCTTTTTAATTTGGTTCGGGTGGATGATGCCAATCTTTCAAGTTAGTCAGCCCTAGCATTCTCCGCTCGAAGGATCCTCAGTACTTTTACCCCTCGAAATTTGGATATCCGCCCCTTTGTCTTGGCCATATACTTGATCATAGACTCTTTTTTATCCTCATAAAGCCCGAGTAACTGGTTAACCAGTAGTTGTGAGTCACTATGCGATAAAATTTGTTCGTCACCAAGTGATGAGGCTCATTTAAAACCCGCTACTAGTGCTTCATACTCATCCTCTTTATTGATGCTTCGAATAGAAAACGAAGTGAATAATCCACATCTATTTCATCCAAAGTGGTGATAATGATACCGTCTCCACTACTCGTCGTGCAGGATGATTTATTCACAAATAACTTCTAGACAGTACGCTCTTGACTAAATCTCCTTCAACCATATCTTCAAATTTAAACAACTTTCTCAACTACTCATGCTCGGGTGTGAGGTATTCATGGCTTATATTAGGCTCTAGAACAATCGCATGAGGGTTTGGTATTAGTTTTCTCATTCCCTTCACTGTTTGAGCTCTCTCCCAATGGAGTTTTCTCAATTTCAGTCAAGGCGGATCTCTTTTCCAGAGAGGTATGCTTTGCCATTCATTTTGCGCTTTCTCCCCAAGGAGTCTACTTAACATGTTTCTCTTCGTACATGAACTTAGGTATAAAATTTTCCACTACTTGGCCCTTGATAGCCATTCTTAGCTCGTACTAGATGTCATAATCTCCCAATTCCCATGCTTAGGACATCAAACGACCTTATTTTTTCAATTTATGTAGCATTTATCGTGAGGGTAGATCAATACGAATAATAATGGTATGGGACTAGAAATATAGTTTCATCCTTATCAAAGTTTGAATTACTGCGAGGGCTAGTTTCTTAATTCTGGAATATCAGACTTTAGCTCCTCTATATGCTTTGCTGGTATAGTACACTGACTTTTGTATTCCATCCTTCTATCTTACCAGGGTTTAGCTGATGTAGATTCTAACACTGCCAAGTATAAGTAGAACTTTTCTCCGAATAGTGGTCTTAACAGGAGAAGGGCTGACCCAAAATATCGCTTCAATCTTAGGAATGCATTCTCATATTCCTCTTTCCATTCAAAATTCTTTCTTAAACCTTTAAAGAAAGGAAGACACTTATCAATGGCTCTAAAAATAAACATGTTGCGAGTGACAACAAGTTTTATTAGCCTCTGCATCTATTTCTTTATTATTGGGGATTACCTATTGATTAAGGCTTGGATCGTTTCTGGATTATCTTTGATTCCTCATTAGTTGATGATGAAGCCCAGGAACATTCCCTCCTTTACCAAAAATGCACATTTGGTCAGTTTGATCTTCATTCGATACTTCTGTAGTTGGTCAAAGGTCTGTTGCAAATCCTAAATGTGGTTGGATATATTCTTTCTCTTGGTCGTCATGTCGTCCACATATACTTACATATCTTTACCGATCTAGTCTTTAAATAACTTATTCATAAGCCTCTAGTAAGTTTCTTTGGCATTCTTGAGGCTAAATGTTATAACATTATAACAGTAAGTACCTTTATTTGTGATGAAGGATGTTTTTTTTATCTATCTAATGGTCTTATCTTGATTTGGTTATATCTGGAATAGGCACCCATGAAAGTGATGAGCTCATGGACAAAAGTGGCATCAACTAACTAGTCAATTCTGGTAGGCGATAGTGATCCCTGGGACAAGACTTGTTCAAGTTAATAAAATCCACACCAATCCTCCATCTGTTGTTCTTATTATCCTCTATGACCACATTGGGGATCCATTCGGGATACTTAACATCTTCTATGATGTTGGCCTTCTACAACTTCTAAACTTTCTCTTGAACTGCCATGATCTTTTTTAACATCGAAGATTTTTCTCTTTTGTTTGACAAGTTTAGCGCCCTTCACTATGCTCAACTTATGGCATATGAATTTTGAGTTAATCTTGGGCATCTCTTCATGGTTCCAGGAAAAGATAATGTTCTGTTATGGAAAGAAGTCAATCAAATTCTTTTTGAAGTCTGGGTCCAGGGATGATTTGATCTGGATGGTTTTATCTAAATGTTCTCCGTCAAGGATTACAATTTCGATTTCCCCGTCTACTTATTCATTGACCAATTGTTCTTTGTCTTGTGGATTGATCGTCTCAATTTGGAAGGTGATGGTTAATTTTTCAGGTTCTCATGGTCGACTGAAGTGTAATAACACTCGCGAGCCTCCCCCAGGTTACCTTTGACTATGTCGACCCCATAGTGGGTTTGGAACTTAAATCATTGATGAACTGTTGAGGGTACTGCCTCAAATTTCTTTAGACCTACTCTCCCTAAGATGACACTTTAAGTCGGTAGAACATTTTTGTCTAGGATAAAGACATAGAGAATTTTTGTTTGGCATGTTGTCCATGCACCTATTATGACTTCCAATTATACAGTTCCTAAGGGATATACCTTCTCTCCCAATAACCCGATCAAGGGTCGATCAAATGCTGTTATTTTACTGTCTCATAGCTTTAATTTATGGAAACAATTATAGAACATGGCATCTATAGAACAATCATTATCAACGAGAATCTGAGCGACCTTATTCTCGTGGATAATCATAGTGACGACCAGAGGATCGTCATGGGGGTATAAGACACCAGAATATCATGCTTAGAAAATCCTATAATGAGGCAGTCTTTATTTACCTTCTGGGGGTGAGCATCCATGTTTCCTATCAGATTAAGCTAACTGATATGAGCACAGGTTTTGGCCTCAGTCAGATACGCCTTCCTTTTCACCAAGTCTTATCTACCTCCCATATCTCTGCTACAATGAAGCGACATTCGAAGGAAATCATTTTGACCTCGTGGTATGGTTCTCTTAGCTTCTTTGGGAGATCAATCTTCCTACAAGGTGATTCTGATAATCTTCTGGCCTTGCAGTTGTCCATGTCTGCCCGTCTATCTTTATCCACATACCTGGATAGTTTTTCCCTTTTAATGAGTCTTTCGATCTCATTCTTGAGGGCAATGAAACTATCTGTGTCATGGCCGTGATCTTATGAAATTTATAGTACTTGCTTCTATTATGCTGGTTCATTGGTGCCTTGAGCTTGATAAGCCATCTGAGGTCGTTACTTCATCTAATCTCTTCGAGGATATTATTGATGCCTATTGTTAGGGGAGTTTACTCGTCATAATTCTTTGGCTTTTCGACCTTTTTTTATTTTTTGGTCCTTCTTTCAACTACTTCTACTTGATGTAGCTTTTGGACGATTTGACTTCTTAGCCACAATGGCCTATTCGGTAGTCATAATCTTGCCTAGTTTAGATAGAAGCTCTATCTTGGTCATGGGTGGTTCCTTTTCTAGGACTCAAAATTATTTTCCCGATTGCATCCCACTCATTAGTGCGGTTATGGAAGTTTTTTGTTTGTAGTCTACCACTTCAGATTTTTTAGTGTTTAAATGTGTGATGAAATCCTTATGGTCTTGTTGGCCTTCTGTCGTACACTGAGAAGATGGGCAACCCTTTTGATAGGTTTACTCCAAGAAGAAGTTACTAACAAAAAGGTCGGCCATCGATTGGAAGCTAGAGATTTATCCTCGTGATAGGCTGTTGTAACAAATTTAGGAAAAGCTAGTGATCATACTGAAAAAATCTCAATAACACATCTCATTAGGGATTAGATAGATGTTGACATTTGTGTAGTAATCCTCCACATGTAAAATGATGTTTATTTTCCCATTATAATTTTATGAGATCGCATGGGGTTTGAATTTGGAAGGGATTAGATAACCAATGATAGAGGGGATGAAGGGAGATCCCTTCATAAAATCCCTATGGAGAGGATTTTTGGATCTAGCCATTTCCCTTAAACGATCTTCCAAGCACTATATGGATCCCTTCTAAGATTGGTCCTTTGGCTTGACTTTTACTATTACAGATTTGATTATTTGGCCTCAAATTTTGGACCAGCTCTCTTCCCGAGAAGTCTATTTAGCCTTGGTTGATGCTCTAGTGTTAGATTTGTATTTAGCCGAACAGTGTGATCCTTTAATGAGTGATCAAGATGACTCTTCTCGCCGTGTATGAACAATAATAAAAATTAGAAATGGTCACAAAAAAGGGGTCACGGCTAAAAGCCTCGATCTTCTAGTCACGACCCAATGCTGTGACAACATGCAAAATGAGCGTGACCAATTTGAAGTTCCAGTGTGGTCATAGGTCGACTTGTAGGTTGTCACGACCTTTAACTGTGACTCTCAAGGTCATGACTCATAATCGTGACACAACCGTGACCATTATGGCGCCAAGTTTCTGGCCAAGTGTGATCATGGATGGGGTCACGGCCCATTCTCGTGACCAGGAACACAAATACACACCACTATCATCACAGGTTAGGACCGTGACCATTATTGGGAGTGAGTCATGGCTTTCGGCCGTGACCATGGTCTTGTTTACACACTGATGTGTTAAAAATAAAGGGGTCACATCATAGGGTCACGACCCTAAGCCGTGACCATTGTCTTTATACTTAAAAAACACATAACAAGTTTTCATTTCCCTCGAAAACTTCTAAACAACTATTTCCCTCCCTTTCACCTAAGATTTCCCTCCCTCTCTCTAACAATTTCATTTCTCAAGCTCTCTCATTCTCTCAATCTCAAAGGTAATCCAAACCCTTGTTATTTCATTGTGTATATTTCCAAACCCTTGTTTTTATTTCACTGTGTGCATGTATTTCTCTGTGTGTATATATGTGTGTGTGTATATATTTTTGTGTGTATACATGTGTGTGTTTCTCTGTGTGTGTGTGTATAATCTCAAACCCTTATGAATTATTTCATTGTATGTGTGTATTTCCAAACCCTTGTTATTTATTTCATTGTGTGTGTGTATTTCTCTGTGTGTTGATATGTATGTGTGTGTGTATATGTGTGGTATGTATAAATTATCATTGTGTGTATTGTGCCTGTATTTTAAAAAAAATACATATATATGATTAATGTTGGTTTAAGTTTCAAACTAGGGAAAATTTTAATTTAATGGATATTGTTGGTTTAATTTTCAAACTAGGGCAAATTTTAATTAAATGGATATTGTTGGTTTAAGTTTGGGGCTGAAATACAAAAAAATACCTCTCCATTAAAAAAAAATATGGGACCTTTAAAAAAATACTAAACATAAGGGTTAATTTTAGGTTTTGTTGGCTTAAATGACAAAAGTAGGTATTCAAAACATAATAAATTAATGGTTGATGATTCATTAGAGCCATTATTTATAGGAATCATACCCACTCCCTCGCATACAATAACTAGTTAATGATTCATTAGAGTCATTATTTATAGGAATCATATTCACGCCCTCGCTCATTATTCTCAGGAAAAATGAGTCACGATGATAATCGATGGCAATAAGAGTATGATAGGTTGCAATTGGTCCGCACTCATACCTCTTTAATTAATAATCCTTGTAAAGTGGGTACTCCAGTTTATTGGTATGAGAATAGGAAGATCAAACAATTTAACTACCTTATAAACTGGGGAGTTAATTTCCAGCAAGAGTACTTGTTCGATCGTATTCTGTTTTCCCTTCTACAATGTTGGGATGAAGCTGCACAATATATATATATATATTGCGTGCAAAATCCCGATAGAGCACTGACCTTACTTACGCTGTTAGAGAAGGTCGGAAAAAAATTCACCCATTATGGATAGAATTACGTACAAAGAGAATTGACGAAGACTGTGATGTCTCATGACAAATGCACGTCAAACTCGATCTTGCTAATAGGTTGAAGAGGATGAGATTTCCCGTTCTTGTCACCGACATCTATTCATCCATTATAGACACGCTTCCTCCTAATTGTCCACGTGCAAAAATCCATATTTTTTTAAACACAAATCCAGAATGGATGGAGATCAGACACATTGAACTTTTGTTAAAGTCTTGCCATGAACAGGTACATTATAATATATGGTCAAAAAATTTATTTTGTTATTTATATTTTCATATTGAACTTTGAAATTATGCACCTATTATTATAGATACACATTTAAATTTTATTATTTTTGAAGATAATGTCGGGCGGTAAAGGAACCAATGCTCCAACCAACAACAACCAAAAACCACAAGAGGAAGTCTCATCACCAATTGGTGGGAAATACTCAAATACACCAACTGTTCACTCCCCTACTCCACAAACTGTTCACTCCCCTACTACGAGTTTCAGTAGGCAAGGTACTCCTCCCACGAATCCAACAGACATGCCCAACGCTTCTGAAACTGCCAGGTCAGTTGAGAAGAAGCCCATTGTGTTATCTCTTTTGGGAAATAACCCCATGGGGGATAAGAATGACGTTTAATAATTTAAAGCCCACTATTTGTCTTGGGAAAAAATGAATGTGGGAGTGGGAGGAGATGACAATTGGAACCTCATAGATAAAGGTATTAAACATGACATCTACGAGAAACTCAACAAACATTTTTTTTATTTTCCTCCAACTTAAAAAATGAGGTGCTTTTTCGGGCTGCTAAACAACTCTGAACATATCGGAGAAACCTTAGGCATAAGCATTTCCCTAATGGAGCATCAAGCTCTGATATTTTGGCACACAAAGACAAAGTCCCTTCGAACGTTGGGATGCCAGTCTGTTAATGGAATGATTTTCTGGAGAATGAGGCAAAGGACTCCAAAATGATGAAAAGGGAGAAAAATAAGCAGAATACGGCCAAAAAACTGATGTCCATTGACTTGGCTTAAAATCTTATGAATATTTAAAGAACCAGTGGACGACCATTACAAAATGTATCTCGGATGAAGGAAAGACACCGAATATGGCCAACTTGTAGGTGCATGCTAGACGGGACAAAGATAATAAATGCCCTCCTCACTTGGCCAAGACTTTAGAATCAATAGAGTCTATCAGTAGACAGTTAGATTGAAGCCCGATCGAGGATATTGACAATGATTCCATTTCACAAACCTTTGGGAAGGACCAAAGAGGGAGGACGAGAGGTTTGGGGTCGCATATGTCAAAAATAAGATCCAATAACACCACACCTCTCGTGGATGAGCGTTCTTCTGTTAATAAGCATTTCACGTCTAGAGATGATCGCCAATCTAGGACTGAAGGGGATATAATAGGGCTTCAAAATGAACCGGGAGGCGTGAATGATAAACTTACACATATTGTGTCCCTTTTAATCGATCGTATGCCCCTTCAGTCCCTAATACATCTCGGTTTGCCTCCACAGATGCCAGGGGTTCCTCAAAATTTTCCCCATTCTCCATTCCCCCCACACAATTCGATTCCTCCTTCAACATTCCCTTTCTCAGTGCCTCAGCATGGCACAGGTCTTAGATCATCGTCAATAACCCACGGTGACTATGGCGAGAAATACTATATAGAGGACCTGAGCAATAAATTTATCGGTAGAATCTACACGCTCATGTCCACTATCGTAGGAACTTTAGTACATAATCGACCTTTGCAGGAGGGTGAGTGTCAGATCGTGGTTGATACATTATATGAGGGTTGTGAAACTGTTCCAGCGCACGTCAACAGTGGAGAATGGAATTTTTTGAAAAATTATGTAGACTCTGTTACCACTTGGCTAGTTTATCGCTTGATGAAGATGTAGTAATATTTTTCTTATGTTGTAATAATATCAGTAGACAAATTTATTTAATTTGAGTTTAAGTGGTTTTGTAGTATCGTTGATTGTCGTGTTCTTGTATTTAAGTTATTGTATAGTTTGATTGATTAGTGCATTGTTGACTATATTAGTGCTTTGCTTTGATACTATATTAGTGCTTTACTATGCAACATGATATTTATTTTATCATGTTAACACAAGAATGCAATTTGAAGATTATTAAATGGATTTTCCGCAATTCAAAAAGTGGATGGGGGGGACTGACCGAATAGCTAATAGTTATGTTAAAGGCATTCAAGAATTTATTAGATACGCTTTTAAGAACCTTAAAAGTGAGAAGACGCTCTGTCCGTGCACCCATTGTATAAACGGAAAATATAAATCATTAGAAGATGTTGAGTTACATTTAATAATGTGGGGAATTTATCAAGATTATAACAAGTGGACATACCATGGTGAAAAACATGTACCTTATGTTTTCGAAGAATTACCGGTAACCTACTACGTAACAGAACACTAACAAGTGGAAGTGGTAAATGATTCGCCAAGACATCTTCCATTGACCAACCTAATTGACAATGCTTACGGAGTCCACGACGACCAAAACCACCAACCTATGGAGACAGATAATTCCCACAATGAATAATTTGATACTAAACTACTAAGAGACCGGGAATATATATGGTTGAAAGCCAATGTGGATAAACTATTATATAAAGATTATGATGAAGATCATTTGCTATTATATGCATTGATTGGTTTTCATAACTTGAAGAGTCAATTTGGCTTGTTTGGGAACATCGTAATCGAAATTCTTAAGTGGGTTAAAGAAATTCTCCAAAAGAGAACACGTTACCAGACAATTATCCTATCATGAATAAGATCTTAAAGGGTTTGGGATCGAAATACAAATCTATTCATACATGCAAGTATGATTGAGTATTGTATCGAAACGAACACGGAGAGAAGGATGAATGTACAGTATGTGGTGAGCCTAGATATGTCATTTATGAGAAGGTAAATGACAAACCTGAAAAATATCAAAAGAGCTGGAAAGTCCTGCAAAAGGTTTGGAAGTATTTTTCACTTAGGACGCGATTAAATTTTTTTTAGCGTACCATGGATAGTGGAGGCCGTGACATGGCACGCTCAATGCGAGGTGGGTGGGAATATGATGCGTCATCTGGTTTATTCACTCGTATGGTAAATTTCAAATGAACGACACCATGAATTTCAAAAGAACCACTCAAAGTTTGTCTTGCAATCTAAACTGATGGGTTTAACCCTTTCGATAATTTAATTACTTGTCAAAGTTATTGGCTAGTTCTAATGGCGCCTTTAAGTATCCCTCTGACACTGTGCATGGGAAAGGAGTTCACATTATTATCTTTATTAATTCCCAGGCCGAAGTCTCTGGGTGATGATATTGATATATTCTTAGCCCCATTAATCGAAGAGCTTAAAGAGTTGTGGGATAAAGGCATGACAACATTCGACTCTCATAAGGGTGAAGAGTTCACACTTAAAGAAATGGTGATGTGGGTGGTCCACGACCTTCCTGCTTATGGGACCTTTTCCGATTATAATGTTCATGGTTATTATGGATGTCCCATATGTGGGGAGGAAACTGAAGCCATTTGGCTACAGGGTCATCGTAGATTTCTATCGACTACTCACCCTTTCAGGAATGATATGTCTAACTTTTATCCTACTGGTCACGAGCGCCGGATGCAACCTGCTCGGCTTTCTAGTCAGCAGATCAAGGAGAAGGTGGCAGTTGCGACTATGGGGAATAGGTACGTAGGTAAACATCCCAACTTTGTAAACCTGAAGCTTAAATCAAGGGGAGATCATAAAGACCCTACTAAAGCAAATCCATGGTCCAGGCGATCAATATTTTTTAATTTGCCATATTGGAAAGATCATCATGCACGGAATGTAATTGATGTCATGCACACAGATAAGAATGTTACGAAACATCTGATAGGAACATGTCTGAGTGGATCTCATTCCCAATATAAAGAGAAGGCTCGTTGATATCTACAGGATATGAAGTTAAAGAAGAAACTCTAGTTAAAAAACGATCCTACAACAAGAAGAATTTCTACCCTTCCGGCTGCCTTCACTTTTACTACTAGTGATAAGAAGATCCTCTTAAACACGTTTTTCAACTTGAAGACTTCAACTGGTTATCCTGGTAATTTACGTAGGGTTGTTACCTACCAAGCAAATGACTCAAAACAGTGCAAGTCTCATGACTGGCATGTAATCATCGAATTAATCACTCTGTTATTTTGGCATTGCTTCTTTGAACACAAAGATCTCCGTCAAGCAATTATGCAAATCAGTTTGTGTTTTACCATATTTTGGGAAAAAGTGGTAAATAGAAGGAACATTAGAGATGTAAAATCAACTTTAGCCGAGGAAGTTTGTGTATTAGAGAAATATTTTCATATGTCGTTCTTCGATATCAGCATCCACTTGCTTGTGCATTTATGCGATGAAGCTTTATTATGTGGTCCCGTTAGGTATCATTGGATGTATCCTTTTGAGCGCTTGATGAAACATTCATGGATTACATAAAGAATACATGATATATTGGAGGGTCAATTGCTGAAGAATACGTAGTTGTGGAATCATCATTATACGCTAGGGAATATATGATAGGACAAAAGGTGAGGAGGTTCAATCCTTGCAAAGAAGGAGTGATCGAGGAACCTGATGAGTTTGAGGATGAAGTACCATTTGGGAACCCTAAAGAGGTGAAACTCATACATATACAATATGAACAAGCGACTCGTTATGTCTTCGATTCGCAAGATGAAGTCGAAGAATGGAGAGAGTGAGTATCTATTCAATTCTACTTCTTTGATTATATGTATTTTATATTTTACGATCTAAACTCTACAATTTACCTGTAGGAAGTACGAGAATGAAATTGCTCAAAATCAAAGGAGAAATTTCACGACAACTGATTTTAAGGTATGGGTATCAAAAAATGTAAACTTCACATCTTATGTGTGCGGTTATTTATTCGTGTGTGATAAAAACATGCCTTAATACAAATTCATTAATAAATGCATCTTCTAAAAAGAGGTGATGTCTCTTCTAGGATTGTACGCCTAGCAAAAGGCCCTAATTTTCGTGCGAAAGATTTTAAGAAATTCCGCACCAATTGTTTTGATTTCATTTCATATCTATATGAGGAAAATCTTTTGACGCAAAATAGTGGAATATCAATTTCTGCCTTGACCACCTGTATTGCCAACAAAAGTGATAAAAATCCAAAGAATACAGTGCTAACCTATTATGGGATAATCCTACAAATCCTAGAACTTGATTACTTAGATTTCACAGAAACCGTATTCTATTATGATTGGGTAAAGGTAGAGGATACTACAAATGCTTATAAAGTTGATCCTGACTCCAAGCTTATTATGGTAGATTTATCAAAGCTGAAGAGTAAAGATCGCATAGTTGACGAGCCTTTTATTTGTGCCTTTCAGAATGTAAAGAAGGTATTCTACTCCAAGTGCATAAATGATGGCAATTGGTCTATTATTGTGCATAGACAAAAGGGTATGACTAACGAAGTGGATGCATTGAAGGGTCTAAAAGAGTTCCAGTCAGCTCTTGATGATAACTCTAATTTGATGGATCTTTTAGTTGATTTAGAGGAAGATTGAGTATCAAAATATTATGTTAACCTTGTCAATCTGATTTGTATCCTATTTTGATATTGACATTGTATTAGCGCTTTACTTGATGTAAGAATGTTTAGTTACTTTTACTAATGTTTAATATGATTTATGTAAGTTAACTTTTGATAATATCTTATGCTCAATCGAATATTTAGTTACTTTTATAAGACACTCGGTTTGAAAATAGAGTCATTTGAGTTTGTGATTGGATGAAATTGAACCAGCTCAATTTCCACATGTTCCTATACATATAAATTTATTGATCAGTTTCATTCATGCAATGTTCATAAAATGAAGTTAAATTATCTTGATTTTATCAAGATTGTATTAAAGAAACTAGTCAACAAATGTACATGTAAAAGAATACACCGGGGGCTCCAGGATCAATTTGGTCCAATCACACATTCAGAAGACTTTATTTAATGGCCTTGTTGGATCCCAGGAATCAGGTACTCTTTACTTTAACTGAAGTAGTTATATAACTGATATGCATTATCTTTTAAATATTTTAGATGTATTGGGCAATTATTGGTTTTGCTTAGTATGGCCGTTGGATAATTATTGGTTGTTGGCTTGTTATTGGATAGTATGTTAGAAGGAGCACAGGATAATTATTGTTTTTTTTTGGTTTGGATGTTGGATAATTATTGGTTGTTTGCTTGTTGTTGGATAGTGTGTTATAAAGAGTACAGGATAATTATTGGTTTTTTTTGGTTTGTCTATTGGATAATTATTGGTTGTTAGCTTGTTGTTGGATAGTATGTTAGAAGGATTACGTGATAATGCTTTGGGTTTTCTCCCTTTAATGGCACGTTTTAAAACCTAATTCTAGATATTTTCAAATTATCGTCATATTATCAAATCAGGGGTCCCTTGACCACGAGGTCAGTTCTTGTGAGTTATGTTGGTCCCGTGCGAGGTGTTCAAACTTCTCAAATTATCGTCATATTCTCAAACTGTGGGTCCCGTGACTAGGCAATCGGTTCCCCTGCAAGTAACATTGATCCTGTGCATGGTGATTGCTCCCCTAAAGGTTCCACTAAGGGGTTTCTCCCTCTAATGGTACGTTTTAAGCATAAAAGTGGATTTTCTCAAATTATCATCATTTTCGGGAACAAGGGGCCCCATGACCACGCAGTTAGTTCCTTCGAGTTAAATTAATCCCGTAAGAGGTGTTCACACCTCTCACGGGGCCATTTGGTAGGTGGTTTTTGTTTTCGCCCTCAAAAGGCATGTTTGGTAAGAAAGTATGAACAATCATGGCATGGGAACACTAGAATCGTGCTCTGAAAGATCTTTGGAATTTTTGTTTTGACAGACTTTGGACCAACGAAGCCATGTAGTCTCCCACGAGTGAATCCCTGACTTTTTACCACTAGATCAAGTGTTCCCATCACTAATTTCAGATCATGGAGTTCGATTTTGTTGAGTAGACTGAGCGATAATTTTTATAAGGGACTAATTTCAAGGTGCAGGGAACTCAACATTATAAGGTGGCCTCTTTGGGAGATTAAGAGTTTGACAACCCTCATTTGAGAAACTGACCGCACGGTCACGGGTCCCCTGGTTCCAGAAAATGACGATAATTTGAGAAAATCCACACTTATGCTTAAAACTGTGCTAGTAGAGGGAGAAGCCCCTTAGTTCCCTCCAAGCGGCCCCATTAGAGGAGAGCGATCACCGTGCATGGTACTAATGTAACTCGCAAGAACCGATCACGTGGTCACAGGACCCACGATTTGAGAATATGATGATAATTTGAGAAAATTCACACTTAGGCTTGAAAACATGCCGTTAGAGGGGAAACCCCTTAACGCCCCGCAAATGGACCTTTTAGGGGAGCGATCACCGAGCACGGGACCAACGTAGCCCACACGATCCGACCGCGTGGCCATGAGATCTCCAGTTTGAGAGCATGACCAAAAATAGAGAATATCCACACTTATCCTTGAAAATGTTCCGTCGGGGAGAGAAACCCCATAGCTCTTTCTAAACGGATTTGTGAGCGGTGCCAACACCTCGGAGGGGGCCAACGTAGCTCGCACGAGCCGACCGTGTGGCCACGGGACCCCCTGTTTGAGAGCAAGGACCAAAACAGATAATATCCACCTTTGGGCTTGAAAATGTGCCGTCGGAGTGGGGGGGAGAAACCCCTTAGCGCCCCCCAAATGTCCCTATGGGCAGCGCCAACACCTTGTACGGGACCAACGTATCCCGTATGAGCCGATTGCGTGGCCATGGGACCCCGGTTTGAGAGCATGACCCAAGATAGATAATATCCACACTCAGGCTTGAAAATGTGTCGTCGGGTGTGAAACCACTTAGCGCCCCCAAATGGCTTTGTGAGCGGTGCCACCCCCTCGCACGGGACCAACATAAGCCCGCACAAGCCGACCGCGTGGCCACCGAACCCCCTGTTTGAGATCATGGACCAAAACAGAGAATATCGGCACTTAGGTTTGAAAACTTGCCGTTGGGGGGACAAAACCCCTTAGTACCCCCAAAACGGCCCCGTGAGCGACGTCAACCCCTCGCACATGATCCATGTAGCTCGCACAAGTTGATGGCGTGGCCACGAGACCCTCGGTTTAAGAGCAAGGCCCAAAATAGAGAATATCCACACTTAGGCTTAGAAATGTGCCATCGGGGGTGAAACCCCTTAGCTCCCACCAAACGGCTCCATGAGCGGCGCCAAGACATCACAATAGACAAAAGTAGCCCGTATGATCCGATCGCATTGTCATAAAACCCCCGGTTTGAGAGGATGACCCACAATAGATAATATCCATACTTAGGTTTAAAAACATGCCGGCGGGCAGCAAAACCCCTTAGCGCCCCCCAAACGGCCCTGTGAGTGGCGCCAACACCTCACAGGGGACCAATGTAGCCTGAACGATCCGACTGCATGGCCCAAAATAGAGAATATACACACTTAGGCTTGAAAACATGTCGTCGGGGTACGAAACCCCTTAGCGCCCCCCAAATGGCCCCGTGAGCGGTGCCAATAGCTAGCACGGGACCAACGTAGCCAGTACGAGCCGATCGCGTGGCCATCGAACCCTCAGTTTGAGAGCACGGGCCCAATTAGAGAATATCCACACATAGGCTTGAAAACATGCCGTTGGGGGGCGAAACCCCTTAGTTCCCCTAAAATGGCCCCGTGAGCGGCGCCAACAACTCGCACGGGACCAACGTAGCCCATACGAGCCGATCACGTGACCACTGGACCCCCGGTTTGAGAGCACAACCCAAAATAGAGAATACCCACACTTAGCCTTGAAAACGTAACGTTGGGGGGATAATTCCATTAGCGTCCCCCAAACGGCCCCATGAACGGCACCAACACCTCACACGAGACCAACGTATCCCGTACGAGCTAATCGTCTGGCCACGGGACCCCTCATTTAGAGCACATCCGAAAATAGAGAATATACATACTTAGGCTTGAAAATGTGCCATCGGGGGCGAAACTCCTTAGCGCCCCCCAAACCACCCTGTGAGCGGTGCAAACACCTCGCACAGGACTAACGTAGCCTGTACGAGACGATCGTGTGGCCACGGGATCCCCAGTTTGAGAGCACGACCCAAAATAGATAATATCCGCACTTAGGCTTGAAAACATGCCATTGGGGGTCAAAACCCCTTAGCGCTCCCCAAACAGCCCTGTGAGCGATGTCGACACCTCACACGGGACCAATGTAGCCACCACGAGCTGACTACCTGGCCACGGGACCCCCAGTTTGATAACACGGATCAAAATAGAGAATATCCACACTTAGGCTTATAAACATGCCGTTGGGGGGCGAAACCCCTTAGCGCCCCCCAAACGGCCCCATGAGCAGTGCCAGCACCTCGCACGGGACCAATATAGCTTGCAAAAACCGATCGTGTGGCCACGGGACCCCCAATTTGAGAGCACAACCCAAAACAGAGAATATCCACACTTAGGCTTAAAAACATGCTGTCAGGCGGCAAAACCCCTTAGCTCCCCCCAAACGGCCCCCTGATCGGCGCCAACACCTCGTAGGGGACCAATGTAGCCCGCATGAGCCGACCGCATGGCCATAGGACCCTTGGTTCGAGTGCACGACCCAAAATAGAGAATATCCACACTTAGGTTTGAAAACGTGCCCTCGGGGGGAGAAACTTCTTAGCGCCCCCAAACGGCCCTGTGAGCAACGCCAACACCTGGCATGGGACCAACATAGGTCGCACTAGCCGACTGCATGGCCACGGGACCCCTAGTTTGAGAGCACGGCCTAAAACGGATAATATCCACACTTAGGCTTGAAAATGTGCTGTCGGGGGGCAAAACCCCTTAGTGCCCCCAAAATGGCCCCGTGAGCAGCGCTAACACCTCGCACGAGACAAACGTAGCCCAAACGAGCCGATCGCGTGACCATGGGACCCTCGGTTTGAGAGCATGGCCCAAAATAGATAATACCCACACTTAGGCTTGAGAATGTGCCGTCAGGGGGCAAAACCCTTTAGCGCCCCCAAACGGCCCCATGAGTGGCGCCAACACCTCACGCGAGACCAACATAGCCCGCACAGGCTGACCGTGGGGCCACGATATCCCCGATTTTGAGCATGACCCAAAACAGAGAATATCCACACTTAGGCTTGAACACGTGCCATCGGGGGGGACTCCTTAGCACCCCCAAACGGCCTCGTGAGCGGTGCCAACACCTCGCGCGGGACTATCGTAGCCCATACTAGCCGACCACATGGCCACGAAATCCTCGATTTGAGAGCACGACCCAAAACAGAGAATATCCACACTTAGGCTTGAAAAACTTCCATCGGGGGTACAAACCCCTTATCGCCCCCCAAACGGGCCTGTGAGCGGTGCGAACACCTTGTACGGGACCAATGTAGCCCGCCCGAGCCGACTGCATTACCACGAGACCGCTGGTTTGAGAGCACGACCCAAATTAGAGAATATACACACTTAGGCTTGAAAATGTGCCCTTAGGGGGAGAAAGCCCTTAGAGCCCCCCCAAACAGCCCCGTGAGTGGCGCCAACACCTCACATAAGACCCATGTATCCCGCATAGGTCGAGCGCATGGCCACGGGACCATCGGTTTGAGAGCAAGGCTCAAAATAGATAATATCCACACTTACGCTTGAAAACGTGCCATCGAGGGGCGAAACCCCTTAGTGCCCCCAAACGGCCTCGTGAGAGGCACCAACACCTCGCACGGGACGAACATAGACCGCACGAGTCGATCGTATGGAGACGGGACCCTCGATTTGAGGGCATGACCCATATTTCAGATTGTCTAAATAGGTCCCATCACCGCATGGTCATGGGATCCCTCAATTTGAGAGCACGGGACCCCCAGTTTGAGAGTACAGGAGCCCCTCGAGGTCACCCAAGGAGCACTTGCAACAACTGACCGATTAGCCTTTCAAGTCGTGACAATATTTTATACATAGTAAGTATAGTCACGACCCATGGCCGTGACAATATCATATATACAATGAGTTGGTCATGGCCTTAAGCCGTGATAAATATGGATCGCACAGAGAACTAGTCACGATGGAAAGTCATGACCACATGGTCTTAAATCCTGAAGTGGTCACGAATTTGTGCCGTGACCACGCATACAATTAGGGTTAGGGATTTGGGACGTGACCATATCTGTGACTATGGGGAATCCGTGATCAGGCTCTGGGTCAGGGATTTGGGTCGTGACCACTGGAATTGGTCACGCCAGATTTTGTCACAGACCAAATCCGCGACCCACCCTTACTGGTCAGGGATAAAGTCTGTGACCATTAGCCCAGTTTTAGTGTTGTGATTATGATCCCTAGGAGCCGTCACAACCTGTCCTCTCATGCGACGTGGGCCCAACTGATCAAAACATAATCCTCTACTTGGCCTTTCCAATGTGTTGGGTTCTTCCTTAATAAATGATCGTTCATAATCGTAGCCTATCGATAAGAGGGAATAGGTGACACTGGAACAATATGATTGATCATGACGTGACATGAATTGCCGAAATGTGCTTCTATTTTCATGTGATCTCAGGTTTAATCTCCTAAGATTCTTAAGAGCTTGCATCCTGTATGCTTGCCTTCTGTTTCTGTAGGTAGTTGGAGGTAGCATTCCTCCTCTTCCTCCCGATGCCTCATTCTCCATTGGGGTGATTAGATCCAAGGCGGGCTTGCCTTGTCTAGCCTATAGTGTCTGCGTTAGATGCTTAACACTCTTTTTCATGTCCTTCTATCCCCTCATTGGTCTCATCAGTATTCCTTTTATATCGCCGATACCCATAGCAGTAGAAGGGATTACGACTCCTTCTATGCAGCTGCTCTCCGGGTTATCAGTTATTCTGAAAAATCACAGGATTATAGAAGAAGGAAACGTGAATTTAGGAACTGTAGGAAACAATAATGGCTTGTCGAGTTACCACTGACGGCTCTAATTTGTTATCATCTAAAACTGGTTTAGGGAGTTTGTGCCTTAGCTAGGGGTCGAACAACAGTAAATATTAACAAATAATAAATGGAGAATGGAGATGATTGACAAAGATAAGGATGATGACTTTAGTCTCTGATCTCTGTGGGATTATGTGCTATTTATAGTTAGTTATCTCAGAATATTGAGGGATATGAGGAGTGTCATTATAGGTCACGCAATTACACCATTTACACATGACATGACTAATAAGAATGAGTTAGTTACAACTCAATTGGAGTAGGTAGGAATGCATATTCACCACATGCTCAGGTGTCACCAGCGTGACTAGAGCGTATTCTTTATGTGTATAAGCAGGCACAAGAACAACAAAGACTAAGATAATAACGCGGGCCATTTAATTCCACAAGATAACTATCAAGTTAGCAGGTAGAACAGTAGACCGTCCATAAAGGTACCTGAGCTCATCACAGTTAACAATAAGGCTGACCCCTTTTCTACTGTAAAGGAGGGTCTATGTATTGCCACGAAGGCTCCATGTGGAATATTTTATTTAGGAGGTAAAAATATAGAAAACACATTTTTTGAGAAATCTCATTTGAACAAAAATAAGACCTCATTTGAACAAATACATTAACTTGTTCAAACAAAAGAAAAAATCATTTAAAGAAACAACTAATCTCGTTCGAACCAGTTTCAAACGAGCTTCGAATGGTATTATTTTTTTGAACAGAAAAATCTCGTTTGATGTTCATTTAAACGAACTGCTAAACCCGTTTGAACGAAATGCTTAAATTTGTTCCAATGACTTTAGAATTATTCTTTTTATTTAAAATACATTTCAAATATCTTTCAAAACTTATAAAAGACAAACACCCAAAACTTAAATTTGCAAGGATCAATTCATATGCATTCTTACTTGAGAGATCCTATAACGTTGCATGAGACACAACATGATGATGTAAATTATGAAGCTTTACTGCTACGTCTTCAATCAAACACGTCATAGGATTGAAATTTCAACAACATAAAGCCTAACATATGACTCAAATTGTTTTATCCAGAATTAATACAATAAAAACAAATAACTCAATCAGATATCTTTCCTTACATACATCCTCCTTTTTTTATTTTGGGACAAAACCAAAAATAAAACACCTATGGGTCATCAATCTATCTAAAATACTCAATACCCAACCCCAAAAGGAAAAAGTATAGATGCTCGACAAACACATACTCTGACTAGCTTTTTCGCTTGTAAACTTTGTCGCATGTTGTAAACCTGCACACTTAAACATACCTTAAAATGCAACTTGAATATATAACAATATAAATTGCATAGGAATAAACCCCCTATATCTAATGATTCCTACCTAAGTAAGACGTCTCCCCCATGATAAAGATCTCCTCCTAACACTAAAGATAAAGATACAATTTCTCCCCTTTTTTTGTTCAGCTACAGAAAAAAAAATGCATAAAACAATTTGATATACACAAGTGTATCCTCATCCTGGATGAGATTCTACTCGGATTTACGACCCCTGCCCAGTGTCAATCAGACTCATCAACATATAGGGCCATAGCACAGAGGCCCATATCCATCCCCCTTGGTCTTCGAGACCTCATCCTCAGAACAATTGCTATCACACACGAAGGATTATTCTAAGATAACAACTGACCCCATGTCTCAGCTTCGCCATTTGACGACCTTATGCGACGCTGACAAGCTGAGACCTCCCTACAGTTCCCGGATGAATTCCACAGTCTTGAAGTTGTTCACCTATAAGACTAGTTTAACAGTATCGGCATGACCAATACCAACATAAATGACTTCAATAATTCACATGGAACATGTGACTTGTGTGTCACTAAGCCACATGGACCAAACCATTGCAGAATATTAAAGACCCACATGAGGGAATAATTCATTATCATGATTTACATGTGAGCAAGATAGGTAGATCTCTACCATTGGGCATCATAACTCGTGCAAACTAGGAGCATGCTTAGGGGTGACATTGTGAACCCCCAAGCCTATATAAGGCGACTTCATCTTCTTCATTAAGGATGGAATAATTCACCATCATATTTAAAATCTTCTCAATTGTAACCTAGAGAGAGAAGTCTTTAGTGTATGAAACAATGGCCTTTAGTGCCTTATAATTAAAAAAAACACTATCACCTTGCAGAGTGGAGTAGGCTAAGGACTAACCACTTATAACTCGGTGTCCTTTATCTCTCTCTCACCTCCTTCTTTTCATATTTATTACTATGATTTCCTCCCATGTTGACATATCTAGACGTAGAGTTGTGTATATCATTGATACGATTATTCCTAGCATCATCATTTTGGCGTCGTCTATGGGAAGAGAGTTTTTCTTCCTTTTCATTTTCTTTTCTTAAAACCTATCTTTTTGCTTTTGGTGGTGATCCAGATCCACCATTATTGGACCTGAATCACCATTGAAAGAGCTTGGGTGAGTGTTCTTCAAGATTCTTCTATCTCACGGCTCATTTCTAGCTTTTGTTAATTGTTTTCTCTACTTGGGAGTAAATGTAATCGGAGATGGCACCTGATTTGCCTCCTAACACTAGCCCAATCTCCATCGAACCACCACCTTAGTCAGAAATGACTGATGTGGCGGCAACACTATGATCCTTTATGGCCCACCAACAGAAGATGCACGATAAATTTATGGAATTTATCTAAAGTGTTATGGGGAGAGCTCTCGGAGACCCAACAGTGGAGATGATTAATCTTACCGCTAGAGAAGTGGCGAGTCCAGGACAGGGGGATTACCCCCAACCCCACTTAAGGAGGTGCAACACCATCACAAGAGAAGAGATATCATTGATCCTAGGAATCCCCACCTAGAAAAGAAGATTCAAGGATGCCCAGATGACCAAGACTATGATGATGAGGAGTATTGGGAATCGCATAAGATCTCTGGTGACACAGTCAACCCAGAGTGACACTGTCCCCAACTTACTAATACAAAAGCATGCAACACACTCTCAAAAGTCGACAGAGAGCTTTAACTTTTAATAAGTTGAGCAGGGGTCAACCTTTGACTATCTTGGCCCTAGAGGAGAATTTGTACGAGATAGGCACTCTCAATATCGCAACGTCTGTGGATCCAGAGGAAACAAAAGACACCATGATGAAAGACAAAGGTAGACTTGATATAACCAGAGGGAGATCAATAGCCAACAGAGGACTGTTGGTCGAGAGCCAACACTAGTGGTAGTACATATAGAAGGTGGAGGTGATAATGTAGTGGCACAAGATAAACCATGTAATAGTTCTATACAAAGGCTAGAAGACACGATCAATTACTTGATTAAGAGATAAGACCCATGCCACCGAGGTTACATGGAAGTGTCTCCATTTGTGCCAAGGACTGTAAGTTATCCTACAACTGAAAAATTCAAATCCCCAACTATGATGCCTAGGTAGGATGGTAGTACCAATCCAGTCCACCATATAGAGATTTATAGGCCGATCACTGACATATATTTGACGCTCGACAAGATGGGATATGAGGCCTTATCTAGAACTCTCGTGAGTATGGCTCATAAGTGGTACACCGTCCATACCGAGAGGTTCCATATAGAATTTTAAGTAGCTAGTCGAAAAGTTCATTCATAATTTCTGATTTGGAATGAAGACACCGAAGAAGGAAACTCATTTTAATAAGGAAAATTAGAGGTAGAGGATTACGAGGAAAGTATTATGATGACAACGCTCATTATTGGTATATAAAGGGGATAATTCCTTTGAAAACACTCCAAAAACCATGACAGAACACCTGGCCATGGCTGGGAGAATCATGAACGCAGAGGAGGCCATGGATGCCAAGGAGGGAGACACAAAGGATGTTGGTGGTAGTAAATCTAGTCAGACCAAAAATAAAGAGGGAAAGAAGAGATCAAATGAGGACAATTTTTCCAAGTACACTCACTTCAAAGTAAGTCCAAACTTGATTTTAAATGAGATCAAGGACGACAGAGAAGTTAAATGTCTAGAAAAAATTAATTCTTCTCCTTACAAGAAGGACGAGTGTAAGTGGTGTGACTTTCACCAAGATCACGGGCACACGACAAATAAGTGCTTTACCTTATAAGATGAGATCGAGAAGTTACTAGAATAGGGTAAATTTTTTAAGTACATAAATAGGAGTGCTGACAAGGATGAGTCTAGAAATAAGCATAATAGAAGGAAAGAGGATAAGCTGAGGTAAGAATTTTTGACTAATAAAAACGACGATGAGTCTGATAATAGTGGGGGAGATGACCCAGACCTCCCAACAAAGATCCCCTGATGCAAAGGGTCATTTGCACATGATCTCCTTTGATATGAAAAGGATATGTGGAGGCCTAGTAGGTGGCAGTAAAAATTCAACCAATAAAAAAATGCATGTGGTAGAAGCAATAGCATCCCGAAGAGACTAGAGGTAAATTCAGTCGAAATCAAAGAAAAATCGGGGAAATTAAATAAGGTCAAAATTGACTTGGATTTTTAAGAATGGAATTTAAAGGAATCATAGCTCCACAATATGACTCGTTAGTCATCAGTACAAGAGTTCATGGGTATGACATTTCACGTGTTCTTGTTGATGGGGGACGTTCAATAGATGAGATGTTATGGGAATGTTTTAAAGGGTTGAAATTGAGCAAAAAGAAATTGAAACCTTATCACCAATCATTGATCAACTTTAGAGGGGATAAATTCCACCCATTAGGATTATTTACGATGGACGTGTGCATGGGCACCTGACCGAGGTGTCTCACCAAGAATATTTGCTTCTTTTTCATGAAAGAGGATGTCTTCTCGACCTATAATATAATTTTGGGAAGGGTAACCCTTAAGGAGTTTGAGGATGTACCTTTCATGGTTCACCTAATGATGAAATTACTGACTCCCTATGGAGTAGAGAAAGTACATAGTTGTAACACCTCGTAATTTTATTGATTTTTATATTGAGAATTATTGGGATTAATTTAAAATGAAAATTAATCTTTTAAAATAAATAATAATTGGCAAGATAAGGGTTAATATTTATTTATATTCAATATTACTTAGTGAATGAGTAATAATAATGATAAGGAAATATTATAATTATCGTGAGTGAGAAATAAGGCAGTTACGTTAAATTTAGTCGAGACGCGCGTGTTAGTCGTGTTGGGACTTAATTTAGAAAAACAAAATATATTTTCATTTTTGATATTCCATAAGGTCATTTTGAGTGTGCTAGCGTGTTTGAAAGCGCCTAGATAGTCAGAAAATCTACCCGAGAGCTTAGTTTGGGTCCCGGGGAACTTTTCGGCCAAACCGACACCCTGGAGGGGTATTTTGGTGTTTTGAAATTTTGGAGACCATAAACCCACGAAAATTAGAGGATTATATATGATGAAACGTAGAAGAAACTAGTATTATTAGTTGCCAAACCAAATGGGGGGTCACAGGAGGAAGAAGGAGAGCCATTCCTAGGGTTCTAAGGCCAAGAACCACCTTTTTGAACCACCGCCACCACCGAATTGTAGATCGGGAGGTGGAGAACACTAATCCTATCACCTATATTGCAAAAATATGACTTCTACATTAAGGAAAGTGTTTGTCTTGCTAACTTTTGATTTGATATACCATCCATGTTACAATATGATGACTTTTTATGAAATTTATGAACTTTGATTTTAAAATTGGAGATATTATTCATAATCTTAGGTAGGAATGATAATCTAATTGAACCCTGATATATGTAGATTAATTTTGATGAGTAATATCACAAAATTTGTGAAAAAATCTAGAATTATGTTGAGGTTCTTGAACATGAATAATAAACTAAGGTTTTTAAAAATTATCCTGATTAAATCTGATTTGGAGTTGTTATGTAGAGATTTTCTGATTCTTATACGTTAAAAATCATTGATTCATAATACTATAATGTTAGAAACCTTTGGTTGGGAGTTTGGGACAGTGTAATGTTCGTTTGAAGGCTTAACAATGGTCGTTTCTCATAACAGTGTAGGGAAGAAGATGACAATTGCTACCGTGAATCGGTTCAACTCCTTCACCAAATAGACCCGGTTTCCCAGAATTGCATAGTTTTTCCCGCTTTACTTATAACTCATGCGAAATGTTTGGGTTGACCTTTTAATTAATTGTAAAATTCTATTAAGAGGTATTCTAATTACCAGTAGGCTAATATAGGTTTGAGGTTAGTTGCACGAGGAGAGTTTAAGATTAGTAATTGATTTAGCGTAATGGGTATTATAAAGTTATTTGGATAATGATTTCTTATTATGGAAAATTAGAGGAATGTAAGACCAAGACCAGTAGGCCCTGAGTGAGATTGCATAATGAATTTCTTAAGGGACAGTTGGCAACCATTTGGGTATTACAAAACACTTGAGATTTTACTATGAGAAGTATTACGTGACGTAGAATATTCGAGAGATACTATACAACGTACGGGGAATATGATATAGGTTATGTGTATACCTATGATGACATTATATATATATATATATATATATATATATGGATGGTGTGTATAACTATTCTTTGATTTGTATGTGTAATCATACCTAGGCTACGTGCTATCATCGGAGGTTTCGCATCCTGGACAGTCTTATTCTGATGAGCCCATTTGGCGGGATATTGACTTGTACCTCATAACATAAACCTTAGGGATTGAGAACCAATTGTGTGAATGAGGGTGTGACCGGTCATTTGGGTGCGTTAGGTATGCTCATATCCCAAAGGCTTAGAGTTATGTTCGCCTCCAATATTGTGTGATTTGATTTATGGTTTGATGGAGATTATCCGAGCCAATGTCCTTAACTAGTACGTGATGTACCGAGACTTGATAACAGAGTATCCCACACCACAGGTCTCCATCTATGTGTGTTATATACGTATATATGATAAGAGTGATGTATCTATGTACGTGTGATTGATTCTTCTACAAGTATATTAGTAGATACGATAGATTGTGATATCTAAATTACTCAAGTGTATAAGAACTAAATCAGTAACTGATAGATAGTGATATCTAAATTAACCAGTGTGTATGAGGACTAAATAATATATTAGATATTCCTAATAAGTATACAGAATTGTAAAAATGTAGTATCGTATTGTATGAGAAATACAGGTGTGCACTATAAATGATTAGATGCGAAGAGATATAATCAAGACTAGTTAGGCGGGTAGCATAACTAGGTGGGTTAGAGTAGTACGTTAGCTGTGCATATTAGTTGAGGGGTGATGATCTCAAGTGAGGGCACGCAGTACTAATATGTATTTAATATCTTATCTTGTCACATTTTAAACACCTGCTTAATATTTTCAAACTGTTTTACTTGTGCTCTAACCCATTTCCAATCCTATTTTTTGCAAAAACCAATTTATGTGCTCAGCCATAGGGACACCAGGCATAAGAGTTCAAACAATTGACGCGCTGAAGCTGCTGTGGAAGTTGCAGAACCTTACTATTAGAGGCCTCCACTTTCATTCAGTTCTTATTTATTGTCACCTATCTCAGTCGGACATGTCTCCAATTCCTAGTTGGTTATTATTTACCAAGACATTTGAAGAGTGCGCTTTTGTTCAAATACAACAATTATTCCATTAAACACCGTTTTTCAATTAAATCCTAAAACATGCATCTAGATGATTTATCAATTAAATTAAATATAGCATGTGACACAACATATCAGGAAAAATCCCCGCAGGGCAAAACCATATTATTTTCACTATAATTGTAAAATACGGCTTACATGGATTATAACGAAAATAAGTGTGACATACGAAAATACCCGTAGGTGTCGATTCCGATGTCATCGGCTGGAAATTCCCGCAAGAATTCCAGATGGGCAACAATGAAGAAGAAAGCGGCTTCTCCACAACATACACTAAAAGTGTAGATGACTTCTTGAATGTCTTCAAAGTGTGCAAAATGCCTCTAGAGAGGTTCTATGATGTGTGTATGTTAAATGGGAGAGGAAGAGTACATTATATAGGAGGGATTGGGGGTCAAAAAACACCTTTCATAAAACATGGAGGAAACATGGTCGGATTATACTCAAGGTGTTGGGAAAAGCAAATGAGTGGAGACAACATTTTTGGCATTTGGATTCTGCAGCCTACAGGGACCCCGAACGGGTTCGGGTCCCCTGCCAACCGGTTCCCCCCCGAATCGGTTCGGTCTGGGTTTGGGGAAATTTGCTGGCCCAAGGGAGTTAAACACAGAGAAAAAATTCTGAACTTTTTAAAGGATTTTTCTCCAATTTCAAAAGGCCATAACTTCTTAACCGTAGCTCGGAATGAGGTGCAGTTTCTTCCAGTGCCTTTGTTGCGGCAAGATCTTCAACTTTCCAGTTGATCGGTCCTCCAGACTATATCTGTATAATTACGAAAAGGACCTTGAACTTCCATATCAAGCCATATTTCCCTGTTTTGATTTCACTAGTATACCTCTTGCATTTCGGGCCTAAAATCATGGAACGTGAGTTCGTTGAGACCGATGTGGGATACCAGTTGGATATGATAAATGCTTGAACCCCGAAATTCGGATAGAGGTCGTCAAGTGTGATCGTGCCTTATGTAGCGGCATCAGACATAAAAACATTGATCTAGGGAAAAAGAAAACTTTATAGATACTATCCGGACATTTATAGAATTATGTCCTTACAAATATCCCCCTATGTCTATGCTAGTACATACATAAAAAATCCGAATTATGCAACTCCTCAAAACAAATGGCAGACATAAAACAGACTTCAACCTCTTCAATTCACCAACTCTTCCGAAACGTCCAAAGCTTTTCTCATCAGGGTGTGCAATCCAATAGATATTAACATTGTACCTACACACATGAGATAAAAGCAAATACCCGTGACACACAACAGTTTGAAATATAATGATATGCAACAAACCAAAGATGAATTAAGTTTAAGCAAATCATAGATAAATCAACAAAATTATCTCCCCCATAATTCATTCTCCCCCTTTTTATGATGTCCCCAAATATATAGATATGAGAAGCATAAGTATGGAAAATGTCATACAAAAATGTTCTATATTTTTTGAAATTTTCAATTTTTTGCTCAAAATATACAACAAAGAATCAAAGAATCTTCTATATTTGTACAAAAAGAATTAAAGAATGTTTTATTTTTGAATTTGAAAAAACGTTGTACAAAAATATACAAAAAAGGAATCACACCCTGAAAGAACACAAAACAACCAAGTCGATGATAGTGAAAATGAAGGGGTGTGAACACATTTGATAGGTATATAGACTCAATCAATCATATGTGCATGATGCATACGTGTAATCCTAACGAATGAACATCAAAAGTATCCTTAGGTGTAAAAATTATTGAATTTAGATGACATCGTCTTAATCAAATCAACAAATCAAAGTAAAAATGATTTCCACACCAATAATGTCCAAAACTATTTAGCGCTTTTTCAAGATCTTCAAGACGTGCAAACCCGTTTAAATTATCCAACCAAACTCCCTCAAATATATTTTCTTTTAGAGGTGATAAACTAAATTCTCAAACTTTGGAGAATTGATGGTAAATCCTAATGGCTCATATTTGGCATGTAATGATTTTTATTGCCTTTAAATTTTTGGGCTCTTTTAACCTCTTTGGACCCCGGATAATAAAATTCCTAAATTTTTTAGCTCCATTTTAACGGTGGCTTTTGCGTAAAGGATAGATTTTTACCTTTCGCAGCCCCTCCTCGTTATAAAAAATCACACAGTCTCACCAAAACGGTTTTTACATGCACAACAATCTTATCAAGTTTTATCACGCTTGATTCGTTTTAAGGACAAGATTGAAGTGAAAACACCCAACCAACCTGTGATAAGACAAGAACAATATTCAAACAAATCCGTGCATGTGTGCAATAAAGGAAATCATGAGTCAAACATGTAGTAAGTAACACTTAATTACATCTTAATGACTCCAAACATTATAAAGCACAAAGATGACAAGATATATTGTCTCAAAACACTATCAAATAGTCACATGAATAAATTAAATGAAATTGTGATTTGGCTATCTGAAATGCTCATTCATAAAAGGTGCAAAAACACAAATCTTTTTGTTCTTTTCTAAAAATTTTATAAAAAAGAAAAACTTTTTGTTCTTTTCTAAAATTTTATAAAAAGAGAATCTTTTTGTTCTTTTCTAATTTTTTTTAAATAAAATCTTTTTCATCTTTTCATATATATTTTTTTTAAAAAACATATAAAAGTAATAATAGACAAGATACAGTCTAGTAATAGGAATCATATAATGTAAACATGACAAAGCATCCTATCCTAGACACGGAGCATCCCTTCAGTCAACTGTGCAAATCCCTAAAGATTTTCTAAGACACTCAAATCTAAGGGCATCTAAAGGTTTCGTGAAAATATCAGCTAACTGATGGTCGGTGGGAACGTAACTCAGGGATACGACTTTCTCCTCAATAAGTTGTCGTATAAAGTTCTCGCATATCCTAATGTGCTTTGTACGCGAATGCTGGAATGGATTGCAGGATAAGTGTTTCGCGCTCGTGTTATCATAGGAAATGGTCATGGTGTCCTGTGAAATCCTATAATCCTCCAGCATCTGTTTCATCCACAAGAGTTACGTGCAACAACTCCCGGCGGCGATGTACTCAGCCTCCGCAGTGGATAAATAGATAGAGTTTTGCTTATTGATCAACCAGGAGACAAGAGCGGAACCAAAATAAAAACACCCACCAGAAGTGCTCTTACATCCATCTACACCCCCGATCCAATCGACATCTAAATAGGCGGACAAACGGTCATTGGTATCAAGGGAATACCAAATACCATATGAGAGAGTCCCACTCACGTATTTGATAATACGTTTTAGAGCAAGTAAGTGTGACGCTTTCATGGACGCCTGATATCGCGCACAGACTCCAACGCTAAAGGCAATGTCGGGATGACTAGCAGTCAAGTAGAGAAGACTACCTATCATACTCCGATACAAGGTTTGCTCTACGTCCTTACCAGAAGTGTCTTTACTAAGCTTGATAGAAGTACTCATAGGTGTACGAGCATGCTTAGCGGAGTCTAAACTAAATTTCTTCACTAGGTCTCTAGCATACTTGGATTGAGAGATGAACATCCCATCCTCTAGCTGACGAACCTGGAGACCGAGGAAGAAACAAATATCACCTACCATGCTCATTTCAAACTCACTTTTCATCTCCTCCTCAAAGTGGTGAGCATGCTGGGAGCATGTGGATCCAAAGACTATGTCGTCCACATAAACCTGGGCAACCAAAATAGCATCGACATCGCTCCTAACCAACAACGTCATATCAACTCCCCCTCTCTTGAAGCCACGAGCTAAGAGATAGGAAGTAAGTCTCTCCTACCAAGCACGGGGTGCTTGCTTCAAACCATACAAGGCTTTTCTTAGATAGTATACGTGTTTCGGGTTCATGGGGTCTTCAAACCCTTTTGGTTGAACCACATAGACCTCTTCTTGTAGAATGCCATTTAGAAAGGCACTCTTGACATCCATCTGATATAACATGAATCGTAAATGACATGCGATGGCGAGTAGTAAGCGGACGGACTCAAGCCTCGCAACAGGAGAAAATGTCTCCCCAAAGTCTACACCCTCAATTTGTGTGTAGCCTTGAGCGACCAACCTAGCTTTATTTCTGATTATGGTATCATTTTCATCCATTTTATTCTTGAAAATCCACTTGGTACCTATCATATTAGTATCACTAGGTCGGGGAACTAGTTCCCAGACATTGTTCTTTTTAAACTGAAGCAACTCATCCTGCATAGCTGATATCCAGTGTTCATCTTTGAGTCCATCTTTGTGATTCTTGGGCTCGATTGTGGATGTATAGCAAACATGGCTAACAACATTCTCTAGCTGAGCACGAGTCTTGACCCCTAAGGTGGGATCGCCAACAATGGCAGAAGGATCATGACTCTTTCGAACCCAAGCTGGTGTGTCCCCTAACACATGAGTAGAGTCCACAGAATGTGGGTGAGGGGCAAGTAAATCACTGTCAGAAAAGTCCTCATTCTCACATTGAAGGCTGGAATCAATAAACGCAGAAGGTTCGTCATCTTGGACGGTGACGTTTATTAACTCCATAACCTTGGAGCTCTTCAGGTTAAAAACTCGCTATGCTTTACTATTTGATGAATATCCAAGCAATATTCCCTCGTTGCTCCGGGAGTCAAACTTTCCTAATTGCTCTCTGTCCCGTAGGATGTAGCATTTACTCCCAAAGACACGAAAATACGCAAGGTTGGGTTTCTTGCCAGTCCACAATTCATAATGCGTTTTAAGAGTGTGCGGACATAAGTAGACCCTATTCACCGTATGGCATTCAGTAGACACTGCCTCTGCCAAAAATCTCCTAGCAACCTTATGGCCTAGAAGCATAGATCTAGCCATTTCTTGAATCGTTCTATTCTTTCTCTCAACAATCCCATTTTGCTGAGGAGTTTTCACAGAAGAAAACTCATGTTTGATTCCAAGACTATCACAGTAAAGATCAACCTTTGCTTCTTTAAATTCTGTGCCATTGACACTACGTATCTTATTAATAGTGAAACCATGCTGATTTTGCAAGACACGGCACTTGGTCGTTAAAAAATCAATAGCATCTGATTTCTCTCTCAGAAAACCAACAATCGAATATCTGGTGAAATCGCCTACCATCACGAGGATATACCTCTTACCACCCAGACTCTCAGTGCGAGTAGGACGCATAAGGTCCATGTGAATTAACTCAAGCACTCGGGAGGTGGTAATGGAATGCAGCTTCCGATGGGGACTACGAATTTATTTTCCCATCTGATAGGGTCCACAAACCGTGGAAGTTGGCTTTCCAAGAGCTGGTAAGACGCGTACAAGGTCCTTTTTAGCTAAACGTGACAAATCACTTACATTCACGTGACCCAGACGCTGGTGCCACAGATCCATAGGAGTGATCGTGGCACTATTGCAGACAAGTGAGGATGTGGGAAGAATCCCATAACAGTTATCTTCTGTCCTCACCCCTTGCACTAAAAGTTTACCGGATTGATTATAGACATTACACACATTCCGGTCAAACTTTACGGCAAAGTCATCATCACATAACTGGCTTATGCTGAGTAGGTTTGCCTTTAAACCTTTGATGTACAAAACATTTCCCATCATAGGAAATCCTGGTAAAACAACTTTACCTTGTCCTAATGCTAGATTTGCTCCCATCTCCAAAGGTGACTCTTCCATCCTTATAATCATCAGGATGAGTAAAAAATGAGACATCACCTGTCATATGTCTGGAGCAACCACTATCAAAATACCACTGTGAGGTATTATGTGCTTTGACAGCGACATGAACAATAAGGGCCTTTACTACTTTCTTAGGCACCCAAGATGTGGTAACATTTTGTATACCCTTGTTATTCGTTTTAGCTGGAATGCGAGAAGCATTCACTGACGGTAAAGAGATCCGTCGAAATTCCTCCATAAAACTCTGTGATGTGGCAGATAAAATATCAACACGCTCTCTTAGATAGGTAAAATCTTTAGAATGATGTGGTGGAGCAGTGGTACGTCTTTTCCGACCCAAACTATAGCAAAACTCCCTTAGGTGTCCATTTCTTTTACAATAAGTACAAAAGAACACAGTATTAGGCGAACCTTGGTTTTCTTTTCTTGGTCGAACTCTCCTACGTGGTTTTTGACGATGGCCATATGGAGTCCTAGTAAACTTAGGAATTCGTCTGGGTGAAATTTGAGATGTGGTGGCACCGTCATAACCTATTCCTTGCCTATCACCAAAACCTAAAGCAGGGCCGAGGAGCATCTTTCCCATCTTTCCAGATCTGTCCTCGATTTGAACCTAGACTTCCCTAGATCTCTCAAGATCATTAGTAAGCTGGGGAAAAACGGGCTTCAAGTTTCTTCTGAGTTTCCATGGAGGAATGGAGCTCACTAGTAAGACTAGCCACTTGATTAGTCAAGTCCCCTTTTTCTTTCTCAAGACAATTCTCTCTTTCTCTAAACAAAGTCTCTTTCTTAATAAAATCAAACTCTTTTTCTCTCAAGGTAGTGCAGGTGGAGGATTCTTTCTCTCTCGCTTCTTCCAAATATTCTTTTAAAGCGGTGATCCTAAGAACTAGCGCTTTGTTACGCTTTTTGGTTTTAAATGATTCATTATATAATTCAGCATAGGCGCGTTGAAGATTACACTCTCTCTCACTTGTACATCCTCCCCCTCACTCACATCGTTCTCACTGTCGAGGAGTCCTTGAGAAGTAGCATCCTCATCGTCGCGAGGAGCACTGGACGTATGACTAACCATGAATGCGGTGTAGTTACATTCATGCGGTGATTCGTCTCCAGAGTCCACCATCTCGACCTCACTGTCGTCACTAAGGGTAGCATTTAGGATAACTTTATTTTTTTTCTTTTGCAAGTCTATTTAGTCTAGTTGCACACTCAAAAGCTCTATGTCCCTTACCATCACACTCATAGCACTCTCACCGTCTTTAGGACGGTATTTAAAACCTTTTCCATTTTTCTTTTTCTCAAAAATCCTTTTATCTTTGAAATTTTCATTTTTCTTAAATTTGAGAATTTTCTTGAAATTTTTTGCAAATAAAGCCAAATCATCTAAATCAAAATCACACTCAGAATCTGACATTTTTATTTCTCTTTTTCTAGATGATTCAACTATCTTTCTTGCCGACCCCTCACTTTTTCTAGCTTGAGCATTAAGTGTGATACCCTTATCTTTCGATTTGAAGGTTTTAGGAAACATATCAATTTCATAAGTTTGTAAGTCTCCTACAAGTTCCTCCAATTTAAGTGTGTTTAAATTTCCTAAAGAATTTAGCACAGTGACTTTAGAGATAGAACGCTTAGGAAGAGATCTTAGAATATTTTTAACAACTCTAGCATTAAGAATGTGTTCACCAAGATTAAAACAAGTGTTAACAATATCAGATAACCTAGTATAAAATTCATCAAAACATTCAGTTTCAAGCATGGTGATAGTTTCGAATTGAGTTGTTAAATTTTGCAATTTAGATTCTTTTACGACATTAGTTCCTTCATGGGTGAGTTGCAAAACATCCCATGCCTCTTTTGACGTGGAGCACATCATAATACGTCGAAACTCGCCAGGAGTGACAGATCCGGAAATAGCACTTAAACCCTTAGAATTAAATGATGACCATTTAAAATCTTCTTCAGTCCAATTGGTCACATATTTTAGATTAGTCACGTTATTAGTAGTGACGGAGGGAGGAGTCCACCCTTTTTCTACTAAAATCCAAACACGTTCATCTATGGCTTTTAAGGAAGATTTCATGCGGGCTTTCCAGTAAGCATAGTTTGACCCGTCAAAAACTGGCATTGTATTATGTAATTTCTCCATTGAACACGCTATTTTTCAAAAAATCAATTTTTCAGAAAAATTGATATCTTAGAAAGATTTTGCGAAAAAATACACAGTATATTGTGTAATTGGATCTGATACCAATTTGAAGAGTGCGCTTTTGTTTAAATACAACAATTATTTAATTAAACCCCATTTTTCAATTAAATCCTAAAACATGCATCTAGATGATTTATCAATTAAAATAAATATAGCATGTGACACAACATATCAGGAAAAATCCCCGCAGGGCAAAACCATATTATTTTCACTATAATTGTAAAGTATGGTTTAGACGGATTATAACAAAAATAAGTGTGACATACGAAAATACCCGTAGGTGTCGATTCCGATGTCGTCGGCTGGAAATTCTCGCAAGAATTCCAGATGGGCAGCAATGAAGAAGAAAGCGGCTTCTCCACAACATACACTAAAAGTATAGATGACTTCTTATAGTCTTCAAAGTGTGAAAAATGCCTCTAGAGAGGTTCTATGATGTGTGTATGTTAAATGGGAGAGGAAGAGTACATTATACAGGAGGGATTGGGGCTCACAAAACAACTTTCATAAAACATGGAGGAAACATGGTCGGATTATACTCAAGGTGTTGGGAAAAGCAAATGAGTGGAGACAATAATTTTGGCAATTGGATTCTGCAGCCTACAGGGACCCCGAACCGGTTCGGGTCCCCTGCCAACCGGTCCCTCCCCCCCCCCCCGAATCGGTTCGGTCTAGGTTCGGGGAAATTCGCTAGCCCAAGGGAGTTAAACACAGAATTTTTTTTGAACTTTTTAAAGTATTTTTCTCATACTTCAAAAGGCCATAACTTCTTAACCGTAGCTCGAAATGAGGTGTCGTTTCTTACAGTGTCTTTGTTGCGGCAAGCTCTTCAACTTTCCAGTTGATCGGTCCTCTGGACTATGGCTGTATAATTACAAAAATGACCTTGGACTTCATATCAAGCCATATTTCCCTGTTTTGATTTCACTAGTATACCTCTTGCATTTCGGGCGTAAAATCATGGAACGTGAGTTCGTTGAGACCGATGTGGGATACCAGTTGGATATGATAAATGCTTGAACCCCGAAATTCGGATAGAGGCCGTCAAGTGTGATCGTGACTTATGTAGCGGCATCAGACATAAAAACATTGATCTAGGGAAAAGGAAAACTTCCTAGATACTATCCGGACATTTATAGAATTATCTCTTTACAACATTGTATTTCCAGTTATTTCTAGTATTTGATTTAGACTGTACTCATAGATGATTGTTATATATGTCATTTTCTCTTTATTCATTATTATGTGCGTGGAATGGTGAATGATATATTTATTTTGATTTTATTTATTGCATTTTAATAATTAAGATTAAAATTTTGACACCGGGCTATTAGGGTATTAGTATTTAATTTGAAATTAGACAGTGATGCTAAGAATGACACCATTAATGATTCCTGCTTAATTCAATAATGGACTGATCACCCAGGATTAGAATATGCGGGGTGTCCTAATAGTGATTAAGTGGAAGCTCGCGGATGATACTTCGCCTCGGTCGAGGAAAGGGAGGCCCATAAGAAAGCGACCACTTTAGACAATATTGACACTCTCCACCCAAAAGATGAGAAAAAGCTAAAAAGGGTGAACCGGATAAGGAGGTTGAATCCATCGTCCTCAACGAGGAAGAGGCCAAAAAACCATCCAAATCGATTTATCCTTAAAAGTTGAGATTAAGGAGGAATTAGTGAAGCTATTAAGATGAAGATAGAGTATTTTTTCCTGGAGCCATGGAGATATGATGGGTATAGGCCCCAATATTATTTGCCATCGGTAGAATATTGACGAAAAAATTAAGCCGGTCAAATAGAGACGCAGAACTTTCGCAAGGCAAAAATACAAATTCATGCGAGATGAGGTGAAGAAGCTTCAGACAGTTGAGTCAATTCGAGAGGTCCAATATTTAGATTGGCTCTCTAATATCATCAGATGACCCAAATCAAATAGAAAATGGAGGATGTATGCAGACTTCACTAACTCGAACAAAGCTTGCCCCAAAGACAGCTTCCCAGTACCTCGTATTGATCAAATGGTTGACGCTATGGTCGGGCATGAATCGATGAGTTTTATGGATGCGTATTTGAGTTATAGTCAGTTATTTATGCGTGAGGCCGAAAATGAGAAGACTTACTTTGTCACAGATAAAGGAACCTATTGCTATAAGGTAATTCCATTTGGCTTAAAGAATGCAGGGGTAACCTATAAGAGGTTGGTCAATAAGATGTCTGCAGACCAGATCGGGAAGATAATTAAAATTCGCATATATGACATGCTAACGAAAATCCTAAAGGCCAAGGATCATATAGCCGATCTTGAGTGAAATTTTGACATAATGTTAAATAGAAGATGAAATTGAACCCAACTAAGTGCATGCTCGGAGTCGACAATGGAAAGTTTCTTGGCTTCATCGTGAATCAGAGGGGCATAAAAGCTAAACCAACTAAAATTAAAACATTAATTGACATGTAGATACTAAAAACCACCAAAGATGTTCAGAGACTAACGGGGCGGGTCGTGAACATCTTTGGTGGTTTTTGACACGACCCGCTAATTAATGCCTGCCATTCTTCAAAATAATGAGAAAAGCCTTCGTCTGTGATGAAAAGTGTGAGATAACCTTCCATGAATTAAAAGCCTACCTTAGGTCTCCTATGATATTATCTCATCCAGTTCGGGGAGATAATTTTTTTTTTATCTAGAAGTGTTAGAATCAACAATAAGCGTAGCCACTGTCTGAGATGACAATGGAGTTCAAAAGCAAGTATACTTTAACAACAAAGCCTTTTATGGGCTGAGCTCAAGTATCTGAAGATAAAGAAACTGTCCTACTCGCTGATTTATGCCTCAAGGAAAATGAAGTCGTATTTTCAGGCACACATAATGGTGATGCTTATAGACAATACTCTGAGGCAGGTCATTCATAAACTCAACAAATTAGATAGGTTAATGGCTCAGTCAGTTGATCTAGGTAAATTTGACATCATCTACCATCTTAGGAATGCCATCAAGAGGAAAGCGTTAACAAATTTCATGGATGAATTCATGTGGGATAAAACGGATAAGATAATGTTATAGAAGCAAAAATGCTAGAGGTCGTACCAAAAGAGGTTATGGTATATTTTACTTGGAACGACACTATGAAGGCTGACATTACTGAAAGATGTTTTTTGTTTAGAAATTGAGTTTTATCTCAAGGACCTATCTAAAAAACAACCAGTTTGGAGTTCGTTTGTAGACAAATTATCTTGTGAGAAGGCTAAAGGCGCGACGTTGATATTATCGACCCCGAATGTAAAAAATATTTGAGTATGCCTTGAGATTCAGCTTCAAGGTATCGAACAATGAGTCAAAGTATGAGGCCATTCTAGTAGATCTCTCTATCACCAAATTGTTGAACGTCAGCCAAATGATCGCCCATAGCGATTCACGATTGTTAGTTAATCAGATTTTGGGAATTTATGAATACAAAGAGGAGAAGATGGACAAATATTTATCTAGAGTAAAAATGATGACGGTAGACTTCATAGAATTTAAAGTTAAGAGGATCCCCATACTTAAAAATAATTGAGTTGATGCTCTAGCTAGATTAGCGTCGACTACAAGGACAAAGATCAGATGATCAGTCGCTATAGAAATCCCTCCTAAGACGAGTATTTAAGAAGAAGATAACACATTAATGTTATGTCTCAACCTAAACTTGGTATAGTCCTTGATGGATCCACTGATTAATTACATCCAATCCGGTGAGTTTCCAAAATCCAAAGACGAGAGGAAAAGGCTTCAATATCGGGTAGTGAAGTTCACCATTATTAGTGATGTGCTACACAAGAGAGGATTTTTACTCCCATTGCTTAAATATGTTCTCCCCTCTGAGACATAAAATGTCCTCTGAGACATCCATGAAGTCTCTTACGCAAGTCATTTCAGTTTTCGATCCCTAACCAGGAGGATCGTCACCTTAGGTGTATTTGGTTGATGCTTGCCAAGGACATAGCTGAGTATATAAAGAAATGTGATAACTGTCAGAGCTTCACAAGCATCCCTCATTAACCTCACCAACCTAATTCGTCCATTATAGTGCCCTGGTCTTTTTCTTTTTGGGGGATTGACTTGGTCGTCCCTTTCCCAAAGGCAACATGCAATTACCAGTATCTAATATTAGTGATTAATTACAAAACTCAAAATGTTCAAGTTTAAAGACCCTCTTAAAGTAGGCTTCCAATGACTTTGGCCCAGACGAGTAGCCCAATTAGACACAACCTAAAGTCTAGAGGCCTCGCACCTTAACTAATTCCGTTGTGACCCAGTAATTTCCTCAAATCTCTCTTGAGAGATACTTTAGGGATTATGGGCTAACGTGGAGGAGTCCCTCACCTTCACTCTCTAAAATAACATGTATATATTAAACCCCTAGCCTGGGGCAAAGGACATGCAATTTGTAAACACTCCCCCGGAGTAAAGAGAAATAAAATACTGAGAGCACCACCGTGGACGTAGTCCTTCTTACCGAACCACGTAAATCTTGTGTTGTGTGTGATTGTCATTCTTTTAAATTCTTTATTTATTCTGGTAATTTCCTTTGCTTGTTATTTTGTGTTGAGTTTAATTGTCACCCCAATTGGCGCCGTCTGTGGGAACCGTTTATTTCCTTTAAGAAAGCCTTAACCAATAAGAATTTTGAATGTCTGGTCACATCAACAATGCCCATCAAGCAAGGGATATTCAAGAACAACCTGTCCCTCGTAGGATCAGATCTGAAGTTCGACGTTCAAATCCTAGGGCTCACCCAGAACGACAAGCTTCGGAGAAAAGCCAAGGACCAGCTAGGTCCAAAAAGGTGTCTAGGTTGATCGATGCCTATGAGGCCAGGCTCCAAGAACAAGAGGAGGCCACTCACAAGCAAGAATCTAAGAATGCTCGTCTCAAAAGAAGATTTGAGAAAATGGAGAGAGAACTCCATCGTAGAACCAGACAATGTCAATATATCACTCCTAGCCCTCGGGCGAGGAAGTCTCACAAACGAGGAAGGATCCCTAGATGTGGATCTCAAAGATTTGAGGAACACAGATAAGATGATGACTTGCTCGAGCAAAACCTTCCAGCTCACCGTTACAGGAGCCCAGCTCGAGGATATAATGACATATGAAATTTATTCTGGAGACAAATGGACCAACACCCAGCATATTGGGGTGCCAGATCGACCAAAGAGCTCTCCAGGCGAGCTCTCAGGACCCAAATGAAATCCCCTTTATCAAGGTAGATAGAAGAAGAAGAATCCCCCAAGAAGTTCGTGATTCCCATATTTGAGATCTACGATGGAAATACTGATCCTATCGACCATGTTAGGTAGTACATGCAAGCCACGACCCTCTGGAACCATAGGAATGCATTAATGTGTCAGATCTTTCCATCAATCTTACACGATGTGGCCCAGAAGTGGTTTGAGAAACTCCCTCACAGATCCATTAGGAGCTTCGAGTCCCTAGCAGAGCTCTTCACAACTCGCTTCATTAGCAGAAACTCCCATCCGAAGAGGATGGATACCTTATTGATAATGAATAAATTGCCCCAGGAGAGCCTCAAAGACTATACAAAATGATATTAGGAGTTATTCAATGAGGTCGAGGACTGGTCAGAGCAGGTCGCTATGGCATCCTTTAAGATTGGCCTACCCAGCTCCTGCCTCTTGCACCGGTCCCTCACTAAGAAGGAGGCCACGACCATTGACGACCTAATGGCTCGTATTGAAAAATATTCCAAAGTTAAGGACGTGACCCGCCTCAGTGCAGGGGAGAATGGTCGTGCCAAGTTCGCCGGTAAGAGGAGCGACAAAGCTGAGAACCAGAAGAAAGGAAGCAAAAATGGGGGCAAGAGTGGCTCCAAGAGCGGAAGTAAAAATTACGCTTCAAAAGAATTTTAGGTAGTGAACACTGTCTTTAAAGAACCAATCTACAAGATCCGAGCAAAGATCAAGGACGAGCCGTTCGTTAAGTGGCCCAGAAATATCGAAGGATATCCCTCAAAGAGTAACAACACGCTAACATGTTCTTTTTACAAAGAGGGTGGGAACAAAACTGAGCACTGCAAGGATCTCAAGTCTCACCTTCAAGAGTTAGCCCAAACTGGACATCTGAACTAATTTATTGAGAAAAAGGCAGAGAAGGTCGCTGCCAATGGAGACCCAAGGCCTGACAACGTGCTCGAGGAGGATGCTGGCCACGAGTTCTCAGTGATTCACGGGGCATCGAATCTAAATCAGATTTAAGGAAACTCAGCTTGGATGAATGTTAAAAATCTTACGGAAGTGATGCAAGATTTTCAAATCGATCCGCTAAAATGCAGACAGGAAAGCATCAGTGAGAAAATGACATCGTGTTCACGGATAAAGACCTAGTGGGAGTGAGGACCCCACATCATGATGCCTTGATCATTACATTCAGGATAGCTAACTATGATGTCGAAAAGTTGCTCATCGACCAGGGTAGCTCATCTGAAGTAATGTATCTCGACCTATTCAGAAAGTTAAAGTTAAGCATCGTCGACTTGAAGGAAGCCACTATCCCTCTAGTTGGCTTCGTTGGAAAAGTGACCATCCCTTTGGGAAAGATTATAATTGAGTTTCTAGTGGTCGACAATAACTCAGCCTACCAGGCCATCCTTGGCAGAAGGTGGCTACATGCGAAGAAGTCGTCCCCTCTACCTACCACCAGAAACTCAAATATGTGACTGAGCAAGGAGTGATGGAGATCCATGGAGATTAGGCGATGGCGATAAAGTGCTTTATATCATCCATCAGCCCAAATCCAAAGAAGAAGGTCAAGAAGGACAAGGAGAAGGTTGAAGAATAGGAAGGTTTGATACCTTCCAAATAGCATCTAAAATATGGAAGACCTGGAGTGGAGGAAACCAGGCTCCTCCCCTCTGAGCGGGTCATTGAGAACCTGGAGGAGGTCGCAGCAAGTGGCAGCAAGAAAGATAGGATGTTCTTGATCGGAGCCTCTCTCAGAGATCGAGAGAAGAAGGAACTAACAGTACTATTATGGAACAACTTGGACATTTTTGTGTGGGAACCCTACGAGCCAACTGAGATTGATCCCAGTGTGGTTTATCATCGGTTGCACGTTGACTCAACTTTCAAGACGATCGTGCAAAAGGCACGATGAGCTACACTCGAGAAGGCCGAGGCTGTGGAGAAGGAAGTGGAGAGGCTGCTGGATGCAGGATCCATACGGGAAGTTCAATTCCCTAAATGTCTTTCCAACCCAGTAGTGGTCCCAAAAAGAAATGAAAAATGGAGAGTCTTCATTGACTTCATCGACCTTAGTAGGGCGTGCCCTAAAGATAACTTTCCTCTCCCGAAGATCGACTAGTTGGTGGATGCCACAACATCTCATGAAAGAATGAGTTTCCTGGACGCATACTTCGGGTATCACCAAAACCCTTTTACACGAGCTAGATCAAGACAAGACAACATTCATCACCACCATCGGGTTGTATTGTTACAAGGTCATGCCCCCTGGGCTAAAAAATGCAGGATCAACCTACTAGTGGCTGGTCACCAAAATGTTTAAGGACCAAATGGGAGATACCATGGAGGTCTACATTAATGATATGCTCGTTAAGAGTAGACATAAATAAGAACACCTCTCAGACCTATCAAGTACCTTTGAAATCCTCAGGAAATACCGAATGAAGCTCAACAAAAGTAAGTGTTCCTTCGGTGTCCAGTCAGGAAAATTTCTTGGGTACTTGGTGTAACAACCCTCACTTGTGAGAGCCTATTTTATATTTATTTACTATGTGAAGTAATTATATATAAAATGTTGGAATGTGGAGTAAGTATTAATTTAATGAAGAAAAGTTAATATTTACTAAAATGTTGCATATTTACCTTGTGTGTGGGTGAATATCACCATGTGGTGTTTTATTGTGTCATAAGGTTTAAAATGAAACCGGAACTTAAAATGAGTTATAAAATTTCCAAACGATAATTTGGAGGGTGTAGTTAGTTCCGGGAGGTGCGAGATAGTCAAAATGTGTGCCGTATTGTATTTTAGTGTTTTGGGCACTTTTGACTGGTTTTGGTATATTGCGTATTGGGAATCATTTTAATGTGGTATTAACCACTTAAGTTGGGAGACTTTAGACTAATGTCCCGATTTAGTCTTGTTAATGATTTTATTTCACTTAAGTGAAATTGTGACCTAGAGTGAGAGAGAGAAGAAGAGAACTTTGGGAGAAAGAGAGAGATTGAAGATTTATGGATTGATCTTGCATTCATCCTCCTCAAATCTGAATTTGCAATATTGAGGCAAGTTTTCTACTTGCTATTATGTGATTTAAGATGAATAATTAGTATTATAGTTGTGTATTAGTTTTGGTTTGATAAAGTTAGGATCTGTATTGGATTTATGGGTTTTGAATCTTTGGAAGAGATTTGGATATTTATTGGTGTAGATTAATGTTGTTGGATGCATTAATGATCATTTTGTAGAAATAAATGAGATTAGTTTGGGTAGTTGGAGTTGGGGGAAATCTTTGGAGTCCAAGACTCCATAGCCAAACTTGGCAAATTCGCAGGGGCGAATCGATTCGCTTAGGGACAGTTTCCCAGGTCTGGTACCCGAATCGCTTTGGGTTAAGGCCGAATCGATTCGGCATTTACAGAAAGTTGGGCTTGTCACCCGAATCGATTCGCTTTAGGGCAAATCGATTCAGTTCCTGCAATTTTGAGTTATTTTTTTTATTCAATTTTTATCCTTTTTCTTTAGGCTTAGGACTTAGGAATCTTCTTGTATGAAGTAAACTTAGAGTCCTAGAGTTTTAGTTGAGTTTGGTCACCACCCTAGATTAGAATTGGTTCATCTGGGGTTTATTCCAGGGGGTGCTTAAACTGATGTTCAGGCATTACTTTCCATTTCGCAAATTATTAGGAGTTAAGAGTTATAAGCCAATACTTGGAGACTTTAGGGGTTCTAATGAGGTATATAAGACCTTGGGTCTTGTAGCATTATTGTGATCATTTGGATATTAGTTCTGGACTTAAAACGTGATGATTATTAATGAGAATATTCAATGATTATGGTTTCAGATATAATGAAACAAATATGATTAATGGAAATGAAAATGTGATTTAAATTGGTAAATGTTAATTTACTTAAACACACCTCTATAAATGCTATCATAAGGGAAGCTCGTGCATGAGGTGATGTCCCCTGGCTAGTGAATGCAGGGAGACTATAGTCCTCGGACATATGCAGGGTTGTTATATGTTTTATACTGCGCTAGTGAGGTAATTACGGGTGTGGTTATGACTCACTCTCAGGCATATGGACACTTCCCGACGTGCATTAGGTACCCAGGTTGTCTTATTTAATGGGCCCTGGAAGATGATAGTCATTTAGGGGCCCGCCCAATGGGGAAACTAGGAGGGGCGGTCTTAGAATCGTTATATGTATAAGAATATGACTATTCTAAATCAAGTGGGACTTGAGATATGTAAAATGCCATAAGAAACTATGATGGTATTATATTCCTGCTAAGGAATGGAAATTGGAATGAAGTGGTAAATAATGATGGAGGGTTTTAAATTAGGATGTCTAATTATAATTTCTTGCATGATTTAATAAAAGACTTAATAACTTAAACTACTTTATTATGCTTTGGGATTATGTTGTTAGACTCTTATCCTCATCATTCATGATTACTATTTCATAACTGTTATGCTTCTTATTCATCTAGGAATCATATAAAAATTGAGCCCTGACCCGTTCATTTTCCATGTGGTGTATGTTATTGTATCGCTCAGCTGCTCCACCGCAAGGGCGCCCGTGACGATATTCCTACTCTTTTGCTTTTGCGGAGCTGTAAGATTTTGCGAATATTATAGGATGTTTTGTTAGACGCCCTCATTTTTGTATTCTAGATATGATCGGGTCTTCCACTCGGGCGTGTGGCCCAAACTTTTGTAACTGTTTAATGGATGTATTATGTAACCTATTGAACTGTTGTAATACATTATATTTATCTGTTGACCAACAGCATATTCTGTCCTCTTCTTGTATATTCGTTACGAATGTATTATATGTGTTATCTTGGAAATCCGCTTTCTCTTTAGATTGGGTTATTTAAATTGTTTTCTTTTACTAGTAATCAAACTAAATTAAAATTTTTGGCAACCCGTTTTTTGAATTATTGGGTGGTTTTCCCATATACTCTTCATTTCGATGTTGATGTTGAGAATGATTTCCATCCATGATTCCGTTAGATTGGACTATCAGGTTGGCCACCCCTTATTTCAGATTGCGGGTTGTCACACTTGGTTAACAAGAGAGGAATTAAAGCCAACTCGAACCAGATTGATGCCATCAATAGGGTGTAGCCCCCCGTACGATAAGAGACGTACAGAAGCTCACGGGGATGCTCACCGCCCTAAATCAATTCATCTCGAAGTCATCTGAAATGTGCCATCCATTCTGCCATTCGTTGAAGAAAAGAAAAAATGTGGAGTGGAACGAGGATTGCTCAAAGGCATTAGAGGATCTCAAAGCTTACCTCAGTACACCCCCCTTGCTCGTAATACCTAAAGAATATGATTCCCTGTACCTATACCTTGCAGTTTATAGCCACGCTCTCAGTTCTACAATGGTATGCAAAAGAATGGGAATCCAACACCCAGTATATTAGTCGAGCAAGACTCTCTTAGACGCCGAACAACGATGCCTACCACTAGAAAAGCTCGCCTTTGCACTAGTGGTAGCCTCGAGGAAACTAAACATTAATATAAAAATCACTCTATCATAGTCCTTACATCTCACCCCCTTAAAGAAGTCCTGTAAAAAGTAGATCTGTCTGGTAGACTATCAAAGTGGTCAGTCGAGCTCGAGTGATTTGACATCCAGTTTCAGTCAAGGAATGCAATCATGGGATAGGTCCTCATCGACTTCATTGTAGAATTTACAGGAGAAAATCCTTGCGACTAACTACAACTTGTTGGTCAAAGAGAAGACCACCCAGCGTAAGGTGTTTGGCGACTGTTCGTTGACAAAACCTATAACTCCAAAGGGGCAGAAGTGGGCATCATGCTGGTTACCCCTGAAGGTGCAATCATCGAGAAAGGAATTAGGATTGGATTTGAAGCATCCAACAACAAAGCAGAGTATGAAGCATTGAAAGTAGGACTACAAAAGGCACAAGTACTGGGGGCAAGACAACTCCTAGTGTTCGGAGACTCACAGCTGGTCTCTAACTAGATAAGTGGAAACTTCAACGCGAGGGATGAGAGAATGGAAGCATACCTCGCCACAACGAAGAAACTAATATTTAACTTCGAAAAGGTCAGCGTCCAACAGTTTCCCAGGGGACAGAATAGCCATGCTGACGCCCCAGTGGCCTTGAGCTCAGCGATCAATTCTGACTTGAAGAGAATAATTTCGATCCACTTCCTCACCCAGCCAAGTATTAACCATATAAACGAATTGTCAAACATAGGTCACGTTCTCTAGGTTGAATTAGCCCCTAGCTGGATGGAACCCTTAAGGGATTATTTGTAAAATAGTTCCTTACTAGACGATAAGAAGGTCGCTCATCAGATAAGAGTCAAAGCTTCTTGCTTTCACTTATCTCCTAAGGGAAAACTGTATAAGAGATCTTCACCGATCCATACCTCCAAAGCGTTCACCCAAAGGACGTCGATCAAGTTTTGCACGAGCTCCATGAGGGAATCTGTGGGAGTCATATTGGTGGAAAGTAGCTGTCTTTTCGATCAATGAAGAAAGGCTACTCGTGGCCATACATGCAGAACGATTCTGGGATATATGCTCGCAAGTGCAAAAAATGTCAACTTCACGTTCTTATGGTTCACCAACTGGCTAGCGACCTAAAGTCACTTACTAATCCATGGACTTTTGCCCAATGGGGAATGGATAATGTAGGCCCTCTTCCTACCGCTATCGGTAATCGCACGTATTTATTGGTCACGATAGACTACTTCGCCAAATGGATAGAGGCAGAGCTACTAGCAAACATCATAGACGTGGATATGATGACATTCATATGGAAGAACATTATCACTCGCTTTAGGATCCCTAGGACCATCATCACTGATAACGAAACCAAGTTTGAAAGTGGCCTCTTCCAGGGTTTCTATAACGACTACAGGATCGGGCACCATTTCAGCTTGGTGTCATACCCTTAGAGCAACAGACAAGCTGAAGCTTCCAACAAAATAGTTATTGATGGATTAAAGAAATAATTGGAGCGAACCAAAGGGACATGGGTGAGCGAGCTGCCACACATCCTATGGGCCTACCGCACTACCCCACGACGAGCAACCGGGGAAACCCCATTTGCACTGACATACGGTATAGATGAAATCATTCCCTTAGAAGCTATCCTCCCGACCATGAGGTCCACCCTGGACGACCAAGGCCAAAACAACGTAGCATTGCTCGCTGAACTTGACCTAGATGAGGAACGAAGAGAGATATCCCAAGTGAAACTAGCAGGCTATCAGCAATAGCTAGCAAAGCACTACAATAAGAAGGTCAATCCGAGAGCATTCCAAGTTGAGGACTACGTCCTAAGTAAAGTTCTTGGCAGTGCAGTAAAACCATCAGATGGTAAGTTAGGACCAAACTGGGAGGGACCATTTAAGGTGATAAGGGACAATCTACAAGGAACCTATCACTTGGAAACACTGGTGGGCAGGGAGATACCTCGAGTTTGGAACGCAGCTAATTTAAAGAGATTCTACTTCTAGTTTTCTGTGTTGATCTTTTATTACAATATTAAAATTTTCAATTAATTTCTGATTAATAAAAGATTAATTGGCAGTAGCATTCTACAACGTGTTGATTTTATCTCAAATTCTTTTTAATTTATGCACCTTTTCCAAGTTACAGGCTCCACTCTCAACATATAAAATAATGGTATTACCCTCCTCAGGTTTTTGTCATCAAACACGAATAACCTCATATCATTGCCCCTAGTAACATATGAAGCCGTAAAGGGGACCTTTAGGCAATTCGACCAACCCAAGTTAGTCGCCAAACAATGTTTGGCTCAATAAACCTGCTCGGATAGAACATCCAACACAAGGCGTGTCCTCGCTATTGCCACACTTAGGCCTAAGGAAGTGTGACGACACAACCTAAAAGGTAAAGTGAGGCAGAATGGTATGTTATAAGCCTACTGAACTGGGGGGATACTGTCACAACCCCAACCCAATAGTAGTAGGGAATGAGTGCCTTGACATGCCACTAAGGCATTCAATGTTATGGACTTAAAATATTTCTTAAAATAAATGCAACGAAAATACATTCACATGGTCATGAATCGTAAACTATTGAAAAAAATGAAATTACGTCATCAGAGATTTCTAAAAGGGAACTTCGTATATATTAAAGTATGAACAAATTACAACTTATGCCAAAATTAAAAACTTATTACTAAAGAGCCAAACATGATCTATCTCCTAAAAACAAACGTTATATTTAAAAGTATAACAAAAGAGCTCCTTAAGCTAGATCTCCAACATAGTCCTTCTACACACTCCATCCTCCGGTCTAATTGTTTCCTGAAAAATCGTTATTTATACAATGTCAGCTAAAAATTGAATAAGATTTAATCTCCCGACATTCCAAGGTTTTCAGAAAATAGATACCTATTCAAGTCAAAAGAGAAGGCATATACATATATGGATAGGAACTTGTAGTAAATAGATATATATTTTGAAATGATAGTATATATATATATATATATATATATATATATATATATATGACAATTGGATAGCTCAGAATAAGAAGAATGCAACAAATCAAATGTGATATCTTTTTCTTTCAATCATATTTTTTTAATGGCCAAGTACACTCTAATACCGTGTTCTTCTACGGTATTATACCCCGGTAGTTGAGGGTAAATCGAACTAGTTCGTCACAACGCCTTATTTAGGGCACACCAGCGATAACCCAGCTAGGAAGGTCAGTCAGTAAAGAGGTCCTTTAGGCCGAATCTTATTTACAATATCAAATCTCATTTTCAATACTCATTTCAATCAGTATGTCTATATGGAGAGATATAAACATATCACAAATGAATCCATCATCGGTATCAGATACATTTTGAGAATAAAAGCATTTCACAAAATACATAGTTTGCATAATATCATATAATTTAAATGTGCAAGAAATGACATAGAGTACTCACCTAAAATAGAGGCTCGAAAATATAGATATTGAGTCTTGGATCACACGTTAATCTAATAAATACAATTAAGGTTTAATTATGTATTCTAAATAAAGCCCAATTCTAAATATTGTGTTTTAATCCTAAAATATCTTGCTGAAAAATGTTCCTAAAACCATTTTCTCAATTTTAAATATTCATTCATTGTATTTAAAGAATTCAATTCATAGTTCTTCCTAATCAGTCGGTTCCCAGTAGAGATGGAGGGTCACAGGGGCACCACTTAAATACCATCCCATCTGAACAGAACATTTCTGGAATTTATTACCAGTAGAGATGGATGGTCACAAGGGCACCATTTAAATACCATCTCAACTAGACAAAATTTCACCGGGACTGACTTTGGAATTACTTAAATGAGATTCCATAATACGAGCAATTGCTTACAAAAATCATTTTAAAAAGCGTATATAAATATTTTTCAAACAAGTTGACATATTTTGAAAATAAAATCAATTTAGATTGTTTCCAAATTTTAAGTTTTGATTAGTAAAGTCTTTAGTGTATTTTACCAGCATAACTACTAAGTAAAGCTATAAAATAAAAAATTAAAACTACAAAAATAAATTATAACATTTAAATAAAATCATACCTACGAAATGAATTATTTCTTCGAAAGTATATAACTCCTTATTAAGATATTTCCCAAGCTTTCTATCACTCTTTCTTACTATAATTCTCAAGGAATTGGTGTGAGTTTCAAATGAACGCCAAGCCCCTATTTATAGGTTTCCAAAACTATTACTCTGTTGACATGTGCCTGGTGATCTAGCATTTACGGTGGCAAGTCATCGTTTGGGTGTCGTATTTCGGGGTGGTCTTGCAGTCTTAACATCACCAAATGATGACAAGTGTTTTAGCTTTCTCTCTGAAGACGACATGTGTAAGGTGGAGGTGACCAGCACGTGATGGAAAGGTGATAAGGGTATAAGGGTCATTTCACACATGAAGGGTATTTTGGTAATTTCCCACTATATATTTTCAATATTTCTTAGAGGTCCTTGAAAATATTTTATTTACAAAATGGACCCTTTATATTTTTATTTTAGTCCCTAAAGTTTCATAAGATTATATTTTCTACCCCAAAACTTATTATATACCTTAAGATATGTCATCAGATTTCGATTTGATCCTATTTACGATTGACTCTTCATATTTAAAAATGTGGTTTGTTATATTGATAGCCAATAACACCACATATCTAATAATACAACATTTATAAGATAGTAAGTAACACATGAATGTAAAAACAAACTACATACGTATGAGCATATAAAAGTGGGGTCATTACATATACTCACTCAACGAAACAACTCTGCCTGTATTAAATCTAGTCGGCTAAGAAGAGCCCAAGATAATCGAAAAACAAATCAATGAAGTGAAAAATACTTAACACATGTTTGGTCGGCAAATTGCCCAAAACATAGTTATTTTAGTACTTCACTACATGTACAAAAAGTTACATATGTTTAATTGAATAAGTCCTAATGAGGATTGGGCCTCCGGGTAAGATAGTCAGCTACTTGCGCTCTTCGTTCATCATCTGGATGAGGGGCTAATTCCTCCTCGACTTTATTTAAATCCAGCTTCAACTACTGCCTTGGGATAGCATCTATAGGGAGCCACTGATCATCCCTTTTGAATGGGTTTGGCAGCAGAGTTGAGGGGGAGATCTCATGACAATACTAGAGAACCGAGTTCCTAAGAACCTCTATTTCCCTAAGAGCACTCAACCATCCTCTAACGAAGAATAACTCCTCGACCTCCTTCAACTTCATTCGTGCATCGGTCCAACCCTGATCATAACCATCATCATACACCTATCGAGGACCTTTCTTGAACAGGTACCTTAGCCATGTAACATCTCTTTGGAGGCCGAAAGCTATCACATATGACCTACAAACATCACCTCGGAGCTTGGCAATCTCCATAGCTGAGCCACTATTATCAGTACCAGCTCGCGACCTAGTCAATGAGGAAGAGCCCCGTAAAACTTGGTGGTAAATGCTCGACACATGATCTCTAAGTTGTGAAACCTCTCTTCTCAGAGAATAATTCTCTTATTGAAGTATTTATCCAACTTGATTAATCTCGGAGGCATCCATAAGTTTAACCCTCAGAGCATTCACTTCCTCTTGATGGGAAGCACTAACCTCTTCCATCTCCTGAAGCCTATCCTTTAGTTTGACAACAAGCTTCGACTGGTCCTTATAGTTATGATTCCTCGACCTAAGAGAGTTACAAATCCTTCTAAAGGCTTAGCAAACTTGACTGCTCGCATTAGGACCGAGAATCCTTCCTAGTTGAGAAGTAGGAGGTATATACTCGACAACATCAATCAGCTACAGACCATATAATCATTGAAGAATAAATAAATCAGTACACGAAAGGGGAATAAATTTCATTTCATTAAGAAAAGGTTCAAAATACACCATCAAAATGAACGAACAATAATACAAAGATCTCCCTAAAATAAGACTAGCTCGCAACCTCAGTGTGCTCTGAGGTCGCTGGTTGCTTCCCCTTGTCCGTAGAAACCCCAGGTATGCCTCCCTCAGATAGAGCGATCACCGACCCTTGGTCAAGAGGAGTACAAGCATAAGTGGTTTGAGAACTTAAGGAACCTTCCTTAACAGAAGGAGTAGGTATCGCATCCACGAGAGGCTTAGGTCCAGGATCATGATCGTCAAAAACCGGGGAGATAATGTCCACCTCGGTAGCAAGCACATCCTTGTTCCAACCATTCTCGAAGTTGAGACGGCTAATGTAGCAAATCTAAACCTCAGCATCCTCGTATGCTGTAAACCATCCGGCGTTATATGAGCTCTCCTTGAGGGTGGAAGCCTCAGATTCCACCTTCTTCACCTTCTCTGCGAGCACCTTATTTTCCTCGACCATAACCAATTTGCTCATGCAGACCAAATCATAGGACTACCTCAGCTCTTCCAGCTCATTGGTCGTCACCTGTTTCACTTTATTATCTTGGGACAAGGCGAGATCGGAAGACTTTTGAGCAGAAATGCCAGTCTTCAAACTGGCCTCTAGCTCGGCATTCTTCCTATCCAACTCAGTGTTCCTCCTCACCAGCTCATTACGGCTGCAGTAGAGGACACTAAAATTAGTCACAAATTATAGAGAAAAGGGAAATATTAGCAAATGAAGTATTAAAAGAATATTACAATAACAGAGAAGTAAAATCAAGCTTACCAAGGCTAGCCTCTGACTTGCCTTCAGAGCTAATTAGTCGGACCCCACCTCCCTATGGTGATCAACAGGCAAAACTACTCTCTCGAGCACTACTAGAGCCAACTGAGGGGAAAGGGCAATAGAATCCCCTTCGGGAAGAGCATATACGGGTACCAGAGATTTCCTTCATCCACACTTCTTCCCTCCTCTTTTCTTCTACTCTCTCCTTATTCTCCTTCTCAACCCTCTTTCTCTACCCCACCCTCTTCCTCTCCTCTTCTTTCTTCCTATCTCTTTCTCTCACTTGTGACTCCTCCTTGTTCTTCCTCTCCTGTTCATAAGCAACAGACTGAGAACCGGTTATAACATCCCCACTCCCTAATTTCTGCTTCTTTGACTGGCGAGCAAGCAACACATCGTCTTCATCATCCTCTTGGATTAAAATTTTCCTGGGAGGAGCCATATCTTCCTCGCTGGAGCTACTTAAGTCCCCTGAAGCATCTCGAGCCTATGAAACTTCTTTCGAGATGGAAGATCCTTCACTACTTGAGCTCACCTCGCTAAAATCACCTTCAACACCACCCCTATTAGCTCCCTATCTCTCTTCACCAGAGTTGCTTTCCTCCTCGTCCAATTGGATTGGATCAGTATCAACCTCTTCTATAATGTCTAGCTTAGGAATTCTATCCACATGTCGCGCAATGAAACTGGACCCAACGTTCTTATATTCCAGAAGGAACATCGCTAATCGAGGATGCTCACCTTCAGCTAAAAGATCCCTGATCCTCCAGGCCTTAACCAGCTCAGTAGCTCGAATCTCGTAAAGAGTAGGTTATGAGTTCTTCACTTTCGCTAAAAAAGAAAGATGTGAGAAAGAACATACATTAACAAAGGATCAATGAGCAAAACAAGAACCATGCCTACCTATATATTCCTCCCCATAAAAGGGAATCACATATCTCCCAGACCTCGACTCTTCAGTATGGGGAGGGAACTACCAATTTCTGGCAATAAACCCCTCATGCCAGTAGTCCTTAAGGGAATCAGGTAGATTTAATACCAATAACCTATCAAGAATCCTAGCTTTGAGGTAAATAAGACCAGAGCTTGTTCTAGAAAAAGAATAACAGAAGCAGATTTCAGCAAGCCCTAGATTGGTGCCATAGAGCTGATTAATTGTATGCACACCATTGAAAATTTTCCAAACATTTGGCGAGCAGTGTGCAGGAACTATATCGAAGTAACTAAAAAAGTGCAAAAATAAGCGATTTGGGGGAAAAGTAAGACCCCCCTGGGATAACAAAAGAACATATATCCAGTGACCGTCCTCAATGTATCTGACATTACGAGGAACAGGGGCACAATCGATGTCTACCCAGTTTGGGATATTGTAGAATTTCCTAAACTCAGTTATCGAACTATTGCCTATTTTTGTCATCAGAAAAGAAAACGCCTAATAGCGAATATGAAGAAATTCCAGCAGAAAAAGAAAAAAGGAGTGAGAAGAACTTACAAAGTAAGAGTCAGCTTGGGACAATGCAAAATTGCAAGCAAGGAAGATGAGAATATAAGGAAGAAACTTGAAGATGGAAGATGAGACCTGGAAGTAAGAAAGAAACAGTGAAAGCTTGAAGAAATCTAGAGAATACGAAGAAATATGAGGCGACGTTCAAGGAATGACCTCTCTAAGAAGATTTAAACCTTTCTAATCATAACGCACAAGCAACGAGGAAATATGCCGCCTAAATCAATTCGGGAAGGGCGCTTCAATCCCAAAGTGTTGCAAGATTCACAAAAATTGAATCAAGGCAAATCATTTAAAATTATTAAGCCCAAATTGTGACCCAAAAATTTTAGGGGCAATTGCGGGTACCTCGATTTGTCACTTTAGCCCAGACGAGTAGCCCAATTAGACATTACCCAAAGTCTAGAGGCCTCGTGCCTTAACTAATTTCGTTGTGACCCGGTTAGTTACTAAAATCTCTCTTGAGAGATACTTTAGGGATTATGGGCTAACATGGAGGAGTCCCACTCCTCCACTCTCCGAAATAACATGTATATCAAACCCCTAGCCGGGGGCAAAGGGCATGCAATTTGTAAACACTCCCCCAGATTAAAGAGAAATAAAATACTGAGAGCACCACCATGGACTTAGGCCTTCTTATCGAACCATGTAAAGCTTGTGTTGTGTGTGATTCCCATTCTTTAAAGTTCTTTATTTATTCTAGTGATTTCCTTTACTTGTTATTTTGTGTTGAGTTTAATTGTCACCACAAATCACTAATGTGGTGAAAAATAAAAATTATAAATCGTTTATATTGTTGCATGTACATTAGCTTATGGTGGATTAAAGATGATAATAACACTCTCGGCGATATGAGAGTATGAGGAGTCTCATTTCCTTTATACCCTCCCAATAACACTGAGATGGGGGGGGAGGGGGGTCAATGTGGTAACATCACTCATGGTGAAAAATAAAAATTGAAAATCATTTATATGGTTGCATGAGCATCAGCTTATGGTGAATTAAATATCATAATAACACTCTCGGCGATATGAGAGTATATAAGGAGTATCTTCTCCTTCACACCCTCCCAATAATTTCGCGGGGTGGATGAATGTGGTAACATCACTCATGTGGTGAAAAAAAATTAGAAATCATTTATATGGTTACATAAACACCAACCTATGGTGAATGAAGATAAGTGTTGTCACGAGCATTATAGTTAGAACATCATTCCGTGGTAAAAAGATAAGAAGATGTAGAAAATACGCATGCAAAAATTAGCATAAGATTATTTATATCATCAAATGATGTTATCAAAAGATAAAAAAATGTTAATTGTTACAGCACTTCCAAAAATACGAGAGGTCTGAAACAAATTTGTTCAACATATGGGTACATCAAAAGGGCATAAGGCCATAGAGAGCAACCCGATAAAAGATAAGATCATGTATCTTTGTCCTTCCCGACTTCAGAAGGGAGGTCAATAGTGCTATGATGAGATTTTGTTTGAACTTCATCTTCCGTGTCGACGTCATCAACTGCCGTGGTGTTATTTTGGTTAACAAATGTGGTCTCAGCCATAAATTCTTGGTAAGCGGCCCCTACCTCAACTTCATCGAGAGAAATAGTAGATGCCATGTTATAGAGATAGAAGGTCTTCAAGTCATTCTCCAGTTGGGGATCGGCTTTGTCGAGGTTAAAATATATGTTCTGGTCCCATTGACAAGCTATCTTTGCCCCTCTCTCCAAATACTAAAGGACATATCCAGTAAAATCTTTCGACCTCTTGAAGGCCTCATTAACCTTCTTGACAGCTTCTTCAGTCTTAGCCTTATGCTTTTTCTTGAGATCAATAATCTCGATCGGATGGACAATTTTTTGGGTCTCCAAGTTCAATATTTTCTTCTCCTTTAGCTCATATATGTCTCTTTTATGTTTCAGCTCGGCTCCCTTCAGATCTTTGTTCAATGACTTGTTGGCCTTAACAGCCTCATTCATCTTTTAAACTACATGAATGCCCTTCTAAACCCATTGGCTCAGTTAGTTAAGTGCCGTCAAATAAATAAAATAGGGTTAGCAAAAGATGAGATAACATTTAAATAAAAATGAAGAACAGTTGGAATAACTTGAAAATGTCACATAAGTGGCTTTATGAAGAGTGAATTCGCCAAGCCAAAACGGGTACATAGTGTTGAAAAACCTTTTTTCAGAGTCAACCACAATGGATCTGATGGTGTCCTTGTCCCTATTCTTACAACCGATCTCATACTTGGTTGAAATCACCAGATGGGTCAATCGAGAAGCAAGTGCGGCATCGCTGGAGATACGGATAGCTTGGTAAATGGTGATTTTATACGGGAAGTCTTCTTGGTCTTCTTAGTTATAAGAGGAGAAATATCCTCAGGTATATACTTTTTTTCTACCCTTGGCCAGAACTGGATCCCAAGTTGTCATCTTTTTGGCTGGGGGCGCTGGTGAAGTTTTCTTCATCCTCATCTTGGCCAGCATATTGGCTAGATTTGGGGTGACCATTCTTCAATTTTTTTTGTGAATATTAGTGGGTTGGTCAGTAAATAAAGACGATGATCATTATTTATATTTAAATGAAATACGACAGTACACTTATAAAAATTTGTAACTTACACATCTTGATTAGGTGGTCAATCCTTAGATCAGAATCAACCCAAATTTTAGGGGTCGTCAACTACTCAAACTTAACTAGGCATCCCTTCCTGCCACATTACCTTAACTGGACAATCTTTTCTTGGCCATATTGGCTTAGGTCAGGATAAATTCCTACGGATATCGGGACCTTGCCCCATTTTTACAAAACCCTTGGTTCAATTTCACTGCAAGGAGCATTGGTGTCAATCTCCCAAGCCCCTGATATGAAAAATTTTTGGGGATTCCAATCATGATTTGAGGTTTGATTTATGATCAAATTTTTTTTACTAGAATTCTTGGATACAAGATGAAAGTATATAGGTTTAAACTTTATTGTAAACATAATGTAACAAGCTCAAAAAATGCTAATTGGATGGTAGGATTTAAAGGAAAGTATCCACATCTAAATGAAGCTAAGAATAATTCTCTAGGTATTGGGAGAGAGGTGAGCCGGGGAAAGTCCCATGCTTGCAAGGATGGCTCTTATATTGGGATGAATCAGCGATCTGAAGCCGATCGTAAACATTTATTCATAAATAACTACTTTGCACTCTATGTTATTGAAGGCTCACTTATCCTTAGACATGACTCGCATATTAATGTAGGAGTTTATTACATAGAAATGCCTCCACATAATCAGATCTACCTCTCAAAAAGTATTGGAAAAGGTCGCATTATATAAGGTATCAAACCGTTCTTCATCATCATCATCATCCTCATCCTCAACATAGACTACAGTTATCCCACTAAGGAACATTGTAGCGAACTCCGTATCAGTCATTATCGACAATGGAACAACCATTAGAGGTTCCTTAAAAGCTACCTCAACTCTAGGCACGTCATCATTCGAAATCTCTTATACTTGGGATGTTTGAGGGTTTCCCCGAGTGCTAGACTTAGCAGTATCAATGTCGTCCAGATGAGACCTGGGGACTTGTATGGTCTTTTCGAACGAGTTGGCCTTCTCAGAATCCTTGGACAAGAAGGAACTCTATCCCTTAGACGAGGCTATAAATTGAGACCCAATAAAATAGGTGTTGACATGGTGTCACTATTGATATTAGTGAAACTAGACTCGGCTCGGGATTGATATATAAGAAGTGGGGTAGGACGTACTACAGAAAAAGGGGTTGGGTGAACTAAAAATCTATATTTAGCCTCGGCTATATGTCTAGCCTCGGCCTCAGCTTTACAATTCTCCTTGAGTTTCCTCCTCTCCCTAAAATATGGGAATTACTCACCTAACTGGTATAATATTTTGTACATTCAAATAGGAAATATATTCTACCTAAGTTGACTAAAAGATTGAAAGGAAAGTTCAACAGTTTTAAAAGAAAGAACCAGTCATGAAAAAAGATGAATACCACCAGAGAAGATTACCGGTGGCCACCGAAAAATTAAATCGATGATCGAAAAAGAAGCCTCTCACCTAAACTAACTTCTCTCAACCCCCTATTACTTAAAAACCACCCCCAGATCGCCGAGTAAGCCCTAAAATAGCCACAAATGGAGGTTAAAAAACATAAACCTCGTCGAAAAAATGATTAAAGTAGAAAAGATACAAAAGAAAGCAGATCGAACGAAATAAATCAAGAAAAGAGTTACCTTGTCACTAGAGAAGACTGTGGGATGAAAAATAAACATGGAGCTCTCTTGAAATGGAGTTATTTGAAGAGAGAGAGAGAGAGAGAGAGAGAGAGAGAGAGAGAGAGAGAGAGAGAGAGAGAGAGAGAGAGAGAATGGATATTTTTCTCTTTTGAAGAAAGCGGGAGAGTGTGAATTTTTGGTTAACAAAGAGAATAGGGGTGGATTTTTGGTATTTAAAAATTATGATGATTATGAACTATTACAAGATTTTCATCATTAGGGCATGAACCCCTAAGCAGGCATGCTGCTGCTACTCCTTAGAAAGCATGCCAAGCCACCCTTTTGCTGACATTTGTACAGTCAAGGACACTCCAACGTTATGTCTACCTGGGATACAGAAGGGATGACTTCCGATATCTGGGCGACCCATTCACATCTCCAAAATAGTCTCTGACACTAAGGGGGTCGCATAATCACAAGAGGTCGGACGACTATACCCCTCATCCTTCCATTCACATTAAAGAATAAGGTGCTGAGGGTGATTGATATACACAAGTGTGGCCTTATCATGGATGAGACTCCGCTCGACTTTATGACCCCTATCCAGTGTCAATCAGAGTCATCAACATATATGCCCACAACACTGAGGCCGATATCCATCAATCTCGGCCTCCAAGACCTCACCCTCACCCTCAAAACAATTACACTCACAAATGAAGGATTATTCTACAATCACAGCTGACCACATGTCTCGACTTCTCCATGTGTTGGCCTCATGCAATGCTGACTGGTCGAGCCCTTATAGTAGTTCCTGGATGAATTCCATAGTCTCAGAGTTATTCACCGGGAAGATAGTTCAATAGTCTTATCCTAGCCGAGAACGTCATAGATGACTTTAATACTTCACATGGAACATGTGACTTGTGTGTCACCAAGCCACCTGGATAAAACCATTGTATAGTATTAAAAACCCACGTGAGGGAGTATTTCATCATCATGATGTACATGTGCATACGATAGGTGGATCTCTACCATTGGACATCCCAGCTCGTGCACACCAAGTTCATGCTTGGGGGTGTCACTGTGAACCACCAAGTCTATATAACGCCACTACATCTTCTTCATTAAGGATGGAAAAATTTATCAACCTACTGAAACTCTCCTCAATTATAACCTTAAGAGAGAGAGCTTGAGTGCATGTAATAATGGCCTCAGTGCCTTTTAGTAATACAAAACACTATCACCTTGCATAGTGGAGTAGGTCAAGGCCGAACCAATTATATATATGTGTCCTCTATCTCTTTCTAACCTCCTTCTTTGCATATTTATTACTATGATTTTCTCCATTATTGACATAACTAGACTTAGAGTTGTGTATATTATTGATACAATGATTCCTAGCATCATCACTATTTCTCCCCCGTAAACCATTTTCCCCCTAAATGTGAGAACATGTGATGTCAAGAGAAATTAAGGAAGAAGGAATAATATCATGCAATGGTGTAAAGTGCAATAAACACAACATGGTAACACAAGCACAAATAATTCAAACAATGATCAATTAATAACAATATAGATAAAAATATGATGCCAACTTGAATACACAATAAAGCATGAGATATCAATGCAAACAAGCAACAAGAGATAGCAATATGATCATATAGCATGCCAATTTGATCCAGAGATAACACATGAAAAATATGGAATAAATGTTAATGCAAAGACTCAAAGCAAAAAGATACAATATATATAAATATGCACAATATACCAATGACACACAAGCACACACACACACACACACACACACACACACACACACACACACACATATAGGTATAAACAGGCACCAAATGACATAAAACACATAAGTTGTACACATTAGCATAATATCGATGTGTCTAAACATGTGGCATGGAGTGAATGGGTGTGACGTGAACTAGAAACAAAAGAAATATGACCCAATCACTAAAAATTGTCCAAGGAGTTCTATTTGACCGCAAAACTTTATTAAACAAGATCTGGCCTCAAGTGGAAGACAAAGTGAACTCAATGAATAAACAAGCACAATGAATACAAGAATATAATTTTGATGTTTATAAATGGCGTCATGACATGATAGGTATAGAAAGGATTCATTGTGCAAACCAGTAGATCTTCAACTATAATACCCTTAAAAGCTAAACAAATGTCATATAATTTTTCACTCAATTATTTTTAAAACACCGTTTTTGAAAGTTAAACAAACAAACTTGTTGGCCTTTAATCTTTTTTTTGCCTCTCATTTTTGGGCTCTTGCTAACGCTGCTTTCTTGCAAACGAGATTTTCTCCTTTCGTAGCCATTTTCGGTGCACCCTCATTTTTTCAATAAAAATCAACTCACAAGCAATTGTTCTTACATGTAAAAATTCCCCATAGTCAACTAATATGTATATGACAATATTAATGGGAGAACATATCATTAAGATCAACTATAACATGCTAAGTTACAATTCAAAAGAGGTCGTGCATGTGCATGTGGATGCATATACATAGTGAATCCTTAAGCAAATAAAAGTATAACAACTCCATGCAAGCATGATGAAGAAAAATCTAAGAATTAAAAAGCTTTATCAAATGTCCTAGTCACATTGATACATGGAATGAAATGGATTCAAACACACCAATATGCCACAAAATATGTATAAAACTAAACTACACATAAACCAAAAATCATTTTTAGTTTTTAAAAAATTTTGTATACCAATTTAAATAAAAAATAACTCAAAGTATTTTTAAATAAGTCCCACTAAATGAAAAATAAAATACAAAAGACTCAAACCACATACACCTAGCAAACACATATATCATAAAATACAAAATCTAGTGTATAAAACTATGCGAACACAATCAACCAGTAGATATCGCATGTGAAGAGTCATGTGCAATCATGCGACTGTTAACTAGTCTTACATTTAGTGCATCAAAAATAGATTTCCTAACCCAAATAGATTAATACTTAACGCTTCAGGTTTTAAGAACCACGGGGTCACTAAACTTCAACTTCCTAGGGTCTTTTCTAAAATCATAGCAAAAATGCCTAAGATGACATTTCCTATCGCAGTGTGTGCACGTGTAGATGCGATGAGAAATGGGACATTTGGGTTAACCTTTTCTAATACACAGAGATGTAATTGATCCTCTAATACAAATAATGGTCTTAGCTTTAGCAACGAAAGCATTAGAATTATGGAAGCTAGTACCATCACTACCAACACTACTTGAGTCTCTTGGATAATCTTTAACTTCAAAACCCTAGACTTAACCAAAAATTTTGACTCCTCAAATGATAGGGACTCCTTAGTCAAATTTTTAATAATTCTTAGAAGGTTATCTTGATTCCCCCCGATGCAAGAGAACTTATCCATTAAAGTCTTCTCACATGCCCTCAAATAATTAATCAATATATTATTATCCTCAATGGCACGATCTTCTACCCTTGAAATTTTAGAGTCCTCTAATTCATTGTCTAAAACCCAGACTCTATCCTCACTAACTTTCTTAGACACCTCCAAAGTTTTAAAATCCCAATTCATGTCCATGATTTTCTCATTTAGGACATCTCTCTGAGTTTGAACAGTTTGCAAAAATTTAATTTCAGCTTTAAAATGAAAATTATGTTACTAAAGAATTTTAATTATTTTTGCAAACTTCAAATTCAAAAGAGGTAATTTTTAGAATGATTTTAAATATTATTAAACTTATCTTGAATATCCAAGTCATCATAATAGCAAAATACATCGAACAATTTATCACTATGGGGATGCATCGACAGAAAAAATAAATAAACAAACAAGGGAGAGAGAGATACCACCATAAATAGCATAAAACAAGGATATACATAATAACTACACGATAACTAAGTGTTCTTGCTCTGATACCAATTTGAAATCGCACTCGCATTATAGGCAGTAGTATAGAGGTATATCTAAACAACAAAAGTCAATTTTAATTTTTCAAATTAAATATATAAACTTAAATAGAATTAACCTAAACAAAACTTTGCACAAAATTTAAACCAAGCTGTTGTGATAAAACGATTTGCCATATTTATAAAAACATAGAACATATATCAAGGTCATTGAAGATAAAATAAATAAATCAAATCGCAACACGCCAATGTGTGAGAAAAATCCACAAATGAAAAAAATTGGAACTATGCAACTACACAAATTTACTATGATTAGGAATTATAAAAGTTGACAAATGACTAACGAAATTGACTCGCCAACCTCGGAACTGTTCTACGATTCGAAACACAAAATCTACCACTTCATGGTCACACAATACCACGGAGTCCACCATTTGTAGGAAGCAAGACGAATACATAATCCTACGCATAAAACGATTCTCAATCAACATGAAGACAATACACTTCTTAGAGCCCACAAAATACGATCTCAAAGCATATAGAATAAGGAAACTTGCATCTTAAACATTTTGGCTGAAACTAGGGTTTGGGAGCCTTTGGATATGTATAAAAAATGTTTTTGGCCAAAAGTCTCTCTAAAAAAAATGCCTGAACCTCTTTATATGAAAAAATGTGTTTTTCGAGGCGACACTCATTCGAACAAAAGAAAAACTTGTTCGAACAAACATCTAATATCGTTTGAACCAACATCGAACACTATCATTTCTATAAATAGAAAAATGTTGTTTGATTATCATTTGAATGAACTACTAAACTCGTTTGAACGAATCCCATAAAGTTGTTCGAACGACTTAAAAATAAAAAAAATATATTTTTTTCAAAAACTTTTAAAAATAGCTCCAAACAATTTATAAAAAGGATAACCCAAAAATAAAATTTCCATTGATTAAATCCATTTTCATTCATACCTAAAAGTTCCTCAAAAACACGAAGATGCAATGTGGCGTGGAACACGTTACAATGATGCAATCTCTGAAGCATTGTCGTTATGTCTTCAATCAAACACATCATAGCCTTTAAATGTCAACAGGACAAAACCTAACAAATGAGTTAAAATGTTTTTTTCAAAATTAAGGCAATACATTCAAATGACTCAATCGAAAATTTGTCCTTACACCTGCACTGACATGTGATTTCACTGTTTATTTTTTATATGTTATGTGTTTTATATAATTTGAAATTGAAATTGGACATAATATCTATAATTCATTAATTAACTATTTAGAGAAGACTATGTATTATGGGCGACTATGGAATGGTTTGATATTTGATATCAAGGGTTTCCTTGTTTAGATTACCCCCTCCCCCCTGGTGTAGGGTTTCACTGATCTTCAAGTAGTTTCTTATAATGCCTTGACACAATAAATTAATAAATAATTAAATAATTGATTTTGGACCTCTACTAGATAAAATAATGCTTGGATTTGTATCATAATTCAAGTTGACGTTGGGGACACTATGAATGTCCCATTGTGACTTAAAATGATGGGTTTTAAGTCTAATCGGTTGGTATGTGTTTTGGGTAGTGTTTTGGGCCTATTGGACTAGAATTTGGGCTCATTGGATTGAGGGCCATACGAATCCTTTATTTAATTTCGTGGTTAATTAAGTTGAGAGCAAATTAGACCTAACCAAATTAATCCTTAAGGCTGGTGAGAGGAACACTAAGGATAGAGAGAGGAAGCACTCAACATGATACGATTATTTAGAGGACTTTTGCTTGGATTCATCCTAAAACTCTTAGGCAACTGTACCTAGACTAAAGATTTTATTTAAAGTTTGTGTTATAATGATAATCAACAATTTCTGTTAAAATCATGTTTAGAAACTTGATTTAGATTAATTTAGTATATTAATGAATCTAGGATTTTAAACTTTAACCCATTGTTAATATTATAGGAATATTAACATTTAATCTTCGATATTGGTATACATTATCAATGGATGTTGTTAGATATAGATTCATGTTCATAAATCATTGAAAAATCCTCCGTTTAATCTCAAAATTGAAAATAAAAGAACTACGGTTAATAAGTTTAGATCTAAGAATTAATCCTTAAATTCTTCTTAGGTAGTGGTTAATCATATTAATCATATAGTTAGGTAACTTATATCAGAAGGAGAAATGGATTGGTGATGTTTAAAACCTTGAAATGAGGTGTTTTTGGTCGTTGATGGTGGATTTTCGAGACTTGGAGAAGATGAAATCGTTCATCTCATTCGAACGAGAATAATAATTAGTTCGAAAGAGATTTGAGGGTTCATTCACCCGAGATGATGTATTTCATTCGAACGACTAGGTAGATCTCATTTGAACGATAATAGGGTATTCGTTCGAACGAGTTTTGTTATTTTTGAAGATTTACTTGTTAATTAAAACAGTTTAATTAATTTAAGAATTTAGGATTATGAGATTAATTAATTTAAGAATTTAGGATTATGAGTTATTAATCTGCGATAGATTATGTCTCTTATTATCTTCTCTTATGTGTAAGCATACCATGTGTGAGTACTCGTGGGGAACATACAAGGAAGGATTTTGATGGGGCGAGTACCACGTTTAGCGTGCGGGTACACTGGTGATAGATATGAACTTTACCCTTGTACTTTATCTTAATCTTATGACTGACATACCTATATTTCGAGAAGGAAATATACGGGGGAGCTTCTGTATATTGCCTTGGGTATAGAGGACATATTTTATGATAGGAATGTGTAGTGATTATACCTTGCCAACGAATTTTGAGGTTATACTTGATAGGTATACATCGGTATATATAATGGAACCATTTAATTAAATTCAACTGATAAGAATGAAAATTATATATGGGGTTTCTTTGGGATTGGAATTAAATGTATGTGACATCCAAGGTTGTTTAGGTTTAGATAACTTAGAAACAACTAAAATATGGGAGAAATATGTGTAGTTATTTATTGTAAACCAAATTTGATTAAATATTTATTCTTTGTAGACTTGTTGTTTACGTCATTGTTTGTTATGTTTTTAGGATGCAGGCCATGGTTGCTGCCTCAACCCTGATTCATTTACTTACTCTCTATCAGTTGCTGCTCATCTGGGATGTAGATGTCCAGCCTGCATCATCACTTTTGTACTTCCATTTACATTTCAGTCTTGTCAAATTTATATTAGTTTCTACTTAATTTGGGAGGATTGGATATTATGCTGAGACAATAGTACTTTCAGTGATGGATTAAATTATTTTTAGGGTTATGGTGTTACAGGTTATATGGATTTAGTCTTATTATTATATTATGTTATTATTATTATTATTATTATTATTATTATTATTATTATTATTATTATGACTTTAGTTTTATTTTTTTGTCATGCTTAAAATGTTATTAAATTTTTATACTCTTGTAATTATTTATTTTAGACACAATTAATCTACTTTAGATTTTACAGAGTGCCACATAAGTGGCAAAAAATGTCAGGAAAGTAGTCGAGAAAAGAAAAGTCTAGAAGACGAGGGAGTTCTCTTTCTCTCTCTCTCTCTCTCTCTCTCTCTCTCAAATGCGTAAGAAGGATTTGGGTTGTGAAAGCATTAAAAGATAGGTGTTATTAGTTTTTATACCTTTATGGAGGTGATCATTACTTTTTGTTGAAAGGGGTGATAAAAGCCTCAAAAAAACAAGTTGACTCTTTAAAACTGCTAGTGCACTACCTTATGCACATAGACATTAATTGTCACTGTCACAATCGCCAACGTTTGACACTTGGAAACCTCAAGTCCATAATGAATTCCAAAAGAATCAAAAGTAAATGTTCTCGAAAAAAGATGAGACAATGAGCTCCCGAGCCTACGAGACCATGTGCCGATGACATCTTATAGTTAAAACTTCACTCTCTCAATCTGCCTAGCACCTACCCAAAATCTGTAGCATTCCAAGAAATATGCTACAAGACACAATCATGAGAAAATTATTAGGGGCTATTGTTATACCATAAATATGTTACATAGGCAATGTGGTTGGACAAGATTAACTAGCTGGTCAGCTCCCCAGGAGGTTGGTTCGGCCATCATTGACGGAATAGTTAACCCCGTTAATTGGCACTATTAGTTAACACCGTTATCCTAAGCTTGTACTTTGTAACTGCATGACGTGAGCAACCATATGCACGTGAACATGGAGGAGATATGCACATATTCTCCCCTATGTGCCCATAACTAAATCATGATTATTCTCTCATCATCAATATATAGCGTATACTAAGCTAGAATATGAAGATGAGCCACGTGTCCCTCTTAATTATCTCTCTCCTCTAGCAGCCTATAAATAAAATACACATGAGGGGGATCTGAGATTTTCCTTAATGCTATATGGCCCAACACGATAGAGAACTTGAGAGGTTTATCTATGTACTTTTCAATGGATTTTCCCATTAAATTAGTACAATCAAAATGCACTTGTGGAAGTGGGTACCAATTTGGGCCGAACCATGTAAATTCGGTTCTTATTCTCTTACTCTCATTCCTCTATTGTTTTCTCCAGTGTATGTATTTTAATAATTAGATATCTTATCTGTTATTTTTTGTAATTATTGAGTTCTAGATAAGACAATATGTATACCAATTATAAGTGATAAGATCTCCATTTGCTCAATTTTAAAAACATAAAAAAGGTTCCAAAACATATTATAATTACTTCCAAACTTAACCTAATAGGTTTTTATCTACTGGGCACAAATTCGTATATTTTTACCACTATTTTGGCACTCTAATCTAATCTCGGATCTGACCCAACACTAAACATGAAAATCCAAATTAAGTTCACATTGACCCTATACACTCAAAATACTCAACAAGGATAAAAATTCATTTATTATTATGTTTACTCCAAATTAAACCCACGTAGAAAATAATTTAAACCCAATAATGATTTTCCATAAAAAAAATAATATTATATTTAATTTTAAAATATAGGGGATAATAATTTCTCACCTCTTACGGAAGGAATTTCATCATCAAAATTTGTCACATCATTATCCTTCTAATGCCTCATTACACAATGAACCCACATAGCATACAACAAAAAACTATATAACGCATAAATCTAATTCTCCCAAACGTATGAAATATTTTACCATTGCGCTTCTTTTAATCCTTACACACATGGGCTAACAAATGATCTATATAGAATAAGAACATATAACTAGAAAATAATCAACCAAAAAAGGTAGTCCTACATGTAGACACCTCATTCTATTACCCCCTAACTCTCCTTAGGACCCTAGTACCTCCACTCATCACTGTAAACCCTGGTCACGTCCCGAGTATTGACCTAAAAGTCATCGGGCACTCCTCGGCTCAGTTTGACCCAAAATTCAAACTCTTCATCTCGACTGAGACTCAATGAATCGTCGAAGGGCACTGAATACCCTTTCTAATGGTCCGCCCCGTGCATGATTCCGACTCACCATGCAGACGAATGTTCCGTTTGAGTCCAAAACCCTACCTGGACGCCACCGGGCGCTTCCAGGCTCTATTTGACCAAATTTAACTCTTCAGATCGACAGAGGATGAATGAATCTTTGAAGGGCACTGAATAACCTTTCTAACGGTCCATCCCGTGCGCGATTCTGACTTACCATGCGAACGAACGATCCGTTTGACTCCGAGAGGTCACTGAAGGCTTCTCGGGCCCGGTTGACCAAAGTAAACTTCCCAAATCGGGTCAAACTCTTTGGAATGTAGAAGTAAACCTCCTAAACTTTATAACAGTCCATCCCGTGTGCAATTCGGACTTACCATGCGGACGAACGATCCATTTGCGTCCGAACAATTCACCGTCCAACGGATTGACAAATGCTTCCGAGCCACATTTCACCCAAAGTCAACTCCTTAACTCGGGAGCGGTCCAAAGGACTTTCTAAGCTCTCTGAAATACCTTTCCAATGGTATGCCCCGTGCACAATCCTGACCAACGGTTTGCCCTCGGTGGCCAATTTTCCAAAAAAGCTTAAAACACACTGCCAAACGGCAGGTCCCAGAACCTGCCTATCGGTACCTTCCTGCCGGAAGGCAAGAAGGGTTCTAAGCCGATCGGCAGTCCCCTGGATCTATAAAATTAGGCCTTGGCCTCATTTGCAGGGGAGCTCAGATCAGAGGGAAATCACTCTCAAAAAACCCCCAGAAACTTCTCTCGAAGGCAACGTGATTTCAACTCTCAAATCCCTTTTTCACTTCCACTTTTCATCATCCCTTCCATCAAACTTGATGAATTAACCACGCTCCATCATCATCCAAGTGCAAGGGCTTCCTTTCAACATTCAAGATCAAGCTCAAGGTCTCCAAGAAGGTCCAACTTTCTCAAACTCTCTCCTAAATTCTCTTAAATTTGCAATAACTTGTTTTCTTACTTAGCACTTTTATTAACTCATCTCACACATCATAAATGTACTTTTTATCTAGTATTATTGAACATCTCCTATTTTCATATAAATAAAAACCCAAAAAATAAGAAAAATAGGGTTTGCTCATAAATTCCCAGTAGGGATTCTCACACTTTTTCCACACTTTTCTCACAACTAAAACACTTTTTTCTACACACACACACACACACACACACACACACACTTACAAATAAGAGATTTCTCCATTTGGATTTATGGGTTAAACCCCACCCCTCGTTTATTTGCGAACTACGTGGACTTTGATGCCTTTATAGGCTATGTAGGCATCTCGGGGTAAAACCCAAAACTCGAGTCCTTTTCTCACTTTTTCTCTTATTTTCTATCTTCTCTTCATCTCATTTTCCATTATAATCTATATACTTGTTCTTAGTAATGTATTATCCCATATGCGTTATCATTCCTTTATAACGGTCAACGTAGGGGTAATCACGTAAATCTTATTTTCTACACTAATCTCACACTCCTACGGATGACTCGCTTTGTCTTTTCTATGATACAAGTCGAGGATTCCTACCTCCATTCTATATATACACATGCACACATATCACGAGGGGAAATATAAAGGAAATTAGCAAATATCCATGAGAAATCGAAAGGGCGGAATGGGTGCCTAACACCTTCCCATTTCGTAACTAAGCCTCCGAACCCTTCTCGAATCATTTGGTTTCGCACGCACTAGTATGTCTCTGGATGCCATCCTTCGGGGTGGATTCCCCTTTTTCTTTTGTCTATTTTGAGTAAAATAGGTTGGCGACTCTAAATCTCTATACATCTTCACACCTCACAAATCCACGATGACCGAAGTGCTCTCCAGAGAGGGGACGTGCGGGACCCGAAGGATCCCTTCCTCCCCCGCGACGGGGATCGGGGATGGCCACAGTGGTGACTCTGCTGGGGACTTATTTTCATTATATTTTTGAGGGCTTGATTCTAGTTACATGGATGCTATATTTGTTTATGTCCCCCCCCCCCCCCCCCCATATCTGCCTATCCCCCTTTCTCACATGTATATCCCATGCATATGCTTATATTCACACACTTTTAGAAAATTCTCCATGTACACTTCACACCACGTGCACCTAGGATCACATATATATCCCCATGTTGCACGCATCACCCATCCATGCTTGGTATACCTTTTGGGGTACTTGTACATTGGCTCCTTGTTTGGCATAATCAAGAAAGGCATTATCATCATAAGATACTAATAAGAGAATCATGCATGATTCACACGATATCACCAAAGAGCATTGATATTTACCAAATTTTACCCAGTAACTGGAGGGTCACTTCGTGATGGGCGCTGGTCCAGCAGGTCGCTGTTAGCCTGAGCGATATGACTCTCACCTTCCATTGGCCAAGTACCTTTGATGTATATCTAACGGTTCCCCCGCATCGTACCGCTTGATCGAAGTCATGGCGGGAGGTATATCGTAGGGAATTCCTTCACGTACACCGAGTATATTGAATTCGCTCTCATACGTACCGTCCCCACAAGGTATATGGTGAGGAAATTCACGTACCCGCAGGTATATCAAATGGCTTGTCCACACGTACGAATTGCCCGCAAGAGCAAGACGTATATCGTGGAAGTCATGCCAAAGGGGGGAACCCATGCCGATTCAGCCAACCAAATGCATACCCGCATATAGGTGTCAAACCTAGGACACGCACTTTAGATTGCCAGTTTTAACCCGAAACTCTGCCAAAATTTTGGGTCGGTCTGCCGCCCAATTTTTGCACATTTTTTAAAATGGGACCCTGTCCACGAGCCTAGTTACAAGTCCAAACCGTAGCTTTGCATATATTAAAAACCCCACTTTTCCAGGCTCGGGTCCCTTCCGGCATTGCATTTAGGAGAATTAAATACAAGTGAGAACATAATAATCATAATAATCATGCTGAGTTCCGTCTCCAAAAACATTTCTCCCTTCTTTATTAAAAATCCAAAAATATTTCTCCCTTCTTTATCAAAAATCCAAAAATAGTTTCTTCCCTTTTTTCTCAAAAATAAATCTTATCCTTCGCCTTCTCAGGTCGATCGCATGCCCTTAGCCTGGCTCCTTATTGGCTTCGGTCTTCAGTAAAATCACCTTGGAGTTTTATCCTCTCCTATACTACTTCTTTCGAATCCGGTACCCATCCATCTTCCATGGAGAATGCAGATCAACCACCAGTCATACAACCGAATCTACCGACAATCCTAGCTCAGCTCGTGGGCAAGATTGACAACCTCCAAGTTGAGGTCCGAGAAATGCAACGAAACCAAGTTCCTATGCCTCAAGAGCCCGAGGCCCTGTTCCCTCGTGCTATTGGTCCACCCGAGCCTATCTGGGTCCCGGAGGAATATCAGCACGCTCCACGTGCCCCTCCAGCTAATGGGCCGTCGCCTGCCCATCTTCCAATGCCAAACATTGCCCAGCCTGTGGCTAACCTACATGTGGTCGCTGATCCAAAGGAGGAGGAGTTGAACAAAGTCAAAGAAGATTTTAAGATGCTAACTAAGAAGTTCGACCAGGTCCGAATCTCTGGGAATTACATGGACTACACCCATATGTCTCCTTATCCTAAAGCAAGGTTACCCGAGAAGTTCAAGATGCCAAACATCGAGAAATTCGGAGGGAGTGGTCCCCAAATTGTTCATCTTCCCAGTTATCATCGTTCCATGACTCTCCTAGGGGCTTCTGAAGAGGTGATGGCCCAACTGTTTCAACAAACTTTGAAGGACAGTGCTCTCCGATGGTTTTTATTTCTTGAGGAAACCAGAATTCGTAGCTGGGAGGATGTAGCCCGAGAATTCATGTCGCAGTACAAATACAATGAAGAGCTCGAGGTCACCCACCGTGATTTAGAGCTGCTAAAAAAAACTCTGGAGAATCAGTCAGTAACTTCATAGCCCGATGGAGGCAAAAAGAAGCTACCATGACCAATTGGCCATCCGAGGAAGAACAAGTCAACGTAGTGAAGAAGAATTTCTTACCCCATGTTCGAGAAACCATGGGAGGACAGTACTACCCCCACTTTCGAGCTCTCAGAGAAGCATGAGTATAAATCGAGGAAAGTCTTGCCAAAATAGAAGTTGAACCGAAGAAGGTGACCGGAGAGTTCAACCCCAGAAAATATGACAAACCTGTCAGTGCCGCAGTCTCAAGCATCAACAACATCTCTCAACCAACCACATCATGGGAACCAGAAAGCCGCCTTGCCCCTGTCCGAAGGGAATACACTGAGCTTCATGCTCCCCTCTCTAAAGTTTACCAAGCCCTGGTAAGATGAAACCTTATAAAACCCTTGGATCCCCGTACGTTACCAAACCCACTCCCAAGAAACTTCAAGACCGATGCTCATTGCGCCTTTCACCAAACAACTGGCCATACCACCGACCAATGCTTTCACCTTCGGAACGTAATCTAGGATCTCATCGACCGGGGTACCATCGCCCCACCAGCCAATCCTAAGCCAAACACTACTCATAACCCACTCTCAAATCACACCAATGCCATCTTCTTGGAAGTAAACTTGAATTTCGATCCATAAACTCAAATCACACCCCTATACCCTCCTAAACCTCTTCAAATTTGCCATATTTCCTCCTACAACCTACTAGCCTCGCTGATCAGGCACTGTCACTTCTTACCAGAGCGTGCATCACTTTCCGGACCTGTTCTGAAAGTGGAAGTATGGAATTGTCAGAGGTATTGAATCAACTCCTAGAGTTCAGGATGAAATTGCCCTCACAGATGAATATCGACTGCCAGAGGTTCAACGCGTTATTTTTGGAGGCACGAAAATGGGCCTGAGAAACAGATAGTTGGGTGGTACCAACCGACGAAGTCAGCTTAGATGATGTTTTCCAGATCATGGCGGAAGCATTCAGGAAAACCAACAATATTTGCAGTATCACCGAGTTACTTGACACTTTAAAGCTACAAGGGTGCCTGATCCCTTCACCCTTACACATCCCCACAGAATGGGAAGACCTATATGAGGAGGCCATTGAAGTTGTGGAATGCATTGATTTCAAGAGGGAAAATAGAATTATTGCCACCGGATGGGGGGAAGAATTCGAAGTTTCAAATGAAGAATAAGATTCGGGAGGAAATGGCCCAGTAGCCGACATATGTGGGATGATATCATTTGAAGAACTCCTCGGAGAAATAGATAGGGTAGCAGAACAACCTGAGATTGACGAGGAAACTAAATTTAAGTTTTTCCCTTCTTCAGTAAATCACATGACCAGATCTGGGAGACATTATCAAATTCCAAACTTACTACCAGCAAATGAAAAGGGGAAGGGCATTGAAGACCTTCCTATGCCAGAAATGACCCTCGAGGAGAGCAAGATCCTCGATCAACTGAAGATAACTCAAGCTAACATCACTCTATGGGGGCTTGTCATGTCTTCCTAGTAGCACAAAAATGCTTTAATCAAGTTACTCATAGGACCCATAGTTCTTCCTTCTACCACACCAGAAAAAGCGGTGAATTTGGTCGGGTCCTTGACCTCCACCCGAATGCTGTCATTTTCTGAAGAGGAAATCCCCAAAATTGGGGCGAATCACAATCATGCACTCAATATCTCCATCGAAGTTATGGGGAAGGTGGTACCACTTTCGCTTGTTGATAAAGGATCCGCTTTGAATGTCTACCCACTGAGAACCTTCAAATGTCTAGGCTTAAAAGAAAGTGACCTCACTCCAACCTCCACTTCCGTGCGCGCCTACGATAATACCCGTCGGGAGGTGATGGGATCCATAAAACTGGCAATAGGGGTTGGACCTATCAACCCTGTCGTCGAATTCCAAGTCATTGATATCCCGGCCTGTTTCAACCTGTTGCTCGGGTGACCCTGGCTCCACAGTATAAAGGGTGTCTCTTCCTCTTTCCATCAGAAATTGAAGTTCTTTGCCGATGGGAGAGTCATCACCATCTTGGGTGACGAAGATAACGGTGAGGGTGCAGACACGAGCAGTCCGATCCTCAAGATACAACATGGGTCAAATGATATGCTCCTATCAGGATTTCGAGTTGAGCCACCTCTACTCTCGGCAGGGGACGGTTTCAAAGAAAGGGTTTGTCCAGAATACGACCCTCATGGCAATGTCAATGTGATTCAGATGTTCAGAAACATGCACTTCATGCCCGGAATGGGTCTAGGACAAAGACAACAAGGGATACTGGAGCCCATGGAACTAAAGAAAGCTTTCCCTCCTTGTGGCTTGGGGTATCAACCATCAGAATAAGAGCTCAGAATGATCCGCCAGTCTCGATCAAAGAAAGGGTTAGATTGCGTTCAAACTATCTCGGGAGATTCTTTAAATGGATGATTCATTAAAGAGGGTGAAAACTTCCCCTTTTGTGGCTTTCCAGAACCGTGGTATTACCATACAGATAAGAAAATGAAGCCTGGAATGGAGATCTTCTTCCAAGATAGCTACCCATGGGCCGGAAGTTTCCCACACCGCGTACAACCGCTCATCAAAAATATCGAAGAGACTGAGGAAAATGATTTTAAAGATTCCTTCAACTTGTAGACACTGGGGCTAGCACTCTGTATGGTTCACTCCGGCACTGCATCACTGAACCCTTCTCATCTTATCAAAGATGCTGATACACCTCTCCTTAACTGGCATGCTACGTCGGTTCTACCTCTTGAAATCTCCCCTAACCCCAATGTTTACCCTGTTTCTTCTATTGTTGTCCATCCTTGCTCAAATGTAATTGAGACCTCTTTTGATGAGGTTCTCAATGTTGTTTTTCCTATCAATGAAATAAACGAAGATTTTGAGTATCTTGCTGTGCCTTACATTAACTACTTGGATTCTAATCAAACTTTTGATGATGATGATTTTGCAAATGAACATTTTTTTAACTGATTTAAATAAGGTTAATAACAAAAAACATGACCACGTTCAAGTTAATGAAGAAGAGAATGTTATTGTTCATCTTGGTTCTAGTAGCCAACTGCGCGAGATTAGGATAGGGGCCACCCTTGATGAGCATGAGCACGCACAACTCGAAGAATTTCTAAAGGGGTTCGTGGATGTCTTCGCATGGTCCTACGACGACATGCCCGGTATTGATCCCGAAATAGCTCAGCATGAGATCCCCACTCTCCCATATTCCAATCCAGTTAAACAAAAGTTAAGAAAGTTCCACACCGAATGGTCGCTCAAAGTCAAGGAGGAGGTGGTCAAACAGTTAAACGTGGGTTTCATTCGAGTGATCGAATATCCCACGTGGCTAGCCAACATTGTACCTCTACCAAAATCAGGAGGAAAGGTTTGAATGTGTGTGGATTACCGAGATTTAAACAAAGCCTCTCCGAAGGATGATTATCCGCTACCCAACATCGATATGATCGTAGACAACATAGACAGTCATGCTCTCAAGTCATTCGTCGACGGGTTTGCCGGATACAATCAAATCAAGATGCACCCCGACCACCAAGAGAAAACCGCATTCATCACCCCATGGGGAAACTTTTGCAACACCGTTATGCCATTCGGTCTTAAGAATGCTAGGGCTACCTACCAAAGGGCTGCCACAACCATCCTGCACAACCTGATTCACAAAGAGGTTGAGGTTTATGTGGATGATATGATTATTAAGTCCAAAACTAGAGAAGGTCATGCTCCTGCTCTACGAAAGTTCTTCGAACGACTGCGACAGTATCAGATGCGGCTTAATCCACAGAAATGCGTCTTCGGCGTTACAAAGGGGAAACTCTTAGGATTCATGGTTAGTGATAAGGGGATAGAAGAAGATCCCGCCAAGCTGAAGGCCATACTTGAGATGCCACCACCCCAAACAGAGAAAGAAGTCTGAGGTTTTCTTAGGAAATTACAATATATCAGCTGGTTCATCAGCTAGCTAACCTCCATCTACGAACCAATTTTCAAGCTCCTCCGAAAGGATTCAACCAAGGTTTGGAATGAGTCCTGCCAAGAAGCTTTTAACCGAATCAAACAATATCTGGCCCAACCTCCAGTTCTCATGCCACCACAGCCTGGTCTCGCTTTGCTCCTATACCTAACCGTAACCGACACTGCAGCTGGGGCTTTGCTAGCCCAATACCTTGAAGACTCCCACAAAGAAAGAGTCGTCTATTATGCCAGTCGTAAATTAGTCGGGTACGAGGTCAACTACACTACTTTAGAAAAAGCATGCGTCGCGCTTGTCTGGGTCACCCAAAAGTTGCGACACTACATGCTCTCCTTTCCCATTACGCTTGTATCTCGAATGGATCCATCAAGTACCTGCTCCAAAAACCCGCCTTACCTAGCCGAATGGCCCGATGGTTGATGCTCCTAATCGAGTTCGATATCTTGTACGTCACACATAAAGCTGTTAAAAGAAGAACCATCTCTGACTACCTCGCTGACTGCCCTATAGAAGAAACAAATGTCTGGATCTCCGAATTCCCAGATAAAAATGTCCTCTGCACCACTCAAGACTACCTTCAATGGAAAATTTTCTTCGATGGCGTTGCCAACAAAAAGGGATATGGCATTGGGATACTTCTGGTTGCCCCAGATGACTCCCACACTCCCATCGCCATAAAATTGGATTTCCCTTGTACCAACAATATAACAAAATACGAGGCATGTACAGTGGGCCTCAAGGTTGCTATCAAGAAAGGTATTCAATACCTTGATGTATATGGGGATTCTGCCCTCATCATCGATCAAGTGCTCAGAAAGTGGAAGGTCAAGGACGAAAAGCTCCAACCCTTTCATGCCTAATTAGAAGAGTTAGCCTCCCGATTCCGAGATATCACCTTCCATTACCTGCCCCGAGCAAAGAACAACCTAGCCGATGCTCTCGCCACTTTGGCCTCCATGATCGACATGCCCGAGGGAATAACAATGAACCCCTTCCTAGTTCAGAAGCAGGGCAAACCGACCCATTGTCACCATATTAATCTTGTCGCCACAGAAGACCCCGAACTAGCCGATTGTTGGTACTATGATATATGGTGCCTCCTCAAGTACGGTAGGTATCCCGAGGGTTCCAATAAGAACGACCGAGCTACCCTCCGAAGGCTGGCCGCTTAGTACATCATCTGTTATAAAGCACTACTCAAGAGGAATTTCGATGGAACTCATTTGCACTGTATCGCAGGGGTTGACATTGAAAAGATAATGCAGAAAATCCACAGCGGGGAATGAGGGCCCCACATGAACGGTCACATGCTTGCCAAGAAGATCATCCGACAGGGCTACTACTGGACCACCATGGCCCAGGATTGCACCGCCTATGTTCGGAGATGCCCTAAATGCCAACAGTTCTCCAATCTTCAACACTTGCCTCCGCGGGAATTATACAACATGACTTCTCCCTGACCGTTCTCCACCTGGGGTATCGACATCATAGGGAAGGTTTCGCCAAAAGCGTCAAACGGGCATGAGTTTATCCTGGTTGCCATCGATTACTTCACCAAATGGGTCGAAGCTGAGTCATACGCAGTATTAAATGCCAAGAAGGTGGCCAAATTCATCAATAAAAATATCATCTGCCGATATGGAGTCCCGCATGAGCTAGTGTCAGATAACGGTTTGCACTTCGAGGCAGAAGTCACAGAAGTTGTCAACAAGTATGGGATTCAGAGACAAAAATATTCTCCCTACCGACCTCAGACCAATGGTGCAGTTGAAGCCGCCAATAAAAACCTTAAAGCCATCATCAACAAGATGACCGAAAGTTGTAGAGACTGGGATGACCGGATCCCATACGCCCTTTAGGGCTATCGAACCTCAATCCGAACCTCTACTGGGGCTACCCCTTACTCCTTGGTCTACGGCATGGAGGAAATCCTACATGTGGAGCTAGAAATACCCTCGCTACATGTCATGCTCGAAATCAAGGTTAGTGAAAAAGATTGGTGCCAAGGCCGTCTTGATGAGCTAGCCCTTCTGGATGAAAGAAGATTAAAAGCTCTTTATCATATACAGGGATACCATCACCGAATAACGCGTTCATTCAATAAAAGAGTCAAGGACCGTGGTGTCCAGGAGGGGGATTTAGCCCTCAAGGAGATAATAGAACCCATCTGGGACCCCAGAGGAAAATTCAAGCCCAATTGGAGTGGTCCCTACATTGTGAAGAAAATCTTGTCTCGCGATGCCGCCATGCTCACTGACCTGGATGAGGAAGAGATGGCTCGTCCAGTCAATCTGGATCATCTCAAGAAATTCTATCCCTAGTCCGAAATCTCGGCGCGCTACGACTCTTCTCATCCCCATTCTATTCTAAAAAAAAAAACTCTTTATTTCCCTCTACCCAGAACTATGTGGGCTTGATCCTCTACATAAAACTATTTTTAAACTTTTCAAAAAAAAACCCAGAGGTACGTAGGTAGCTCATACATCCCACATGAGCATGGCCCTTTCTTTTTCACAAAAATATATTCTTTTCTTATCTCCGAGAACGACAGTTCATTCTAAACAAATACTTGAACAAAAGGATTATGTATGCCTTAGCGATTGGTATAGATAATTCAAAATACAAAATTCATCGAAAGGCATAGCTAGATGATCAGAAAATTATTTATTTCATTAATAAGAAACTACAGTACATATTACATAAGAAAAAGGAACGGATAACTCCCTTCCCCCCACTACCATAAAAACCAGATAAAATCCCCCACATTTGTTACATAAATAAACTCCCCAGGAGTCCTACCCACAACTACCAGAAGAGCCTGCGCCCTCATCATCTACATCCTGAGGACCCCAAGTTTCTCCTGCCTGAATGGAATGTCGCAAAAATTCCATGGATCGATGAGCCTTAAGCATCTTCGAAAAGACCACAACACCCCTTCCATGGAGTCAGATAAAATAAACCATCTTTGACCAGTCTCTACTGCCAACATCTTGTTGACTACTTTCCTCCATAACCACCTCATATAATCTTTGGGGACATGACAAACCTTCCCGACAGACTGAGAGAGACGGGTCGACGAACGCCGATTTTCACACAGAGACCCAAGCAACAGACGTAGACGCTCAGTCAAATCCTCTACTGGAAAAAAGTTTAAGGTCCGAGGGGGCACGACTTGCGCCCAGCCGAATTGGCGCAAAAGCTGCCAAGGGAAATAAAAAGAGGTCTGTCTGAGACCAACGAGCCGCACATATGAATAATCTCCTAGCTCCAGAACTGGCTGAAACTTCCCCCACCAAGGCACTGACCAATACAACCCACGAGCCCCACACTCCATAAGCTAATTCTCCCAGTTCTCAACATACAGGCTAATGCGGATGAAGTAGCGTGAAAAGAAGTTGGGTACAGTTGACAAAGGATATTCTAGAAGAGTTGACAAGCGGAATCTTTCGGACAACCACATGAACAGCATCACAGGGCTACCCCTCAAAAAGTCCGAACGACCTTCTCTCCAAGCATCCAGGCCATTCAGAGTCTCCGCCAATATTACCGTCGCAAGATTGCGACGATATGACATCCATGAAGTAATGGCTGCAAGTTATGGGTCCACTCGCACCTCCCTAATCACCAACAGCAATTTTGAGACCAGACCCAGAACAACGGCTCCAGCATAGCCATCATCACCTACTTCTCACAAATGCACGGACTACAACACCGCCAGGAGGGAGATCATTCCTCCAGAAACCAATGACCTGGCCACCGAGGGCGAGATATGAAGAAGCCCGACCAATAAATCCCTAGGGGATCAGGAAAATTCGGGTAAAGCCACATCAACACTGGTATTCACACCTAGTATGGAGGCAAATTCCTCGTAGGTAGGACAAACTTCTTCCCACCCAAAGCAGGATACGTGGTCTTCGGGATACCAAAATTGTACCGCCGTTATCAACATATTCCACTCAAAAGGCCGATTGCGCCATAAGGAGACTCGACGCATGTTGAAAGCATCATAGTCGACATTATAAGAGCACATAGCTTCCAAGGTTTCGAGGTAGTTGACAAACTCGGTGCTACCAGGGAGAGCCATCTTGTAGGGCAGAGAAATAGTAGGCAGGTGGATAAGGATGAAAAGGTGTGATGAAAACACTCCACCCTCACCCCCTTTTTTACTTGAGAACTCTCACAAAAGACATAATCCCTGCAGAATTCGGAGGTAATCCTACCCCACAAGGTAACAAAGGCTGAAGAGGGTACCATTCAAAGCTTTCTACTGATTGGACTGGACTGAACTGCTGATAGGCAGGCCAGGGTGCTTGCCGATCGGTAACCCCCCATTTTTGGAAATTTCCTCCTTTCCTTTTTTTTGTCAAATAAAAAAACTCCATAAAAATAAATTGATATTCTCAAAAGAATTTCAAGAATCATGTTTTCTCCTTATGGGATTCCCCGTTATAAATAAAACAGCTTTCCTTTAAAAAATTCCAAAAATACTCCTATTTTACGGTCTTAGTAGCAAATTAAAAAGCGCATGTGCATGCATTCATTCATCATAAATAAAAGATAGTCAAAAAATTATATTGCATTGCATATATCGATTTTTTGTGTTACATCATCTTGCAGGAAATAGAAAGAAAAAGCCAAAAAACAACGGGACTCAAGCCGAACCCACACGCTACCTCTCCCTCTCTCTCTCTCGAGAACTTCCACCCCTGCGACGCGCTATCTTCCCCCTATGGCGAGACAACATGCCCCCACTACCTGAGCCAGAGTCTTCCCCGAACGAGGCTGATGGCACCAAGAAAGAAGGAACAGGGACAGCATCCCGAATGTGGGCAGTCGCCGATGATATCCAATCCCTGATGTCTCTCAGCCAAGTGGTCGACACCCGAATTTACTGCAAGGAAAAGGCAGAATCAGTATCAAGAAAAAGAAATCAAAAAGTGGAAAAGGACCGAAAGGTTTACCGCAGGACGAAGGACCTCCTCTGTCAAACCCAGCTCCTCCGGATCCATCGCAAGGGGACAGTGCAACATCGGCACTATCCCTCCATCAGCCCGCCAGATGTTGTACGAAGGAGTGTGCAGCCGAACGAAAAGGACCTCCGATGTCGCCACCGCCGCAGGTGCAGACGGACCACCACCACTATGGGAAGACCCCACCGCTCGACTCGAACCAGCAGGAGGGAAAGGTAAAGCGTCATGTATGCTGGGCGCCATCAACCAGCTCGTCACAAAGTCCATATAATCATACGGCGTGGCCGTATCAGTATACAAAGCATAGGACTCGCCAATCATCACCACGATCCTCTCATCCTCAACAAATGTCGCTCCCGCCTCATAGACGTAGGAGGCTGCGCTGAAGGCACCACCACCTCCTCCTCAGCGATCTGACGAATCACCCTCTCCCCGAGGTACCAGGAATGGCCAAACTCATGCGCCAACAAGCGCCTCATCTGCGCGTTCACCCCAGTCAACCCCGTGTCCTGAATAGCTATCCCCCAAGGATAAAAGGTCACCTAAAAATCCCCAAGCAGGCATGAGTCGATACAAGATCAGAAGGTGCAAAAACCCAGACTGAAAAGGAAAAGACCTTACCCGACCACTGGTCAGGTCATTCAAGACCTGACGCACCGCCTCCAGGGAAAGAGATCCCTTCGACTGCCAGTTGGCCTTACGCCATCGGTACAGTCGGCAGAAGTCCCCAAAAGTGTCATCCTTCAAAGAAATCAGCGGGTTGTTGCACCCAATCACCTCATAGAACCAGGTCTGAATTCACAAGCAAAAAGAGACGCATAAGGAAAATGTGAACGCATGAAAAGAAAATGTGAATGCATGAAATGAAGATACGTAAAATAAAGAATACCTCAAGGAGATATGTGGCTCCAGTAAAATTATACCGGAAGCACTGGCTGAATGCATCCAGAGAAGAGTAAAGGGTAGCCAAGGTCAGACTCCCCCAATCATAGAAAGGGATGTTCGAAAACATCCTCAAGTATGGAAGAAACAACAAATGGACGACATCGCCGCTCGATTCCACCATGAAACCTCCCAGCACCAACAAGATGAATAACCGGGCCATCTGCCTCACTTGCAGCCCGTCCTCCACATCAACCACCCTGCTCAGCAAAACATCCTTCAGCAAGGACAGTCAGATGGAATCTCCAGAAACTATCCTCCTCACATCACCAAGTGTCGCATGCACCGCCTCCGGCCTCACCCGCAAGGAGCGATCCACCTCTATCTGCTCCCCATCACAATCCAACCCTAGCACTTGCTGTACATCTATGGGAGTCACCGTCATCTCCCCGAAGCCAAAATGAAAGGTGTGGGTAGTGTCCCACCACCTCTCCCCCAAGGCATACTAAACTGCTGTCGAACGCGGCGTCTCATCCAGCGCGGTCGCCAACCTCCCAAAACCCGCTAACGATACCATCCAGCACACCATGGGTGGAAGATGCTCCCAAACATCCTTAAGCCCCGTCGTCCTATGGGCACGCATGTTCTTCAAAGAAATATTCGACTGGCAAAAGGAAAAATTCAGTCAAAGGTCAAGAAAAAGGAAAAATGACCTAAAAGGAAAGGAATGCCAAAGGTCAGGTTACTTACATAACCGCCGGGAATCACTCTTGAAGAGCGATGATGCGACGGATCCCGCAGCAAGGTCCGCTCATCCGCAACCGACTTGAATGCATCAAAGGAATTATCATTACCCAAAGAAAGGGGCACCCTGTCCCTCCAATCCACATTCGTCCAGTCATCAACGGTCAACCACTCCCGGTGGACAGCGGTGCTCACAAAGGCGACCATTTCTTGAAGATCGGAACGTTAGAACAATTCGCAGAGAGAAATCGCAGAAAGAGAGATGGCAAGAAGCTATGAAAAATGAAAGGGATTCGCCCCCTTTGTATAGGAGAACAAGTGCCGTGCCGATCGGCACAGACCACTACCATATCGATCGGCACTGTCTCCTCACCTTCCCCAGGAAGCCCAAAATTCTGTGCCACTGCCGAATGGCACCCCTCAGTCTATGCCGGCTGGCACCCTCTTAAAGTTTCGTACAGAAATTCCCAAAAAATGCCAGAAAGCCTCGAAAAATCCCCGGAAACCCCCCAAAATCCCAAGATGGATTTTGAACATTTTCATCAAGAAAATTTTTGCATTTTCTTCAGGCGAAACCTCTTTTTCCCAAGCGGAACCCTCAAAATCCAAGCAAATGACCTCTCGAGCGATGTGCCTGGACCTCCTAATCACCTCCTTAGCAGAGTTTATGACCTTAAACCGGTTATCTCCCCAACGATCAGCTCCTCCGCTGAAATCAAAGGCAAAAGGCCTCCCCAGCCATCGGCTACCCGATACAAAATAATATCTCATGGTATTTTTCCCAGTAGAATTAAGAAGGATCACTCGCCCCAGACGATCTCTCCCAAAGGACGATCCAAATCGTCCCCAGCTCATTCTTATTCCCCAGCGGAACCTAAAATCCAATTCTTATTCCCCAGTGGAACCCTTTTTCTTTTCCCAAAGGAAATGCAATCACTCTTGGGTCAAAATTGGCCCCGGTCTTAGATCGTCACCTGAGTTAGGTCAGAATTGACCTCGGTCCTCGGTCGTCACCACTCTTGGGTCAGAATTGGCCCCGGTCTTGGATCGTCACCTGAGTTAGGTCAAAATTGACATCGGTCCTCGGTCGTCACCACTCTTGGGTCAGAATTGGTCCCGGTCTTGGATCGTCACCTGAGTTAGCGTCACCACTCTTCTTTCAGAATTGGCCCCGATCTTGGATCATCACCTGAGTTAGGTCACAATTGACCTCGGTCCTCGATCGTCTCCACTCTTAGGTTAGAATTGGCCCTGATCTTAGATCGTCACCTGAGTTAGGTCAGAATTGACCTCGGTCCTTGGTCGTCACCAATATTGGGTCATAATTGGCCCCGGTCTTGGATCGTGACCTGAGTTAGGTCAGAATTGGCCTCGGTCCTCGGTCGTCACCACTCTTAGGTTCGAATTGGCCTTGATCTTGGATCGTCACCTGAGTTAGGTCAGAATTGACCTCGGTCCTTGGTCGTCGCCACTCTTGGGTCAGAATTGGCCCCGGTCTTGGATCGTCACCTGAGTTAGGTCAGAATTGACCTCGGTCCTCGGTCGTCACCACTCTTCGGTCAAAATTGGCCTCGGTCTTGGATCGTCACCTGAGTTAGGTCAGAATTGACCTCGTTCCTCGGTCGTCACCACTTTTGGGTCAAAATTGGCCCCGGTCTTTGATCGTCACCTGATTTAGGTCAGAATTGACCTCAGTCCTCGGTCATCACCACTCTTAGGTCCTCAGAATCAACCTCGACCCTCTGAATTGGTCATCCTCGCTTCCTTAGGTCCTCAAAATTGACCTCGACCCTCTAAATTGGCCATCCTCGCTTCCTTAGGTCCTCAAAATCGACCTCGACCCTCTGAATTGGTCATCCTCGCTTCCTTAGGTCCTCAGAATTGACCTCGACCCTCTGAATTGGTCACGCTCTCTCAGAAGCATTATGTGGTGTCTAATCGACGACTATCATTTATTCCAAATTCACCCGTCGAGGGGCTTTATAGATACCTCATTCCGTTACCCCCTAACTCTCCTTAGGTCCCTAGTACCTCCACTCATCACTATAAACCCTGGTGACGTCCCGAGTACTGACCTAAAAGCCATCAGGCACTCCCCGACTCAGTTTGACCCAAAAGTCAAACTCTTTATCTCAACCGAGACTCAATGAATCTTTGAAGGGCACTGAATACCATTTCCAATGGTCCACCTCGTGCATGATTCCGACTCACCAAGCAAACGAATGTTCCATTTGAGTCTGAAACCCTACTTGGAGGCCACTGGGTGCTTCCAGGCTCTGTTTGACCAAAGTCAACTCTTCAGCTTGACCGAGGATGAATGAATCTTCAAAGGACACTGAATACCCTTTCCAACGGTCCATCCCGTGCGCGATTCTGACTTACCATGCGGACGAACGATCCGTTTGACTCCGAGAGGTCACTGAAGGCTTCTCGGGCCCGGTTGACCAAAGTCAACTCCCCAAACTGGGTCAAACTCTTTGGAATTTCGAAGTAAACCTCCTAACCTTTCTAACGGTCCATCTCGTTTGTGATTCGGACTTACCATTCGGACGAACGATCCATTTGCGTCCAAACAATTCACCGTCCAACGGATTGACAAAAGCTTCTGAGCAACATTTGACCCAAAGTAAACTCCCAAACTCGGGAGCATTCCAAAGGACTTTTGAAGGTCTCTGAAATACCTTTCCAACAGTATGCCCCGTGCACAATTCTGACCAACGATTTTCCCTCGGCAACTAATTTTCCAAAAAAGCATGAAACACACTGCCAAACGGCAGGTCCCAGAACCTGGCTATCGGCACCTTCCTGCCGGCAGGCAGGAAGGGCTCTAAGCCAATTGGCAGTCCCTTGGAGATATAAAATGAGGCCTTAACCTCATTTGCAGGGGAGCTCATATCAGAGGGAAATCACTCTCAGAAAACCCCCAGAAACTTCTCTCGAAAGCAGCGTGATTTCAACTCTCAAATCCCTTTTTCACTTCCACTTTTCATCATCCCTTTCATCAAACTTGATGAATTAACCACTCTCCATCATCATCCAAGTGCAAGGTCTGCCTTTCAACATTCAAGATCAATCTCAAGGTCTCCAAGAAGGTCCAACTTTCTCAAACTCTCTCCTAAATTCTCTCAAATTTGCAATAACTTGTTTTCTTACTTAGCACTTTTATTATCTCATCTCACACATCATAAATATACTTTTTATCTAGTATTATTGCACATCTCCTATTTTCATATAAATAAAAACCCAAAAAAAAAGAAAAAGAGGGTTTGCTCATAAATTCCAAGTAGGGATTCTCACACCTTTTCCACACTTTTCTCACAACTAAAACACTTTTTTCTACACACACACACACACTTACAAATAAGAGATTTATCCATTTGGATTTATGGGTTAAACCCCACCCCTCATTTATTTGCGAACTACGTGGACTTTGATGCCTTTATATGCTACGTAGGCGTCTCGGGGTAAAACCCGAAACTCGAGTCCTTTTCTCACTTTTTCTCTTATTTTCTATCTTCTCTTCATCTCATTTTCCATTATATTCTATATACTTGTTCTTAGTAATGTATTATCCCATATGCGTTATCGTTCCTTTATAACGGTCAACGTAGGGGTAATCACATAAATCTTATTTTCTACACTAATCTCACACTCCTACGGATGACTCGCTTTGTCTTTTCTATGATACAAGTAGAGGATTCATACCTCCATTCTATATATACACATGCACACATATCACGGGGGGAAATATAAAGGAAAATAGCAAATATCCATGAGAAACCAAAAGGGCGGAATGGGTGCCTAACACCTTCCCATTTTGTAACTAAGCCTCCGAACCCTTCTCGAATCATTTGGTTTCGCACGCACTAGTATGTCTTTGGATGCCATCCTTCGGTGTGGCTTCCCCTTTTTCTTTTGTCTGTTTTGAGTAAAATATGTTGGCGACTCTAAATCTCTCTACATCTTCACACCTCACAAATCGACGCCGGCCGAAGCGCTCTCCCCAGAGGGGATGCGCGGGACCCGAAGGATCCCTTCCTCCCTCCGCGGTGGGGATCGGGGATGGCCACACTACACGTTCCACATAACCCTCTCAAAATCTAGTACATCAAGAGTCCAATCTTGACACTAACATCGCAAGTACCCTTAGCTTAAGGGTGTCAAATACCCAACAATTGATAAATTTTAGGTTGTTAGGTTGTAATATCATCCCACATTAGCAACTCATACATCTGACGTGAAATTAAAACTAAGAAACCCTCGATACACTTTGTCTAGCCTACTTAGTCATCAAAATTTAATGGGTACCATACCATAATACAAGAATATATGAGGTAATTTCCAACCCATAACTACGGATCTCATTAGAGGTGATAAAATATAATTCAACACATAATTCCATAGAGAGTCTAACCCCAACTCTATGCCATAACAATAACTAAGGGACCCACACTCCACATAAATGAGGTACCCATAAAGCGCGTAGTTCATATATACTACCTATTGGAAGGGTTCACCAAACCCAATATTATACCTCATATTCGTGGATACACACTTAATACAGGAGCAAGATAATAAATTTTCATGAACTATAACCAGTAAACTATAGCCATCCCAGCTAAAATAGGGACCATCCCAGTTAAAATAGGACACTATAATAATCCATCACCAAACACCATAAGGCATCCAAAAGGCCTATAAAATCTAATTATATCATCTAAAGTTGAACCGGTGATCTAATAATAAAATGAAGTCAATCAATAACTACCCATTAACTTAACTACGTCACAAATTATACTAAGTACTTATCTAGCAAGATAACGTAAACATGAGTCCACCTAACCCATGGTCAACGATGTTATGGCACACACATGACCTTCAAGAAAATATCTTACAAAGGTGTACACTATACCTCCTGGGATATATCATGCCTATACTTTTTCTAACTAAATGATTACCCAATTACTAAAGTCCTAAGTTATGTAAATGGTTAATAACTACCCTATCACACCATTTGTGTAACCGCAAATCAATATCTACAACAAAATATTCATCGCCCATTGTCTTTCACGAGGGACCACATCCTTAACATTTAGGATTAGAATAACATAAACTTGTGCAAATTTGTCCTATAATAGGGGACATTTACTTTTAACAAAAGAAATAATAAAATAGACTTCATTTAGAAGGTGTATTTCTTTATGTTCTTGATATTCCATAAACAAAGAGGTTTTTTTCTATATCTTTTAGCAACCATGTTTGAAGTTTGCATACTCTAACAACTTGGGAGGGTCCTTTCCAACTGGCCCCAATCATTAGACGATTAATGATTTTGTTACCTTGGTCATTTCCTTAAGAACCCAACTATTTAGTTTGAAGATTATACACTTTAGCCTATTGGTTATGATACTTCTATAGTTTTTTAGGTGCAGGCCTCGACTTTTAGTTACATAGTCATCCCGTTTTCATAAAATTAATCCAATTTTGATTTTAATGTTCCTTACTCCCTTTGGAGAATAAGCTTGTTGTTTGGTAAATCTTCAGGTCAACCTCGGTTAGTAAAAAAGTCTCACTCCCTGAGGTTATGGAGTAAAGCTCTCAGTGGGAGATCACAATATGAATTGATAGGCCCATTTATGGCCATGAAGGACCTCGACTTATATGTCTTTAGCTTCATCTGGTGTCGACTGTATATATCATAGTATAGGTTGGTTAATTTCTTTAGTTTGACGACTAAAATGTGGATGACTAGAGGAAGTTAATAATTCTTTATGTTAAAGTTCAAGTATAATTCTTATATTGGTTCATTATCAAACTACTTTACATTTTCATTTAAAGAGAACTTTTGGTATCCCATATTAATAAATTCTATTATATCCCATGAAATCGTGTAACTTCTTCCTGTTTATATAGTCTGGGTGTTTTTCCTCTACCCTATCTTTAAAGTAGCCATCACTATAGAAATTTCACTTTTTTTATCCTAGCCAATATAATGCTTACAATGTTTATTTCTCTGTGTGTAGAATTATTTGGACCTAGCTGTAGACACCCCATTTTAATACCCCCCGTATACCTATAAAATTCCCTTCAACCCTTGGACTTTTTATCCTCCTTCAAATCCTAGACAGAGGTCACCAACTTCTCTCCAAGCTCCGTTTGACATTGCTTAACTCTCGAATGTGATATTATCTCAACATATATTCATAGGTCTCTGAATCCCCCTTCCAATGGTCCCTACCATGCACAAATTGGACTTACAGTTCACATATAGTTGTTTTTTTACCCAAAAAAACTAACTGAAGGTCATGGGATGCCTCCTGAGAGTACCATTTGACTTTAGTCATCTCTCATAATTAAGAGTAACTCATAAACTTTTATAGGGATCTAAATCCCCTCTACAATGGTCCATACCATGTGCGAATCGGACTTACGATTAGCATTTAGTTGCCTTTTTAGCCAAAAACCTTAAATCGTAGGTCACCCGATGCTTCTGAGCTCCGTTTGATTTTGATCAACTCTTAGACCTAAGATTATCTCAACAAACTTTCATAAATCTTTAATTCTTATTTCCAAAGGTCTTGGTCATGAGCAAAACAGAATTGTGGTTTGTACTTTACAGGTATTTTTCTAGAATATCCAGTTTCGAAGAACCTATAGGCACCTTTTCCCCTGCCTGTATGCAAGGGACACTTTACTTGGCCGCCAAATGTGGCAGGACAAGGGCTATGTCGGTTGGAACCCCCCAGGGGTGGCTTGGTCTTTTTTCCCCTTTTGGCCTTCCTATATAAAGAAATCCTGACCTCATTATTCAGGATCTTTGGACTTGAAATCAGTGCAAAAGCTTTTTATTACATCACCTTCCAAACATTCTCTCAGCATTCCCTTACATCACACTTTATTACTTTTATCATATTTCTTAAATCAAGTTTTGTTATCTCATCACTAATCATCTTTTTATTGACTATATACTCAATATACCTTTTTTTTCATAAACGCAAAAAACCTAAAAGGTGGTTTATTTATAAACCCAAAATTAGAGTTTCTTCAATATTTTTTACATTTTCACCACTTGTTCATGTTTTTTCACAAACTAAAATAGGAAACTCTAGTTTCTTATTTATAGTTTAGACCCCAACCTTATTCTCTTTTGAACTACATGAATTTTTTTTCTACTTCCAATTATGTTGGCCTCCCGAGTATACCTTGGGATTTGAGTCCTCATTTCCTTATTGTTTCGTTTCCATTTCTCTCATTTCATACAATTTTTACATACATTTTATTTTTTTGTATTCTTTAGCGGTCTCGTCAGACACGCATATCCACTTTCTCACAGTGAATTATTATGCGTTGTATCGCTCATAGTGTAGTTATTTTTTTATTATTTCGTTTATCCCTTTTTGGCGTATTCGATCGTTCGTAGGGAATTACGATCCAACGTGTTGCTAATATCTTTTCTAGTTCTAGAATTTTCTCATTAATTTCATTGTCTTCAGAATTACATGTTCCCCTCTTATCTATGATCCGGACATGATGATTTCATTCCTCATGCACTTTTTCTACCTCATACACATTGTAAACATGAATTACGCATTTGATTAAAGTGATAATAATCTTATAGCCCATGACAAATTGAAAGGGCAGAATGGGTTCCTATCATCGTCCCATTTAGTAACTTAGTCTTCAGACCCATATTATATTTGGTTTTGTATCTATCGGTTAGTCTTTTTTATGCTTCCTCTTTGGGAATGGCTATATCTTTTGCCTGTTTGGAGGAAAATAAGATGGTGCTCCAATTCGTACATATTAATACACCTCTTGATGAAGTCAAATATATGTCCATGGGAGTGTAAAAATTCCACATGTGTATCAAAATGGAGATTTTATCCCTTGACCCCATTCCTCGTATCTTGGCACGAAACCCATGTGAATGGACATAGTATCGACTCCGCTAGGGAGTCTCAGAGGACTAGATTCTATTTACATGGGCTTTGTTTCCCTTTTTATCTATTTTCTCCAATTTTTTACACGTGTATATATTCTTTCACATGTATACTCTTCTTTTTACTCTCATGCTCATATGTTATATGTAACATTCTTATGTTACACAATCCAGGTATATTATTTTTCTCCATCATGTCTATCTTTTTGTCACATGTATATTTCATCTTTTCCATCACATGCCACATGTCATTTGTATCATCGATGCTCTATTCACGTGTGTATACCTCATGTTTTACATTTATTTTTACATATTTTCTATGTTTCACTTCACTTGCCCACATTTTCACATACTCCATGCCACTTTACATAGTCATGCTCATTCCAACTTGTATATATTCACATGCTTCACCCCATTTGTACATATCACACGATTGTTGTATATATTTCACTTCTCTTGTACATACTCCATGTTTCACACTAATTGTAGATACTTACTTTCTTTACTCTCCTTGTATATATATATCTCTTTTATCTCATCCCACTCATGTATATTATAATTCTCTAATTCATGCTTTGTACTTATACCTATCCCTCTTAGCACACATAAAATTTGCATAAAAATACTAATTAAGACTCATGCCTTTTTCACACTACTTCATGTGAGCACTACATTTTCACCCTATTTGATCCCATATTGGGGAGTCACTTTGTGATGGGTTTTTGATTCTGTGGGGTGTGGGTAACCTAAGAGATATGTCTCCTACCATTCATTGGCTAAGTACCTTTGATGTATATTGAATGGTTCCCCCCGCATCGTACCACTTGACCAAACTCATGGAATTTGTTCATGTATGTCGAGTATAAAGAATTTTCTTTCACACGTACCATCACCAGTAGGTATATTATGAGGCAATTCACGTGCACTCGGGTGCATCAAATGGATTTTCCACATGTACTGATGAATGATTGCCCTTATAGGCAAGAGGTATATTGTGGAAGTCATGCCAAAGGGGGGGACCGTTACACTAACCTATTATGCATAAAACTCATATAAGTGTTTATCCTAGGACACTCCTACCTATATTTTTGGTTCCAATGTGAAACTCTGCCAGAATTTTGGATCATCTTACTGCCCAAATTTTGTGCTATTTTAAAATGCAGGATACCGCCCCATGAGTCTGGAAACAAGTCAAAATGTACCTTGCTTCGCGAATGCCTTTTTTCTCAGACTCGATTCCTGTCCGACATTTCACTTGCACCTTGGGCGGAACATAATACAAGTGAAAACTAAAATTAACAAATACGCTGTGTTATTTTCCTTCCTTCCATTTCCAAAATACCCAAAATATTTTCTCGCATTTCCAAAAATACCATATATATATATATATATATATATATATATATATATATATATATATATATATATATATATATATATATATATATATATATATATATTATTTTTTAATATAAATAAAGATATCATTATTTATCTCTCGAGTGCAACCTCACTCATTGGCCTAGCTTCATATTGTCTCAGATCCTTTATCAAACACCCTAGAGTTCTAGACATTCATCAACTACTTCAACGGAATTTGAACGGTCCGACTGGAGATTCCTCTTGCATAACCCTCATCAGAATGTTAATGCCTATCTAGATCTGATGGTCGTACTTTCCCAACTCAAGTAAAAGGTTGATAGCTTGCAAGTCCATGTTCATAAAATGTAGAGAAACATGGATCATAACCCAGAAGTACCAGATCAGGATATCACCACAAATGCTTAAACCAATAGGGCCTCCAGAAGAGTACTAACAAGATCCATATCCTTCGCATGCTTTGTCTATTAATGCGCCACAACCTGCTCATCTATCGATGCTGAATCTTACTCATCAACGGGCTACTCTCCCACACATTCTCTTTTCAATTCTAAGGTGGTGTAATTAATCCGATTAAAAAAGTATCTCAAGCTACTTTGTAAAAAATTCTACTAAGTAAAGATCTCGGTAACTATATGGATTACACCCAAATGTCCCCCTGCCTGAAAGTTAGGTTTTACGAGAAGTTCAAAGTCCCCGATATATAAGAGTTTGAAGGTAGAGAACCTCCTACTGTTCATCTTTGCAATTACTATCGCTAAATGAGACTATATGGGCTATGAATGAGATAATGGATTAGATGTTCCAACAGGTGCTCAAAGAAAATGCCTTTTGCTAGATGCTGTCACTTGAAGAATTTCGGATCCGCAGCAGGGAAGACATTGTAAGGGAATTCATGGCTTGGTATAAATATAATCAAGTTTTATAAGTGACTCACTAAGATATTTAACTACTTAATGAAAACTCCGGGTAACCTATCAATAGTTTCATTAATAGGTGGGCAGAGAAATCTTTCACCATGACCAACTTCCCGTCTAAGGAATAACAAGTTTGCATTGTGAAGAAGAACTTTCTTCCACACACCTAGAACTCCACGGTTTGCAAGTATCACCCCCATTTAAAAGACCTTTGGGGGGTTGGGGTTAAGATTGAAGAATATTCTAACAATAAAAAAACTGACTTCGAGTCGAACAAGCCAGTTGGATAGTTTACTCCCCAAAAATATTAAAAACTTACTGCTACTACCGTTTTAGTAGTCAATAACACTTCCTCTCAGCCTCTTAGTTCATGGGTACCTGAATCCCATTAAGATATTTGTAGACACCACATTATAGGACCACCGTAAGTCTCTCCTTAAACCCTAGCACTTCCCCATTCCATCGCAAACCTAAGACGCACTTTGAGTATCGATCTAAAGGCCATCGGGTGCCCCCGAGACCCATTTGACTCTGGTTAACTCTATATTCGAACTACGTGGACTTTGATGCCTTTATAGGCTACGTAGGCGTCTCAAGTTAAAATTCGATACTCAAGTCCAATTTTCTATTTTTCAAATTTCTCTTATTTTCCAAATTTCTCAAATCCCACATTTTCATAATTATCATACATATACATATAATATGCTTGTTCGTGTTTCATCCCACACATATTATCGCTTCTCAATAACGATCAATATCGCGATGAACGCTCATATTCTATCTTCTACATTTATTATTATTTTGGGAATATTCATGTGGATGACCTCACCCAACCTTTTCCATATTATGGCTCGAACGATTCCAATCTCCATTATATAAACACATACACACACTTCCCGGGGATAAAGGAAAATATTAAAATTTTCCCATGAGAGACCGAAAGGGCGGGATGGGTGCCTAACATCTTCTCATTCCGTAACTTATCCCCCGAACCTCCGATTTATTGGTTTCGTATGCATCATTTTTGTCCATGATGATGATCTCTCGAAGTGGCAACATGTTCTTTTGCCTATTTTGTGCAAAATAGGCTGGTGACTTAGATTCAACCCACACCGACGATGATTGAAGAACCTTTCAAAGAGTAGTGTGAGATCGCGATGTAGTTCATTCTCGAGGGATTCTCCTCCTTCACCTCCAAATGTCGCGCCCGAAATGGCCAAAGTGTCGACTCCGCTGGGGACTATTTTTTATGAGGGCTAGACTATGTTTACATGGGTGTTTTATTTTCTTGTATATCCCCCTATTTGCATGTTTCCCTTTTATTATTAATATGTACCTCATGCTTATGCTGCTATTCACACACTTGTAGAAGACTCTCGATGTACACTTCACACCACGTGCACCTAGGATCACGTATATCCACATGTTGCACACATCACTTAGAAATCCATGCTTAGATGTCACTAGAACACACCTCCACTTGTATATATCCAGGCTCACTTATCACACACTGACTTTTAGATAATTACACATCACTCACACATCGCTTATCCATGCTTAGTATAGATTTACTATTTATACTTGTACCTTACTCCCTATTTGGCCTGATAAAGATAAAAGATACTCTCTCCATAAGATACGAATGAAAGAATCATTCATGATTCACATGACATCACCAAAGATAATTGCTATTGACCAAATTTTGTCCCGTAATTGGGGAGTCACCTCATGATGGGCGATGGTCCAGTAGGTCATAATTAGCCTAAGCGATATGACTCTCACCTTCCATTGGCCAAGTACCTTCGATGTATATCGAATGGTTCCCCCGCATCGTACCACTTGACCGAAGTCATGACAGGAGGTATATCCCAGGGCACTCGTTCACATACATCAAGTATATCAAATTCTCTCTCACACGTACCATCCCCATGAGGTATATAGTGATGCAATTCATGTACACTTAGGTATATCAAATGGCTTGTCCACACGTACCGAATTCCCTCAAAAGCATGACTTATATCGTGGAAGTCACGCCAAATGGGGTAACCCTTTCCAATTAACCCAACCAACTGTATACCCGCATATAGGTGTCAAGCCTAGGACACACATGTTAGATTACCGGTTTTGCCCCGCAACTCTGCCAAAATTCTGAGTCGGCCTGCCACCAAAATTTTTGCATAATTTTCAAAATGGAGACTTACCCATGAGCTTGGTTAAAAGTTCAACCATAGCTTTACATATGTTACAAACCTAATTTTTCCAGGCTCGGTTCCCGTCCGACATTTAATTTTGCATGTAGGTAAACTTAACACAAGTGAGAACCTAATAAACATAATAATCATGCTGAGACCCATCTCTCGTCTCTTTCTCTCCTTTTTTTTTCCAAAAAATGTCCAAAAACATCTTTCCTTTTTAATCAAAAATACCAAAAATATTTTTCCTCCTTTTCCCTCAAAAAAAAAAAAAGAAAACATTTGCGTCCTCATCTTTTCCAAAAATGTCAAAAATATTTTCCTCCTTTTCCAAAAATAACAAATTCCCTTTTTTCTTTTTCGAAAATAAATTTCCAAATTTCTCCTTCTCAAGTCGATCACATACCCTTAGCCTGGATCCCTATTGGCTTCAGTCTTCAGTCGAACTGCATCGAAGTTCTGTCAGTCCCCTTACTTTCGCCGAGTCCGGGACTCGCCTGCCATCCGTAGAGAACTCGGATCAAGTTCCGAATGTGTAGCCAAATTTGTTGATGATTTTTTTTAGCTCACTGCCAAACTTGACAACCTTCAAATCGAGGTTCACAAGATGAAAAGAAACCGAGTCGCTATCCTCGAAGATCCTGAGGTCATTTTCCATCACGCCATGGGTTCGCCTGCACCCGATATTATCTAGGTACCTAAATAATACCATCATGCTCCACGTGATCCTCCTACTAATGAGCCGTCACCAGCCCAGCTTTCTATGCCAAACCTTGCTCAGACAGGGGCAAGTTTACCTGTAACTATTTATCCGAAAGAAGAAATAACTGAACAAAGTCAAGGAAGACCTCAAGATGATAACAAGGAAATTTGACCAGGTCAAAATCTTAGGGAACTACATGGACTACACCCACATGTATCCCTATCCTAAAGCCAGGTTACCAGAAAAATTCAAGATGCCCAATATCGATAGAAGTTTGGAGACAGTGGACCCCCGATTGTTCATCTTCGTAGCTATCACCTAGCCATGACTCTCCTAGGGGATTTCGAATAAATAATGGCTCAGATGTTCTAGAAGACTTTTAAAGATAGCACCTTCCATTAGTTCCTATACCTTGAGGAATCCAAAATCCCCAGTTAGGAAGACGTTGCCCGTGAGTTCATATTACAGTAAAAGTACAACGAGGAGCTAGAGGTTACTCATCGTGACTTGGAACTACGTAAATATAACCCTAGAGAATCAGTCAGTAACTTCATAGCAAGATGGAGAGAAAAAAAGATACCGTGAGGAATCGGCCATCCGAAGAAGAGCAAGTCAGCATTGTGAAGAAGAACTTCCTATTCCATATCCGAGAAATAATGGGAGGATAGTACTAACCTCACTTTCGAGCCCTTCAAGAAGGAGTAGAAATTGAAGAAGGTCTTGCCAAGATGGAAGTTGAAATGAAGAAAACCTCTGGATAGTTTGCTCCTAAAAAGTTTAAAAAGCCTTCTTGTACCACAGTTTCTACTATCAACAAAATATCTCAACATGTCGCTTCGTGGGAACCGAAAAGTCTCCTAAACCCAATTCTAAAGGAATATATCGAGCTTCATGCTCCTCTATCCAAATTCTATCAGGCACTCTTGAACTGAAACCCGATCAAACCCTTGGACAGTCATCCTTTACAAAATCCACTTTCGAAAAACTTCAAACATGATGCCCATTGTGACTTTAACTAAACTGTGGTCCATACCACAGACCAATGTTTCCATCTCCGAAACATAATCCAAAGCTTGATTGACCAAGATATCATCGCCCCACCAGCTAATCCTAAACCAAACACTACCCATAATCCAGTCCTGAATTATGCAAACACCATTTTCATAGAAAAAGACACAAAACTCGACCCATCCATCCAAATCCTGCCAAGTGAATCACCAGTCATACCCATATACTCTCCTAAACCTCTACAAACAAGCCCATATTTCCTCTTACACCCTACCAGCTTTACCTATAAAACCTTATCACTCCTCACCAGAGCATGCATCGTTGTCTGTACTCATTCTGGAGGTAAAAATATGGAATTATCATAAGTACTGAACCAACTCCTAGAATTCGGGCTGTAATTGCCCTCCCGGATGACCATCGACTGTTAGAAATTCAGTGGGTTGTTCTTAGAATCTCATAATTGGGCCTGAGATTTAGACAGCTAGGTGGTGTTAGCCCATGAAGTCAGTCTAGATGACCTAGTCCAGATCATGGCAGATTTATTTCGAGAGACTAGTGATATTTGTAGTATATTCGAGTTGCTTGACGCTTTGAAATTACAAGGGCACTTGGTCCCTTCAGTCCTGCATTTCCCTATCGAATGGGAAGAATTATATAAAGAGGCCATATAATTTGTAAAGTGTATCAACTTTACATGGAAAGAAGATATCATTGTCACCGGATGGGGACACGATTTTGAAGATTCAAAAGAAGAGCTAGATTCAGGAAAGACTAGTCTGATAGCGAACCTATACGGAATGATATCATTTGAGGAGCTGCTAGGAGAGATCAACCAGGTAGTTGAGTAACCCGATATCGATGAAGAAACATGGTTTCTATTTTTCCCCTTTTTTGCGAACCACATGACCAGGTTGGGGAGACATTACCAGAACTCAAACTTACAACCATCAACAGGCGATAAGGGGAAAAGTGTTGAGAATATCCCTATGCTAGAAATGACTCTTGAAGAAAGTAAGGTCCTTGATCAACTGAAGAAAACTCAACCTAACATTACTCTAAGGACTTTTCATGTCTTCCCAACTACACCGAAATGCCCTAATCAAGCTACTCATAGGACCCATAGTTCTTCCCTCAACCATACCAGAATAAGAAGTGAACCTAGTCGGATCCTTGACCTCTACTCGAATGCTATCCTTTTTTGAAGAATAAATCCCCAAAATTAGTCCCAACCACAATCATGATCTTAATATCTCTATTTAAGTTATAGGGAAAATCGTTCCCCTCTCTCTTGTCAACAATAAATCAGCTCTAAACGTGTGCCCATTAAGAACTCTAAACTATTTGGGATTGAAGGTGAGCGATCTATCTCCAACTTCTGTTGTCGAACATGCCTAAGATAATACCCATCGTGAAGTAATGGGATTTATCAAGATTGTAATAGGGGTTGGCCCCTATAAATCCTGTTATTGAATTCTAAGTAATCGACATCCCAACCAACTTCAATCTACTACTTGGATGACCATGACTCCACAGTATCAAAGGGGTGTCTTCTCCCCTTCATCAAAAATTGAAGTTATTTACCAATGGACAAGTTATCACTATCTTGGGAGATAGTGACAACAAAGAGAATTCAAGCACCCGTATTCTGGTACTTGAGATACAACACGAGTTGAACGATATGATACTATCAGGCTTCCAAGTCGAACCAATCCTACTCCCAGCAGGGGATGACTTTAAAAATAGGGTTTGTTCGGAATATAATCCCCATGGAAACATCAATGTAATACAAATGTTCAAGAACATCAACTTCATGTCCGGACTGGGGCTAGGGCAAAGACAACAAGGGATAACTAAACCTATTGTGCTGAAGGAGGCCTTTCCTCACTATGAATTAAGCTATCATCTGTCAGAAGAAGAACTCAAATTGATCCCTCAGCCTCAACTGAAGAGAAAGTTAGAATGCACCAGAACTATCATAGGAGATTCCTTAAATGGAAGATTCATCAGAGAGGGTGAAGATTTACCCTTCTACATCTTCCCTGAACCTTGGTATGGACTTGTAGATAAGAGGATGAAACCAGGAATGGAGATCTTTTTTCAAGATAGCTATTCAGGGGCCAAAAGTTCCCAGAATTGTCTAGAGCCACTCATTAAAGAGACCATAGATGATACCAGGGATTCCTGGGGCAGTGACTCCGAGGATTCTTTCAGCTTACAGATACTGGGCTGACATTCTACATGATCCACTCAGGGAATACATCATCTGATCCATCCTACCTCATTAAAGATACTGATGCACCTTTTCTCAACTCTCATGCTGAACTTATGCCACCTAATAATGTTGAACTTAACCCTTATTCCTATTTCCCCTTTAGTTATTTCCTCTCACTCTGATGTAATCGAGACCTCCTACGATGAGGTTCTCAATGATATTTTACCTATGAATGAAATAAATGATGATTTTGAGTATCTTCTTGTGTCTTACATTAATTGCCTTGATTCTAATCAAACTTTTGATGATGATGACTTTGCAAATGAACAATTCTTAAATAATTTAAATAAGGTTAATAACAAATAACATAACCACACTGAAGTTAGTGAAGATGAAAATGTTGTTATTAACCTCGGTTCTAGTAGCCAAATGTGTTAGATTAGGATAAGGGCTACCCTTGATGAGCATGAGTGCACGTAACTCGAAGAATTGATAAAGGAATTAGTGGATACCTTCATATGGTCCTTCGATGATATGCCCGTCATTGACCCTGAGATAGCATAGCATGAGATTCTAACTCTCTCAAAATGTAAACTAGTCAAATAGAAGCTGCAAAAGCTCCGCACCGAATGGTCACCCAAAGTAAAATAAGAAGTAGTCAAGCAATTGAATGTGGGCTTCATTAGAGTAATTGAATATACCACATGGATATCCCAATACCTTGAAGAAACTCGTAAAGATAAAGCCATCTACTATGCCAGTAAAAAATGGGATGATTACGAAGTTAACTACACCGCCTTGGAAAAAGCATGTGTCACTCTTGTCTGGGTTAACTAAAAGTTACGGCATTACATCCTCGCCTTCCCCATTCGACTCATACCCTGAATGGATCCCATAAAGTACCTACTCGAGAAGACTGCCCTATCCAGGAGAATGGAACATTGGTTGATGTTTTTAATCGAGTTTGATGTCACCTATGTCACACAGAAATCCATAAAAGGAAGAGCCATCTCTGACTACCTTGCTGACTACCCTATGGAAAAATTTGATGTATGGATTTTTGAATTCCGAAATGAGAATATCCTTTGATCCTCCCAAGAAGACCTTCAATGGAAAATGTTCTTTGACGGAACTGCCAATAAAAAATGATATTGCATTGGAATCCTCCCAATTGCCCCTGATGACTCCCACACTCCCATCGCCATCAAATTGGATTTCCCCTGCACTAACAACATGACTGAATACGAGGCGTGCAGGATTGGCCTCAAAGTTTCCCTCAAGGAAGGAATACGATACCTCGATGTCTATGAATGTTTAGCCCTCATCACTAGTCAAGTACTCAGGAAATGGAAAGTTAATGATGACAAATTCTTACCCTTCCATGCCCACTTTGAAGAACCTGCTTCCTAATTATAAGAAATCCCCTTCCACTACCTGCCCTGCACAAAAAACAACCTAGTTGACACCCTTTCCACCTTAGCCTCCTTAATTGACATGCCCAAAGGAATAATCGTGGCCCCTTTCCTTGTCTAGAAACAAGACAAATCAACCCACTGCTACCACATGCAGCTCAGTATTGAGGAAGAACCTGAAATAGCCGATCGCTGGTACTATGATATTTGGAACCTCCTAAAAAATGATAGGTTCCCCAAGGAGCTGACAAGAAAGACTGAGCAACTCTCTATAGACTGTTCGCCCAGTATATTGTCTGTGATAAAGCATTATTTAAAAGAAACTTTAATGGAACCCATTTACACTGCATCGCATGGGCTGACATTGAAAAAATGATGCAAAAAATCCACAGCGGGGAATGCGGACCCCGCATGAACGGACATATGGTCCCTAAAAGATCATTTGACAAGGTTACTACTGGACTATCATGGTTCAGGACTACACAACCTACATTTGAAGATGTCACAAATTACAAGAGTTTTCCAATCTACAACACTTTCCTCCATGAGAATTATACATGACCTCTCCCTGGATGTTTTCTACATAGGGATCGACATCATAGGGAAGGTTACACCAAAAGAATCCAATGGGCATGAGTTCATCCTAGTGTCTATTGACTACTTCACCAAATGGGTCGAAGCTGGGTCATACGCAGTTCTGAATGCCAAGAAAGTGGCCAAATCCCTCAAGGAAAACATCATCTGACGATATGGGGTCCTATACGAGCTAGTATGAGACAACAAGATACACTTTGAAGAAGAAGTTACGAAAGTGGTCGATGAGTATGGAATTCAAAGACATAAATCCACTCCATACTAACCTCAAACCAACGGGGAGGTCAAGGAAGCCAATAATAATCTCAAAGTTATCATCAGCTAGATGATCAAGAGTTGTCGAGATTGGTCCAACAGGATCCCTTACGCCCTCTGGGACTACCGTACTTCAGTTCGAACCTCTACTGGGTCTACCCCTTACTCTCTAGTATACGGCATGGAAGTATTCCTACTCATGGAGCTAGAAATCCCTTTATTGCACGTCATGATTGATAGAATAATCAATGAGGAAGATAGGCACCAAAGTCATTTTGCTGAGTTGTCCCCCTTGGACGAAAGGCGACTAAAATCTCTACATCACATACAAGGGTACCATCATTGTATAACACGATCATTCAATGAGAGAGGCAAGGACCGCGGTGTCCGAGAAGTGGACTTAGCCCTCAAAAAAATAATAGAGCCCATTCGAGAAGGGGAGTTAGCCCTCAAAGCCCATCTTTTCATTTCTCCTACCTAGAACTACGTGGACCTGATCCTCTAAAAACATTTTCAAAAATGAATTTAAATTCTTTTCAAAACCCTCAAAGGTACGTAGGTAACTCATCCCTTCGCATGAGTGCGAACCCCTTCTTTTCACAAAATGCTATCCTTTTCTTATCCCCGATAATGTCAATTCATTTTAACATGTACGTGAAAAAAAGGATTATGTATGCCTTAGAAATGAGTAAAGATAGTTCAAAATGAAAAAGTCATCTAGAGGCACAACTAGATGATAAAAAACTTATTTATTTCATTATTTGAAATTTCGATACAATTACATCGGCGTAAGGACTCAAATGGCTTCCCTTGCCATACAACACCTACTTTCTTAAAAATAAACCCTCACTACTTATAAACAACCCACACTATATAAACAATCGCAAATAAAACCAAACACTATAAAAAAGCTTCACAAAGTCTACCCACAACTACCAGAAGAACTGCCTCCATCTCCCACATCCTAGGGTACCCAAACCTCCACTGGCTAAAGGGAATGCCTCTAGCGTTCTATTGAGCGATAAGACTGAACTAGCCTCGGGAAGACCAAAATATCTCTCTAAAAAGTATCAAAGAATGCAAGTCACCTTTGACCAGTCTCCACAACCAGCATCTTGGTGACCACTTTCCTCCACAACCATTTCATATATAGTCCCCTGAGACATGCCAAACTCGCTCAAAATATTAAGAGGGAAGAGTCGACGAAAGTCAGCTCTTCCATAAAGAGTCCAGCTGAATGCACATACTCTTCGTCAAGTCCTCAACAGGAAATAAATCCAGTGTCCGCGGTGCCACAATTTTCTCCCAATCGTATTGACACAGAAGTCGCCAATAAAATTAGAAATAGGTCTGCCTGAGGCCAACCAGTCGGACGTACTGATACTCTCCGAGATCTAGAATAGGAAATAGTTCTCCCTACCATGGCACAGACCAGCTCAAGCCTAAAGATCCGCGCTCTACACACCAGTTCTCCCATCTCTCAATGTCCAGGCCTATGCTAATGAAATAGCGTGAAAAGATGTTTAGAACAACCGACAAGGGATGATCAGGTGGCACAACCATGCGGAGTCTCTCAAACAACCACATAAACAACATCACAGGGATCCTTCTCAAAAAGTCAGAACGACCCTGCCTCTGGGCATCCAGGTCATTCAAGGTTTTCTCCAGTGTCACCACCACATGATTGAGATGGTATGACATCCAAGAAATGATAGAAGCCAGTTGGGGGTCCACCAGCGTCTCCCCATCCACCAATAGAACTTTTGAAATAAGGCCTAGGATGATGGCCCCGACATATACAACATCACCCACATCATACGAATGCATGGACTGCAACATCGCTAAAAGGGAAATTATTCCCCCTTAAACCAATGGACTAGACACCGAAGGCAAAATATGAAGAAGTCCAGACAACAATCCCCTAGGAGAATGGGAAAATTTAGGCAAAGTCGCAGTAACGTTGGGATTTATCCCCAGTATGGTAGAAAATTGCTCATAGGTAGAACAAATCTCAATCGACCAGAAGCAAAACACATGATCCTCGGGATACCAAAACTCAATGGTTGCCATTAATATGTTCTACTCAATGGGTCGGTTGTGCCACAAAGAGACTCACCACATGTGGAAGTTGTCATAATTGACATTGTAAGAACACAATGCTTCCAAGGCTTCGAGGTAGTTGTCAAACTCAATGCCACCAGGGAGAGACATCTTGTAAAAAGATAATAAGAAAATAAGGATGTGAAAATCACACGCCTATTTATTCTTGGAAACTCTCAAGCATGGACAAGAAACCCTACAAAAATCGGAGTAAAACTTACCCCACCAAGTACGAAGCAATTGAAGAAAGTGCAATCAAAGCATTAGATTGATTAGACTGGATCGATATACCGATAGGCAGGACAGGGGTCATGTCGATCAGTAACCCCCTATTCTGGGAAAATTCCATTCTTCTTTTTTTTGACAAAATAAAAAGCTAACAAAAATAATTTTTATCTTAAGGAAATTCCGGATTTTCTTTATACTTATGCTTTTACTAATCTCATTTTAAATAAAATCCTTCTCAAATAAATTTTCAAATTCTTTTTACGGTCTCAGCAGCAAGGTAAAAAGAGCATGTGCATTAATCACTTAACAAAGAAAATTAACAAAAACTTCATTCTTCATTTGCGTATATTTTGCTATATTTCATTAATATTCTGCTACGAAAGAAAAAGGCAGAAAAACAACGGGACTCAGCCCGAAATCAATTTTTATTTTCTTTCTCACTCTCACTCTCTCTTTCTCTTTATTTTTTCTCTCTTCTCTCTCTCTCTCTAGGATCCCCCATCCATGTGGCACGACCTCTTCCCCCGACGGCAAGACGATATGCCCCCACTTTCGGAGCCAGACCCTTCCTCGGATGAGGCAGACGACACCAAGCAAGAAGGGACTGAAACTGCCTCACGAATATGTGCAATCGTCGAAGATATCCAGTCCCTAATGTCCTTCGGCCAAGTTGTCAAAACACTGATATGCTGCGAGAAAGAAAGGAAAAGATCAGATCAGTCGAGCATGAGGAAAAAGAAATAAATAAATAAATCAAAAAAGACATACCACGGGCCGAAGGACCTCCTTAATCAGGCCCAACTCCTCTGGGCCCATCGCATGAGTATGATGTTGTAAACGCACTGACCCCCATTAGCTCACTGAAGGTTGTAACTAGGGGAATGCATCCGCACAAAAGAAGGCCATAATGTCATCGTTGTCATCGCTGATGTGGCCTCACCACCTGCGCTATGAGAGGACCCCACCTATCGACTCGAGCTGCCCTAGGAAGAGGCATCACATCATATATACTAGGGGGTATTAGCCAACTCGAGATGAAGTCCGGATAGTCGTACCTCATCGCTATATCAGTATACAGAGAGTATGTCTCTCCCATCATCACAGCCACTCGAGCATGCTCAGACATCTCCCGCACGCACCTCATGAACATAGGGGGCTTTACCGAGGCCCCGCATCCTCATCCTAAATGATCTTTCAGACTACCCTCTCCCTAAGATACGAGGAGTCGCCAAACTCATGAGCCAGTAAGCACCGTATTTACGCATGTCCTTCGATCACCCCGGTGTGCTGAATGGTCGTCCCCCATGGATAAAAGGTCACCTGTAAATCTCAGCAAAAGTGAAGGATTAGTATCAATAAAAGATTATGAAAGGAAAAGAATAGTCTCAAGACAAAACATTGCTTACTCGATCGCTCGTCAAGCCATTCAGGACCTGACGCACTATCTCTAGAGAAAGAGTCTTCCTCGATTGTCGATTAGACCTATGCCATCGAAACATCCAGCAGAAGTCCCCCACTGAGTCATCCTTTAAATAAATTAGTTAGGTGTTCAACCCAATCACCTCATAGAACCACGTCTGCAAAGGACAAGGATCAACATTCAATAAATAAAAAAGAAGTGCATAAATGGAAAGTGCGAATGCAAAAAGGAAAATTTATAAAATAAAGAATACCTCCAGAAGATACGTGGTCCCAGTAAAAGTCAGCTGGCAGCATTGGATGAATGCATCCAAAGAATAATAAAGGGTCATTAAAGTCAGGCTCTCCAAATTATAGAAGCGGATGTTCAAAAACACCCTCAGAAATGGAAAAACCCACAAGTGGAAGATGTCGCCACTCGTCGCCACCAGAAAACCTCCCAACACAAACAAGATAAACAAGAGGGCCATTTGACGCACCTGTTGCCCGTTGTTCTCATCGACCCTCCTCCTAGAAAAATCTCCCTCAAAGAAGACAAGTGGAGAGAGTCTCCGAAAACCACTCTCTCCACATCACTTAAAGCCGTCGTCACTGCCTCCGGTGTCACCCTCAATGGCCTGCCCCCCTTAATCTAGGCACCCACGCAGTCCAGCCCCAGTAACTGTACACATTAATGGGAGTCACCATCATTTCCCCAAAGCCAAAATGAAAGCTGTGGGTAGTTTCCCACAACCTTTCTCCCAAAGAACATAGAATCGCAATGGAGCGAGGCGTCTCATCTAAAGCTGATGCTAGCCTTCCAAAATCCGCAGAGGACACCATCTAACACACCACAGAAGGAAGGTTCTCTTAAACATACTGAATCCCTATCGTACCACGAGCATGAATAGTCGACATGGAGACGTCAAACTGTCAAGAAATGAAGAAAATCCTTGTTAGTTTTAAGAATAAAGCAATCTCGTTAAGAAAAGAAGAAAAGAATACCATGAGGCATGCAATACTTACATAGCCACCAGGGTTCACCACCCTAGAAGATCGATGATGTGAATACTCATGAAGAAGAGTCTGATCATCCTCCATCGGCTCAAACAAGTCTAAAGAGTTCTCACTACCCAATACGAGGGGCACCCTAGCCATTCACTCTAACCCTGCCTATTCGTCGACATTAAGCAATGCCATATGGGTTGTACTGCTTGATAAGTCAACCATTTTGGATGTTAGGATGATTTGCAAAAGTTTATAGCAAGAGAAAAGAAATCAAAAAGTTGTGCAAAATGAGGAGAACCTACCCCCTTTTGTAGGAGACTAAGGGTCATACCAATCGGCAGATCCCTCCACCCACCGATCGGCACTGATCCTTTCACCTTCTCGAGGTACCCCAAAATACCGTGCCAATTCCGATTAGAACACCTTCATATATGTCGGTCGGCACACCCTTTAAAATTTTGTACAAAAAGTCCAAAAAAATACTAGAAAATCCCAAAAAATTCCCGAAAAAATCCTAAAATTGCCAAATCCATTCAAGCACCTTGTTCATGAAGGAAAACATTTTTTACACCCCTAGTGGAATTTTAGAGAATCATTATCCCCAATAAATTCTCCAAAAGACACTCTAAATTGTCCCCAGTTACAAATCCTCGGATCATTCACTCCTTTCCAATGTCCAATGAAGGTAAATCACCCCCGGTGGAGTCCTCAAAATTTCTCGAAGGAAAACTACACCACTGTTAGGTCAGAATTGACCTCAGTCTTGGATTGTCACCTTAGTTAGGTCAAAATTGACCTCGATCCTCGGTCATCACCTATTTTAGGTGGTAATTGACCTCAGTCTTGGATCGTCACCTCAGTTAGGTCAAAAGTGACCTCGATCTTCGGTCGTCACCTATTTTAGGTCAGAATTAACCTCGCTCTTAGATCGTTACCTCACTTAGGTCAAAATTGATCTCGATCCTCAGTTGTCACCTCTTTTAGGTCAGAATTGACCTTAATATTGCATCGTCACCCTAGTTAGGTCAGAATTAACCTCAGTCCTCGGTCATCACCTCTTTTATGTCAGAATTGACCTCGATCTTGGATCGTCACCTCAGTCATGTCAGAATTGACTTCAATCCTCGGTCATCACCTCTTTTAGGTCAAAATTGACATCGATCTTGCATCGTCACCTCAGTTAGGTCAGAATTGACCTCGTTCTTAGATCATCACCTCAATTAGTTCAGAATTCACCTCGATCCTTGATTATTACCTCTTTTAGGTTAGAATTGACCTCAGTCTTGGATCGTCACCTCAGTTAGGTCAAAATTGACCTCGATCCTCAATCGTCACCTCTGTTAGGTTAGAATTTACCTCGGCCTTGGATTTTAGCCTTAGTTAGGTCATAATTGACCTCAATCCTCAACCGATACCTCTTTTAGGTCAAAATTGACCTCGATCTTAGATCATCACCTCACTTGATCAGAATTGACCTCAATCCTCAATCATAACCTCTTTTAGGTTAGAATAGACCTCAATCCTAGATCGTCACCTTAGTTGGGTCAAAATTGACCTCGATCCTCGGTTGTTACCTCTTTTAGGTTATAATTGACCTCGGTCTTGGATAGTCACCTCAGTTAGGTCAAAACTAACCTCGGTCCTCGGTCGTCACTTCTGTTAGGTTAGAAAATACCTCAGTCCTCGATCATCACCTCTTTTACGTCAGAATTGACCTCGATCTTGGATCATCACCTCAGTTAGGTCAAAATTAATCTTGGTCATCGATCGTCACCTCTCGGTAGGTCAGAATTAAACTCGGTCCTCAATCGTCACCTCTTTTAGGTCAGAATTGACCTAGATCTTGGATCGTCACCTCAGTCAGGTCATAATTGACCTCGATCCTTGGTCATCACCTCTTTTAGGTCAAAATTGACCCCGACGCTCTGAATCAATCATCCACATCCCTTAGGTCCACATAACTGACCTTCCTCCATCATGGGGTGTCAATTCGACGGCCATCACTTGTTCCAAGACCATCCGTCGAGGGGATCTATAAACACCACATTCTAAGACACCCCTAAGTCTCTCCTGAGACCCTAAAAATTCCCCGTTCCACTGCAAATCGAGGTTGCACTCCGAGTACCGATCTAGAGGCCATCAAGGGCCTCTCGGGACCTATTTGACTCCAATCTACTCAATAGTCAGAGAGAAAGTTCTTTAAATCTTTGAAGGGATCCAAATACCCTTTCCAATGGTCCACCCCGTGCATAAAACGGCATAACCGTTTGGACGAACGATCATTTTTTCCCCAAAAATCGATCCGGAGGCCACTGGGAACTCCCGGACTCTGTTTTCCAAAGTTAACTCTTTAGCTCGGATAAGACTAAATGAATATCTGAAAGGCAAAGAATACCATATCTATTGATCTTCCCCGCGCGTGATTTTGACCTACAGTACGAACAAATGATTCGTTTTACTCCGAGAGGCCACCAAGCGCTTTTGGTCCCGGTTGACCAAGGTTAACTTTTCAAACCAAGCAAAACTCTTTGTAATGTTGAACTACATCTCCTAACCTTTCCAATGGTTTGCCCTGTGTGCAATTTGAACTTACCATATGGACCAACGATCCATTTTCGTTCGACGATCTCCCATACGAAAGATCGACATGCGCTTCTGAGCCAAATTTGACCCAAAGTCAACTCCCGAACCCATGATAATTCCAAAGGACTCTCGAAGGTCTCTAAAGTAACTTTCTAATGGTACATCCTGTGCATGATTCGAATCAACGGTTTGTGCGCTATGATTATTTTTCCTGAAAAGTCCTCACGAGACTGCCAATTGGCAGGTCCTGAATCCTGCCTATCGACACAGTGTCAACGGTTATCTGTTGATAGGCACTCCTTGGGGTAGGCTGATCAGCAACCCCCTTTTTCCCTATAAATAGGTACCATGACCTTACTCCCAAAAGGAGAAGAAATCCATTAGCATCTGTGATCTTTGCAACATTCTCTCGAAATCAGTGAAGTTCCATTCAAGCCTAAATGCCCATTCTTTTCACACATAATTTGGCAAATATCCTTCTCTCTCATAAACATTCATCAACATTCAAAGGAGTTCATCCAAGATCCAAGCTCAAGCTCCAAGGAAGGTCCAATTCCTTCTCCCTCTCTTTTAAATCTCTTATTTTTGCATAAGTCACATTTGATTCATAATCTAGTTTTACTTTAGTTCATATGTATTAACATCTACGCTTTTATTAGTATATTGCACATACTTTATTTTCCATAAAAAAAACCCAAAAACAAATAAAAGAGGGTTACACTCATAAATTCCGAAGGGAATTATCCATCACCCTTTTTCCAAAAACCCAAAACACATTTTCTACACGTACACACATAATAAAATTTCATTCGAATCTATGGGATAACCCCCACCCCTATTCCACATTCGAACTACATGAATTTTGATGCCTTTATTGGCTTTGTAGGCATCCCCGGTTAAAATCCAAGACTCGAGTCCAATTTTCTAATTTTCCAATTTCTCTTATTTTCCAACATTCTTAAATCCCTCATTTTCATAATTATCATACATATACATATAATATGCTTGTTCGTGTTTCATCCCACACATATTATCGTTTCCCACTAACGATCAATATCGTGATGAAAGCTCATATTATATCTTCTATATTTATTATTATTTTGGGAATATTCCTATGGATGACCTCACCCTACCTTTTCCATAGTATGGGTCGAATGATTCCAATCTCTATTATGTAAACACATACACACACTTCATCAGGGATAAAGGAAAATATAAACATTTTCCCATGAGAGATTGAAAGGGTAGGATGGGTGCCTAACTCCTTCCCATTCCTTAACTTAGTCCCCGGACCTCTGATCTATTGGTTTCATATGAATCAGTTTTGTCCTTGATGCCGCTCTCTGGAAGTGGCAACATGTTTTTTGCCTGTTTTGTGGAAAATAGGTTGGCGACTCCATATCATTACATTCACCCGACACCAACGATGGTCGAAGCACCTTTTGAAGAGGGGTGTGAGACCGCAGCGCAGTTCCTTCTCGAGGGATCCTCCTCCATCCTTTCCGAATGCCTCACCCATGATGGACACACTATCACCCAAAAAGAATATACCAAACGCCATGCTCCTCTCTTTAGCGTGTACCAAGTTCTCTTATATCGAAAACTCATTAAATCTTTGTCCACTTCCTAACCCAATTCCTAATAATTTCAGACCTAATGCCCATTGTGACTTCCACCAAATTTCCATTCATACCACCGTTCAATTTTATTACGTAAGAAATATTATCCAAGGCCTCATTGACAAGGGCATCATCGCTTCTCATTCAAACCCAAAGCTAAGTATTGTTCAAAATCCTCTGCTTATGAACCTAGATGGCGTTCCTGCATCACATATAAAGACCCAAATTTGACTTGTATACCCAAATTCGACTCATCAATAAGCCTACTTCATCCAAAAAATCTCTTAAACCTTTAATGGTTTGTCCATATTTCCTCTTACATCCCGAGAATGATCTCAATTAGGCTCTCTCATGAAACGAACTTGTATTATTGTCCAAAACCGTTCTGATATTGGAATTATAGAGCTGATTACTGTCCTAGAATAACTCATAAGTTTTGGGTTGAAATTACTGTCTAAAATTTACCTTGAAGAAGGAATTTGTGAGAAAATCAGTGACAAATATATGCAATGTGAAAGTGAGATCGATTGGTACCTATAGAATAATTCACCATGGATGGCTTCATTAAAGTTCTATTAGAAAAAATTATAAATAAGAAGAAAATATATGAGGCTCTTGAGCTAATCACAACACTGAAACTCAAGGGATACACGGTTCCCTTATTCCAATACTTCTCCATCACATGAAGATATGTATGACGAATTCATCAAAGTTGTAGAATGTATCGACTTTTCCTAGAAAAACAACATTATCACTAGGGGATGGGGAGACGACTCTGATCACTCGGACAACTGAGATGGTAAATCTGATCATGAAAACCCTGAGACCACCTTATACAAAATCATATCGTTTAAAGAATTATTGTCAAGAATTAATGAAATATTCCTTGCACCTAAAATAGATAAAGACATTGGGTTTCTGTTCCCAGCATCTGTGAACCACATGACTCGATCATACTAGTAATACAAAGATCTAATCATCGCATTAGCGAGTGCAGATGAAACTATAGGAAAAAAGGGTTACTGAATAAATCCCACTGCCTAAAATCTCAATTAAGGAAAGAAAGATCCTCGATCAACTCAAGAAAACTCAAGTCAATATGATTCTATGGGGACTCTTTATGTCTCCCCAACTTCATAAGAATGTCCTTACAATATCCTCACTAGACCTATAGTTTCATCCTTTAACTTCCTCGAAGAGGCAATCCATATAGTTGGAACTCTGACTCCCACAAGACTCGTCTCCTTCACCAATGAGGGGATTCCCAAATTTGGCCTCAATCTCAATTATGCCCTCAATATCTTAGTATAAGTCATGAGGAAGATAATTCTGGTGGTGATGGGATTATTAGTTAGTGACCTTACTCCTACCTATGTCATCATACATGCTTATGAAATTACTCGACGAGAAGTCATGGGATCGATATCTTTTACATCGGGGCTGACCAATATGCCCCAAACAAAATTTCAAGTCATTGATAACCCCGTATGTTTCAACTTTCTTCTTGGATGACTATATCTCCGTAGTATATTAGGAGTTGTCTATTCCCTCTATTAAAAGCTAAAGTTCTTATTAGATAACAATGCTATCACCATTATCGAAGATGATGACAAGTTCGACGATATAGGTACATGCAACCTGGTTTAGATATTTAGCATAGCGCGAATTGCATGTTTCTCTTAGTCTTCAAAATTGTTCCACTCCCTCTTCCATTAGTAAAAGAGTTCAAAGATAAAGTAAGACGTGAATGTATCGCACATGGAAATGTCAACGTAATTCAGAAGTTCAAGAACATTCATGTCATGCCTTAAATGGGACAAGGCTGCCAAAATCAAGGAATCCTTAATTAAATTGGTTTGAAAGAATCCTGTTTGGGGTATCAATAACCTTTACTTGAGCTTATGGATCCCCATTAACCATACCATACGAGGAAATAATTTATCTCTAGAGATTACCTAAATGGTCTTTTATCAAAGAAGTCATAGGACTCCCCTTTTATGGTTTCCCTAAACCATATTATGATGGTGTCGAGAAGAAACTTAAGTCAGGATTTGAGATCTTCTTTGATGATAATTTTACTTAGATTGAAGGACAAAGCATGAGGTGAAACCCCTGACCATCCAGTCTAAAAATCTCTTCGAACACATAAATTATAAATGACACTAAAAGCACTTATAGCAATGAAACATTTTCCTTCAATGTCCTAGGAATGGACTTCTGTATAATCCACATCGAGCTTGAGACATTCGACCCTTCTGCAAAGATCACGCCTACTGATAAGCCTATTCTTAACTGACAAAGCTTCCTAGTCAATTCGACTTTTCTTGTCCAAACCTCTGATGTGCACATCTTAGAGAATGAACCCGAATATATTTCTCCTTTTTCTATTAGTGATGGAAATGTAGATGAGTCCTCCTTTGATGAGGTTATCAATGTTGTATTTCTTGAAAATTCTTCTAATGAAATAAATTAATATTTTGAGTATCTTGATGTGCTTTACATTAATTTCATTTATTTTAATCGAACAATCGATGAAGATGATATATTGAATGAACAATGCTTAACTAATGTCAATAAGAAAGAAATATAATTACATTCAAAGTGGTGATGATAAGACTGTTGTTATTAATATCGGTTTGAGTAGCGATCACAATTCAAATAGATCCTATAATAATTCAAGGGTGTCTTCACATGTTCTTATAGTGACATGTCTGGAATCGACCCAAAGATCGTGCAACATAGTATCTCAACTTATTAAAAAAGTAAGCCTGTCAAGCAGAAGCTTAGAAATATCTGACCTGAATGATCCCTAAAAGTGAAACATGAATAAATCTCCGACCTGAATGGTCCCCAAAAGTGAAAGATGAAGTGTTCAAGTAGTTGAACATAGATTTCATTCGTGTGGTCGAATATCTGACTTGGCTCTCCAACATCATCCCAGTGCCATAATCAGAAGTAAAAATCCACATGTTCATCGATTATCAGGGTCTGAACAAAGCTTCTATGATGGATGATTACCCTTTTTCCCAATATTGAAATGATTATCGATAATAGTTCCAATAATGCCCTCAATTCATTTGTCGACATCTTGGCGAGGTATAAGATGATCAAGATGCATCTCGACCACTAAGAAAATACTAATTTCACCACATCGTGGGGTAATTTTTGCAACAATTTCATGACTTTCAATCTAAAAAAAGTCGGGGATGCATACCAAAATGAAACTATGACCATTCTTCATGATCTTAAAGAGGGAAATCTCTACGTCAACGACATTATTATCTAATTCAAAACTCGAGAAGTTCATGTTCCTTAAAAAATTTATTCAAATGGTTATAGCTAGCATCAAATGCGCCTCAACCCACAAATATGTGTTTTTAGTGTCACAAATGGTAAGCTCCTTAGCTTTATGGCCAGTGAAAGAGGGATCGAAGTAGACCCTGCTAAACTCAGGGCAATACACAAAATGCCACCGCCTCAAACAAAGAAAGAAATTTGTAATTTCTTGGGCATTATCCAGTACATTATCAGGTTCATCAATAAACTCATGTGAATCGGTGGAGCCATTTTCAAATTTCTTTGAAAGGATTCAGCAAAAATAAGGAATGAGGCGTGTCAATAAGCCTTTGACAAAGTCAATCAATACCTTACCCAAATATTGATTCTCATGACACCAAAGCTCGATCTACCCTTTATCTTGTACCTTATTGTTACAAACACTATGCTAGCCCAATACATTAAATAATCGTGAAAGGAAAGAGACATTTACTACGCCAGTTTTAAAATGGTAGGGTATGTAGTAAAATACACCATGTTGGAGAAAGCATGTGTCACCCTAATTTGGGTCACTCAAAAACTTCGACACTACATTCTTGTATTCCCCATTAAGCTAGTGTCTCAAATGGATCCCATGAAGTGCCTAATAGAAAAGCCTGCTTTCTCAAGTTGCATGGCCCTTTGGCTGCTATTCACATATGTCATGAAAAAGGCCATCAAAGGAAAATCCATATATAATTACCTAGCCAAAAATTCTCTGGGAGAAGTTGATGTATGGATTTATAAATTCCATGACGAGAATATTCTCTGTACTTGTGATAAAGAGCTCCGATGGTAGATGTTCTTTTATAGAGTTTCCAACAAGAAAGGGTATGGAATTAGGATACTCTTAATCATGTCAAATGACTCTTACACTCCATAGCCATCAAGATAAACTTCCCTTGCACCACTAACATAACAAAATATGAATCATGAACCGTGGGACTCAAGCCTTCCCCTAAGAAAGGAATACGACACATTGATGTTTATGGTGATTGGACCTCATCATAGAAAAGTCCTCTGGAAATGAAAAGTTAAAAATGAGAGACTCCTACGCTTTCATGATCACCTCAAAGAAATAGCTTCCTAATTCAAGGATGTCACCTTCTAGTACTTTTCTTGCACGAGAAAAATATTGTTGATGTAATGGTAACCTCTGCCTTCATGCTCGATATGACCTAGGGAAAACAATATACCCTTTCCAAGTTTAAAATCAATATATTCCAACTTAATATTACCCTATTAATTTCCATGAAAAATAAGATTCAGAGGAGGTTGGGATATGGTATTTAGAAAGAACTCATGGGACTGATAAGAAAGAACTCGTGACCTTTCAAAAGTTGACAGCTCAATGCATCATCTTCAAAAATGTGTTATTCTAGAAGAAATTTGATGGAACTCTTTTTGAATGCATAGAAGGGGCAAACACTGAAGAAGTGATACTAAAAATCCATAGTGGAGAATGTGGGCCTCACATGAACGGTCATATGCTTGCTACAAAGATTGTCTGATAGGGGTACTACTCAACCACTATGGTCTAAGACTGTGCTTCTTATGTCATAAGATGCCTCAAATGCTAGTAATTTGTCAATATTTTGCATTTAACTCCTCGAGAGTTATACAACATGACCTCTCTCTAACCCTCCAAACCTTCAGTCTTTGACATCATTGGAAAAGTTACCCACAAAGCATCAAATGGGCATAAATTCATCCTGGTGGTCGACAATTATTTCATGAAATGGGCAGAAGAATAATCATATGTGGTATTGAATGTGAAAAAAGTAGCCAAGTTCATCAGAAATAATATCATTTGTCGCCACGGGGTCCTTCATGAGTTGGTATCGGATAATGGGATCCATTTCGAAGATAAAGTAACAAAAGTGGCCAAAGGATATAGAATTTTGAGGAATAAGTCTTTTCCTTACCGACGGAAAACGAATGGGGCTATCAAGGTAGCTAATAAAAGTCTTAAATCCATAATAATTAATATGACAAAGAGCTACATGGATTGGTAGTGTCGAATCCCTTATGCCCTCTGGGGCTATCACATGTTCAATGAAGTGCCCACTAGGCTATCCCTATTCCCTAGTATATGGCATGGAAGTAATCCTACCCGTTGAACTTGAGATACTACACATATGGGTTAGACTAGAAAGTCAAATCGGTGATGTTGATTACCAAAAAAGCAATTAAGATAAGATGGTGCTTTAGAAGAAAATAAAATGAAATCTTTATACCACATACAGGGGTATCACCGTCGCCTTGCATGATTATTCGGGAGAAAATTTAAAGACTGTGGTGTATGATAAGGTGACCTCTCTCTTAAGGAAATCATAGAACCCATTTCGGACCAAAGAGGGAAATTTAATCCCAATTGGAGTGGGTTATATATCATAAAGAAAATCCTGTCTGGTGGCTCCGCTATGCTCACATACCTCGATCGAGAAATGGCACGTCTAGTCAATTTTTATTTAAATAAGAAATTTCACTCTTAATCCAAGTATAGTCACGCTACGCATTTCTCACCCTCATTATATTCTTTAAAACAATTGTTATCTCCTTCCTTGATAAGAATTACATGGGACCTAATCGTCTAAAAATGGTTTAAAGTTTTACAGAATAATACTTACCCACCCTCCAAAGAGGTACTTAGGCAAACCATAATTGGGCACGGTCCTTTCACTTTTCCAAAAATGATATTCATTTCTTTCGTAAAGAAACACAAGTCTCCCATATCATCTTTAAATGAACAAAGTTATTATGTATGAATTAGTGAGTATAGATGAACAAAGTTATTATGTATGAATTAGAAATTCTTCTAATATGCACAACAAAATATGTCAAAATCATCATTTATTACTTATTTTATTTTAAACATGGTGATTACACGAAGCACCACTAACAAGAAACTCCTAAATACTAATGTAAATCCATACCTATCACATCTGACTACCACATAACATAGTCTACCCAAATCAATCTTCCAAAAAATGTAAATAAATTAACTTACAAACCAAATCGTTAAATAACCAGGCCTACACCATCATAGCTTCACAATCGATCTCAGGTACTTGAAGGTCCTGCACTATAATCATCACAAAGCCACTTATGCCTAGTGTCCTCATCACAAACCTTCATAACCAAATACTTATGGAATTACCTTAGATAATCTCTGAATACTAGATGTCTTGCATCACTACCAAAAATGCCCCAAAATCATTCTCAGTGATCCAGTCAAATCCTCCACATGAAAGAACATAGTTTTGTATAGAGGAAAGATTTTGTTTCAACCCAATTGACAAAAATGTCACTAGAGAAAGTAGAAAGAGGTCTAACGGAGACCCACAAGTCAAACCTAATGGAAATCATCCCACTTAAAAATAGAATGCAACTCGCCCTAACATGGCACATACTAGTGAAGAAATCTGGCCCCATTTACCAATAGTCAATCAGTCCAATTCTTTCCAAAAGGAACAAAATCCTCAAAATGTTGCTCAAAGAAATTTGGAACACCGGTAAGAGGATACTCAGGGACGTATCTAGATGAAATATCTATGATCACCACATGTAAAAATTCAGGGGGCTGCCTCGCAAAAATATGTACCAACCCTTTTTCCAATCATCAAGACCATTCAACGACTGCCCTTACGGTAGCAGTAGGGTTGCAACGATAATTCATCTAAAGTACTGTAGTAGCCACTTAGGTTTTTGCAGTCAGATCGTTTGTCACTAAGAGCAGTTTGACTGTCAAGCCCAAGGCCACTACGCTAGCATAGATGTTGTCCCTAAAGTCCCTCTGATTAATAGATTCCATCATTGGGGTGAGATTATATGTTCCCCCACGCACCAGAGGTCGGGAAGGAAAAGGGGAGATGTGCAATAATTGAACTAGAACTACTTGAGGAAAATGAGAAAATTTAGGCATAGTTTCAGAAAGTCGAGGGTGAACACCCAAAATGGCAAAGAATTATTAATAAGTAAGGTATATTTAGTCTAATCCGAAATGGACCGTGATGTCCACCGAGTACCAAAATAGCAAAGTTTTATCCAATAAAATCTAGTTGATTAAAGGCCATGCCACAAAGTGGTAGGACACAAGTTAAAATCCTCATAATTAAAATTTTACAAGAACATGGCTTCCAAGCCTTCGAGGTATGCAGTGATTCTTTCTATCATGTGAACAACCATTTGGGATAAATGAGAGCTCTTTAAAAGAAAGGAGATAAAGAAAATGTTAAGGTGTGTTTCAAGTCACCCCAAGCCCCTTTATACATGAAAGTCCCCACAAAAGATAGATTTAATAAACCTACATCTGTAATAATAGACCTAAGTAGATAGGATGCAACAGAAACATAATAAAGGCTAAAAAGCAACTGTATCTTTACTGGTATGCCGATCGATAGGCCAATGGGTATGACGGTCGGCATACCCCTTTTTTGGTGAAGATTCATCTTTATTTTTTGTTTCACTCATTTTAAAATATGTCGAGCATTTCTTTCTCTAAGCATCCAAAACACACATATTTAAAAATTTAAATAACATTTCTTATTTTTCATTCAAATAAACCCCCAATGAAAAATTAAGGTGCATATAGGCTAAATCATTAATTAAAGATAAGACAAAAATAAAAAATGCATCATTATATATATATATATATATATATATATATATATATATATATATATATATATATATATATATATATATATATATATATATATATATATATATATATATATATATATATCTCCGTGTGTGTGTGTGTCCTTGCGTACACATTTTTCAAGAAAAAGAGAAATGAAAAAAAGCATGAAAATTGTTAGGGCACGTCCTGGACTTTCTACCCCTAGACTAATTCCAATCACAGTCTCAAAGATATTGACGAACACGATTCCTATGATGACGAGTAGTGGACCCACCGCTTCCAAAATTTAAACTCCACTTACGTCAATCTGCAGTCGCTGGTGGTGTAACACCGGATCGAGCCATCACCCGCTCATGCTCGGATATGGAGGCCATCTAATCCCGAATGTCCCCCAGCTAGGATGTCGACACCGTCATAGTCCACTACAAAAAGGATCAAGTAAACAAATTTACTATTAAAAAATGCAGAATTAAAGTGCAGAAAACAAAAACAAAAGAAAAATTATTACACCTCTCGCTGGATGTCCTCATCTGAAAAAAGAGTGAATCTTTCTATCATCACCAGAGGACGGTGTGGAACTGTTATAGAATAACCACTGCTAAGATGAATATATTAGGAGGTAGTGGAGTAATGCCAAAGTGGCAGAACCCCCGTATCCCCCACATCGCTCCCAGATGTCTGAGTCGAAGAACTTGGCATGTTGTTGCCACCTCAAGCCTATATTTATAGAGAAGGCAAACCTTCCATGTCATATGTCGATGGTGGCTTCAAGCAACTAATAATAAATTCTAGATAGTCATATCCTACCACCGTGTCAGTTTAAAGCATGTAATGCTACCTTTTCATTTTCGTCATCTGCTATTCGTCCGACATCTTCCCCATTCTCCTCATATGGAGCGGAGTACCGATGACGGGACCTCCACCTCACTCTCCATCCCATGTTTGATCACACTCTCGTACAATTACCAAGCATACCCGAAATCATGGGTCAATAACCACCACGATTTGGAAAGAATGCCCGTGACCCCGTACCATTCCTAATGGCTTACGCCAAGGGTAAAACGTCACATGTCCCAAATAAAGTCAATCATTAATACCTAATTAAAACCAAAAATAAAAAACATAAAAATGCACAAAATTTAAAAATAGAATAAAATCGAACCTGGTCACTCATAAGGGCATTCGAAACAACCCTCATATATTTGCGGATTGGGAATTGCTTCGACACTCTGTGAACCCTCCTCCATCGAAACATTCGCAGCCACTCCTCCTTCTCAACCCCCAGCAAAAGCATCAACCCCGTATTTTCTATGATCACCTCATAAAACCAAACTTGAAAAAGAAACGCAATTTTCCAATAAAAATCTTTAAAAAGAAAAAAATAAAAGCAATATTAAAAGGTGAGCTCCAAAATTTACTTAGTCGGACGGCTAAAGATGTCAAGAAAAATGTAAAGAGAGGCCAACGTCAAGCTCCCCCAGTCATACTTATAGATCTCGAAGATGAACCATAGGAATGGGTGGAACCATAAGTTGACAACATCTCCACTCATCGCAACCAAGATGTTCCCAAGCAAGAGCAGAATGAACGCACGGGCCGCCTGATGCAGTTGTTGGCCATCCTTAACAACTATCCTCCTCGACAACAAAGTATTATTCAGCACCAACACCTATACTGAATCTCCATAACTAGTCCTCCCAAAACTCCCAATGCACCCCGGATTGCCGCCTTAGTCAAGATGAGCAATATGTCCACCTTTATTCTCTCCCCCTCGCACTCTAGCCTCATGATCAAGTGAACGTCTATCGTCATGATTGTTATCTCAGCCTCACCCAGATGGAATGGGTGGGTAGTGTCCCATCACCGCTCACGCAAGTCACACAACGCCGTCGTCGACTAAGGTGTGTCATCTAGAGACCTCACGAGGTACCCGAACCCAACAACGTCCATTATGAGCCATACATCCTCGAGGAGCTTCTTCCATACCATTTTTATCTTCGTAATTCCCGGGAGTAACATTGGACACAACAATGTCCGTCTGCAAAATTCAAATAAATAAGCATTAGTCCTCAGTGGAAAAATAAAAAATAAAAATAAAACATATATATATAAATAAAGCATCAAAATGTATACACACATAACGCTACGGGTTCTTCACCCTTGTAAAGAGGTGGAGATCGGGCTTCCGCAATAGGATCCTCTCATCATCCACCACCTTAGCATGGCGGTATGTATTTTCAACCCCCACCAACATACTTGTGGCACGTTACCATTCAATGTTGGCCCAATCGTCAATCTCCACAATGCCGTTGTCGGCCATTTCTTCCAAAATAATTAAAAAAATTGCTTAGGTTTATTTTACAGAGAGAGAGAGAGAGAGAGAGAGAGAGAGAGAGAGAGAGAGAGGTGAAGAATGCACTCACTTATCCTCCCTTTATAAGAAGGCTATTGGGTATGCTAGTTGGCACCTACCGGTAGTGACCCTCGAGAAACCCTAAGTATGCTAAAATTATGTGCCCTTCCTATAGGCACCCTTAGTTCAGTGCCTATAGCCCCCCCCCCCCCCCCAACCCACTTCACCCCCAACCCCCAAATGTGTTTACAAAAATTTCAAAAAAATGGTTCAAAAAGAGCTCGTAATGTCTCAAAAATATATCAAACTCACATTTTTCATATAAAAGCATCCCATTTTGGAAATTCCAGCATGCGTTCAAAAATTCATCAAAACTTAAAATAAATTAGAAAAAATAAAAAAAATTAGAAAAAAATAATCTAATTTTACTAATATGACACATTTTTCGATAAAAATCCTCAAAATTTCAAAAATAAACAAGGATCTAAAAATAATCAAAAATCACAAAGACCCTTAAAAAAATTGAAACTTTCTAGAAAATTCCCACCTCATTGAGCATCCATTCCAAAACTATTTTTGACATTTTAGTCCCCGGAATTAGCCTCGACCCTCTGAATCGATCGCATTCACTCTTTAGGTCTGCAGAATTGACCTAGGCCCCTAGAATTGGCCTCAACCCTTTGAATTGATCACATTCACTCTTCAGGTTTGTATAATTAACCTAGGCCCTCGAAATTGGCCTCGACCCACTGAATTGGTTGAATTCACTCTTTAGTTTCGACGAATTGACCAGGCCCCTGGGATTGGTTCAACAACCCTCTAAATTTATCGTATTCACTCTTTTTGTCCGCTGAATTGACTACACTCCTAGAATTGATCGTGACCCTCTAAATCATTCACATTCACTCTTTTGGTATAAAAATTTGACCTAGTCCCCCAGAATTGGCCTCAGCCCTCTGAATCGGTCGTATTCACTATTTAGGTACACATAATAGAATTAGGCCCCAAAAATTGGCTTAGACCCTCAAAATCAATCGCATTCACTCTCTAGATTGGCCTCGATCCTTTGAATCAGTCGCATTCACTCTTTAGGTTCACAACAATATACAACACACTCATTAATTTATAGCAATCTACAACACATACATTAATTTATTGCAATCTAAGCCTAGTTTACAATAATCTAATAAGTGAGAGATAGTTCTATGTACTAATAAATGATATTGATATATTCAGAGAGTCATAATTGTTTTTGGAAGTAATAATGAAATATTTAATATATAAGAAATAAATAATCTATTATATTAATGGAAATATTAGATATTTCAAAAGACCGTTTTTAAAATTATCATCAACATAATTTTGGAATAGTATAATTCAAATTTCAAATATTTTAAATCTCTACAATTTTATTGGAAATTTTTTGGAAATTTCCTGAATCAAAATTTTCAACATTAAAATTTTTATATATGATACCAAAGTCGAAAAATATTGGATTAAAAATAAGAAATTTTGGAAGATTCGAAAAAAATAACACCTTTAGTCTCACTACACCTCTAAGGTAACAACTATATGCTGACTCATTATAGGTCTACCTCGAGGGAGAAGGAAAGGAATATAAGTTCATCAAAATAATCATTCTCGAGTAGATCTTTGTATTGTAGCTTGCAACCCATATTACACCTAATGTGGTTGACCACTAAATAGTAGTTACTGAATATCTCAAACTTTTCAACTCTAAGGTGTAATACTAACCATGAGACAACGATGAATCCCTCATAACCTACTTGATTTTTTGTAGTTAGAACTTAAATTTCAAGGTATATTTCACATCAACCCATAGGGTATGTGGAGTATGTATCTCTTTTTTTATCAAGGTATGTGGATTATTTCAAGGATATTAATATTCTGTAGAGCCTATTGAGATATGTGAAATTGACAATAAAGTTTGAAATCACATACCCTTTAATGGTGTTCCTTGAACTATACTGAAGATTATTCCACGTCAAGTGACCATTTTACCTGCTTTTTCGAGGTCTCAACCTTATGCAACATCGTTTTCAAGGGAACGATACGTTTCTACCAGTTTATGAAGATACCTAAATAAGCGAAAGGATTTATCAATTTCTCTAAGGGATGAAACCCTTTTGGTGAGGCTTTAAAATTTAATCTTCCCTCAAAGGGAATATATATTACGAATCGCTTGGATCTTGTTTAGATTTTCTTATATTGCTCTCATGGTTAGTATATGGATGATGAGCACCCCAAAAGAATAATTAAATGCACACTTGTTAGGGCGAACCTTCATTTGATAAAGATTCGTATTATCTTATATTTGTAACACCATTTATTTTGTATGTACTGATTAGCTATACCGATACGCTAAATATAGGGCGTGTTAATGAATATATATAATTCTCAGCATCAATGATTAAATAAATATGTAATGACTAAACATAAACCGTCCAAACAATCTGATAAATAAATAATTGAAATAAATATAAACCATATCAACGTAACACCATAATAATAAATCTTCATAACTAAAATGGAAATAACTTATAGTCCAATCAGTTATAAATAAAATCTAGAGACTACAAAACCGTATAAATCTCTTAATAAAATACATGCATAGTGTGAACTGGAGTACTGAAAGAAAATAGCAATCTAAACTAAAAATGGAAATGACTAGTGACTGGAGATAGATAGTCTAATTTCTCTGCCCCTCTGCTCTAGTTTATTAACACTTGGAAAAGATTTTTAGATAACAAATGGGTCAAAGCCCAAAAGTTGCAAGAAATAACTTACCATATCGATGTAGTAATAATATTCATCTCATTAACGTAATCATGCCAATCTATCAACACTGGCATTAATTTATATTAAACAACACTCAACATAAGTAAAATAAGATAATACGAGTGTCCTATACAAAACCACATCTAGTATGTATAATTCGTTACTCATAGACTATTAAGTAAGGTAATGAACTAACCACATTGAAATGTTACCTACTATATAAAAAGAGTACAACTCAACATAATTCATCACTTCTCTCACCCAACCAATAAGATATTTATGATAGTATAATAAATTCTATAACTAGACACAATGCATTCATAAAAATGTACATCACTGAACTATTCAATATAAATATAAATCTCAAAAACCACACAAAGGCCTCAACCATCGGGGATTTTCTCGTGCCTCAATCGATAACTTCGTAAAAGTTTCGTAACTAATAGATTCATAAACATGAACACATAAAAGAATGGTGGATCAAGTAGTCCACATATCCACATATTGTGAAGGCAACCAACTGGACACATGATTAAAACATTAACCTTCACATAGCCTGTTACATTAGCTAGGGGCACGATACCCCGCCACTATCTATGTAAATCAAGAACCCTCACCGATGGATTTTCCATGAGTTGACTTTTGACATATGGTATGTTTACATCAACACACAATTATGTGCAACATAACATATACATGTATGATATTGCATGACACTCATACGATCCAAAATATCAACCGGATTCTCCTTGTACCTCACATCTGGCTAAAGCTCTATCTCACTGACACTAATGTGATGGTATTCCAAGTTGTCTTTGAGGATATTCCTAATAATAACGACATGGAATACATTGTGTACCTACTGTAGGCGATTCAATAAGGATAACAGATACATAACTAGTCTTATACGATCAATAATAGTGAATAACCCCACATATCGGGGAGCCAACTTCCACTTATTTCTAAGTGCCTAATCCCCATGTTTTCACGACTCTTCTACCTACTGTGGATAGTTCTTATCCCACAACCTATAAGTGGCACCTTCCCAAAGGCATCCTAAATGAACCTTGGCCTAAGAATATTTTTCTCCCCCACCTCCATCCATAAAATGAGACAAATTCATTGTCTCACATGAAATGCCCTCAAGCAGTGCCATGTCAATCATCTACTGATGACTGATGTTGTAAGAAAACCCCACCAACAGTAAGTACTACTGCCAACTACCCTTGAAGTCCGTAATACAATTCCATAACATATCCTCTAGACTGTAGTCCACCTGCTTTGTTTGTCTGTCAATATATGAGTCATACGAGGCGCTCAGCCTTAAATTTATATCATATCTTCTTGATAACACTACTAAAGGTGGGACAAAAGCATCTTGTCCTTTTAGAATAAAATATTAAGAGGGACCCCATGTAACCTTGCAATATCTACTATAAAAAGACTTATGTTCTGCTCTAAAGCGGAATTTATTCGAACTGTAAGAAAATGAGATACCTTAGTTAAACGGTCTATGATCAATCTGATAGAATCATGTCCAAACAGTGATAGAGTCAAACCTATAATTAAGTTCATGGAATGCTCACCCATTTCCATATAGGTACCTCAAGAGGTTGTAGAACACTAACTGGTCTTAAGTAATTAACCTTCACCATCTGAAAATTCATACACTTGAACATAAATAAATAAATATCCTTATTAATTATTGGAACCTCATACCTTTTAGGAGGTATTTCAAATCTAGACATATGTGCCTCAGTCAACATCTCGCATTTTAACTCCTCAACGTCTGGTTCAACTAGTCTAACATAGAATAGTAAACCCGTATCTAATTTAATCGAATACAATAGTGCCCATTTAATCAAAATCTCCCAAAAATTACCCTAAAAGAAGGATGCCCTATCTATGCTTTCACAACCCGAATAATGATCTCAGATGTGATGGTAATAACCGATAATTTTCGTGTTGTGTTAATAATTATAATGGAAAATAATTGAATGTGTAGTAGAAAATTTCTAAATTATGTGTGACACGATTATTAAAATTTTTGTTCATAAAAATAATTAGGACACACTCTAGGAAGTCATATCATATCTCTTTTAGGTATTTTAAACCTTTATAAAGGTTCCCATTTGGGAAATAAACCTAACTCGAAATTAATAAGCTAATTACATATATTAAGATACTTAATAACTCCCTGGAGGTTACATCTAAGAACCTTAGCCAACACCACTAAGAGAGAGAAGAGAACAGAGGCCAAAAATAAGATCAAATAAGGAATTCATAGGGAAATTCATCAGCCGCGTATCCATGCAAGAATTTTCTTGCTTAATTTAACGTTCAATATGCTTCTTGATTCATCACAGTAAACCCCATATGATTTTTGGATTTTAGTTTTTGATTTGATGATTTAATGTTAGGGAATAATCTCATTCATGTAGAGGGTTAATTGGATCATAGGGTGTTAACCCATAAATTTAGGATTTATCAAAGTCTTGAAATTGGTGATAGATGCCTTAGGATTTCTTAGGATAAATTCTAAAAATTGGATTCTCATGTAGAGGTTTGATGTATGTTTAAATCCTGGAAGTTGTGACTCTAAACACCCTGTTATATGCCACACAACCTGATTTGTATATAGTTGAAATCGTGGTAGAAAAATCTGGGATAAGGCTCTTTAATTATGCATATAAATTATGAGAATTGGGAAAAGAAAATGAGGTTTTTATATGAATATCCTAAGATGTGTAACTAAGTAGTGGGGACTTATTCATATGTTTATAAAAAGGAAATCACGATTAGAATGGAACTCAGGGAAGAATTGAGAAATCCCGTAATAAAGAAACCTATCAAATATGGGCTACTATCCCATTTTGAATCGATTTGGCTGGAAGAGAATTTATTCAGGTAGGGAACTGAATCGATTAAGTCTTAGGGGAGAAACAAGCTGAGACCGAGGTTAGATTAGGGGTACTTTTAGAAGTCCATACGATTTTGCGGGACGGTGTTTGGGACAACAATGAATTTACTAAACATGTAAATGTGTCACACATATTAATTGGGACATTATATTTAACTAGATACTTAAATAATATTTTAAATAAAAAGTGATTAATAATAAACTAGATGGTCAATTATTAATGGATGAATATTTGTGGACATCATGTGGGATACTTTAGGTAATTATAGAGTAATTACCTACACATATTATATGGGAATAATAATATGTATTTATATTTATCTGTGTGGACATATCAATGTTCGTGGACAGTCCTATCAGCTTAAGGTTTTGCGCGTTCGGGACCACAGCACACGTCGACACAAGTGGGATAGATGTTGTGTAGGTCATTTTTGGTACTAAGTAGTAATGCCGTCTACGAGAGGTAGGTGTAGATAATGGGATCCTTTCTCACCGCTGGGTATGGGCTATGAACCGGTGTATTGCCTAGTGACTGCCCCATGTATGTGTATTTTGTTATGTCAAACCTGTATACAGATTTCCTTCGGACTTGTCGATAGAGCATAAACGAGACACCACTGGTAGATGCCTTTACTTATCGTATATATAATAGGACATATATAAATTACCAAGATTAAATGAGATTAATTAATTCGCCTAAGAATGTAGACAGTAAATTACAGACCCATACTATATTGTGCATAATAGATGTTTATGTCACTTCACGAGCTATATGAGACTGGGATACGTTGGTCATTGATAATAAGAATGTAGTCACTTACATTTTATCATGTCTTTTCTAGCTAATGCATTTGATATTGAATTAAGACATTTGTCAATTATCATTTTGGGACTTGTTAATATACGGATAATATCACACTTAGATGAGGGGTGAGATGTTAATCGTATGTGAGTGACAATGGGGGATATTTACTTTGAATCCATTGCCAACATGTTAATTCTTAAAACGCTAGGGCGCTGACTCATATTTAAATGTTTTCTCCGCCCTGGTGCTCCTAAAAGGGATAAAGGGACTGTTGACGTATCAGCCTTGTAGTCTACTTTTCGTCCTCAAACTTTTTTTATTTTTTGATTCTAGATTAGGTGTTATTCAGCTTCTGTTTATTTATATTATTTAGGATTATTATATAGTCATAAGCTCGGGATTTATTTACTTTATGTTGAATTGAGATATTTACTTTTATTTTGGATTTATCATATGATTGATTCTTGATTGGATTCTCATTATTTTTGGACTATTGCTTTAAACTCAATTACGGTCTATTAATGTATTCTTTACATGATATTGATGCTGAGAATGGTTCTAATTGGCAATTAAGCCCCATCGTCGGAGTATCATGCCTGGACACCCTTTATGTGACAAAATAGGGGTTGCTATAGTTGGGATCAGAGCATCCAGGTTTTAGTGTCCTTAGGATCTCTGTTGTGTTCATTACATTCTGCATTGCGTCCTTTAATATGTAAAGCCTATGCTTGGGATTCATTATACTCTTGAGATTGTACTAACTCGAACCTTACTTTATTTCAGATGGAAAACAGATGTAGATGTATACCTATACGTGTAGTCCCACCCACTCTAGAGGAGGAAGCTCAGTCAAAGCCGCAACAGCAATAACAGGCCCCACCAGCCCTACAGTTGATCACTCTAGAAGAGATCACCACTATTGTGACCCTGGAAGTTTCCATTGCCATGGAGGATATGCTCTAGTGTTTCCCACCACCATAGGCTCAGAAGCAGCCACCACCATCGCCACAGCAGGTGGTCACACCAGCCCAGGCACTGGGATAGTTTGGGATAGGGCAAGGGAAGCCTTCGTGAACGGCCAACCTCCAATGTTCTCGAGCATTCTAGATATTCTAGTGGCAAGAAGGTGGAAGAAATATATACAGAGGCACTTACGAATGGTAGGGTGCATGCCAGTGAAAAAGTAGATGTTAGCTTCATTTCAGATAGTGGGGGTTGTGCTCCAGTGGTGGGAGTCGGTTACGTCAATTACAAAGAGGGATATCATGACGATTAATGAGTTATAGGAGATATTTGAGGGGAAGTATTTTCCATAGGCTATACAGTCTGAGATGAGGAGCAAATTTATGGAGCTCGGGCAGGAGGGACGTACTTTGACTGAGTATGAGGAGGAGTTTACTACCCTTTTGTACTTTATAAAGGAAGATGTGAATATTGAACAAAGGAAGATGGACAAATTCATATTGGGATCAGCTTGGCACATTAGGAAGACTCTTTTGGGGAACCCGACCTTCACCGACCTTCACCAGATATAATAAAATTATGAATGCCACACTTTTCCATTGTCAAGATCACATAATCGTCTAGAAGAACAAGGGAGAGAAGAGACATAGAGTCGAGTCATCGATCTAGCAGGTCAAGATGGTGGGGGTAGAGGGTCCGGGACCCAGCACTTCAGGGACACTTCATTCGCAAATCAGCATTAAGAGATTTTAGGGTTAAGATAATCGGAATAGTTAGGGACATCAGAGCCAGGGTCACTCGAGATAGGGCCTGTAGGTCCAGCAACACAGAGGCCATCAGAGCCAAAGTCAGCAGGGTTGAGGCTAACAGGGCTAATAGGAAGAGCGGTGCCCATTTCACGAGAATTATTTCAGTTGCGTAGGGAGGGGATATACTTCGAGGGAGTATCCTGGGGGTAATTAGGCAGGACGGGAGCAGGGAGGTTAGAGGGGACATCAGGAGCAATAAGGACAGTGCCCATCAGCCCCAGGAGTTACTTCACCAGTCACTCCAACACCTATCTCCCCACCTTAGGGACAAGCGCAAATACAGTACAGACGGGTTTATCACATTGCACCTGTAGAGGGGCAGGGCCAGCACCAGCTCAGGAAGTTAAGGGTATCACTACACCAAATCCTGTGAATGGTCATGCCCAGTTGGTCACAATCTATGTCCCTGACCAGCAGGTTAGGAATTTGGACCGTGACCATATCAATTTTTAGCGTGCCCATATTCATTACCACACTGAGTCATGGATGTTCTGGAAGTGGTCACGACCTAAATTCGTGACCCACAGTGGTCAAGCACTTGGACTATGACTAGTTCATGACAATTTTGGCTCCAAATTCTCAACAAAATTCCCTACAAGCTTGGTCTCTGATGGGTCGTGGACTTGGGCCATGACCATAGGCATGACAAATAAAAAAAAACACATACTGAGGGAAACAATTAGGGGCCGTGACTATTTATTGGTGTGGGTCATGACTATGGTACGTGACCATACGCAAATTGATGGGTTGGTATGGTTTCACTAAAGGGTTTTTCTACTAGATCACGGCTGAGAACCACGACCATGTTCAATTTGGAAAAAAAAAACGTTGCCTTCATTTCATTCATTCCCCCCCCCCCCCCCAAGAAACCCTCACAAATCACGCTACACAAAATAAACTTCTCTCTCTCTCTATTTATCTATCTCTATCTCTCTCTCAGCTCCTCCCTCCCTTCCCCTATCTCTCTCCTCCCCTCCCCTCCCCCTCCCTTGTGGAGACCCTTCTCTTCTCTCCTCCTCCACTCATAGCAAAGAAGGTTCTTACTTGATCCTCCCCCTCCGCATGAAATAGGTGCTCAGAGCACCAAGAAGCAGAATAAGGTAACTTTTTTTCAGTTTGTTTTCTTATTTAATGTTGTTGAGTAGTTGATCAAATTTTAAGTTGCTGATTTATTCAATTTGAGTTGTTGCTGAAATTTGTTGCTCAAATTGGATATGGTATCAAATTTTATTAGTTAAGTTATTAGTTAAGTTACTGATTTGTTCAGCTTGAATTGTTGCTCAAATTTTTTTCCTGATTTTTATAGGCCCCCCAATAATTGATTTTATATTGCTCAATTTGATTTGTTTTTTTTCACTTTCATGTGCCTCTATTAAGGATATGTCATTGTTTTTCTTATTTATTGATTAAGAATTTAAGGGAAGTCAAGTGGAAATAAAGTACAAAAGTTAAAAAATATAAAAATTAGATGGGATTTCACACAGTGATCTGAATATATGCTATGATTCTTAGGGATTCTTTGTTTATTGAATCTTAGTTTCATTATGTAGATATAAATTTCTTAATTTATTGACCGTTGGTATGATTCTTATGTATATCTAATTTCATATTTAGGTTTTTATTTGATAATTTTCCAGTTGCCACTTTGGGTTTAAATGGGTTTTGATATGAGAATATGACGATTATGCTAAATCGAAGAATCGTGAGAACAAATGAGAAACCCATAGTATTTTCTTAGTTCCAAGATAAATCTTTTACAATATTTTTATAATTTGACAACCATTTTGTTTAGCTATTGTTTGGATTATGCAAAATTATCCTGTTTTATAGGGAATATTTCATTGAGGAATTAACAAGAATGTTAGAGTGGATAGTTATGCTTTCTTTCACATGTATTATATTCCTATGTTCTTTCACATGTATTTGTTTATTTCATTATTCCTCTGTTGTTTTTTACTAATGTTGTATTTATTACACAGTAATTAAGATAAAAAAAAAACTAAGATCCTAGACTTTGTCCTTGAAAACGTGTGTTCTAATTCTGTTTAGTAATGTTTATGTGGACTTCATTATTCCTCTTGTGTATAACTTTTGATAGAGAACATTTATGTCTCACTTTATTCATTATCTAGGTTTTATTGTTTGTTTTATATAACACTTTACATATGTGTGTTGTGAGGATAAGCCATGACATGTGCAGGTCTCTTACATGGAATTTCATTTATCATAACATAAGTTTTATTGCATTGTCTTCATTTTGTTCCTTGAATCAATTTTTTATGTATTTTATCTTTGAATCAATTTTTTCTTTATTATCTGTTTTCTATTAGGTTGTTTGGGGGGTAAAATAGATTCATTCACAATATATTTATTAAAATTCTTTATTTTCTGATTTGTGTAGCTATTTTGTAGAAGATGTTATTGAATACTTGGTACGGGTTATAATGATTTGAAAATGAGTTTGAAATACTTAGTATGGGTTATTTTAACTATATGGTTTTCTAATTTGATTTTCTTTTGTAAGGTTTGGATATTGTATGATCTTTGTTTGTTTGTAGATATGAAGAAGTTGAACGCAATGAGAATGAAGTTCATGTATCATGATTTTTTACAGTGAGTAAAATTGCGTATTGGTGTCAATTTATGGTGTATTATGTACCCCTATATGATTGTACAATTAGTTAATTTAGTTTGAGTTGTTTGATTGTACATTTAGTTAAATGATTCCACCTACACTCGGGGTATACATTTTATTGCAATTTATTTTCTATTATAAGTAATTTTCAAATCTATTAAAATCAAATATATTTCTAAATTGTGAATCAATTTATATTTCTAAATCCTTCCACCATTGCCTCATAATTTGTCTCATTGTTTGATGCTATGAATTGTGTTCGCTCTTGGTATATTTAATGCATATATGCTCCACTACCCAGTTTGTTTAAATAATTATATACATGAAGGATCCATTATCAAAAAGTGGGATTCACATTAATGGAGTGGAAACTTGGGATCTTTAAGAATAACAATTGGAGGTGTATCAAGGCTCTTGAGTTCCTCTATACCGAATCTTTTGTTTTGTTGAAATCAGTTGTAATATTATTTACGTTAGGGGGCATTATTTATTATATGTCTCATATATGTTGTTTTTTGCATCTCTGTGTTATTTAATAAGCTCCCTTCAATTACACTGGACACAAAAAACTAACATGTCATTGAATGTTGTGGTAAAATGCAATTGGGATATGTCTAAGGACATTGGTCATGCCTTCAAATGACATGATAATTATTCTCTTAAAATGAGAAACGACTAATTTCTTGGTGTTTTCTAAGTGTAGGGGTTGTTAAAGTCAATACCAATGGCACTAATACGGGTGTCGATCCATTTGAGTCTCTCTTGAGCGATTACAGCTGCCTCTCGAAAATAGTTGTCACAACCATTCACATCATATGAAATATGTGAATTATGTTTGCCCTGAAATCTGATAAGGTAATTATTTGTGTTTTGTTTTCTAAACTCTTCTTCATTTTCATTAATTGGTAATTTCGTTAATTGTATTCCAATGGCGATATAACTTGCATTTTTTATTTATTTCCAGTTGATATTTGTTGACGAGTATCAAATGAATTACCTGTTATAGCAATTGTTTCCATACAAACTAATGTGTTATAGCAGTAGCTACTATACAAACTGCTATAACTACTATATAAAGTGATTAGTTTGAAAAGTATATGGTCTGAAATTGAATTGACCCAAATATTAGATGCTATATATATTTAAAGTTTATGGATGTGTTGTTTGCAGGGTCCACATTCTATAGAGGAATGTCTCACACTAAAAAATAAACTTCATTTTTATGTATAAATATGGGTATCTCAGATCAAGAGGTCTTATTGTTGATGTATAAGTCTGTTTTTATAAGTATGCTTATTATAAGTCTATTTGTATAAAATAAGTTATAATTGGCCTTTTAAATTTATCATGCTATTGATTCTTTTCTTGGGAAATTTCAAAACTGTTCCCTTCTTGGTAAACATCAGTACAGATTTTTTTCTTGGGAAACTCCATTACTAATAACTACCTTTTCAAGTCACAGTTGGCTCCCAATTTCAAGTAACAATTGGCTCAAAAGAGGATTAGAGGATGCACCAAACCATTATGGTATCAAACTAGGGAGAATCTGGGATGGGGTTATTCGTAGTATTGGAATTGAGAAGAAAATGTTTTAAAGAATGAATGAAAACAAACTACAGACAGGGGTCCAACGCACTCGTAGTCGTTTGGGATTCGCATCTCATTGGCATGTATATTTATTTTTTATTGAAATTATTATGTTTTGGGAGTGTAGTGTTCATCTATAGTTGCAATGGTATCCCAATGTTGAAAAACAAAGAAGGAAAAATTAAGATTGTACCTAATTTATTAAGTTAAAAAATATTTACATTCATAGAGTGAATAGGGAGTGTTGGTGAAGTTTTTAGTCTATTTTGTAGGAAATTATATTATTACAATGTTAAAATTATTCAAATGAACATGTGAGAGTTAAGTGTTTCTTGCAGATTATATTTGAAAATTTGGATTTATTGAATCGGGAACTGTTCTTTATTTTTTTTTAAATGCAGTCGTGCCTTATGTTATGTTATGTTTTGTGATAGACACTGTGACCTATGTTGAGGTGGTTTTATGTTAATTGTAAGTGGATCGTTATAATATTAAGTATTCATTTATATTATCTTATGTAATGTCAATGGTGACAATTTAACAGTATTGGAGGTTCTATAAAGGTATTGGGTGATGATTTAATGGTACTATGTGAAGGTTTTCTACATGTGTTATGGTTAAAAGGTCTAAGACAATTTAGAAATGGATGAGTTAGAGAGGAAAACGTAGATGTAGGATTTTCACCAGCCGTTTCTTAAATGTTGTGTTGTGTATTTAACAGTAAAATATGTCTTTTACCTAAAGGGTTAGGGTAGGTGATTTTTAAAGTATAACATGAAATTTTGATAAACATGTTACTATTCTTTCTAAATGTGTGCATTTTTTTTGTCTGAACCATTTTCTAAATAGTACTTGTAAATTTTTTTAGATCCATCGTGTTAAGGATGTGGAGTGATCAGCGACAAGAATAGTGTTCATGGCAGCATGTGCCCTTGCTTGCAAGGTATTAAACCTCACTTCGTCAATCTTTTATGCATATATTAAATTGTTATGATTATACCAATGTTAATTGATGAGTTATGTTTGACACTTTTTTCAGTTAAGATATAAACAAAATTGAGGGGTACTTACTTGCACTACCTCTAACTTTTAGTATTGTTTCTTTCATGGCGTTAGAGTGGGAAATCTATAAATAGCCCCCAAACGGCCCTGTGAGAGGCATCGACACCTCATATAGGACCAATGTAACTCATATGAACAGATCAGGTGGTCACGGGACTCTCGATTTCAGAATACGATGATAATTTGAAAAAAATTAGACTTGAGCGTAAAAACATGGCGTTAGAAAGTGAAACCCCAAAACAGCCCTCGAATCGCCCTGTAAGAGGCACTAATACTTCACACTGGACCAATGTAACTCGTAGGAACTGACCTCAGGGTCACGGGACTCCCAGTTTTAGAATAAAATGATAACTTGAAAATATCTAAACTTAGGCTTAAAAATATAGTGTTAGAGGGAGAAAATCCGAAAAGCCCTCGACGGCCTCGTGAGAGGCACCCACACCTCGCACAGGACCAATGTAACTCGTAGGAGCTGCTCGCATAGTCACGGGACTTTCGGTTTGAGAATACATTGATAATTTAAAAATATCTAGACTTGGTCTTAAAAACATGGCATTAAATAGTGAAAACCTGAAATAACCCCCGAACGGCCTCGTGAGAGCACTGACACCTCACACGGGACCAATGTAACTCGTAGAAATTGAACCCACGGTCATGGGACTCCCGATTTCATAATTAAAATGATAATTTAAAAACATCTAGACTTAGGCTTAAAACATGGCGTTAAAGGGCGAAATCCCGAAATAGCCCCCAAAAGGCCCCGTGAGAGGCACTGACACCTCGCACTAGACCAAAGTAACTCATAGGAACTGACTGCATCGTCACGGGACTCCCATCTTGAGAATACGAATATAATTTGAAAATATCTAGACTTTTGCTTAAAAACATGGCGTTAGAGGATGAAATCCCAAAACAGCCCTCAAATAGCCCTGTGACAGGCACTGACACCTCGCACGGGACCAATGTAACTGGAAGGAACTGATTGCACTGTCACGGGACTCCCGGTTGGAGAATACGATGATAATTTTAAAATATCTAGACTAGGCATTAAACATAGCATTAGAGTGGGAAATCCTGACACAGACCCTGAATTCCCCCGTGAGAGGCAAAAACACCTCGCACATGACCAATGTAACTCGTAGAAACTGATCGGGTGCTCACGGGACTCTTAATTTGAGAATACAAGGATAATTTAAAAATATCTAGACCTAGGCTTAAAAACATGGCGTTAGTGGGAGAAATCCCTAAACGGCCCCATGAGAGGCACTAACACCTCGTACGGGACCAATGTAACTCGTAAGAACTGACTACATAATCAGGGACTCCCGATTTAAGAATATGTCGATAATGTGAAAATATCTAGAGTTATGCTTAAAAACATGATATTAGAGGATGAAATCTTGAAATATCCCCTGAACCGCCCAGTGAGAGGCACCAACACATCGCATGGGACTAATGTAACTCGTAAGAACTAACCGCACACTCACGGGACTTCCGGTTTGAGAATATGATGATAATTTGAAAATATCTAGACTTAGGCTTAAAAATATAGCATTAGAAAATTAAATAAAAAAAAACTGAACCGCCCCATGAGAGGCACCAACACCTCGCACGGGACCATTGTAACTCGTAGGAACTGACCGCGTGGTCACAAGACTCCTGGTTTGAGTATTCAATGATAATTTGAAAATATATGAACTTAGGCTTTCAAACATGGTGTTATAAGGCGAAACCCCAAAATAACCTTTGAACCTCCCCTGAGAGGCACCGACACCTCGCATGGGACCAATATAACTCGTTGGAATCGATCGCATGGTTACAGAACTTTCGGTTTGAGAATATGATGATAATTTGAAAATATCTAGACGTAGGATTAAAAACATAGTGTTAGAAGGTGAAACCCTTAAACAACCCCCAAATCACCCCGTGTGAGGCACCAACATCTCGTATGGGACCAATGTCACTCATTGGAAGTGATATGATGATAATTATAACTCAAATATGCAATTTTTCAGCTTGAATATATTTTTTTAAAACTAGTTAGTTACTGATATCAATTTTTTTTGTACCCTATTTTTTGTAGGATAACACTCTATCGTTTTCTTTTATCTATGCGGAACACATGAGGAAGGCAATGGTTTACAACAAGTAGATTGTTTATATATTGTTGTTGACATTCAGGATAACTTTAATGGTTTACAACTTTAATAGTTTTATTGTTTAGTTTTATGGTCGTGCAGGATTTTTAATTAGATTGTTATATTTTTTGGTCGTGCTAGCTTATTAAGCAGGTTTTATATAAACAGGGTTTAGAATGTCCAGAAAACAGAGAAAACTATTCCCAATTTGTTTTGGTTTGTGAACTATTTAAACTTATAATATTTTGCAGTCTATATGTACATTAGTTTACCAACAACGTTCCCGATTCACAATTTGTGAATTTTTTTATTGTTTTCAATTAATAAATATTTTTAACACCTCATGCGCGTCCAACATAACATGTAGTAACCGTCCGCGTAGTCGCGGGACCTGCATTTTAGGATATGACCCTCAAAAACCCCATTTTTTATTATTATAGTGAAATATGGTCATGGGCAAAGTTCATGACCATTTTTATTTTTTCTGTTGCACATATAAATGGTCACGGCCAAAGTCTGTGATCTACATCGTGATGAAAAAAATGGAAAAATGGTCGCGGTATGGGTCACAGAGTTTGGCTGCAACCATTTTTCATCACGGTTGGGGGTCATAGACTTTGTCCAAGACCATTTTTTCCCATCACGGTGTGGGTTGTGGCCCAAGTCTGTGACCATCTGACGGGACTCCTCAGGGCCATGACCCCCTATTGGTCACGGACTTGGGCCGTGACCTTCGAAATTTGTCACACCCAAAATGGTCACGGGCCAAGTCCGCGACCCACAGTCTTGGTTAGGGATTTTGGTCGTGACCTTTCTCCTATTTTGGTGTAGTGTATGTTCCCTATCTTTGGAAACATAGGTCCTATTTTATTTGACATGGGGGCATCTCACTCTTTTGTTATCACGGGTTTGAATGGGAGACTGGGATGATAAACTTTTCTTTGGATATCGTATTACACATAGATTCACCGGTGGGTAGAGGGAGATCCATACTTCGATATGTCGGGGTATAAGGATTGAGATATGGCGACTCACTTTTGTAGCCGACTTCCTGGTACATGGTATGCATGAGTACGATGTTATCTTAGGGATGGACTGGCTAGCTTAGCTACATATAGAGCCTGTGTTGACTGTTATGGGAGGTCCATCGTCTTTGCCATTTTAAGGTAAGGGATGTACCTAGTAGCGATGCTGCACCATGGGGTGGGTCGAGCACGTACTTATACTATATCGAGGAGGATACTTCTTCATAGATTATGGTGTCGCTAGATTCCATCTCAATAGTTAGCGAGTTTTCGAATGTGTTTGGGGAGATCCTAGGGTTTCCACCTTGGGATATAGCCTTCGTGATTAATTTGATTCCAGGCATGATACCCATTGCATGTACACTGTATTGAATAATCCTCTGGAGATAACAGAGCTTCGGTACCAGATTGAGTATTTATTGGGACAAGGATTCATTAGGGTGAGTACTTCTCCATGAGGTGATCTAATTTTGTTCATCAAAAAGACGGACGGATCATTGCGACTTTGTATCGACTACAGGGAGTTGAACTAGGTCGCTATACAGAATAAATATTCATTGTCCCACATTGATGATTTATTTGTCTAGTTGAGGGGTGTTTCTTATTTCTATAAGATTGACTTGAGACTGGGATATGATCATTTGAGAGTCCGAGAGCAAGACATCTCGAAGATGACATTTCTTAAGAATAATGGGCCGTATGAGTTTTTTATTATTCCTTTTAGGCTAACCAACACACCAACTGTGTTTATGGATTTGATAAATCAGGTATTCAGAGATTATTTGGATCAGTTCATCATAGTGCTTATTGATGACATCCTAATTTATTCTCAAACTATGGAGGAGAACACACAACATTTTCGGGTAGTCTTACAGACACTACGGGACCACCAGTTGTATGCTAAGTTTGAGAAATGCAATTTTTTGTTGAGATATGTGCAGCTCTTGGGCCACATTATTTTTAAGAGGGGGATATGAGTGGTCCCCGAGAAATTTTATACAGTGATGGAGTGGGGAGCTCCCACTACACCCACAGAGGTACACATCTTTCTGGGACTGGTCGGGTACTATCGTCGATTTATGAAAGAGTTGGCGCTTGCGTTCAATTAAGAAATAATATAATAAATACCATTTTTAACCCAAATTAACCCTAAGCATGCAACTAGGTGTGATTGAAACAATATGAAATCATGCAAGAATTATTCAACACACAAAGTTAAGGAAAAATCCCCCAAAGGGGAAAAACCATTTGTATATTCACTATAATTTGTAAGAGAAGCGGCTTACAATCGGATTACACTGAAATACAAGTTTTTGACTAAGAATTACCCGCAGGCATCGGATTCTGTAGTCGCGGCTGGAATTATCCCTTTCCAGTAGGGCTGCAATGAAGAGGAAGGAGCGGTCCACTTCACAAGGGTTGAACAACAGCAATGGTGTTCTTGGGTTACCAAACTTGATTCACATAGATATGAAAGATGTGTGAATCTAAAAACCTAGAATCATAGGACTCAATAGGTGAAGACTTTAGGGTTGATATGCTTTGAAAATCGTTGAAAAGTCTTGAGAAAACCAACCTCCTAACGTGGTTTAAATAGGAAGCCAAAACCTTAAAAAATCTGCAACACGATCTGGCAGAGTTTATCCAGGGCGGACCGGTCCGGGCCTTAGGCGGATCGGTCCGATAGCGGACCGGTTCTTTTAATTTGAAGCTGATTCGGTTCGCATTCGGTTCGGGGCTCACTGGCTTCAAAGTGCAAGGCGGATCGGTCCGGGGCGGTCCGGTCCGGGTCTCAGCGGATCCGTTCTTTTTATATAAAGGCGGACCGGTCCGGCTGAATGGATTTCTGAATTCTTCCTTTCTTTTGATCTTCGGATTCCGTTGATGATGAATGGACTTTGAATCTTTGCAACGGTGTTACGGCTAATGACATATACAAGTATGTTGGACAAAAATGTCCTTACAACTCTCCCCCTATGTCTATGCCGGAACAAACATAAAAAATCCGAATTATCTATAATCACAATGCCTATACAAATCTACCCTTCCATGAACCCAAAAACTGAAAGTGGTACAAATGACTAAGGCTGCATCGTTTGTTCTTCGAATCTTCAGAAATCTCACCGCTTTTCTCATCAGGGTGTGCAATATGGGATTATCAAAAGATGTACCTACACACATGAGACAAAGCAAATACCAAGTGACGTATCGAGTTTGAAATGAGATAAACATAAGCATATATATCAATTTAAGATGATATTCTTAGAATTTCAAAACTCCCCCATAATCAGATAATTCATTCTCCCCCTTTTTATGATGTCTCCAAATAGACAAATGAGAGAAATAAATGAAGCAATCAAGTACCGGGGTGACACAAGGCAAAAAATCACACCATGAATGAACATAAAACAACCAAGTCGGTGATAGCGTAAAAGAATGGGTGTGATCAAAATTTGATAGGAAAATCAAAGCATACAAACATGACATATGTGCACGATGAATATTGGATATTCCTAACGAATGAACTCAAATGCTTCCTTTGGTGTAAAAGATTGGAAATATAAGACATTGACTATATCAAATCTACAAATCAAAGCTCAAAGTGATTTCTACACCAATAACGTCCAAAATGATTTTCATGCTTTTTCAGGACTTTCAAGGAAGTGCAAATCCGTTTTTCAATCTCCAACCAAACTCCCTCAGATTTATATTTTGAATAGAGGAATACTAAATTCTCAAACTTTGGAGAATTGGGTGAAACCTAAATGGCCCATATTTGGCACGAATTGCTTTTTATTGCCTTATCAATTTTTTCGGGCTCTTTTAACCTCTTAGGACCTCGGATATTAAAATTCCTCCATTTTTTAGGTCCTTTTTAACGGTGGCTTTTGCGCAAAGGATAAGAATCAACTTTCGCAGCCCCTCCCCGTTATGAAAATATACACACAGTCTCACCAAAACGGTTTTTACATGCAATCCAATCTTGTCAAAGTTTTATCGCATATTGTACATTATATAGACAGAATTGAGATAGAAACACTCAAGCCAATATGTGATAGACAAGTGCAATAGACAAATACAGCCGTGCATGTGTGCAATAAAGGATATAGGAGTCAAGCATGTAGGAAATATCACTAATTACATCTCAAGGACTCCAATCAATGTTAAGCACATGGATGAAATGATGTAGCCTCTCAAATCTCTATAAAACAGTCACATGGATAAATGGAATGAAGTTGTGACTTGGCTATCTTAAATGCTCATCCATAAAAGGCAAATCTCTTTTTGAATTTTTCAAAAATTTTATCAAAATAAAATCTTTTTGTGTTTTTCTAAAAATTTTTCTAAAAAGAAAATCTTTTTGTATTTTTCAAAGAATAATGAAAAGCAAAAATAAGTAAAACACACTAATAGTACAATCTAGCAATAGGCATCAGAGGATATGAAAATGACAATGCAATCTACGCTAGACATGGACCAACCCCTCAGTCAACTGTGCAAATCCCCAAAGACTTCCTAAGATTCTCAAATCTAAGGGCATCTAAAGGATTCGTGAAAATATCGGCTAACTGACGGTCGGTGGGAACGAAACTCAGGGATACGACCTTCTCCTCAACTAACTCACGTATGAAGTGCTCGCGTAACCTGATGTGCTTTGTGCGCGAATGTTGGACAGGATTGCGGGATATGTGTATCGTGCTCGTGTTATCACAGGAAATGAACATGGTGTCCTGTGAAATCCCATAATCCTCCAACATTTGCTTCATCCACATGAGTTGCGTGCAACAACTCTCGGCGGCAATGTACTCAGCCTCCGCAGTGGACAAAGAGATGGAGTTGTGCTTCTTGCTCAACCAAGAGATAAGAGCAGAACCAAAGTAGAAACACCCACCCGAAGTTCTCTTACATCCATCTACGTCCCCGGCCCAATCGGCATCTGAATAGGCGAACAAACGGTCATCGGTATCAAAGGAATACCAAATACCGTATGAGAGAGTCCCACTCACGTATTTGATAATACATTTTAGAGCGAGTAAGTGTGACTCTTTAGGAGACGCCTGATAACGCGCACAGACTCCAACACTAAAGGCAATGTCGGGATGACTAGCAGTCAAGTGGAGAAGACTGCCTATCATACTCCGATACAAGGTTTGCTCTACGTCCTTGCCTGAAGTGTCCTTACTAAGCTTGGTAGTGGTACTCATAGGTGTACGAGCATTCTTAGCGGAGTCTAAACCAAATTTCTTCACTAGGTCTCTAGCATACTTGGATTGGGGGATGAACATCCCATCCTCTAGCTGACGAACCTGGAGACCAAGGAAGAAAGTAAGCTCACCTACCATGCTCATCTCAAACTCACTTTTCATCTCCTCCTCAAAGTGGTGAGCATGCTGGGAGCATGTGGATCCAAAGACTATGTCGTCCACATAGACTTGGGCAACCAAGATAGCACCGTCATCTCTCCTGACGAACAACGTCATATCAACTCCCCCTCTTGAAGCCACGGGCTAAGAGATAGGAAGTAAGCCTCTCGTACCAAGCACGGGGTGCTTGCTTCAAACCATACAAGGCTTTCCTCAGATAGTAGACGTGATCAGGGTGCTTAGGGTCTTCAAACCCTTTTGGTTGTTCCACATAAACCTCCTCCTGTAGAATGCCATTCAGAAAGGCACTCTTGACATCCATCTGATATAACTTGAAGTGCAGATGACATGCGATGGCGAGAAGTAAGCGGACGGACTCAAGCCTCGCAACAGGAGCAAATGTCTCCCCAAATTCTACACCCTCTATCTGTGTGTAGCCTTGAGCGACCAACCTAGCCTTATTTCTTGTTATGGTACCATTTTCATCCATTTTATTCTTGAAAATCCACCGGGTACCAATAACATTAGTATCACTAGATCGGGGGACAAGTTCCCAGACATTGTTCTTCTTAAACTGAAGCAACTCATCCTGCATAGAAGATACCCAGTGTTCATCTTTGAGTGCTTCTTTGTGGTTCTTGGGCTCGACTTTGGACATGTAGCAATGATGACTAACAACGTTCTCTAGTTGAGCATGAGTCTTGACCCCTAGAGTGGGATCGCCAACAATGGCTGAAGGATCATGACTCTTGCGAACCCAAGCAGGTGTGTCCCCTAACACAGGAATAGGGTCCACAGAGTGTGGGAGAGGAACAGGAAAATCACTGTCAGAACAGTCCTCATCCTCACACTGAAGGTTGGGATCAATAACCGTCGGGGGTTCATCATCTTGCGCGTTGACGTTTATTGATTCCATAACCTTAGAGTTCTTCAGGTTAAAAACTCGGTACGCTCTACTGTTCGATGAATAGCCTAGTAATATTCCCTCGTCGCTCCGGGAGTCAAACTTTCCTAATTGCTCTCTATCCCGTAGGATGTAGCATTTACTCCCAAAGACATGGAAATATGCCAGGTTGGGTTTCTTGCCTGTCCACAATTCATAAGGTGTCTTAAGTGTGTGTGGACGCAGATAAACCCTATTCACCGTGTGGCATGCAGTAGACACTGCCTCTGCCCAAAATCTCCTAGAGACCTTACGACCTTGAAGCATTGATCTAGCCATTTCTTGGATCGTTCTATTCTTTCTCTCAACAATCCCATTTTGCTGAGGAGTTCTCACAGTAGAAAACTCATGTTTGATCCCAATGCTATCACAGTAAAGATCTACTTTTGCTTCAGTAAATTCAGTGCCATTATCACTACGCATCCTGTTAATAGTGACTCCGTGTTGATTTTGTAGGACACGGCACTTGGTCGTTAAGAACTCTACAGCGTCAGATTTCTCTCTTAGAAAACCTATAATAGAGTATCTAGAGAAATCGTCTACCATCACGAGAATGTATCTCTTACCACCTAGACTCTCCGTGCAAGTAGGACCCATAAGATCCATGTGAATCAACTCAAGAACACGGGAGGTGGTAATGGAATTCAACTTCCTATGAGGGCTACGGATTTGTTTTCCCAACTGACAGGGTCCACAAATCATGGAAGTTGGCTTTCCAAGTGATGGTAAGCCATGTACTAGGTCCTTTTTGACTAAACGAGATAAGTCTCTAACGTTCACATGACCTAGACGTTGGTGCCACAGATCCATAGGAGTGATCGTGGCGCTGTTGCAAACAAGTGAGGATGTGGGCTCAGTCCCATAGCAGTTATCCTCTGTCCTCACCCCTTGCACTAAAAGTTTACCGGCTTGATTATAGACCTTACAAGCTTTCCGGTCAAACTTCACTGCAAAGTCATCGTCGCACAGCTGGCTGATGCTAAGAAGGTTTGCTTTCAAACCTTTGACGTACATCACGTTCTCTAGCTTTGGAAATCCTGGTAACTCTACTGTACCTCATCCTACTATGCTATATTTGCTACCATCTCCAAAGGTGACTCTCCCATCATTATAATCCTCAAGATGGGTAAAATATGAGACATCACCTATCATGTGTCTGGAGCATCCACTGTCAAAATACCACTGTGAGGTATTATGGGCTTTGAGAGCGACATGGACAACAAGGGCCTTTTTTTCTTTCTTAGGAACCCAAGAATAGGTACCTTTTTGTATTCCCTTGTTGTTGTAGGTTTTAGCCGGAATGCGGTGCGCATTCATTGATGGTAAGGTCATTCGTCGGAATTCCTCCATCAAACTCTGTGATGTGGCGGATAGAAACTCAACACGCTCTCTCAGACTGGCAAACGCATCAGTCTAATGTGGTGGAGCAAACGTACGTCGTGTTCGACCCAACTTATAGCAATCATCCCTAAGGTGTCCGTTTCTTTTGCAATGGGATCAAAAGGGCACAGTATTAGGAGGACCTTGGATTGCTTTTCTTGGTCGAACTCTCCTTCTTGGTTTTTTATGACGGCCATAAGGAGTCATAGTAAACTCAAGAATTGGTCCGGGTGCAATTTAGGATGTGGAGGCACCATCAAAACCTATTCCTTGCCTGTCACCAAAACCTAAAGCGGGACCGAGGAGCATCTTTCCCATCTTCCCAGATCTGTCCTCGATTTTTACCTTGACTTTCCTAGCTCTCTCAAGGTTATGAGTAAGCTGGGCAATAAGGGCTTCAAGTTTCTTCCGAGTCTCCAGGGAGGAATGGAGCTCACTCGTAAGACTAGCCACTTGTTTAGTCAAGTCCGCTTTCTCTTTCTCAAAACTGCTCTCTCTCTCTCTAAGCAAATTCTCTTTACTAACCCAGGCAGACTCTCTCTCTCTCATGGCGGTGCAGGTGGAGGACTCTCTCTCTCTCGTCTCTTCTAACTCTTCTTCTAACGCGGTGATCCTAAGAACTAACGCCTTGTTACGTTTTTTAGTTTTGAAAGACTCATTATATAACTCGGCGTAGGCGCGTTGAAGGTTACTCTCGTCCTCACTACCTTCCTCCTCCCCCTCACTTTCTTCGCTCTTATTGTCGAGGTGTCCCTGTGAAGCATTATCCTCATCGTCGTGAGGAGAACTAGGAGTATTCACATGACTAGCCATGAACGCGGTGAAGTTACGCTCATGCGGTGACTCATCTCCCGAGTCCACCGACTCGACCTCACTGTCGTTACTAAGGGTAGCATTTAGGACAGCTTTACCCTTTTCCCTATTCAGACGAGTGGCACACTCAAACGCTCTGTGTCCCTTACCGTCGCACTCAAAACACCTCTCACTGTCTTTAGGGGGTTCTTTGAAATCTTTCTTTTCAAACTTATTTTTCTGAAAATTCTTTTTATCTTTGAAGTTTCCACTTTTTTTAAATTTCAGAATTTTCTTGAAGTTTTTAGCAAATAATGCCAAATCATCTAAGTCAAACTCACATTCAGAATCAGAATTTTCTATCTTTCTAGATGACTCGACTTTCTTTCTTGCCGACCCCTCACTTTTTCTCTCTTGGGCTTTAAGGGCAATTCCCTTATCTTTTGGCTTGGCAGATTTAGGAAACATGTCTATTTCATAAGTTTGTAAATCTCCTACCAGTTCTTCCAATTTTAGTATCTTTAAATTACCCAAGGAATTTAGCACAGTGACTTTAGGTATAAAACGCTTAGGAAGGGAACGAAGAATCTTTTTAACAACTCTAGCATTTGGAATATGTTCACCAAGATTATAGCTAGTATTAACAATGTCAGAAAGCCTAGCATAAAATTCATCAAAACATTCATTTTCATGCATGGTGATGGTTTCAAATTGAGTTGTTAAATTTTGCAATTTTGACTCTTTAACAGCATTTGTTCCTTCATGGGTAAGTTGAAATACATCCCATGCCTCTTTTGACGTGGTACACGTCATTATGCGTTTAAACTCATCAGGTGTGATAGACCCAGAAATAGCACTTAGACCCTTAGAATTAAAAGATGACCATTTAAATTCTTCATCAGTCCAAGAAATGTCAGGTTTCAAGTTAGTCACATTATCAACAGTTACGGTGGGAGGAGTCCACCCTCGTTCAACCAAAATTCAGACACGTTCATCAATGGATTTTAAAGCCGACCTCATACGGGCTTTCCAATAAGCATAATTTGTCCCGTCAAAAATAGGCATTTTATAATATGACTTCTCCATTTGAACACGCACTTTTACAAAAATCAATTTTTTCAGAAAATTGATATCTTAGAAAAATTTTGCAGAAAAAGGAATACGCGATAGATTAGCGTAACCTGCTTTGATACCAATTTGAAAGAGCTGGCGCTTGCGTTCAATTAAGAAATAATATAATAAATACCATTTTTAACCCAAATTAACCCTAAGCATGCAACTAGGTGTGATTGAAACAATATGAAATCATGCAAGAATTATTCAACACACAAAGTTAAGGAAAAATCCCCCAAAGGGGCAAAACCATTTGTATATTCACTATAATTTGTAAGAGAAGCGTCTTACAATCGGATTACACTGAAATACAAGTTTTTGACTAAGAATTACCCGCAGGCATCGGATTCTGTAGTCGCGGCTGGAATTATCCCTTTCCAGTAGGGCTGCAATGAAGAGGAAGGAGCGGTCCACTTCACAAGGGTTGAACAACAGCAATGGTGTTCTTGGGTTACCAAACTTGATTCACATAGATATGAAAGATGTGTGAATCTAAAAACCTAGAATCATAGGACTCAATAGGTGAAGACTTTAGGGTTGATATGCTCTGAAAATCGTTGAAAAGTCTTGAGAAAACCAACCTCCAAACGTGGTTTAAATAGGAAGCCAAAACCCTAAAAAATCTGCAACACGATCTGGCAGAGTTTATCCAGGGCGGACCAGTCCGGGCCTTAGGCGGATCGGTCCGATAGCGGACCGGTTCTTTTAATTTGAAGCTGATTCGGTTCGCATTCGGTTCGGGGCTCACTGGCTTTAAAGTGCAAGGTGGATCGGTCCGGGGCGGTCCGGTCCGGGTCTCAGCAGATCGGTTCTTTTTATATAAAGGCGGACCGGTCCGGCTGACTGGATTTCTGAATTCTTCCTTTCTTTTGATCTTCGGATTCCATTGATGATGAATGGACTTTGAATCTTTGCAACGGTGTTACGGCTAATGACATATACAAGTATGTTGGACAAAAATGTCCTTACAATTTATTTAGGGCTTATCCAAGATAGCCGAGCCCCAAACTAATTTGATAAGGAAAGGAGTGTCGTTTGTATTGGATGACGTGTTCCAGCAGGAGTTTGATGAGCTGAAGTCTATATTGACTACAACACCGATTCTGACAATACCTCGAGTAGGGATAGACTATAAAGTCTTCACAAATGTGTCCTTGAGGGGACTTGGAGGGGTTTTGATGCAGGAGGAAAGGCTAATATCTTATGCTTCACGATATATTAAGCCTTATGAGGGACATTACTGCACCCACGATTGGGATTTAGCAGCCATAGTATTTGCACTGCAATTATGGAGGCATTATCTCTCGGTGAGAAGTTCCATCTATTCACACACCATAAGAGACTACAATATTTGTTCACGTAGTGAGAGTCAAAAACGAGTTAAAGGAGATGGCTAAAGTTTTTAAAAGACTACCTGTTTGACATTAATTACCACTTTGGGAAGGTAAATGTCATAGTGAATGCTTTGAGCCGTAAGCCGATATTGGAGTTAACAGAAGTGTGGAAGGAAAAGTAGAAATCACTTCGTGGGGATGACGACTTGAATCGTGCATTTATGGTCGCTCTCACCATCACACTCGAGATCATTATTGGGTAGTGAAGGCATAAGCAGGAGATCAGCTTTGTAAGGAGAGAGTTAGACAGTTGTTAACTGATGGGGAGGAGCATTATTCTATTGGGCCGGATGGTGGATTGAGATTCCAGGGGAGATTAGTTATCCCAAATGACGAGGAGTTGAGGTGAGCTGTTATATCTGAGGCTCACAGTTCACGCTTAAAAGTGCATCCTAGAGGGGATAAGATGTACTATGACATGCGACGTCAGTATTAATGGGTCGGGATGAAGAGGGGCATAGAAGATTTTATCTTCAAGTGTGATACGTGTCATCTGGTGAAGGTGGACCATCAGCATCCAGCAAGAGTTTTATAGCCCTTGGATATCCCAATGTGGAAATGGGAGAGCATCTCCACGGTATTCATTACTAGGCTACCTACGTCACAAAGGGGCAGGGTTCCATTTGGGTTATCATCGACAGATTGACTAAGGTGGCTCATTTTTTACCGGTCCGGACAGATTATGGCTCTGAGCAGCATGTTATACTTTTTCTCGTTAAGATTATAAAGTTGCATGGGGTACCACTCAACATTGAGTTTGACAGGTACATTACATTTGTGTCCTACTTTTGGAGGATCTTCCAGCAAGCTTTCGAGGAAGAGTTGAGATGGAGCACCTCATATCATCCTCAAACTGATAGGAAGATGGAGAGGGTGAACTTAATGTTGGAGGACATGTTATGGATCTGCATTTTAAATTTTAAGGGGGTATGAGAGTAGTATTTCCTTTGGTGGAGTTTGCATTCAACAACAACTACCAGTTCATAATTAGGATGGCACCATTTGAGGCGATTTATGTGAGACCTTGCCATTCACCCTCATGTTGGCTGGAGGTGGGGAGAATAAGTTACTTGGGCTAGATTTCATTCAGGACACCACAGAGGAAGGAGAGACGATTCAAGCCAGATAGGGATTGCCCATGATTAGACACTTAGACTTTGATATTGGGGATCAGGTGTTGATGAAGGTGTCTCCCACGAAGGGAGTGATGAAATTTGGTAAGAAAGGGAAGATGGATCCCTGATATGTTGGACCATTCCCTAATTTTAAGAGGATTTGGCTTGTGGCATTTTGGTTGGGATTACTGGACCACTTGCAGCAGAAGCATATTGTTTTCCATATATATACATTGCGAAGGTTGCTTCGGGATGAGATAACTCACTAGCACATCGATAGTGTCGAGACAAATCTCCATTTAGATTCTACTTATGAGGAGAGACCTGCAGCCATTCTGAACCGTTAAGAGCGCCGACTTCGATCCAAGGTTATTTATTTAGTTCGGGTGCAGTGGTGACACCATCGAGAGGACGAGTTGACTTGGGAGAGGGATAATAACATGCACACGAAATATCCCAAATTCTTCTAGCTAGGTACATACTCTTCTAGATTCTAAGGACGAAATCTCGTCATTAGTCGGGTAGAATGTAATACCCCGTATTTTTTAGAATAAATAAAACTATATTTTTCGAATAAAATCAAATTCATGGAAAGAATTTAATTTATTCATTGCGAAAAAGTAAATTTTTACTATCTCATAATCACGTGGGGTTGATTTTTATGTTATGTTAATAAATATAATGGAAAATAATTGTATGTGTAGTAGAAAATTTATAAATGATGTGTGATATGGTTATTAAAATATATGTGGATAAAAATAATTGGGACAGACTCTGGAAAGTCATATGGGCTCGTTTAGGTGTTTTAAACCTTTAGAAAGGGTCTATGGGTATAGGTATACAAGTTGAGAGACTTTTGGGCGAGTCTAATTATGGGTTCGGGCCCATTTCGGGGTCCAAAACATGAGAAATACACCCAACTCGGGATTAATAAGATAACTACCTATATTAAGAGACTGAATAACTCCCTAGAGGTTACATTTAAGAACCTTACCCTACACCACTGAGAGAGAGAGGGGAGAACATAGGCCAAAAAGCAAAAGAAATAAGGAATCCACATGGAAATTCATTAACTGTGTATCCATGCAAGAATTTTCTTGCTTAATTTAATGTTTAATGTGCTTCTTGATTCATCGTAGTAAACCTCATATGATTTATGGGTTTTAGTTTATGATTTGATGATTTAATGTTAGTGATCTGACGCGACTAAGAATGTGTCTCAGAAGTGCGTACTCTCTAGGCTCAAGTGTAAGCTTGTCGCGTTAGTAATAAACCCGGTAAGTCGGGATCGTATCCATAGGAAAATAGGACAATGGAATTGTAACGACTTTAGATTGACAAAGGAAACCTAACTTTGACTCTAAAGAAAAAGGAAAATATGATTTGTTTTGGGAATTGGCTATGACTAAATGCGAATTTGAAAATGCTTTACTGATGAAATAAAATATGAATGGAATGCAACTATTATAAATTACTGATGATGATTAGTTTGAACTTTAAACTATATGATGAAGAAAATAGGATGGAAATACAATCCCTCAACCCTAGTGTAATGCTGGTATAAAACTAATCGTAAATTTATACGATTAATTTGACCCAGAATTTAGTACTCCCAAGCATTACGTATACGAGGTTCAAACCCGCACCATACTTAATCAGAGGATGAGTAAATCGGTATTGAGATAGTTACACTCGAATTGCATTATGAAGCATCCCAATTACCCTGAAGCAAATGAGATCCAAAGATCTACAATTATCGCATTCTATGCGATACGGTCATAATCAAATCATTAAATTCAGAGGATTAATTTTATACACATGCAACTAACACATCAGGTTGAGTTCATGTACCCTGACCTTAAAAATCTAGCCGGGCATATGAAAACTAGAAAACAACACATTAGGAATGAAAGAAAACATTTTTTTTATGCAAGAATAAGATGAAGAAAGACAAAATTATAAGTGAACAAATAACTAGAACAAAATTGAAACAGAAATTAGAATGCGTGTACTTGAATTGCAACTTGAAAATAACTAGGGTTTGTTGTTCTTCTTCCTTCTAAATGAAATACAAAGCTTCCCTAATGAATTTGAAGCCCCCCCTTCCATTTTGGAGGAGTTTATAATTTATTAACTACGAAATACAAGAGTTTGAGCCCAATAAGACTCTAATTTTACAAGTGGATAAATCTGAAAATTCAAGAACAGAACCGATTTGGGTAATTGGTTCGGTTCAGTTCCATCTTTTGTAGCCTTTACAGAAAGTTCTTCGAACATGGGATCGGTTCATTTTTTGCCAGCATCGGTTCAGTTCTATCTTTTCATCTCTTCACAGGAAGTTTATCCAAGGTCGATTCGGTTCGTTTTTCCATTGATTCGGTTTGGTTCCCTTTTTCCATCCTTTACAGAAGCTTTGCCCATGAGGGATTCGGTTATTTTTAGCTCCCTTGGGTTCGGTTCCCTTTTATCAGTCTTTACAGAAATCTTGCTTTCTTGTGTTTCTTTGAATCTTTTAGTACGGAACTTTGATTAGAACACCTAACACCTGCAAAATAGATGATGAACACACAAAACTCGGCATACTCTTTAGAAACATGCCATTATCGAAGATATGATATAAATCCACTTGAATTACAATGCGCGTAGCGATAAAACCGTCTAAATTATGGGGATAAATGGGAAGAATTTATGCCTAATCAAACCCCCCTAACTTAGAATGTTGATTGTCTCGAGCAATGTAAAAGAATCAAAACATGGTCTAGCTCGTAAATGGGATATGATACCTCTTTCGCAGGTACGCGATTGCATTTAGCGTATGCAACAAGCCTTTAAACCCATAGGTTACCCTAGTAGGACGAGTGGTGTCTCGTGAGGGTTTGCAGTGAATATACCCACAAAATTCGACTCAAAGAAACTCAAAATATGCAAAAATTGTATAATTCCACTTTCCCAGAAAATAGTCATTATCAAGTCATGTTCAAGGGTCTCAAATCATAGTGCGTGTGTGTGAAGCCAAAGATTTAATCGCAGATTTCCACCGATTGACCATTACGTTACTCATTCGAAAATTCATTTTGATTTCAAAATCTCATGGGATGCTCTCACAAACGAATCACTGGGAATGTGGCTATTCTCTCGGTATGCATGATTTATAAGATTAACTGCAGTGGAACCAAGTTCACGCATACAAGTAGAAAGACGGAAATTTATATTGACTGGATCTCATCAACGGAATACGGTTTGAAAAACGGGAACAATGCCTCTTACACATATGTTTAATCTCTTTTTTTTTTGTCTTAGCTCTCCACGCGGTAACTAATTTCGCAATTTGGACTCGATTAGGACTTTTTCGGGTTATATGGTGTATTGGGTAGAATTGGAAAAGGTTAAGAATTTTGAAATTGGAAAATTTTGCTTATGATGTCCGTTAGTGATTTTCCTGGCCTTTTCTCATTTTCTTCTTCTTTTTTCTATTTTTACGGTTTTCACTTCTTTTCTTTTCTTGCTATTTTTTCTGAGCATATCTATTTTTTTTCTTGCCCCTTTTTATGCACTTTCCGGACTTTATTTGATAAATATTTAATTTTCACAATTCCGGGATTTTTGGGTTTTTCGGGTTGTCAAACGAAAGGAAACATTATTCGGCTCAAATTTGGGTTACAAAAGGGATGATTTTTCATAACTTTTTATGGCCAATATTTTTGGGGTAACAAACGAGGGCCTACTTCATTGTCCAAAATACTAATTGCATTATACTAATTGCATTACCATATGCGTCTCGAGATTAATTTAATTTTGAGATTTGTAGCGCGCTTTGTACGGAAATATCACACACATTTATCAAAACCGATCAAAATGAAAAAAATTGAGATCATCAACGACTTGGTGCTGAAAAGAACTTTGAGTTAACAATTAACTTGGATTGATTTTAAAAACTCAAAAGGACCGATAGGCTCGAAATCTCACCGGGTTTGTTAATCTCTACATTTATTCGTTAAGTCGTCAATTTTCGCACAATTTCCATCTTTGGTCAATTTAGGCTTTGTGTATTGTGTTTTTACAATTTGAGACTTTAAACCGACTTTTAATCATATTTTTAAAATTTTTGAATTCCAATTTTTATTTATTTTGAACAAAAATATTTTTGGATTTTTTAAAGTCCTACGATTTTTTTTTTTTAAATTTTTGGGTATTTTTGAAAATTTGTGAAGTTTTAGAAATACGCACTTGTGAGCCCCTAACTTAGACTTTTACATTGTCCTCAAGCAAAAGGACTAAAATCTAACTCAAAGTGAATTAAAAGTGTGGAATAGTAAAACAAACAAATGAAACAGCAATGCAACTTTAATATATAGAAAGAACAAACTGTGTTACATAGGATAAGGGACATCATACAAGTAACAAGGAGTAAACAATCATTTCACGCATACACAACCAACAAACAAAGCAGAAACAGGCATGGGCTTTTTTGAGGGGGCTGATTGGAGGGCCCAGGTGCGCGCGGATCATAGGGATCATAAAAGAAAGATGGTGGGGGACCGCCAAAGTTGAGCTCATAGAGGTGGGCTTGGAGTTGGTGCATCATCCTTGTGTCTCTCCGATAAGCCTCTTGGTCCCTGCGATAGGCAACTTCATCTTGGTTGTATTGGGTGATGAACCCATCAAAATGGGATTCCATGCCGTTTAACGAAATCATCACCCGAGGGCTCGAAATCCGAGTCATCGTCTTCATTGTACTCTTCCTCGTCAGCCCCTTCCATCTCAACGTCTTCCACCACTGGCTCTTTAACCTGAATTTCTTCCACTTATTCTAAATTGATTGCTTCCCGGAATGCTCGAATGGAAGCCCTTTGCTGGGCACTCCTCGTGCGGGATGTCTTTCCAATAGGCTCCGGGAGACGGTGGAAAGCTTGGGCTGGCTGGATACCAGCGTCGGCTAAGAGGGACGTGATGAGGCGGACATATGGGAGGGGGACCGCACCTTTGTGCTCCCAGGATGCGAAAATGATATTTGCGTAAAGCATCCTGGCCAGTTTGAGGGTAAAATTGGGGTCGAACAGGTGGTACACAAGGGTCGCTTGGTGAGGGCGCATCGCCGAGTCATTGGATGTTTGAAGCAAATTGGCGCACACGATATGGAACTTGATGCGCGCCTTGTCATTGAGATGAACCACGAGAAACGTACCCTGATCCCAAAAGTCATCGAGCGCGAGTCGATCAATGCACTGCTATTTGGGAATGGTTAGGGCATTGGTTGGGTAGTCTTATTCGTCCGGGTGGGGAACGCCCTTTTTCGCGAGCTTGCGAGCGAGGATGGCTAAGGTGAATGGAATAGGGCGTCCATCAATAACGGATTGGCACGCAAAGTCTCCCATGCGGATGAGAGTCCCATAGAAATCTCGGACTTCATCCGTCCATACGTCTGGATGAGGCTCTTGTAAGTATTGCGTCCACCCTCTCCGGTGAAAAAGGGCTATGACAGGGTGGCGCAGCTCGTCCCAGTTGACCACCCGCTCAATGTGCAATTGGTGGGCGAAACTGAAGAAGCAGTCACACCATACTCACTCCATATGGGAGCGGTATTATCCATTGCCATTGGGTAGAACTTCAGTTGACAGATATTTTGGCGGGAGAGCGGGATTGGCCGTTGGGGAAATCTGAGACTTAAGAGAGGGAGGACTAGGGTTTGTAAGGAGAGAGTTGGAGTTGTGAGGGAAAAAGTAAGGAGGATGGGGTATATATAGGTGGTGGGTAGGGGTGTGGGTGGGGAATTTTTTAGGGAAAAGGGGGTGGTTGTGTTGGATGAAAAAGGAGAAGAATGGGGGGAAGAGAGGGGATAGGGGGGTTGAATGGGTTCCTCGGGAAGAAGAAAAATTACAGGAACGAAACCGATCCGGTTTAGGGGCGATTAAGTTCGATTATGGGGATTTTATTTATTTTTTATTTTCCCAAACCGAACCAATCCGGCTTGGGGATTCGGTTCGGTTCCATCTGTGACAGAACCTCTTATCTCAGTCTGTTGCTCAGGAATCCTATTCTCCCACTTTTCTAGACTCTTGCACTTATTTTCCCACTTCAATTTCTTGATGCCCTCATGAATATCGTGTTGGAATGCGTGATCTAACCCCTATCCTTTCGTAACCTACCTACAAACTCACCATAATCTAACGAAGCCTAACTACTATACACCAGAATTTACCACATACGCGTCGGGGGTGCGACGACCTCTCTTGCCAGCTCAATCGACCCCGTAAATGGGGTCCGACAACCAAACGGTGTCGACTTCTTCCACACATGCCTCTAGATATGGCTTTAGGCATTGTCCATTTACTTTGAATTTATTTCCCCCTTTCAAATCGTCTAACTCAACAGCTCCGTGAGGGAAAACATTCCTCACAACGAACAGGCTTGACCATCGTGACCGCAACTTGCTCAAAAAAAGATGAAGCCGAGAGTTATAGAGAAGCACTTTTTGTCCGGGAAGAAACTCTTTGCGGTGAATGATGTTATCGTGAGAGAGTTTCATCCTTTCTTTAGAAATTTTTACATTCTCGTACGCATCATTGTGTATCTCTTCTAACTCATTTAATTGAAGCATGCGAGCTTCACCGGCTCTATCCATGTCATAATTCGGTTTCTTAATCACCCAATACGCCTTGTGCTCTAGTTCAACGGGAAGATGGAAAGGTTTACCATACACAAAGCGGAATGAGGACATGCCGAGCGGGTTTTTATATGTGGTACTATAGGCCCATAGCGAATCGTTCAATCTAATTAACCAATCTTTCCCGGTAGGATTGACGGTCTTTTTAAGAATGTTCTTGATTTCCTGGTTCTCTAGTTCGGCTTGCCCATTCGTTTGTGGGTGATACGTCATTCCAACCTTGTGAACGACACCATACTTTTTCATGAGCTTCGCAAATGGCCTATTGCAAAACTGCGTGCCATTATCAGTAATTATCGCTTTCGGAGCACCGAAGCGAGAAAGTATGTGTTCATGTAGGAACTTAATCACCACTTTGTTGTCATTGGTCTTGGTATCTATAGCTTCCACCCATTTAGAAACGTGGTCTACCACGACAAGGATGTATAGGGAACTAAAGGACTGGGGGAAAGGTCCCATGAAGTCAATATCCCAACAGCCGAAGATTTCAATAATGAGTATGGGTGTAAGAGGCATCATGTCTCGATGGGTAATAGCTCCCATCCTTTGGCACCTATTGCAATATTTACAAGCATTGTTCACATCGCAGAATATTATGCGTCAATAGAGACCGCATTGCAAAATTTTAGCGGCTGTCTTTTTCGTCAAAAAGTGGCCTCCACAAGCTTCCGAATGACAAAATTGGATGACTTTCGGGATCTCGTCATCCGGCACACAACGTCGAATGATTTGGTCGGTATAATATTTAAATAGAAAAGGATCATCATAAAAAACATGTGTAACCAAGTAATAAACCTCTTCTTATGTTGCGGTGTCCAATCGGGAGGGATGGCTCCCGTGACAAGATAGTTCATGATATCCACAAACCAGGGTAAAGAAGAGGTAGCAAAGAGTTGCTCATCCGGAAAGTATTCGTCTATGGGTGTTGGATCACTAGGTACGTTGAACGAAAGTCGTGATAAGTGGTCGGCAACGACATTTTCTACTCCTTTCTTATCTTTAATGGGGAGATTAAACTCTTGTAGGAGTAGGATCCACCTTATGAGGCCCGACTTTGCATCTTTCTTTACGAGTAGGTATTTCAATGTTGCGTGGTCGATGAAGCAAGTGATGGGAGAACCGATAAGGTAGGACCGAAATTTGTAATGAGTAAAGACTACTGCTAGAAACTCCTTCTCGGTAATGGAGTAATTGAGTTATGGTCCGATAAGAGTCCGGCTAGCGTAGTAGATGACATGAGCCTGTTTGTCTTTTCTTTGGCTCAAAACAACCCCTATCGCATAATCGCTAGCATCACACATAAGTTCGAATGGTAAAGACCAATCCAGAACTTACATGATCGGAGCGGACACAAGCATGGTTTCCAGTTTTTCAAAAGCGCGTTGGCATGCTTCCGTCCACTCAAATGGGGTGTCCTTCATAAGTAGGTTTCTTAACGGTCTAGCAATGGCCCTAAAGTCCTTAATGAACCTTCGATAAAACCTCGCGTGGCCCAAGAAGGAGCCCACGCCTTTGAGCGATTTTGGTGGGGGTAGATCGCCTATGACATCTATCTTAGCTCTATCAACTTCTATCCCCTTGGATGAAACTATCTGTCCAAGAACTATTCCCTCCGTGACCATGAAGTGGAATTTCTCCCAATTCAGTACTAAGTTCTTTTCCACACACCGGGAAAGTACCTTTTCCAATTTTTCAAGAAAAAGATCGAAAGAGGTGCTAAAAATGCTGAAATCGTCCATGAACACTTCAAGTCCTCTCTCGACCATGTCAATAAATAGGCTCAACAAGCACCTTTGAAAGGTCGCGGGTGCATTACACAAGCCAAATAGCATATATTTGTAGGCAAACGTACCAACAGGGCAAGTGAAAATTGTTTTCTCCTGGTCAAGTACATCTACCTCAATCTGGTTATATCGGGAATAACCATCAAGAAAGCAATAGTAAGGGTGGCCCTCTACTCTTTCAAGCATCTGATCAATAAATGGCAAAGTGAAATGGTATTTACTAGTTCCCGTATTAAGTTTCTGGTAATCAATGCAAACGCGCCACCCGGTGGTGGTACGTTGGGGAAATAGCTCTCCCTTAGCATTCTCAATCAATGTCATGCCCGACTTCTTCGGGACAACTTAAATAGGGCTCACCCATTTGCTATCCGAGATTGGGTAGATAATCCCGGCATTCAATAGCTTAATGACCTCGGTCCTCACCACTTCTTTCATATTAGGGTTTAGTCTTCTTTGCATTTCTCTCGAGGGCTTGACATTCCCTTCGAGATGGATCTTGTGGGTGCAAATCAAAGGACTTATCCCTTTCAAATCAGCAATGCACCAACCAAAAGCACCTTGGTGCTTCCTCAGAATCTTTAGTAGTTTACCCTCCTTATCTATATCTATGTTAGAGGAGACAACAATAGGAAATGTCTCATCCTCTCCTAGGTATGCATATTTAATATAGGAGGGGAGTTTCTTCAATTCGAGGGTTAGAAATTTTTCGTTGGAGGGAACTATGCGTGTATCCCTCAACGGTAACTCCTCGAACCTTGAAACCCAATTCACATCTCTCACGTCCTCGTCCGACGCTCTCTCATCAAATAACTCTCTCAACTCCTCAACCTCCCTCTCGAATGCGGTGTACGTCCCCTTACTCCCGTGGCTTGACACTAAACAGGACCCTAAGGCTTCACCACAATAATTTTCCTCAAAATACTCCTCTATGATCTCGTTTATTAGGCTCACCGCGTGAAGATCATCTTCCTCCCTGACTATTGGGCGATATGGAAGATGTTAGTCTCTAAAGTCATGTTCCCAAAAGTGAGTTGTATTTGCCCATTTCGAGTATTGATGATGGCATTAGCTGTACCGCACGGGAAGGTGTGTGCAATTTCTGAGGCGGGTCATTCAACTGAGGAATGCCCGACTATACCCGCCTAAGAAATGGGCAAATACGACTAAGAATGTGTCTTAGCAATGCGTACTCTCTAGGCGTTAGTAATAAACCCGATAAGTCGGGATCGTATCCACAGGGAAATAGGACAATGGAATTGTAACGAAGTTGGATTGACAAAGGAAACCTAACTTTGACTCTAAAGAAAAAGGAAAATATGATTTGTTTTGGGAGTTGGCTATGACTAAATGCGAATTTGAAAATGGTTTACTGATGAAATAAAATATGAATGGAATGCAATTATTCTATATTACTAATTGTTAATGAAAAAATTCTACATCTATGAGGACCAATCAGAAAAGGACACATGTCATCCTACGCAGAAATATTCGACACCCGAGGAGAGTTGGTCGGAATCCGAGGAGAGTTGCTCGGCACCCGAGGAGTGTTAGTCGGCACCCGAGGAGAGTTGGTCAGTACCCGAGGAGAGTTGGTAGGCACTAGAGGAGAGTTGGTCGGCACCCGAGGAGAGTTGGACGACATACCAACCAAGAAGATCAAAGGATAACTACGCATTTAATGTGCATTAATGAAGATGACAGCACATTTAATGAGCCTTAATGTACATTTATACTGTATTAATAGATGACAACACATAGCATACCAAGCAATTCAACAATTACTTTTGTTGAATGTAGACATAAATGTCTACATACAATGAATCTCTTTATCTCCCATGACTATAAATACATGTATTCCCTTAGCCAAAAGGGGGGAGATCCGGGAGAACCTAGAAACACCATACACAAGATACACATCCTTTCTCTCTCTACACCTTATGGTGCTATTGTAAACCCCTGGGAATAAAATAACAGTGGACGCATGTTTTCTCATATAGCTGAACCACTTTTAAAATCTTTGTCTCTCATGTGCTTGATTGGATTGCTTTTATCTATTTATCTGTGATCATAAAATGGGATTCGGTCCAGTTTTTTGCATCAACACTAATGATGATTGGTTTGAACTTTAAACTATATGACGAAGAAAATAGGACGGGAATACAATCCCTCAACCCTAGTGTAATGCTGGTATAAACTAATCGTAAATTTACATGATTAATTTGACCTAGAATTTAGTACTCCCAAGCACTAAGTATACGAGGTTCAAGCCCGAACCATACTTAATCAGAGGACGAGTAAATCGTTATTGCGATAGTTACACTCGAATTGCATTCTGAAGCATCCCAACTATCCTGAAGCAAATGAGATCCAAATATCTACAATTGTCGCATTCTATGCAATACGGTCATAATCAAATCATTAAATTTAAAGGATTAATTTTATACACATGCAACTAACACATCAGGTTGAGTTCATATACCCCGACATTAAAAATCTAGTCGGACATATGAAAACTGGAAAACAACACGTTAGGAATGAAATAAAACATTTTTTATGCGAGAATAAGATGAAGAAAGACGAAATTATAAGTGAACAAATAACTAGAACAAAAATTAAAACAGAAATTAGAATGCTTGTACTTTAATTGCAACTTGAAAATAACTAGGGTTTGTTGTTCTTCTTCCTTCTAAATGAATTACAAAGCTTACTTAATGAATTAGAAGCCCCCCTTCCGTTTTGGAGGAGTTTACAATTTATTAATTGCGAAATACAAGAGTTTGAACCCAATAAGACTCTATTTTTACAAGTGGATAAATCCAAAAATTCGAGAACAGAATCGATTCGGGTAATTAGTTCGGTTCGGTTCCATCTTTTGTAGCTTTTACAGAAAGTTCTTCGAACATGGGATCGGTTCATTTTTTGCCAGCATCGGTTCGGTTCTATCTTTTCATCTCTTCACAGGAAGTTTATCCAAGGTGGATTCGGTTCGTTTTTCCATTGATTCGGTTTGGTTCCCTTTTTCCATCCTTTACAGAAGCTTTGCCCATGAGCGATTCGGTTCTTTTTAGCTCCCTTGGGTTCGGTTCCCTTTTATCAGTCTTTGCAGAAACCTTGCTTTCTTGTGTTTCTTTGAAGCTTTTAGTACGGAACTTTGATTAGAACACCTAACACCTGCAAAATAGATGATGAACACACAAAACTCGGCATACTCTTTAGAAACATGCCATTATCGAAGATATGATATAAATCCACTTGAATTACATTGCGCATGGCGATAAAACCGTCTAAATTATGGGGATAAATGGGAAGAATTTATGCCTAATCATGATCAATCTCATGTATATAGAGGATTAATTGGAACATATGGTGTTAACCAGAAATCTAGGATTTATCAAAATCTTGAAATTGGTGATAGATGCCTTAAGATTTCTTGGAATAAATTCTAAAAATTAGATTCACGTGTTGAGCTTTTGATGTATGTTTAAGATCTGGAAGTTGTGACTATGAACCCCTATTATATTACCTGAAATCTTATTTGTATATAGATAAAATCATGGTAGAAAATTTGGGTTAAGGATCTTGAATTATGCTTATGAATTCTCGAACTTGGAGAAAGAAATTTATGTTATAATATGAAATTATTTATACTAAGATGTGTAACTAAGTAGTAGGGACCTATTCATATGTTTATAAAAAGTAAATCACGATTAGAATGGATCTTGGGGAAGAATTAAGAAATCTCGTAATAAAGAAACCTATAAGATATGGGCTACTATCCCATTTCGAATCGATTCGGCTAGGGAACCGAATCGATTTAGTCTTGGGGACGGAATGAGCTGGGACCGGGGTTAGATCTGGGTATTTTTAAAAGTCCATACAAGATGGTGGGATGGTGTTTGAGCCAACGATGAATTTATTAAAAATGCAAATGTGGTACACATATTAATTGGAAAATTATATTTAACTAGATTGTTGAATAATATTTCAAAGAAAAAGGGATTAATAATTAACTAAATGGTCAATTATTAATGGATGAATATTTGTGGGCATCATGTGGGATGAATTAGCTAATTATAGAGTAATTAACTACACATATTATATGAGAATTATAATATGTATTTATATTTATCTGTGTGAACATACTAATGTTCGTGGACATAACTATCGACTTGGGGTTTCGCACGTTCAGGACCGTGGCACACGTCGGCACAGGTGGGCTAGACACTATATAGGTCATTTTTAGGTACTACATAAGAGCGCCATCTATAAGAGGTAGTTGTAGATACTTGAATCCTTCGTCACCACTAAGTATGGGCCGTGAACTGGTGTATTGCATAGGGACCGCCCCACTTATGCGTGTTTTGAGATGTCTGACATAGATAGAGATTTCCTCCAGACTTGCCGATAGAGCACGAACGAGACACCACTGGTAGATGCCTTTGTGTGTTGCCTATATAAAAGGACATATATAAATTACCCGGATTAAATGAGATTAATTAATTTTTCTAAGAATGTACACAGTAAATTACAGACCCATACTATATTATGCATAATATATGTTTATGTCACTTCACGAGATATATGAGATTGGGATACGTTGGGCATTGATAATACGAATGTAGTCAGTTACGTTTTAATATGTCGTCTCTAACTAATGAAACTGATATTAAATTGACACAGTTCTCATTTATCATTTCGGGACTTGTTGGGATATGGATAATGACACACCCCAACCGAGTTACTTATAATTAAGTTTGAAAGTCAAAGTGAGTCAAACCATAATTAATCGTACCAAACCATAAACACGAGTCTTAATTATAGAGTCATCAACATAAATACATGCAACCAAAAAAAAATTACGACATTAAAGTACTTATGCTTACACAAACTTTCTTGAAGGATAAGTTACTTAATTACATCATTTACATTTAAACAAAATTATTGTTTCACCTATTCTTGGCTAACCTAACCCAACCTCCTAGATTTGGCAGTGACATCACGTTACCTGAAAAATATGAACATAGGAACCGTGAGAAAAATAGCCCGGTGAATGCATCGCTACTATATTACTGCATAAATTTAAATGCAATAAATCATGTCCATATAATTATGTATTAAATTATCCAGCTCATTCATAATGAATGATCTAACTTTCCGAATCATCATTCTTATATCATGTCTGTAATAGACAATTCTCCCCCATTCCTGGTCGAGGAGTAACCCCTTATCATTAATAGACAAATCTCCCCCATTTTGGATCGGGGAGTAACCTCCCATTTCGGTAACCTGAAATGAACATTTTCATATTCATTATATTCTGATCATATCAACAACAATATACAAATATCTCTTTCCAGTGAGTACACTCACCTTGGATTATCAACTAGGTATTTACGTTTCCTTTCGGTGAGCTGAACTGGGTTGATTTGACCTTACACCTATTAATCCAAATAAATTAGTACTTAATATCAATCATAAGTATTATCTTAATATATTTATGTAACTTTCAATGACTATACAACAATAATATAATTCTACTTAAGTCACATTCCATGAAGCATGAGTAATGATGAAACAATGGTATATACGTTGATAAACTCATAAACATTCAACCATATCAAATAGCTCGTAAGAAATTTATAACTAACAGGTAAACATAAAAGTATACTTCTGAGTGTATATACACATGAAACATATACTCAAAATACCCTTTGGAAGGAAGAGAGACAAACATTCATTCAAGGGTATCCAGCATGGCGGCCTCAATTTATTATCTTCCACACTTAACCATCCTATATTCATAAATCATACAAATCCAAGTGTCCAAGTATATAAATATGGAAACATATCTGAATATACTTTCCATTACAAGTGACGATGTAATTTTTCAAGCTTTCTAGAGCAAGTTATGACCATTTCTTTACGACACAAGAAATCTACCCTACAAGTTCCTCTATTGCTCCTTCAACTTTCAAGAATTTTCATAATTTTTCAATGTCATAACTTTACATGATTTTCCACCCATAATATAAAATTAAAGTTTCATAATATTTAGAGTTCATTTGCTATGTCAAAAGCTTTACCGAACTCATGGCATATCAAAACGAAATATACAAACATCAATTATGTACTAACTTGCAACCATCATTAAGGCCTAACCACAAGGAGTTAAATTCTAATTTTCGGATATGATATGAATATATGAGTCTAGTTTCATATCTAATTGGAATTTCTCAATTCCAGTAAGTACACAAAAATATATGCAAGTTTAAATAAAGGGGTTTCAATATAAAACAATATGGCCTACAAACACCACTTATCTCACATGTGAACCCATACTCATTATCACAAAGGAGGATATAATTTTAATCACTAATTCATGATTTATATACTTTTAAATAAGTATAATCCAAGATTAAAACAATATTAACACATATATTGTTTATATATTTCGTTGGAATTTTTCCTAGCTTTTAATGTAACCCTTTCTTCCTTAACTTCTACTTTCTCTTTCGTCAAGCTAAAAACCCTTCAAACTGAACCTAGGCTTAAATTTGCTGAAGAAATAGGTTAGAAGAAGAGTTTTAAGTTGGCCAAGGCTGCCTTCGTTTCCAACCAATCAAATTAAACCATTTGATTTACTAAAAGCAATTAACCACTTAAAGGGAATTGACATATTTTCTCCTTGTTTGTAAATTCGGGCTAACTTCTTACTCGGAAATCCGTTTCGTGCTCCGTTTGTTATGTCACAAACCTAACTCATATTTCTACAACTATCTAGTTTTCACCTTGAGTCAATTATTACATTATAAGGTTCAAAACTAGTCTCCAACCTGAACATTTCTACAGAAACCAACAAAATTTTGTGTTTGTAAATAATTCGACATTTCATGATTTATGAAAATAGGATTAGACTAAACATAATCACTTCACATTAGATATACTAATAACACATTATTCATATTACATAAGATAAGCATGATTTAAATATTATTTATCATAATTATATTCGGGTTGTAACAGATAATATCACACTTAGATAAGGGGTGAGATGTTAATTGAATGTGGGTGACGCTGGGAGATATTTACTTTGGATCGACTGTATTTATTGCATTTTAAATTAAATAAGTTAATTCTTGCAACTGTAGGGCGTTGAATCAAATTTAAATATTTTCTCTCCCCAGGTACCCCTAGATAGGGATAGTGGGATTGTTGATGTATCAGCCTTGCAGTCTCCTTTTTCTCCCCAGACTTTTTCACCTTTTTTATTCTGGCTTAGGTGTTATTCAGCTTCAGTTTATTTATTTTATTTGGGATTATTGTATGGGCATAAGCCCGGGATTTATTTATTTTATATTCGGTTGAGATATTTACTTTTATGTTGAATTTATCATACGATTTATGCATGATTGGATTCTCATTATTATTGGAGTATTGTTTTAAACTCAACCATAGTTTATTAATGTATGCTTTATATGATATTTATGCTGAGAATGGTTTAATTGACAAACAAGCTCCATCTTCGGCGTATTGTGTTTGACCAATATTTATGTGAGAAAATGGGGCTTGTTACAAAAATAATTTTAAAATTTAGAATTTTTTTTTTAACTTAAAAAGTATTTTTTATAAATAAAAACTTCAAAAAAAGGGTACGTGTTTTATAAAAAAAATTATACATATTTTTATTTGTTTTTAGTCTAAATTTTTTTTGTGTCATTTATAGATAAAAACTTAAAGGTTTTTTCTATAAATACTATGTTAAAAAAATTATGACCAAAAACTTTTTTATTTATATAGAAAATAATTTTGAAATTTTGAAAACTTTTTTTAACTTTTTTCTAGAAATAAACGTTATATAGATTAATAGTATTAATAGCATTGTGTAATGTGATTTTAGTGGAGAATGATAAAAAAAAAATTAATTGAATCTAGATTATGTTGGGTCGAGAGATTAATTAATAGAGTCTATACTGAATTATCTTATTAAATTTCAAAACACCGTTGATTCATTCATTTTTTTTGGTTTTCAAGAATTTTTTTTATTTATCTATTTTTTTTGTTTAAAAAACGCAATATTTAAAATGAGAGGAAAAAAAATAATAAGTATTAAAATGTCATTAACTTCTCTAATACGATAATATTAAAGATATAATAAAAATTTGTATCCGAATTCAACAGTATTAACAGTTAGGCAAAGATAATGCAAATCTAATCTAATATATAAATATAAAGATGATGTCTCTCCATATCAATTTACTCTCTTATTAAATTATGTGAAATTTAAGAGAGGATATGAAGCGACATCATTTTTATATTTATATACTAAATTAGATATATATTAGCAAGATTTTTTTTTAATAAAAGCTTTGCTGTTTCTAAACTTAGATTGCTAGAAATTTCACCATCTATTATATCGATTTGTCCAATTATTATTATTTTGCTTCATTCGAGAACTCATCAATATCTAGAACGAATACACATGTGTGACTAGACGCTCTAAGGTGCATTCTTTTAGTTTTTACTTGAAAGCATCACCTATACATACCACCTGTGCAGACTATTATTTTTAAATAATAAAAAATAATTTGGAATTCATTATTTTGTGTGGTATTTAGTTTTTAACCGCTTAAAAACTGAGATAGTTTGACTTATTTTTTTAAAATAGCAAAATAATTTGTTATGAACTGATTTTTTTTGTGGACTCCCTTGAAATATTTAAACACCAGACAAAAAAAATCAACTCAGGAATATTTTTTTTAATATTTTTAATAAAAATGTCTGCATTGGTGGACGTCATATGTGCCATGTATGAGAGATTATATATATATATATATATATATATATATATATATATATATATATATATATATATATATATATATATATATATTGTAAGAACTCTTTATGATACAGATCGCGATACATACTATTTTTTTAAAATAGTAAAAAATTAATTTTTTTGATGAAACTTCATGAATATGATCTCCACGGTAAGAAAATTATCTTCAATTTTTTTTCATCACAATATTCAATAAAAAAACCCGTTGAGATGTGTAAATATGTAGAAAAAAATGATATAAATATGCATTTTCGACCGTTGAAATTTTGAGCTGTGCCAGTCACTTGATTGATTGAGTTTTTTTATGAAACTTCATGGATATGATCTTCTCACTGTCGAGATCATATCCATGAAGTTTTATCAAAAAATTCAATTAAATAGTGGATGAGATGATCGTAAAAAATTCAACGATCGAAAATATATATTTATGTCATTTTTTCACATATTACTTCATCTCAACGATGAAAAAAAATTAGAGATGATCTTTTCACCATGTAGATCATATCCATGAAGTTTCAGGATGCTCTCTCTCTCTCTCTCTCTCTCTCTCTCTCTCTCTCTCTCTCTCTCTCTCTCTCTCTCTCTATATATATATATATATATATATATATATATATATATATATATATATATATTCTTTGAGAAGTTAACTATATTTGAGTTTGATCACTTTATAATAAGATATGTGTTTGTACTCAACTAAATTGATGATTTAATTATTTTATTATGCAATAAAAATAAAAACATCTAAGGACAAAAAAATTACTTTATGTTATATATCATTTTGTTACCATTAAGAATTATATTGATTGACGCCATGACCAAATTTCAAAATATTCATCATTAGATAGTTTTCAATATAAAGTGTAACATTGTGCACGGAACTATTCAATTAAAATAATGTCAACTTTATTTTTAGCACAAATCTCATGAAAAGAGTAGTATATTATTAAAGGTTTGCTAATATTTACTTAATATGAGTGAATTTCATATTAATTAATTTTTTATGCTAATTTAATTCAATTATTTATGTAATTATCAATTAATAGAAACATTAAAAATATTTAAATACTCATTTTTATAATAATTGAATAAGATATTTATTTTAATTTTTTTATTCAATGTTTCTAAAACTCTGGCGCATCACGTGGGATTAAGATATAATACAAGATATTATTGTATGGCATCAAAGTGTTATTACATTTCCTAGTCCGTATATAATTAAATGTGTATGACTACTCCGCGCCAATAAAGTGTGTCCTATCAAGAATAATGGTGAGGGAGCTCTTTAAATGTGTATTATCACTGTGCGTCCTAGTACTTCTACTTATCCATTGCGGATCATAAAGTCCTGATCTTCTGCTAGAACTAATCGTCTCTAGTATAGGCTACACTCTACATAGATCTAAACATTGATGACATAGGGAGTCTAGTATTGTCGGTCGATAGGTGGTTCTTTCATTTAATTATTTCACTAATTAATAAGGGGTAGTTGAAACATAAGATAGAGGCGTATGTCTATCTGTTTCGCCATTTTTCATTTTAAGATGGATGCTATTGAGATTGATTTAATATTTGTGGGAATAAATAACTAAAAAGAAAATAGATTTAAACATTCTTTCAGACTACTCACAAAAAGTTTCAGAGAAGAAAAGTATAGCTTTATTTTATTTAAGTCAATTAACCTGTCTCTTTAATAAATAGTCCAAGAACATGTTTAATGTGCTTTTAAATGTGAGATTTAAGAGATGCCATATTGCAATGTGTTCCTGAATTGAAGATTTAAGAATCGATTGCGTAAACTCAACCTGAAACTTGAAAAAATTGGGAGAAGACAATCCTCAATAATTCCTGCCAACAGTGGGTGATATTGGCCAGAGGAGATCCAGGCATGAACCTGTTTCGTGTCTCATATTTCCAGTCACAAAATAGGTTCGCATCTGTATTTTTTTTTTTTTCTAAAAAATGAATATTAGGTGCAAACTTGTTTTGCGCAGAGATTATTTTGTTAATATTCTTGCAATTAACTAGTTCACATCTTATTTATAATAATTACAGGTTTTGCGTTTTGGTTGCACACATTGGAAACCCCCCATTTGGATAGCTTAAAGATAGCTTTAGGATTCTTATGTTTAGGCACACATCGAAGAGGCTATGATACACCAAAATTCTTGTTTTAAATCTTAAAATCATTTTCCCTAACCATCGTCGACTATTGACGATGCTTACCAGCACTAACATATATGTAAAAGTAGCTGTAGTTTTTTCAAATATATTTGTAATTTGATCGGGTATTTGTGATAGGGTCAAGTTATCCGTTACCTCGAAATACTTGATCAAAAAACTACCACTCAACACTAAATATCCAAAAAAAATTCAATAAATGTTCATACAGAAATTCCGAATTCATATACACGTTAAATCATTATTCAAATATTTAACAATCATCCAAAAAAATTCTTAAACATTTTTTCAATAGAAGTGTATGTTTGGATGCCTAGAATTGGAACTTGTAACAACCCGGATTTTTGAGCGGCTATTTTATATTATTTTGCCCGATGGACTAATTTTATAAAATAGGAGAAGTTGGAGTAAATATTATTTCCCGTGAGATTTAGGGATAATATTTACTATGTTTTGTCTATTTACCGTTAGGAGAAGGTAAATAGCATTATATTATGATATATTGCGTCGTTATATGTAAAACGACAGTTATGACTCATATTTAAATTGGAGTATAATTAATGAAATAAAATAAAATTGGAACATAAAATTTGTTCACACTTTTTCAAATGCCAAAATAGGGGGTGCAGTTGTTTTTAGAATAGTCGAGATAGTCGAAATAAGTGTCAAGTTGTATTTTGGAGTTTCGGGCACTTTTAACGCATTATGACTCAATTAAGCAGATACGAGTCATTATTAGCAATTAAAAGAGGGCATTTGTGATTTAAGACCCGTTTAAGTTCCCCCACCCCTTTTTCTTTCTTCATTTGTGAGAAACAGCCAAAGGAGAGATAGAGAGAAGAGAGAGTTGGGAGAAATTGAGAGAAAATGGAAGATTGGGGACGGAAATCGTTGCTACCGGAAGGGAATCCGAGACTACGAACCTCGAGGCAAGTTTCTTACTTGCTAGATGTGATTTAATGTGATAATTTGCATGTATAGTTAAGTTTTGGAGATTTAAACCCTAAATGGGTATTTATTGATTTTGGTGATTAAAGCCTTAAATCTTAGTTTTAACTTGATTTGAGGATTATATATTGGTTGTTAATGGTGTAGAAACAATTTGGGAGAATTAGTTGTTGTTGATGTTGGCTAAAATGGAAGATTTGAGATTTTGGGGTTTTAGGGTTCAAACAACCCGTAGCCAACTTGGGATTTTTGCAGGACCGAATCGATTCGGCCCTAGGGGCGAATTGATTCAGACAAGGGGAGACTTACAAGTCTGGGCAAACCTAATCGATTCGGGTTGAGGCCGAATCGATTCGGCTTTTGCAGAAAGTCAGTTTTTACCCACTGGATCGATTCGGCCCAAGGGGCGAATCGATTCGGTTCCCCTGTTTTTGTGGGATTTTTCCTAGTTTGATTTTTAGCCCTTTTTTCTTTTAGGACCAAGGTTTAGGGACCTTCCTTTGGGAAGTAATGGGGAAACCTGGAGGGTGGTTTTGGGTAGACTAATGCCCTAGGATTAAATGGGATGTTTAGGCTTACCCCGATGGCTAGTTTGTGTAGGTTAATGTCCGTATGATATAGGAGATTAACCGAAAGATCAATTGGAGATAAAATGTGTCTGTTGAGACATTTGGGAGATACTCCTTGAGGGAGACTCAATTCGAGGGTTTATGAAATTGTATGAACTCTTGGGGACTAGTTTGAGATTTATAGCACGTCGGGTCTTAGGTCATTAATAAAATATGACACTAAGCATAAGAAAGACATATGCTAATATGTAGTACTAAAAGAAATAAGTACAAATGAATGATTTTCAGAACGTAAAAGTAAATGTTTTCAAAAGGAAAAAGTAATGTTTTCCATAAATGATAATTTATTATTACACACCTCCCTAAATCGATATCATAAGGGAAGTTGCGCGCGCGTGGTGAAGCCCCCTGACTAATGAATGCAGGGTGGATATAGTCCCTAGGCTATATTGTGTTTATTATACTGTGCTGGTTAGGGGATTATGGGTGTGGTCTTGACTTTTTCGCAGGCATATGGCCACTCCCCGGCGTTGGTTAAGTTCCCAGGTTGTCTTGTTCGATGGGCCCTGGAAGATGATAACCATTTAGGGGCGCGTCCAATGGGGAAACTCAGAGGGACGATCTTAGATTTTAATTAAAGCAATCCATGATAATGAATTGGCTTTAATAATATTTTCCGGATGGAAGAATGGAAATGGGATATATGGTTTGGCTTCGGATACATTTCCCGGATGGAAGAAGGGAGATGGATGCATATGGTATACAAAAGTATTTTTATGATAATAAAAATGACCTTTGGTTACACTTCCTGGATGGAAGAAGGGAAGTGGGATTTTATGAAAAAGGATAAAGCATTTTTATGATAATAAAACTTGCTTTAAAAATGTATTTTCCGGGATGGAAGAAAGGAAATAAAATTGGTAAAGAAATTGTTGAAATGAGATTAATTGGTAAACATTTGATAAAATGTTGTACCATTATTATATATTCCTAAAGAAAGAAATCGGTATTATGCTTTTAGATGGTGAATAGATTTATTTATGTTTCCTTGAGTAGCTGTAGATGATTTCCCACATATATATATATATATTAGTTATGTGCTGAGGGTCTATTTGGATCTCGACGATCAACCTTGCCTAAGTAGTAGTGTATCGGGGGGGGGGGGGGGTTCCTTATTTGGATTTCGCATTGCGAGACACCCCACGCATGAATAAGGCATAGTGTTGAGACTGGGGAGAAGCTTAGCCCTTAGCGCTATGTTAAAAGAAATTAAAATTTGATGATTATATACATCAATATTGTACTTAGGGTCTAATGGATCTCGATGATCAACCTTGCCTAAGTAGTAGTGTATCGGGGGTTCCTTGTTTGGATTTCGCTTTGCGAGACACCCCACGCACGAATAGGGCATAGTGTTGAGACTGGGGAGAAGTTAGCCCTTAGTACTTGGGTTAACTAGAGCATTCATTGATATTACGCTAGGTTGCTTTTAGATTTGAGATGTGAGAAATATATTGTTAATTTTGAGAGATTTACGCACTTAACTGTCATGCATTTTAGTCACATGGGAATCATATCAAACCGGTCCCTGACCCGTCTATATTTCTTTGTTTCTGCATATACTCCTTATCGTACAGGTGCTCTACCGCATGGACACCTGTATTTACATTTTTCATTCCGGTTGTCATGGACCTACAACATATTGCGGGTGTTGTAGGTTATTTGTATTAAACGCTTCCTTCCATTGTACTCTAGTTATGTTCAGTTTATTTATTCGGCAGTGTGGCCCAAAGCATTGCACACATTTATTATACTGTAATATTTAATGTGTAATACTCGGTGTAATTATTTGTATTGGTCTGTTCAACAACAGCTTATTCGGTGATTATTTATATATTGTCACTCTTTATTGTTGGTCTTTGATACCCACCGTTTTTGCAAATGGGATTGTCTAAATATTTTTCTTTTACTTTCAAAATTTTAAATTTGACAGTCCGTTTTCTAAAATGATTGGTGGTTATCTCATGCTATTATTTTAATCGACAGTGATGATGAGAATGGACCATCTATGATTCCTGTGATTATTAGAGTATTGGGCTGGCCACCTATTATTTTAGTAGGCGGGTTGTCACAGATAGTATCAGAGCATCAGGTTCTAGAGTCCTTAGGAATCTGTGTGGAAGTATTACGCTTTCAGCATTACTTCTGATTTGATATAGAGCCCTAAGATTAAGATTATTGTTCTCTTGTAAGATTTTGTTCTCCTGCTATAATAAGAGAACCCCGAAAATCTTTTGCGCGTTTGTGTGAGACTAGTAAGTTGTCTGATGATGGGCATCAAGGGAGGCCGTTGTGAAGGCGTAACGAGATGGGATTAGTAAGAGCTGCAAGTGGTAGTCGGGGATGAGGGACGCTTTAGAGGTCTCTCCCTTTTTAGCATTGTCTTATATTGCTACCGTGACTGCTAGGTACAGTAGGTATAGTTTTCCATGTACCGCTGCCAGTAGAGAGTGGTGCTAAGCTTGGGATTCCGAGCAATATTAAATTGTAGTTGAGAGGTCCTTAACAAGGACCACATGTTGAAGTTAGGTTGGATAGAGGAAGTGTAATCTCATTAGGTGAGAACATATGGCCCATGAGTTTTGGCATAGAAAAGGTTATAGAAGTGCCCAGGTGTAAAGATTGGCGGAAAATCTTTCACCCGTTGGAGTAATACTAAAATGGATAATATGGTAGTCGCCTTATTTTGGTGGAACAGGAGGTCTCGCTAATAGAGAAACCCGACCGTGAATAAAGGGTGTCACGGTTAAAGAAGTTGTGCACCGAAATAAGGTTTGTACAAGGGAGAAGGAGCCTTTCAAGGAAAACGATATGCTCATAAGTAAGTGTTGCTAACAATTCTAGAGAAGTAGTGTTCGTGAGACCCCATCGGTGGACATCCACCCGGGAAGACTCATTGAACAAAGGCCCGGAAGGCAAATAGAAGGTTCTCTTTGCTAAGGAAGTTAAGGGAACTACTCCTTTTGATCTTGTCGATTGAAGATAACCGACAGGGATGGGATGACTAGTTGGGGCATGGATGGAAGTAGTTTGGTTCGGAAGATTAGAATTATGTGTCTTGGAACCATTACTTGTGGCCAAGGAGGTTGGCAAGTATGTTTGCAGGAATCCCACCTTAGTAAAGGGTGGTGTATTCCTTATAATAAGATGGAGTAGTATTATATTTACCCTAGATTCGGGTGTGTATATCGAGCTTGTGATAGTGTCGATATTATAATAGTAAGTATACTTATGTGACTTCCATGAGAGGGAAGTTCTATATTTTCTTTCACTCGTTATGGGGCGAGTGATGATATGTGTGGTATGTGCTACTTGTATTATATGTAATATACGAGTAAAGATATTTTCAGTTGGTTGGGGTGATAGCAAGCAAATAAATTGCGAGGATATACTATTTCTAGTTCTAGAAAGGACTAATTGTTCTATAATATCTCACCTAAGATATAGGATTGAGACTTTATAGAGATGGTTTACGGTATGTAGGTAGTTTTCATTTTTATTTTTTATTTTTATTTTCTTTCTTTAATTGTGTATGATATTGCCTTCTCTCCACGACCAACAAGTTAAGGGGATTGTGTCGGAGGGGTTCCTTGTTTGGATTTCGCTTTGCGAGACACTCTGCGCATGAACCTTAACGACATTGGGAGTGGAGAGATGTTGCATTTTCTTTCTTCCTTTATTTTCTTTCTTTCTGTTGGTTGAGATGATGGGTTGGACAGGTTTAGCCAAGAATCATGTAAATGAGTGATTAGAGGGCTAAGTTGATATGCGAGATATGAGCACTGTGATAGTTTTCCCTCTGATCGATGTGGGGGAAGACTAAGATATGAAAGTCGAATAGAGACTTATGATTATGCCTTAATGAGAAGGCCATTTATAAATATTTGTATATATGTATATCGGGAAATCTTACAGAAAGTAAATGCCTCAGTTGATTAATATGGTAAAACTTAAAAGTAGAAGTGCATCAGTAGAGTTACGAGTTAGGACTTTAGCGGTCCCGATCATGTGTCTTCGACCGTTACTTCTCGACGAACGACAATGCGAGGTAGTAGTGTAACGGGAGGGTTCCTTCTTTGGATTTCGCCTCGGCGAGACGTCCCACGCATGAAACCAAGCTAATGTTGGGAGTCGAAAAAGGTCTTGGACACTAGGGACATAATTAATATAATACTTATACTACTAGATTAGGGTGTAAATCGACTTTAGGTTTTTTAGGACGAAAGGCCCTTTAGGGCATGCGATATTTGTTTTAGGAAGGTGGTAGGGACTTGACCACAATAGGTTTGTGGGTTAACTCTAAGAGGGATTAGGTCCCTAGAAAGAAGAAGTATAGGATCTCGAGTGATTCGAAATGTCAGGCCGTAGATAGTGGGGCCTCTCATAGATAGCGCGTTATGTGGGTAACCTATCTTTCAGGGAGTTGAAAGGAAGAGTTGACTTTTACTCCTGCACCCGTGTGTTAAGATCGAGAGTGAATTTAATGAACGAGTCTTTGCTAGGAACAGTAAGTATTAATGCGGGAGCATGAACCCATTGTTTATGCGTCTTACAGATTTAACCTTCGTGAGAAGTGTTATCTCCCGCTTGATTTTGAGTTCATAGCAGTAGTATTTGCCTTAAATAATGAAGGCACTACTTCCTGGGCAGGAATTTGGTCTTTTCATGAGCAAGAAGTTGGAATTCATGAAGGACTATCAATTGGATATTCCCTTTCGCTAAGGGGATGCGAATGGGAGTAGTGGATTTTATGGATAGAACTTCCGTACAATAGTTCGGATTGTTTTCTATAAGTATGGGGCTATGGGTGTGGCCTGGCGTAGTTGGCTGTGTGCCTTGCCTATTCGTTGGAATGGAACCAACGAATTGTATATTTATTGGACTTGGAGTGGTCCGGGAACATTTTTATTAATGATTGGGATCATTGAGCCATATACTTTCAAGGGCTCCGCCAATGCGAATAGGAGTAAGTAGTGTTGGGGTGAGTGATTATAAGTTAGCGTAGTCATCCCCTAGTAAGGGTGTAATGTATTTCGAGAAGTTAGGAAATTTGTGCCGAGATATGTAGGTATCTCCTTCCGTAGTAGAACGGTAGGATCGATAGTTCCTAAGGAGAAATTTAGTACTATGGTAAAGCATGATGTTGTGGACTAAGATCGAATAGTAATGACCTTAGTCTGAGTCCTATGTGGACGCCGCACTGCCGAGGGGTTTGCTAGAATGATAGCACGATAGTTTGGTATAGTATACCCTTTACATGATTAAGGTTATGCTGTATGCCTGAATTTTGAGGGCAAAATTCCCTTCTGGGGGGGGGGGGGGGGGAGTATGTAAAAACCCGGGTTTTTGAGCGGCTATTTTATATTATTTTGCCCGATGGGCTAATTTTATAAAATAGGGGAAGTTGGAGTAAATATTATTTCCCGTGAGATTTAGGGATAATATTTACTATGTTTTGTCTATTTACCGTTATGAGAAGGTAAATAGCATTATATTGTGATATATTGCATCGTTATATGTAAAATGACGGTTACGACTCATATTTAAATTGAAGTATAATTAATGAAATAAAATAAAATTGGAACATAAAATTTGTTCACACTTTACCTAATGCCAAAATAGGGAGTGCGGTTGTTTTTAGAATAGTCGAGATAGTCGAAATAAGTGTCAAGTTGTATTTTGGAGTTTCGGGCACTTTTAACGCGTTATGACTCAATTAAGCAGATACGAGTCATTATTAGCAATTAAAAGAGGGCATTTATGATTTAAGACCCGTTTAAGTTCCCCCACCCCTTTTTCTTTCTTCATTTGTGAGAAAAAGCCAAAGGAGAGATAGAGAGAAGAGAGAGTTGGGAGAAATGGAGAGAAAAAAGAGAAAATGGAAGATTGAGGTCGGAAATCGTTGCTACCGGAAGGGAATCCAAGACTACGAACCTCAAGGCAAGTTTCTTACTTGCTAGATGTGATTTAATGCGATAATTTGCATGTATAGTTAAGTTTTGGAGATTTAAACCCTAAATGGGTATTTATTGATTTTGGTGATTAAAGCTTTAAATCTTAGTTTTAACTTGATTTGAGGATTATATATTGGTTATTAATGGTGTAGAAACAATTTGGGAGAATTAGTTGTTGTTGATGTTGGCTAAAATGGAAGATTTGAGATTTTGGGGTTTTAGGGTTCAAACAACCCGTAGCCCAACTTGGGATTTTTGTAGGACCGAATCGATTCGGCCCTAGGGGCGAATTGATTCGGACAAGGGGAGACTTACAGGTCTGGGTAAACCGAATCGATTCGGGTTGAGGCCAAATCGATTCGACTGTTGCAAAAAGTCAGTTTTTACCCTCCGAATCGATTCGGTTTTTGGCGAATCGATTCGCAAGGGAGAATCGATTCGACCCAAGGGGCGAATCAATTCGATTCCCCTATTTTTGTGGGATTTTTCCTAGTTCGATTTTTAGCCCTTTTTCTTTTAGGACCAAGGTTTAGGGACCTTCCTTTGGGAAGTAATGGTGAGTCCTAGAGGGTGGTTTTGGGTAGACTAATGCCCTAGGATTAAATGGGATGTTTAGGGTTACCCCGAGGGCTAGTTTGTGTAGGTTAATGTCCGTATGATATAAGAGATTAACCGAAAGATCAATTGGAGATAAAATGTGTTTGTTGAGACATTTGGGAGATACTCCTTGAGGGAGACTCACTTTGAGGGTTTATGAAATTGTATGAACTCTTGGGGACTAGTTTGAGATTTATGTCACTTCGGGTCTTAGGTCATTAATAAAATATGACACTAAGCATAAGAAAGACATATGCTAATATGTAGTACTAAAAGAAATAAGTACAAATGAATGATTTTCAGAACGTAAAAGTAAATGTTTTCAAAAGGAAAAAGTAATGTTTTTCATAAATGATAATTTATATTTACACACCTCCCTAGATCGCTATCATAAGGGAAGTTGTGCGCGCGTGGTGAAGCCCCTGACTAATGAATGCAGGGTGGATATAGTCCCTAGGCCATATGGCGTTTATTATACTGCGCTGGTTAGAGGATTCTGGGTGTGGTCTTGACTTTTTCATAGGCATATGGACGCTTCCCGACGTTGGTTAAGTTCCCAGGTTGTCTTGTTCGATGGGCCCTGGAAGATGGTAGCCATTTAGGGGCTCGTCCAATGAGGAAACTCAGAGGGACGATCTTAGATTTTAATTAAAGAAATCCATGATAATGAATTGGACTTAATTACATTTCCCAGATGGAAGAAGGGAAATGGGATATATGGTTTGGCTTCGGATACATTTCCCGGATGGAAGAAAGGAGATTGAAGTATATGGTATACAAAAGTATTTTTATGATAATAAAAATGACTTTTGGTTACACTTCCTGGATGGAAGAAGGGAAGTGGGATTCTATGAAAAAGGATAAAGCATTTTTATGATAATAAAGCTTGCTTTAAAAATGTATTTTCCTGGATGGAAGAAAGGAAATAAAATTGGTAAAGAAATTGTTGAAATGAGATTAATTGGTAAACATTTGATAAAATGTTGTACCATTATTATATATTCCTAAAGAAAGAAATAGGAATTATGCTTTTAGAGGGTGAATAGATTTATTTATGTTTCCTTGAGTAGTTGTAGATGATTTCTCCCCCCCCCCCCCACATATATATATATATATATATATATATATATTAGTTATGTGCTGAGGGTCTATTTGGATCTCGACTATCAACCTTTCCTAAGTAGTAGTGTATCGGAGGGGGCTCCTTGTTTGGATTTCGCATTGCGAGACACCCCACGCATGAATAAGGCATAGTGTTGAGACTGGGGAGAAGCTTTGCCCTTAGCGCTATGTTAAAAGAAATTAAAATTTGATGATTATATACATCAATATTGTACTTAGGGTCTAATGGATCTCGATGATCAACCTTGCCTAAGTAGTAGTGTATCGGGGGGTTCCTTGTTTGGATTTCGCTTTGCGAGACACCCCACGCACGAATAGGGAATAGTGTTGAGACTGGGGAGAAGTTAGCCCTTAGTACTTGGGTTAACTAGAGCATTCATTGATATTGCGCTAGGTTGCTTTTAGATTTGAGAGGTGAGAAATATATTGTTAATTGCGAGAGATTTACGCACTTAAATGCCACGCATTTTAGTCACATGAGAATCATATCAAACCGGGCCCTGACCCGTCTATATTTCTTTGTTTCTGCATATAATCCTTGCCGTACAGGTGCTCTACCGCATGGACACCCGTATTTACATTTTCCATTCCGGTTGTCATGGAGCTACAGCATATTGCGGGTGTTGTAGGTTATTTGTATTAGACGCTTCCTTCCATTGTACTCTAGTTATGTTCAGTTTATTTATTCGGGCGTGTGGTCCAAAGCATTGCACACATTTATTATACTGTAATATTTAATGTGTAATACTCGGTGTAATTATTTGTATTGGTCTGTTCACCGACAGCTTATTCGGTGATTATTTATATATTTTCACTCTTTATTGTTGGTTTTTGATACCCACCGTTTTTGCAAATGGGATTATTTAAATATTTTTCTTTTACTTTCAAAATTTTAAATTTGACAGTCCGTTTTCTAAATTGATTGGTGGTTATCTCATGCTATTATTTTAATCGACAGTGATGCTGAGAATGGACCATTTATGATTCCTGTGATTATTAGAGTATTGGGCTGGCCACCTATTATTTTAGTAGGCGGGTTGTCACAGAACTCAATTGGAATTGCAATTATGTGGAAATAGAATTCAATGTATTCAAAACCCATGACCGTATTTTGTTCCCTTATGGAATTTATAATTTTGAATTCACTTTTTTTTTTCAAAACAGAAACTTGTATTAAAACAACAATATTTTACAAGAGATGCTTCGAGGAGAACCCCGAAGAACACCTATAGGACTCTGATCAAATTGGAAACTAGAAATTAAAAACTGAGGGGCAGATTGGAAAAGTTGAAAACCAAATGGAGAATTTACAGTTGTAGCATCTAAAAGATCGGCACAGTTGTAAGATTCTCTGAAAACAAGGCTGAGAGTGATGTAATGGAACCGGTGAAATCCTTCAGTGATGATCCTGGTCAGGTTCTCGAGAGTTGGAGGTTGGGCTGTAGTCGTGGTAATCATGTGGAATGCAGTTTGACAGTCTGTTTCTAGATTAATACATTTTAGGGCCGCATGAAAAGCTAAATTTAGTACTATATAAATTGCCCAAAGCTCGGTAAAGAGGGATGACACGTAGTCAATATTCGAAGAAAAACCAAGCAAGAATTGGCCTTGAGAATTCATGATAAGCCCGCTAATGGATGCCAGTCCTGAGATAAGGGACCGAGAACCGTCCGTGTTGCATTTATAAAATGGTTGAATTCACGTTTGTGTGCTATAGTGTGCTTAGGGACAGGAAAATAAAAGATTTTAATAACGTTAAGTGTATCAAAAGTGATGATTCGAGAGTCTTAGTCAAAGACGATGAGATTATGGAAAGATGAAAAAACTACTTTGAGAGGTTATTAAATGAAGATAATGGGAGTAGATTAGATATAAAGGAACTTAGGGAGACTCGAGAAAATATATTTTTCCGCAGAATTAGGATAACAGAGGTCATGATTGCTCTAAATAATATTAAAACAAGGAAGACTTTAGGACCAGATGGTATCCCTATTGAGGTTTGGAAGTGCTTAGGGGATGATGGAGTATCATGGATTACAAAATTATTTAATAGAATTTTAATGACTAATGGGATGCCCGATGAATGGAGAAAATGTGTCTTAGTACCTATTTATAAAAATAAAGGGGACATACAAAGTTGTTCAAGTTATTGTGGTATTAAGTTAATGAGTCATATAATGAAACTTTGGGAAAGAGTGATTGAATATAGATTGAGATTAAAGAAAATTATATCTGAGAATCAATTTGGGGTTATGCCTGGGAGGTCAACAATGGAAGCAATATATTTATTGAGGAGATTAATAGAGAGGTATAGGGAGAAAAAAAGGATCTTCATATGATTTTTATAGATTTGGAGAAGGCGAATAATAGGATACCCAGAGATATAATATGGTGGGTTCTTCATAAAAGATGAGTGACTCGCAGATATATTAATGTGATCAAGGATATTATGATGGTGCGATGACTATAGTAAGAACATCATTCGGAGAAAATAGTGAATTTTCAATTACGGTAGGTCTACACCAAGGTTCATCATTAACTCCTTATCTCTTTGATCTTGTTATGGATGAGTTGACTAGACAAATTCAAGATGAGGTGCCATGGTGTATGCTATTTGCAGATGATATTGTTTTAGTGGATGAGAGTAAGGCGAGGATTAATGATAGGTTGGAATTGTGGAGAGAAACTTTAGAAACAAGGGGATTTAAAATAAGTAGAACTAAAACAGAATATATGGAGTGAAATTTTAGTAGTAATAGGAGGACAAATGGATATGTGACAAAATTGGAGGGTCAAGAAAGACCTAGAAATGATCATTTTCGTTATTTAGGATCGATTATCCAAAAAGATGGAGATATTAGTGATGATGTTACTCATCGGATTATAGCAGGTTGGGTTAAGTGGAGAAGTGCTACGGCATTTTGTGTGATAGGCGTATACCTTTGAAGTTAAAAGGAAAATTTTATAGGACGGCCATTTGACCCGCCATGTTATATGGGACAGAGGGTTGGGCAACCAAGAAACAAAATATGCAGAAAATGAATGTGGCGAAGATGCGAATGCTAAGATGGATTTGTGGTAAAACTCGAAATGATAAAATTAAAAATGAACAAATTCGTGAAATGGTAAAAGTAGCTCCTATAGAAGATAAATTGAGAGAAAATCGACTTAGATGGTTTGGACATGTCAAGCATAGATCAATGGATGCTCCTATAAGGAAGAGTGATTTAGTTAGTATTAGTTGTAACACAAGGGGTAGAGGTAGGCCTAAATTGACTTGGTGGGATATTATAAAAAATGACATGACGTCATGTGGTTTAAGTGAAGATATTACATTGGATCGAATGGAATGGAAAAAAAGAATTCATATCGCCGATCTCAAATAATTGGGAAAAGGATTTGTTGAGTTGAGTTGAGTTGGGATAATATCTTGATGCAAAACATGATTTTCTATGAAGTCTTCCATTAAGGATACAACGGTTATGAATTTACAAGGGTGTCCTACTACAAATTCCTATGGACTACATTATATGTTTTATATGGAGAAAGTGTGGATTTGGTGTAAAACTATACCTAGTTAAAACTATAATATGGAAATATCAAAGAGCCATACGAATTGAATATGAAAGTTAAGGTTTCCTAGATTTATAGAGAATTTATGTTGTTCTGGTAACTATTACTTTTGGAAGAGATAGACAACATACAAGTCGTAATACCCTTTATTTTTAGAAATATATATGTGGGATTAATTCATATTGATTTAGATTTTATATTGGAATTAAGATATATTACTTGAGTTTCATTATTTGAATTATATTATGTATTAGCATATTCGTTAAGTGAATTATTTTTAATTTATATAATGGGATTTTTATTATGGTTTATTTAGTTAATTTTGGTTATGACTTAATTTGGGGACTTGTTAGTGGATAAAAACACCCAAAATAACAAAAATAAGTGCTCATTTGTTACAAACCCTTTTGGAGTAGTTATTTTTGAATAAAAAAATATGTATTATTTTAATATCTTACCAGAGGCCCATGTGAGAAATACGGTTTTAATATAAAAACCCTAGTTATTCATCTCTTAGTATAAATATATTATATTACATCATCTAGGGTTTGATAAAAGGCAGTAGGGGTTTTTATAACATTATACAAGGTGACAAAACATAAGGAATATAAAGGAGAAGGGGATTTCTACAAATTCAAGGGTTATTGAGAAAGATAAAGGGAGTAAAAGAGGTGCCGAAATTTTATTAAATAAATACTTCATTTTCATATTATTTTTGGCATGATATATATGTGAATCTGACTTCCACGCCAACTAAAATCCCAAATAATTTAATTTGGGATGTGTGGTCATTAGTTTTTTAATTTTTGGAGCTTTCATGAATATTTTTCCAATAGTGCATAGGGCTATTATTTCTTACAAAAGTTGGATTATTTTGCGAATTAAGTTAGGTGTTTATCCTCCCGTGTTTATATTGTGTTCTACATGTATTCACTCATCTTTTTATACTTTTATTCATGTTATGTGCTTTAACTTATATGTCATGCTTGTATATATAGTTCTTATTGTACACATGATATTGTGATGTTGTTTTCATGCCATGTAAATGGAAAAGTTGTAATTACATGATATTACATATATGCTGGATTATAGAAATTGGGTGGAATAATAATAATTACATATTAAAATCTTGATAAAGATGTGGTATTGCGAGATTGATATTGATATTGTTGTTGGAGGATGCTAAGACACCCCTTAGCCAAATATGTGCTTTCGAATTATTTTCTCGTCTCTTATATTGTGAGCCATGTCATGGTCTCTTAGGGTATTAATAATTTTTTACAGGATATTAAACCATTATGGTAGGACGATGTGGGGAGTAACCTATCGTGCCTTGTGATTGCGATTGTATTAGTTTTGGGGCCATGGAGTGTTATAGGATAATTAACAGGAGGGTGACCGATAGTCCATACTGCACTGAGAGAAGTGCGGTAATAATTTTGATATATGGAGGGCTTTGGTATGTTTAGTATCACACGGTGAGATACTAGGGTGTGATTTTTATTTTGGAATGCTAGTCGAGTGTTCATATGCATACACTTTTATATATGTGCACGTACAAGTATATGATGTTCACTTGGAGCACTTATAGGAGCCTATTGAGTTTTTCGCTCACACCGTCACAATATATTTATGCATTGCAGGTTTTGTAGGAGTAGTGATTTATTATCGATGTGTCGTATTCATATTTGCGATACATAGTGAATTGGACAACTCTGTATTTTATTCTTTAAAAAGTATTATATTTTTTTACTATAGAAATGACTATAAAGGATTTTTTTTAGATTTAATGAGAATAAATAGTTTTTTTTCTTATTTGTGCTTTTGCAATATTTTGTTTAGTCGTTGGGCATCGTTAAATGATTTTAAATTTGATGCATTTTACTTTTTTAGTAGTGCCTCTCAGAGTTTTACAATTAGTATTAGAACTTAGGTTAATTGATTACTCGGGCCCTTTGGGTTTTCAATTTAGTATGTTTTTGTTGTGTGATTTTAAGATTGTGTATTAGATACAATGTTGAGAATAAGTATATAGCAAATTTTGAAGATGAAATTACAATTTTTAGGGGAGGGGGAGATTGCAATACCCCTTATTTTTTCAATATATATGTGAGCTTAATTCATATTTATTTGGATTTTATAATTGATTTGGGATGTATTACATGAGTTTTATTATTTGAATTATATTATAAATTAACATATTAGTTAAGTGAATTATTTTTAATTTATATAGTGAGATTTTTATTATGGTTTATATAAGGGCAAATTTATAAATAGTGTCAATTTGTATGTATTGGCATTATTCCGGACAAAAAATAATTTGAGTCATAAATAGGTTTTTACTTGTCACGATTCCCATTAAGACTATGACGTTGTTTTGAAGACGTATCGACCAAGCTTCAAGATAAATCATGGTGTTTTTATTGGTGCAAGTTTTACATCTTCATATCATATTACATTTGGAGTATCTCTCAGGTATGAACGCATAATGTTTATGTGACTCGGTAAATATTTTCTAATGATGTTATTTTGTTTAAAATAGTTTTAATTCAATTATTCTGAGATAAATCTTGTTTAGAGTCGTATGGATATTTCCCTTGCGTTTTGAAGGATCAAACGACATTTACAGTCATTCAAACGACATGTGAAAGTCATTCAAACGACATGTATTTTTTGTTCTAACGAGATTGTAATATTGTTCGAACGACATGACAATTTCGTTCCAATAACGTGATGACTTAAAGTTTTTATTTAAGGAGCCTTTTGCTAAGACTTTCAAAGTGTGCAGAACATAAAAAAACAGAATAGAATTCACACGTTTTTCTTCACTTGTTTATAATGGTTTTTAAAGTTTAAACCATCCTTTGTGTTTACAAACTCCAAGCTTTCATAACCATTGTGTTTAGAGATCTTATGTTTGCACCATCTGGAGTTTGTTTATTTCTGTTGAACAATTAATTTGTTGAGTTTTGTAGTGAAGAAGAGATGGACTCCGATTTTTGAATCGTAAATGGATGTTGTAGTTGTATCGGTGGATACCGAGGCATACGTGGACTCATGTGTTGTGGACCTTGTGTAGGTGGACTCCTATGTTTCACTGTGGAGGAGAGGTTTAATCGTAGAAAATCGTCAAGGTTTATGGGGATTGAGTCGTTGAGTAAGTCTATTATTTGTAGTTTGTAAAAACGTATCATAGTGATTGTCTATCTTGGGCCGTCCAAGGTTTTTTTCCCTAGTAGTTTTCTCGTACATCGACGCATCTTGTGGACTTGATTTAATTTATCTTTCTTAATCTCACCTAGATGCATGATTAGGATTAACAAGATATAATTGGGTTAAATAAAAGTTGTTCACAAATATTGGGGCATGTTAAAATTGGAAAACATTTTTGAAAAAATTATTTTCACCTAAAGCACACATAAAAAGGGAACTTACGAATTGATATCAGAGTGGGTTGCACTCAGTTATTGTGTAGATCCTTGTTTTTATGCATTTAGGTAGTTCTATTAGTTTCTCTCTCTTGGATAATTTTTCTCTTGGTGGATTCTCTTAACTTTGACGAATTAAATACGTTGAATTTGAAGTTTTCCAAAATAATTGAAATTCTCGAAGCGGAAAATTCTTGTTTTAAACATATGATTGAATATTTGCAAACGTTTCAAACGCAAAGAGATATCATTCATGAGAATTTTTTTTTTACTTTATATGATAACTTTAATTATTTAAAATTGTCCAAGGAAGAGAGTAAGAATAGAGTCATTGTTTTAGACAAAGAGTTAAAGGACTTTAAAAATTTAAGGGTTTGTGCCAAAGAGTATAGTGTCTTGATTGATGATTATAAGGCACGTGAGAAGACTCTCAGGGATAAGTTTTCTCACATTGAGGGGGAGCGAGATAACCTTCTAGGGGTAATTGAAATTTTAAAGAAGGAATCCCTAAAATTTGAGGAATATAATTCTTTACTTGAGTCCAATGTTTTGAAGTTAAAAAATGACTTAAATGACTCAAGTAGTGATGGTAGTAGCTTATCTTATTCTTGTGATTCCATTGCTAAAGACAAAATCATAGTTCATTTTAGAGGGTCAATCACATCCCAGGGTGTTAGAAAAGGTCAACCTAAAGGTTCCATTCCTCATCATGTTTACAAAAAAATTTATGCTGTGGTAGGAAAGGTCACCTTAAGAATTTTTTCTATGATCTTAGAAAAGACCCTAGGAAGTTTAAATGTAGTGTCCCGTTAGTTCCTGTAACACCCCGCCTAATTAAATACCGGGTGGCCAGTCTCATACCAAATTAAAACAGAATGCACAGTTGGCTCATTCTCAGCATCACTATCGAAAACATTTACAAATCACCCAATACCGAATTAAGCTGGTGTAAAAAACTTTCCAAATTTTAATTTCAACAAAATTCATTTTTAGTTTACGAATAACACTACACATTTTTCTACCACAATAATAACTGAACAGATAACACAAAAGAATTTAAATGAAATTGGAATAAGCATTCCCAAATAATAATCCAATACAGTAATCCCAACAATAATAAATGTATTTAAATGACACGAGTACAAGACTATTTGACTCCGATAGAAAAGAGATAACTGAATTCCTTTGGGAGACATGCCCTAAAGAAAAAAACACTACAGAATGTGAATCAAACGAAGATAGGCATCTAATAAATCCTCCATAGCTCCATAGCTCGTCATAATCCTCTAAGGTTGGCGTCTTTGCTGCTGGACACCTGATATAGAAGGTACAATAGAAAAGAGAATATGCAAGGAAACGGGTCAGAGCCCGATGTGCAAAATGATTTTGAAAACAACAAGTATTTAACAAGTGCAATAAAGCATTTATGATTTACATATTAGTATCCAAACTCTTACTTGATATTCTCACCACTCATTTAGAGTGCACGCTTAACATTTCATATTAACCTCTTAATTAAGGTTCCTCTTATCTACTTTCCATGATTTGATTCTATCCCATATTATAACCCCGTATGTCCCATACCATACGTAGTATAATCATTCTTAAACGTTCCTCATTAATATGAATTAAGCTCTTCAAATCTATAAGAATAAATATTCATTAACTTAGTTCAATTCTTTTTCTCTATTCACCGTCATCTACAATTATCACACAGTAGATTGATCTAACCACTATATATATACATTCATTCAATTATATATATATATAATACGACACCCCGAGTCACAGCTGTGGTGCATGAATTACTCTGCTATCACGTCCCAGTATCGCTGGTTACCGAATAGGGGACTAAATGTTTGGTAATGATTCCTCGAACCGCAAACATCAACACAAACATTAGAGGAGAACATAGTCCTCATACCCATGGGTCATGCACATACCTACGTTCCTATAGTCAGCGGACTTATCAAACTCCCCGATAAGTCTTTCATAGACCTATGTTCTCGAGTGACAAATCAAAAATCCCATGGATTCATCAGGATATGACTGCCCTATCGCTCAAACCTCCCATCGATAGCAAGTAAGCTAGGCATGTCATACACATAAATCATCAATAAATCAAATAGGCATTATCATCTACTTATATAAATATAATATCAACCAGGTACTCACACTACCCTAAGATAGTTCCCATACGTAGCATTATATCTCTTTAAATCCTACGTACTAAACATTATGACTTTACTTCCTTAATTTAATGATTCCAAAGTCTCACTCGTTACTCAAGGTTTAAATAGGTTTTTTCCTCAATATATATTCAGTAAGAAATCACTAATATCCTACTGGTCCGTATCATCTTATCTCCCTAATTACTACGAATTAAACTCTCCTTTAATTTGGGTTACAACCGATAATTTCTAATCTCTTATAAACACATCTTATTTCACCTAGGATTGAACCCTCTTGTAAACCTAAGAATGCCCAGGTGAATGAACCCACGTACAACTAATCTCCAAATATTTATAATAAGACAAAATCCGAAATCACTATTCATCCCACTGTAAAAATGACCAAAATGCCCTTTTTGGTTGTCTTTTCATTTTCTAATGACACAAGACCCAAAACCAACTTCCAAATAGACTTTTATGACTATTTCAACCCTCCCGGATGCAACGATGCACTCAAAATGACTATAAGGTTGATGTCAAAATAAGTTTCCTTTTTAATTTAACAAATTAGTCCCGACACGTCCCATACTGCGTCCGACTAAGAATTCAAATTACTGAATTAATATCACACAACCATATCAATAACATCACATTCATATATTACCTTTATATCTTTAAGTAATATACAGAATCATTCATTTTAATATCCACAATTCGGATAAAACCCAAATGAATTAATTTATAATAAAATCCAATTAATCCATTAATTTAAAATATAACACATTTTAAAAGTCATTAAAATTACGAGGTATTACAGTTCCCAAATCCCGTCGAGTTAGGTATATACCTGTTTGGGTTAGGAAATCTATTTTGGAGATGTTGAATGAGAGGTAGGTTGATTCTCACATGCTAGCACATGATGCTTCACATGCCATTTCTTATAGATGATTGCTTTCATGATCATGTTTGTCATATGTTAGTTATTTCTTCATGATATATATATATATTTGAGTCTTATTTTGAAAAATACAAATGTATTTGTTTTTGGGTCAAAAATATTTTTTGAAAAACAAAAAAATATTTTCGGTTTATTTTTTCTTTTTGTCATGAGTTTACATGTTTGATGTGGCATATTGGTATGCTTGGACCCCCATAATTTCATTATCCATGTGGCTAGGACATTTGGTCATAATTATAGATTCTTAGTATGACCCTAACCATTGATTAATGAGGTTGTTTTGAAGTTGATTTGCATTTGGATTTGACTTTGTATATATGTCGTTGCATGAACATGGACAAGCTTTCATGAATGTTTGATTTCTCATGCATATTTGAGTTTGGTGAGACGTTCTCCTTTCAATTTTATCATCTATGTGCAATTATACTTAGGAGGATGTGCATGTAAGAACAATTGCCACGAGGATAGATTTTTTCTAAATAAAAAAACTGATGAGTTTGCACGGTAAAGGGTTACGAGAGTATAAAAAACTCGTTGTGAGAGCCACCATTTAAAAGAGACCAAGAAAAAATTAAGAAAATAAAAAGAATCATATATATATTCCAAAAAGGGACAATAGGAATTCTATAAGGTGAGAAAGTAGAAACCTCCAAAGACTTAGAAAAAAGATATATGAGTATTTGAGGGTGTTTGGAAGGAAAAATACAACGGGTTTGCACCATGAATCCTAATGTTGAAAATCGTGTCATGATGCTATTTATTTGGTACAATCATCTAAATTTCGGATTTTTGTGCATGTTGTTACTTTAGTTCATTAAGCTCAATATATTAATTGTCATATATGGCTAAAACTTAGTTTGATGATATTTAGCTATCAATTAGAGCTTCTTGATCGTTTCGATGTGTCTATGTTGTGATTCCTTTATTGTAGTTTACTCCCATTCATTCTGTATCCGTGTTTAGGCACATTGATAATATGTTAACATGCAACTCATATTTTCTATTTTGAGTTTGTTTTACCACTGTTTTGATTTTCCAGTTGTTGATTTGAGAAAATTTCTTCACTAGGCACAACCTGCATATTTTTGGAGCTAGGATATAAGTTTTTAAAAGTCGTTCAATCGACTTGTGGCTGTCATTCAAATAATAACTCCACATCGTTCGGAGACTGGATCAAATGAGATTAGAAACAAGGTATTAAAAGTATCATGTAAGGTCGTTACTTAGGTTCTTCGCGTGACATAACACTATTTCAGGTAGTTTCTTTCCTGGTGCGAACAAGATACTTATGTCGTTCAAACGACATGGTATAGTCGTTCAAATGACCCAAAAAGTATTTTTTGTCTTCTTTATGATTTTGTACCTGCTTCGTATATATGCTGATATTACACTGTTTTGGTACTTCTAGATTGTTTTGAGTAGTGTACATGTAGTCTATATTGATTATTCATACTTGATTATTATACTACATTGATTTGTTTAGTCACATCATTATTAGTTGGCTACACCATGTTTCTTAGGATATGCTTCATATGATTATTTCATGCTAGATATTCATTTATATGTTTATTTTTCTCACTAGTTGTCTATTCGAGACAAAAAGGGGAGAGATAAATATGTGATATAAGAGAAGATTTTTGCTAGTATGTTTATATTGATATCATATTGATTATATATCATTTGTACATCCATACTTCACATGATATTTGTTTGTTTCGTGTGTGTAGTGATTGTTCAGAAAGTGGGCATTTTGCGACTACATGACATGGAGTCCAAAATTTAATTACTAGATTATGTCCTATATGTTCTTTTTGGGTTTATGGGATAGGATTTAAGTCATATGGCTTGACGACCCAGCTTAGGCATTTCACTTTTTTTTCCCGAAGTAGCCAAAGGGGGAGATTTATAAGAACAAATTTCCAAATAGTGTCAATTTGTATGCATTGACATTATTCCGGACAAAAACTAATTTGGGTTGTAGATAGATTTTACTTGTCATGAATCCCATTAAGTCTGTGATGTTGTTTCAAAGACGTAACGTCCAATATTCAAGATAGATCATGCCGTGTTTATTGGTGCACGTTTTACGTCTTCATATCCTATTACATTCTGAGTATCTCTCAAGTATGAGCGCATAATGTTTACGGGACTAGATAAATATTTTCAAAGGGTGTTATGTTGTTTAAAATGATTTAAAAATGTTTTTAATTCGATTATTCTGTGATAAATCTTATTTATAGTCGTATGGATCTTTCCCTTACATTTTGAAGGATCAACCAACATCTGCTGTCATTCAAACGACATGTGGAAGTCGTTCAAACGGCATGTAGTTTTCGTTCAAATGAGATTGTAATATTGTTCGAAAGACATGCCAATTTCGTTCAAATGACGTGTTATCTTAAAGTTTTTATTTAAGGCATATTTTTCTCAGAATTTTGAAGTGTGCAGAACATAAAATATAGAACATAACCCATAGGTTTTTCTGCACTTATTTCCAAAGTTTTCCAAAGTTAAAACCATCCTTTGTGCTTACAAGATCCGTGCTTCCATAACCGTTGTGTTTAGAGATCTTTTGTTTGCACCATCTGGAGTTTGTTCATCTCAGTTGAACAATTGATTCATCGAGTTTTGCAGTGAAGAAGCGGTGGACTCTAGTTATTTAATCGTAGACAATTTCCATAGCTATATCAGTGGATACCAAGGCATGAGTGGACTCTTTTGTTGTGGCCCTACATAGGTTGAATCTTGAGTTTCACTGTGGATGAGAGGCTAAAGTATAGAAGAGTATCAAGTCTTATGGGGATTGAGTCATTGAGTAAGTATAATGTTTGCACTTTATAAAATCTTATCACAGTGATTTCCTGACTTGGGTCGTTTGCCATTTTTTTCCTTAGTGTTTTCCTCGTACAACATCATGTTTTGTGGACTTGATTTACTCTATCTTGCCGAATCTTACCTAGATGCATGATTAGGATTAATAAGATAAAATTGGGTTACAGAAAATTGGTTCACAAAAATTGGTGAATATTAAAATTGGAAAACGTTTATGAAAAAATTATTTTCACCTGAAGCACACATAAAAAGGGAACCTACAGTTTATTTTGCTAATTTTGATTGTTACTTAATTTGGGGACTTGTTAATAGGCAAAAAATACTCAAAGTAATACCCCTTGAAAGGCTTTTTATGTAATATATTTTTTTGTAAACTACTGATTGGCCAGGGGATTTTTTGTTGTAAATCTCCCTTTTTACCTTCAACGAAGAGGTATTTTTGAGTGGAATTGTGTTATTTTTTAATCTTTACTTTGTTATTGTTTTACTTTTTTACTTTGCTAAGGAATTTTATGCACTGCTTGAGACGTATGAGATCCGACATGCATATTGTGTATACCCAGTCCCCTAAGATTCTTTGGAAAAATAAGATAATCGGGGAATCAATTTTATTGAAGTAGTTTGAGGTTTATGAGACCTTTGCTTCATACTTGATATGTTTCCTGAAGTAAAGACCATGGTTCCGTTATGGGGTGGTAAGCTTTAGAACCTTAGCACTATCGATTCATGTGCCTTTATGAGATTGAAAGCCAAATTTTTTGTTCAAACAGTTACCACCCAGGAAAATTTTGAGCGTAAATGTATAGAAGTCAAACCTGTAATGGGTTTTAAGACCTTAGGCTTTAAAACTTGAAAATTTGAAATAAAAAGCCCTTATAAGGGTTCTATGTCCTCCGGGCTGAGTAAAAATAAAACCTGAAGTCTCCCAAAAGGTCATAAGACCTTTGAACTTAGGAGAATTTGAATTCTACAATCTTATAAGTTCTAAGACCTCTGGATTTAGAAAGAGTTAAACCTAAAGTCCCACAAAGGGTCATAAGACCTCTGGACTTAGCATAATTTGAATTTTAAAATCCTTATAAGGTTTCTAAGACCTTCGAATTTAGAAAGAGTGTAACCGAAAGTCCCACAAAGGCTCATAAGACCTCTGAAGTTAGGAGAATTTGAATTTTCAAATCCTTATAAGTGTCGTACGATATCTAGATTTAATTTTTTTTGAAGTTTTGAAGTCCTTGTAAGGGCCTAAGATCTGCGAAATTGAAAATTTTGCAATCTGAAGTCCTCATGAGGATTTGGGACCTCCAGACTTATAAAAAAAATGAGATTTTAAAGTCCTTGTGAGGGTTTGAAACCTCCAAACTATTTTTTTTTTTGTAACTTGAAATCCTTGTAAGGTTATGAGAGCTCTGGGCTTAGAGAAATTTTGAAAATTTGAAGTCATTGTAAGGGTCTGAGACCTCCGACCTGAAAAAAATTGTAATCAAAGTCCTTATAAAGGTCTAGGACCTCTGGGCTTTGAAAAAAATAAAATTTTGAAGTCCTTGTAAGAGTCTGAGACCTCCGTGCTGAAACATTTTGTAGTCTGAAGTCCTTATAAGGGTCTGGGACGTCCGAGCTTAAAAAATTAAAATTTGAAGTCCTTATAAGGGTTTGAGACCTTCGGACTGAAAAATTTGTAGTATGAGTCCTTATAAGGGACTGGAAGCTCCGGTTTTAGAAAAAATTTGAAATTTTGAATTCCTTACAAGGATCTAAAACCTTTGGACTAAAAGTTTTTGTAATATAAAGTCATTATAAGGGTCTCTAACCTCCGGACTTTGAAAAAAATGAAGTTTTGGACAGAAAGATTTTTTGTATTTGAACACTTAACCATAAATTTTTTTAAAAATAAAAGTTTATTTTCTTTAAACATTTTCACAAATGAAGGGCATAAGGTTCTTATGTCTTTTTGTGAAACTGCAACGTAAAGGAAATATTTTGTTGTAAGTAAATGGGCTATTTATAGGTCCTTAAACCTCAACCTTTTGGAACTATGGATGAAAATATCAATAGTTACTTTAGTATTAGTATTTTATGGGTCCAAAGGCCTTTTGACTATGCTTTTTGGGTTGTTTAAACATGAGGATTGTAGTAATTTTTTATCCTAAGTTTTTGACTGCTCATCTTAAGCCAAGGTTGAAATCATTGTAACTTGAATGGTGAGTACTGAGACCTTTGTTTTCTAGAGGGATACTTCATGAGTAATAAAAAAAGTCTCTTTTCTCATTGAAACAATAGAGTACATTATTTACTATAGTTCTTAGGGGATGACAGGCATCTTTTTAGGCCTCTATTATTCCTGATGCTCAACCTTTATTTGGATACTCAACCGTGGTAATAACTGTGGGTACCCAAAATTAGGACCATGGGCCTGGACGAGTAGCCCAATTATGGCGTTCCAAAGTCCAGGTCCCCCACCTCTTATTCTGAATATGATCCGGTCTCTTCCCACGTTCCCATTAAGGGAGGTTATAAGGAGAGATGGAAGACGTAGGGGAATCCATCACCCCCACTTACCTAAATTTACATGTATATATATAAAACCCTAGGTCCGGGGCAAAGGGACAAGTTGTACTCTCTGTAACCACTCTCCGGAGTATATATAGAAATAATACCAACTGCACCACCGTGGACGTAGGCACATCTTTACTGAACCACGTACATCCTTTGTTGTGTGATTGTCATTTTACATTCCATGTTCTTATTTGGTGCTTGTCTTTCTCTTATTTATTTGTGTTGCACAAATAATTATCACCACAATTGGCACCGCCTGTGGGAAGCATTTATCTTCACTGAGAAAAGCCTACACCAAAAGAGGAGTTTAAAATGTCCGGTCACAACAACAATGCCCCCCCAGGTAGGGGATATTCAATAACCACTTGCTCCTCGCAGGATTAGGTCTGATGTTTGACTTTCAGATCAGAGGGCTCGCTTGGAAAAGCCAGCCTCAGAAGAAATCCAAGGACTAGTGAGGTCCACACAAATATCCAGATTGATTGATGCATACGAGGAAAGGCTCCACGAGCAGAGGGAGTCTTCTCGCAGGTACGAGGCTGAGAATGCTCGCCTGAAAAGAAGACTGGAAAGACTGGAGAGGGAGCTTTGTCCTAATAACAGGAGACGTCCATACCGCACTCCTAGCCCTCATGGGAGCAAGTCTCACAGCCGAGTAAGGAGCCCTAGGCGGGGATCTAAAAAGGTCAAAGTAGGAGAATCAGATGACGACCTCCGTGAGCAGATGCAAAGAGCTCTCCGTTACAAGAGACCTTCTCACAGCAATGAGAACATATGAAATCTGGTCCACAGGGAGATAGACCAACATCCTGCCCACCACGGCACCAGATCGACCTAAGAACTCACTAGGAGAGCTCTCAAAACCCAGATGAAATCACCTTTCACGAGGGAAATTAAGGAAGAAGAAGCCCCTAAGAAATTTTCCATTCCAAAATTCAAGATTTATGACGGTAAGACTGATCCCATTGATCATGTCAGGCAATACCGAGAGGCCATGACCCTCTGAAACCACCGGGACGCACTAATGTATCGAATTTTTCCTTCGAGCCTGCATGACGTAGCGCAGAAGTGGTTCGAAAGGCTCCCCCACCGGTCAATCAGGAGTTTCAATTCCTTGGCCAAAATTTTTACGACCCGATTCATTACCAGTAGCTCCCATCCCAAAAGGATGGATGCTTTGCTGACAATGAAGAAACGCCTCAAGAGACCCTCCGAGACTACACAAAGAGGTACTGTGAGTTATTCAATGAGATCGAGGATTGCGCAGAGTAAGTGGCAGTGGCCTCTTTCAAAATTGGACTCCCTAGTTCTTCCCATCTATACCAATCCCTGACGAAGAAGGAGGCTCTGACTATTGACGACCTAATGGCTCGCATCGTGAAGTACGCTAAGGTAAAAGATGTCACCCACCTCAGTTCAGGAGAAAACGACCGAGCTAAACTCACTACCAAGGGAAGTGACAAAGCTGAGAACCAGAAGAAAGGAGGAAACAACGGGGGCAAAAATGTCTCCAAGAACAGAGGAAACAATGACGCGTCGAAAGCATTTCAGGCGGTCAACACCGTCTTCAAAGAACCAATTTATAAAATTCTCACGAAGATCAAAGATGAGCCATTCATCAAGTGGCCCAAGAAGATGGGAGGATATCCTTTGAAGAGGAATAATGCGCTAAGATGCGCTTTTCACAAAGAAGGAGGACATAAGACTGAGCACTGCAAAGCTCTTAAGTCTCACCTCGAGGAACTATCCCAGTCTGGGCATTTGAACGAGTTTGTGGAGAAAAGGGCAGAGAAAGTGGCTGCCAATAGAGAAGTGAGGCCTGACAACGTGCTCGAAGATGACGCTGGACATGAGTTCGTGGTGATTCACGGTGCATCTGATGCCAAGCAGATACAGGGAAATTCAGCTCAAATGGAGATGAAGAAACTTACAGCTGTAATGCAGGCTTTTCAGATCGATCCAGCAAAATCACAGTCAGGAAAGCGCTGACGAGCAGATGACGTCAAATATAACAAGCATATTGTTTTCATAGATGAATATCTGGTGGGAGTAAGGACCCCGCATCACGATGCTTTGATCATTACCCTCAGGATAGCTAACTTTAACGTCGACAAGTTGCTCGTCGACCAAGGGAGCTCGTTTGAAGTAATGTATCTTGACCTATTCAAAAAATTGAAGTTAAGCGTCACCGACCAAAAGGAGGCTACTGTACCTTTAGTTGGCTTCGCTGGAAAAATAACTATGCCTTTGGGAAAGATTGTACTACCGATGCGGGCTGGAAACGTCTCCAAGATGATCGAGTTTTTGGTAGTTGACATCGACTCGCCATACCAGGCCATCCTCGGCAGGGGATGGCTCCATGCGATGAAGGCAGTCACCTCGACCTACCATCAGAAACTCAAATATGTAACCGAGCGAGGAGTAATGGAGATCCATGGTGATCAGGCAATGGCGAGAAGGTGCTTCATAGCAGCCATCCGACCAAAGCCAGAGAAGAGGGACGAGCAACCCAGCGAGAAGGTTGAAGAAGGTCTGACCTTCTAAATAGTAATAAAAGTACGAAAGACCTGGAGTAGAGGAGACCAGACTCCTCCCCTCCGAACGGGTCGTCGAAGACCTGGTAGAAGTTACGACCGAAGAAGGCGACAGTAACAGAGTCTTCTTGATTGGAGCATCTCTCACCGACCAAGAACATAAGGAATTGACAACCTTGCTGAGGCGCAACATAAATGTTTTCGCATGGGAACCATACGAGATGCCTGGAATCGATCCTAGTATGGTCTATCATCAGCTGAACGTCGACCCCACCTTCAAGCCAATCATGCATAAGGCACGATGAACTGCACCCGAGAAGGCTAAAGCGGTTGAAAAAGAAGTGGAAAAACTGTTGGATGCAGGATCCATACGGGAGGTACAATTCCCCAAGTGGTTATCCAACCCAGCAGTAGTTTCGAAGAGCAATGGGAAGTGGAGAGTTTGCATCGACTTCACTGACCTCAACAAAGCATGCCCTAAAGATAGTTTCCCCCTACCAAAAATAGACCAACTAGTAGACGCCACCGCAGCTCACGAGCGAATGAGTTTCCTGGACGCATACTCAGGGTATCACCAGATCCCCTTATATGCCCCAGACCTGGACAAAACGACGTTCATCACGACAGTTGGGTTATTCTGCTACAAGGTCATGCCCTTTGGGCTCAAGAATGCAGGGGCAACCTATCAGCGGCTGGTTACCAAAATGTTTAAGGGTCAGATGGGAGACACCATGAAGGTCGACATCGATGACATGCTCGTTAAAAGTAAGAAGAAGGAAAATCACCTCTCCGACCTGTCAAACACCTTCGAAATCCTCAGGAAATACCGAATGAAACTTAACGCGAGCAAGTGTTCCTTCGGTGTCCAGTCAGGAAAATTTCTTGGGTACTTGGTCAGTAAGAGAGGCATAGAGGCTAACCTAGACCAGATCGAGGCAATCAACAGGGTGCAACCCCCTCGCACAACTCGGGACGTACAGAAGCTCACTGGTATGCTCGCTGCCCTAAATCGATTCATCTCTAAATCCTCTGAGAAGTGCCAGATTTTTTTCCAGCTTCTAAAGGGAAGCAGAACGATAGAATGGAGCCCAGATTGCTCGCAAGCATTAGTCGAACTCAAATCTTACTTAAGCTCTCCACCACTGCTCATCATACCACAACTAACAGATTCTTTGTACCTGTACCTCTTCGTTTCCAACCACATTGTCAGCTCTTCATTAATTTGCAAAGTTGCAAGAATCCATCACCCCGTTTATTATGCAAGCAAGACCTTACTGGACGCCAAGAAAAGGTACCTACCATTGGAGAAGCTCTCTATTGCACTAGTAGTAGCCTCGATGAAGCTGACGCATTATTTCGAAGCTCACACTATCATCGTCATTACATCACATCCCCTTAAGGCAATCCTAAGGAAAACGGATTTGTCGGGCAGACTGTCTAAGTGGTCAGTCGAGCTTAATCGATTTGAGATCCAATTTCAACCAAGGACAACTATCAAGGGTCAAATCCTTGCTAATTTCATAGCCGAATTCACGGACGGAGAACCTTCCAACTAGCCTCTACCATCAAGGCAAAAGGAGAAACAAGCCACAAAGGAAACCTGAAAACTGCTTGTTGATGGAGCCTCCAACTCAAAGGGGGCAGGGGTAGGTATTGTCCTCATTACTCCAGAAAATACAATCCTTGAACAAGGAATCAGGCTTGGATTTGCAGCCTCCAACAACGAAGCAGAGTATGAAGCCTTAATAGCCGGCCTCCAAAAGGCGCACACTTTGGGAGAAAAACATTTACAGGTGTTCGATGATTCCCAACTAGTTTCCAATCAGATAAGTGGAGATTACAATGCAAAAGATGAAAGGATGGCAGCTTACCTCGCCTTAGTGAGAAAACTAATGTCGAGCTTTGAAGAGATCAACGTCCAGCAGTTTCCCAGGGGGCAAAATAGTCATGCTGATGCCCTGGCAGCCCTGAGTTCGGCAGTTGACTCCGACCTAAAAAGAACCATCCCCATCGATTTCCTCACTCGTCCGAGCATTAATCGCAACAGCAATCCACCAAACATGGAACAGGTACTCCAGGTGGGATCAACCCCCAGCAGGATGGACCCCTTCAGAGACTATTTAAAGGATGGCATGCTCCCGGATGATAAGAAGACTGCCCACCAGGTAAGAGTCAAAGCAGCTCGCTTTCACTTATCCTCAGAAGGCAACTTGTATAATAAATCCTTCTCCGGTCCCTACCTCCAATTCGTCCACCCAAGAGATGTCGAGCAAGTGCTACACGAGCTTCACGAAGGAGTCTGTGGGAGCCACATCGAGGGAAGATCTCTAGCCTTTCGAGCAATGAAGGAAGGCTATTGGTGGCCATATATGTAAAGGGACTCTGCACTGTATGTCCGCAAATGCCTAAAATGCCAACTTCACGCTCCTATGGTACACCAACCCGCCAGTGATATAAAATCCCTATCCAGCCCATGGCCATTCTCCTAATGGATAATGGACATCATGGGACCACTACCTACCGCCATCGGCAATCGCAAATATCTGCTGGTTGCAATTGACTACTTCACCAAATGGATCAAGGCGGAACCCCTGGCGAACATCTGAGACGCTGATATGATAAGATTCATATGGAGGAATATAATCACTCGTTTTGGCATCCCTAGGAACATCGTCACCGACAATGGAACACAGTTTGAAAGATGCTCCTTTCAGAATTTCTGTAACAAACACGGCATCAGACACCACTTCAGTTCTGTGGCCTACCCTCAGAGCAATGGCTAGGATGAGGCTTCCAACAAAACTATGATCGATGGATTGAAGAAGCGGTCGGAGCGAGCCAAAGGCGCATGGGTAAATGAACTACCCCATATCCTATGGGCATACCAAACCACTCCTCGATGAGCGACATGAGAAACCCCATTTTCGCTGACATATGGCATGGAAGCAGTCATCCCCCTAGAAGCAGGTTTGCCAACAATGAGGTCCAACCTTGTCGACCAGGGATATAATGATGCAGCATTGCTCGCTAAGATCGACCTAGTCGACGAGCACCGGGAGCTAGCCCTAGTGAAACTAGCGAGCTATCAGCAACAGCTCGCGAGGCATTACAACAAGAGGGTTAACCCGAGGAAATTCCGAGTTGGAGACTACATTCTAAGGAAAGTCCTGGGCAGCGTAGCGAAACCATCAGATGGTAAGCTAGGCCCAAACTGGGAAGGACCTTTTAAGATAATTAGAGACGATCTGCAGGGCGCCTATCACTTGGAAACGATGGAAGGCTGGGAAATACCACGAGCATGGAACGCAGCCAATCTCAAGAGATTATATTTTTAGATTTTTCTTTTATTCTTTTGTTATGAGACTAGAAGATCATTTCCTTTATCATTAATGAAAGTTATTTAATTAGTTACATTCTGATAAGTAACAACTGCATTTATTGCACACCTTTTCCAAATAACAGGCACATTGATCGCCACACTATAGCAAGGGAATATCCCTCCTCAGGTCATCGTTATGAGACACGAAGGACCTCTTAGCATTGCCCTTGGCAATATATGAAGCCCTATAGGGGATCCTTAGGCAATATGACCAAATTTTATTCTGGTCATCAAACCTTCTTTGGTTGAATAAAATCCTGATCGGATAAAGCATCCAACACCAGGTGTGTCCTCGCCAATTGCCCCACTTAGGCCTAAGGCAGTGTGACGACACAACCTAAAAGGTAAAGCGGTGCATACTGGTATCTCGGTATTATACTGGACTGGGAGGACGCTCACATGATAACACAAACTTAGAAGATCATAAAGCAGAAAGAATATGAAGAGTATGGTGCACTTGTTTAGTCCGCAAAATTGCCCAAAACATAAACTTTTCATTAATTCATCATATTTACAACAATGGTGATACATGTTTAGTCGGCGAGCTCGCCCAAAGCATTTACATTACCAAAAATACAAAAAACAACAACTGGCAAAATCTCAATGGGGGTGAGACCTCTGAGCGAGATAATCAACCACTCGAGCTCTTCGCTCATCATCAGGAGAAGGAGCTAACTCTTCCTCAACCTCATTCGCATCCGAATCCAATAATTGCCAATGGATGGCATCGATGGGGATCCATCGATCATCCCTCCTGAAGGGGTTAGGTATCAGGATAGAAGGAGAAATCTCATGGCGATACCAAAGGATCGAGTTCCTCAGGACTTGCAGCTCCTTCAAAGCACTCAGCCATCCCCTGATGAAGGAAAGTGATTCGATCTCTGTCAACCTTGTTGGAGCATCTGACCAGCCCGGGTGGTAGCCATCTGACCACACTTGTCGAGGAACTTTTTTGAACAAGTGCCGCAACCGAGTGACATCCCTTTGAAGCCCAGCAACGATCACATATGCTCGACGGATGTCGCCACGAAGCTCATTCATCTCCCTCTCTCGAATCTCTTCCATTTCCCTATCTCGGCTCCTGGTGCTCCTTCCAGCTCGGGCCGATGAAGAACTCTGCAGTACAGGAGTAATATCACTCCGACCAGCTCTGGCGAGGAACCCTATAATACTGCTGGAGCAGTGCTCGACGCATGCTCCTTAAGTCGTGAGACCTCTCTCCCAAAACCTCATTCTCTTGCTAAAGCGTATCGCCAACCTGGTTGATCTCGGAAGCATCGAAATGCTTTGCTCTCAACGTATTCACTTCTTCTTGCACTGAGGCACTAACCTCTTCCATCTCCTGGAGCCTGTCCTTCAGTTTGGCCATAAGATTTGATTGCTCCTTATACTTCTGATTCCTAGACCTAAGGGATTTGCAAAGCTTAACGAAGGACTGGCGAACCTCAGGACTCGCATTAGGACCCAGGGTCCTGCCCAGTTGAGAAGTAGTAGGAATGTAATCATCCCCATCAATTAACTACAAGCAATTGAAAGATGAGGAAAAGAAAGAAACAAATCAGTGCACTGAGAAATGGAAGCCTTTTCATTAATGAAGATTGAAGTTACATCGAGCAGTAAAAAGAAAGTTCACAGATAGAAAAAACCGAAAATACAAAGCAATCCTAGCAGGTAACTAGTTAGCAACCTCAGGTTGCCCAGAGATCGATGGCCCTTTCCCTTTGTCGGCATCAGCAGGAATAACGCCCTCAGCAGGAGTAATCTCTATCGCCACAACAAGGGAAGCATCAGCAGGGGTCATCTGGGGGACAGGGTCAGCACCTTCAACAGCTGGGGCAGGGACTTCATCCACGGTTGGTTTCAGACCTGGGTCATGCTCATCAAACAGGGGAGAATCGATGTCGACGCCATCAGCCAAAAGGGCCTTGTTCTAGCCCTTTTTGAAGTTCAGACGACTAATATAGCCTATCTAAACTTTAGCATCCTCGTACGCTGTAGCCTAACCAGAATTATATGAGTCCTCCTTGTCAGTGACAGCCTCAGACTCCTTCTTCTTCAGCTCTTCAGATAGCACCCTGTTGTCCTCAACAACCGCTAGTTTGCTCGAGCAAACCAGGTTATAGGCCTGTCGCAGATCTTTCAAATCCTTGACTGCCGCGTCCTTCTTCTTGTTGGCAGTAGCAAGAGCCAGGTCGGATGAAATCCGAGCAGTGTCAACGGCTTTAAAGCTAGCCTCGAGATCTTTACCTCCAGCTTCAGGGCAGCATTTTCCTTCTCCAGCTCGCTGTTTTTCTTCACCAGCTCATCGCGTGAACGATACAGCACGACGAAGTTAGTAACAAACTGCAGAAAGAAGAAGATGTTAAAAGAGAGAAATGATGAAATTCATAAAAACATGGGAGAGAAGGGAGAAATCTTACCAAAGCTACCTTTGACTAGCCGGAAGGGCCAATTGCTCAAACTCTACCGCCCTTTGGCGATCAGCTGGGAGGACATCTCTCTCGAGCAGAGCGGGGGCCAACTGAAGGGATATTGCAACAAAAACCCCCTCGGGCAGCCCGAACATCGGGAGTAAGGCCTTCCCGGCCTTCATCCTCGCTTTCGCCCTCCTCTTCTCCTCCCCTCTCCCATTCTCTTTCTTTTTCGTCTCCTCTACCCTCCTCTTATCCTTCATCTTCTTCTTTTCTTCTTCATTCTTTCTCTCTCTCTCCCTTACCTGCTCCTCTTCCTTCCTCTTTATCTCCTGCTCCTGAACAGAGGACCGAGAACCAGTAGTCACAGCCCAAGAGTTAGATTTTTGCTTCTTTGACCTCTGTGCAAGGAGCATGTGGTCCTCCTCCTCATCATCATCCCGGATTAAATTCTTCCTTGGAGGAGCCATTTCCTCGCTCGAACTGCTAGATGTGCTCGATGACTCTCGAGCCCCAGAGACCACCCTACGATCAGAGGAACTGCTACGGCTAGGGATCTCTCCCCACAAATTGCTTACAACACCTACGATGTCACTTTCAGAGCTGCTCTCCTCTTCGTCCAACTAGATAGGATCCGCAGTAGTCTCTTTGGAGGAATCAAACTCGGGGATACTATCCACAGGCTTTGCTATGAAGTTGGAGCCAACGTTCTTGTACTCGAACAAAAAGGCAGCAGTCCTGGGATGCTCGCCGTCACCCAAAGGCTCCCTAATAGTCCAAGCCTTAATCAATTCCGAGAGACGAACCTCGCTGAGAGCAGGCTGCAAGTTCTTTGACCTTGCTGTGGAAGAAAAAGTAAAGAAGAGTTAGAAAGATCACAAATCAACAAAAGTCGAAATAACAGTGCAATGTCTACCTATGTATTCTTCCCCATAAAAGGGAATAGAGAACCTCTTAGACCTCAACCCTTCAAATTGGGGAGAAAACTGCCAATTTCTAACAAGGAAGTCTTCTTGCCAGTAGTCCTTATGGGAATCGGGTAGATTTACTACCAATACCCTGCCAGGGCTCCTAGCTTTGAGGTAGAGGACACCAGAGCTAGTTCGAGAGAAGGAGTAGCAAAAACAGACCTCAGCGAGACCTAACCTAGTACCATACAACTGATTTATCCTATGTACGCCATTAACTATTTTCCACACATTGGGCGAGCATTGTGCAGGAACAATATTAAAATAGCCAAAGAAATGCAAAAATAAGTCATTGGGAGGAAAAGTGAGTCCCCCCCTGGGAAAGCAACAAGACGTGGATCCAGTGGGCATCATCTATATCTCTAACATTTCTAGGAGGGGCGGCACAACACTCAATATCTACTCACTCAGGGATGTTGTAAAACTTCCTAAACTTAGAGACCGACCTATTCCCAATCTTTGCCATTGGAAAACCCTAGAAAACTACAAACTCAAAGAGAAAGTACAGAGAAAAGGTACAGGAAAATTACAAGATAGAAGATCGACTCGAACGATGAAGAAGCACAGGCCTAAATGACAAGGAAGCAACAAGAATGGAGATTGAGAGAAGAAGGTACGAAGTGCTAGAACTCACAGAAAATGGAAAAGTGCTGGAAAGATTGAAGCGACGGTAGAAAAGTAACTATCCCAAAAAACCTTTGCTAATCATAGTGCACAAGGTACGAAGCGAGTGCCGCCAAAATCAACTTCACAACTTTCGAAGAATTGCAAAAGAGCCATTATGGCTAATCATTTAAATTTATTGAGCCCATAAACATGGCCCAACAAACTTAGGGACAATTGTGGGTACTCAAAATTAGAACCATGGGCCTGGACGAGTAGCCCAATTCTGGCAGCCCAAAGTCCAGGTCCCCCACCTCTTATTCTGAATATGATCCGGTCTCTTCCCACATTCCCATTAAGGGAGGTTATAGTTTGAGATGGAATACGTGGGGGAATCCATCACCCCCACTTACCTAAATGTACATGTACATATATAAAACCCTAGGTAAGGGGAAAAGGGACAAGTTGTATTCTCTGTAACCACTCTCCGGGGTATATATAGAAATAATACCGACTACACCACCATGGATGTAGGCACATCTTTGCTCAACCACATACATCCTTTGTTGTGTGATTGTCATTTTACATTCCTTGTTCTTATTTGGTGCTTGTCTTTCTCTTATTTATTTGTGTTGCACAAATAATTGTCACCACAATAAGCATCCTCATTTTATGGGGTTGAGAGTCCTATGAACAATCTCTATAGATAGAGCTTAGGCTTTGGTGGAGGTAAGACCTCTAGTGAGATGTCATAAGATCTTTTGGAGATTTTTTTAAAGCCTCTGACAAGCTTTGTAGTGCGCTGGAAAACTTCTTTTTTGTACTTTATAGAAGTGTAAGTCATTGATAGAGGATTGAGACCACAACATCCAAGTTATTGAGAGAGGGTTTTCCCATAAAAAATGTAGACAGAGGGGATATCCACCACAATTAATTTTTCCCAAACGATGGTGCAACAATCCTTGGAACCAAGGGTGAGGGGGAGAGTGACATACCCTAAGGAGTAGGTTCGCTCCCCGTTGAGTATAATGGGAGGTTTAGTGGATGGCTTCATGTGTCTGGCATTAAGGCCCATGACATCAAAGGCATCCAGGAATGGTATGTCTGCAGATCTTCTTGTATCAATTAAGATCCTTCTCATGTTGGCATTTCCCATGATTGTTGTGATCATGAAAGGATCATTATGAGGTTTTTAGACCCTCCTGAGGTCTATTTTTGGAAGACCATCATCGAAAACTCCTTGGGGGCTTGATGTGGGAGATAAACATGGTTGACTTGTACCTTATCGTCCTAGAAACTCCTGAGGTGGGCCTTTCTAGCTGTGGCAGAGAGACCACCTCCAACAAAGCCTCCAGAAATGTAATGGACGTTAATTAAAGTGACATCATCCTTATTTTTGTTTTTGTTATTATTATTCTTATTCCTATTGTTATTGTTATGCTGACTTATGCGAGCATATTTGGCTATAAATTCTTTGAGGTGGACCCTCTTGATCACTTCTTTGATGGCCTCCTTTAAGCAGCCATTGATGTTATTGCCATAATCTTTGTGGAACCAAAAATATTTGGACTTATCTCGCTTCTTGACCCCAATTATCGTAGGCTTTGGATGGGGTCAAATATCTTACATTTCTACAGTTGCAGAGACCTCTTCTACCATGGTTATGAGGTGCGTAAAGTGTTTGGTCTCTGGAGGCCCACTTTTATTGGTGCCATCCCTTTTACTTTTGGCCTAACTTCTCTTGGGGACTTCCCCATGCGGGAGAAGACGTCTTTTCTCTTCCCATTACAGGGAGAAGCTATAGCATGCCTTGTTGAGATAGCATCCTCAACATTCATTTACTTTTAAGCTCGTTATAGCATCTCAATCATGGTCTAGAAGGCTTCTTGCCGAAGGACTTCAGTAAATCCTCAAAGGGGAGGCCTAAGATGAAGGTGTCAACACATATGGTGTCGTTCAATTTGTCAACATAGATACTGGTTGAACCTCTTGGCATAATCCCAAAGGAATTATCCAGCTATTTATTTGAAGTGTAGGAGGGAAGTGACATGCTTCCTCATTTTCTGATCTATGATGAAATATTTAACGAAGGAACTTGCTAGCTCTGTAAAGCTTGTAATTGTTACTGGTTTGAGCTTGGAAAACCAATACCTATTCTTCCTCCTTAAGATAGTAGGAAAATCTCAACATGAGACCTTATATGTGGTGTCCAACGGGAACATTAGTGATCTGTAAGTTTCTCAATGATCAATGGGGTCCTTAGATCCAACGAATGACTTAATATTACGCATCTTCTACTTTGGGGGAATGGCATAATGTTGGAAATTTTTTGAACTCTATAGTGTTGGGAGTTTGAGTCTTGTACTGGTTGATGAGATTTCCTAATCAATTTTGCCTCTTACTTAGATCTCTATCCCAGGGTCTAGTAGCCTTAGAACCTCCTTGATATTGGTCTCTATAGAGTGATAGCCTGTCCTTGATAGGGATGCGGATTGGTGATCATTGAATGCCTTGGGCACACCATATGGATTATTTTATCCCTCTAAATAGAGCCCATTATTTTCCATAGTGTCATTGTGCTCCAGTACCATAGGTTCTTCTACCACTGGAGGTAAAGGAATCCTACTCAGTTTGGTGGCCATTTGATCATAGAGCATTTTGATGGGCCTCCATCTCCTTAAATTAATGAGGTAAGGAAACATTAGTCACCATTTCAAAATGGGATAAGCTGTGTGTTTGAAAGGAATAGGATTTGTCCTTCCCAAAAACAATGCCAAAATGATGAGTGTTAAAATTGTAAATGACTTTAGACCCATAAGTACCCATGGACCTTATACGAGTAATATGTGAGAAGTGTCAAAGAGAGATAGATAAAAGTTTTAAGTGGTTTTAGCCTAAAGAGATGATCCTACATCTACTATACAAAGGTGTAATGCATGCTTATTAAAATGTAGTTAAATATTATAGTCTACGAGACCCTTTGAGTTTTGTTCAAGGGAGTATGAGTTCTTGGGGACTTTGTTAATGGTACAGAGGACCTTAGGAAGTAACCAAATGACTTATTTAAGGGTGCCTAGGTATTTTCTTAGGATTCTTGCAAGATATACAAAGTGTATGAACAATAGAACTGGTCCAAATACAAGTATAGACTTCCCAACAGGGGTTACACGTATAAAATAAGGTGGGAACACTTAAGAAATAATAGAACTCTTGCGAGTCTCACTGTTTGAATGCTCTAATATCTTCGAGTTCTAGAGATTGATCCCTTCCACCTTCTACCATACTTCTATTTATAAGAGAGCTCTTAGATAAAGTACAAATGAGCTGTCATAACATGGCTTTGACAACACTGAGGTCCACTGGTGTTAGTCGAAAGGTGGAGAGTTGGAAAAGGTATTTGCAGATGGCATAAGATGGTTGTTGAGTGCATTTAATGCTGATGGGAGCATTTAATGTAAGTGGAGCTGTGTAGTGGAAATAGGGGGACCAATAATCTTCTATTAACTTGCTCTATCAGATAACTTATAGGAGCACTTCCAGAGGTCAAAATGGGATGGGGAGATTGTGGAGTTATTGGTACTTAATCCTAAAGTACCACGTGTCGCCATATCCTAGGAATAAAATGTAGTAAGCCGCACAGATCCTAAAAGATACTAGAACCTGATGCTCTGCTACCACCTATAACAACCCGCCTAATTAAATATCGGGTAATCAGTCCCATACCCAATTAAATTAGAATATACAGTTGGTTCATTCTTAGCATCACCGTCGAAAACATTTTCTTTATTAATCACCTAATAGTTAATTAAGCTAAGTGTCAAAACCTTTTTCCATTTTTAAGTTAATTAAAACCATTCCTCGACACCGAATGATAATATGCAATAATACAACACAACTGAATTAACTATAATAAGAATAAATGTGACTGGAATAACTCTCTAGTTAAAACATAACTTTTACACTAAATAAAACTGATATCCACAATGCTTACATAAATAATTACAACGTCTAGAAACCTGGGCGACAACCCCTAAATGAAGTAGACGCTACAGATGATGAATCAACATAAATGAAGCGTCTAATTAAATTTCGCATCTATGCTAGTAGCTATAATCCATTGGAACATCCATAATCTATGTTGGGCATCCCTGCTACTGGATACCTGATGTACAAGATATATTAGAGGAGAGAATATGCAAGGCAACGAGTGAGAGCCCAATTGTAAAAGATTTTAAAAATAGCAAGTGCTTAACAATTACAATTAAGCATTTATTATGTACATGTTAGTTTCTCGGGCTCTTTCTTGAGAATTCTCACCTCTCATCTAGAGTGAATACCTATCGTATCTTATTATCTTCCTAGTTAAGGTTCCCTCTTAACTAATTCCCACAACATAATTCTAAGCCATAACATAACCCCGTATGTCCCATACCATACGTAATCTAGTTATTCATATTCATTTCTCTTTAATATGAACTAGTCTTCTTACAACCTTGGAATTAAGTGTTCACTTTACTTAATTCAATTCAGATTTCATTATTTACTTCTATCTACAAAATTACACAGTAGATTAAAACACAATTTATATTTTTAATCTATAATTTCACACAGAAGACTACATGTCTATATCTACAATGTCACATAGTAGATTACATCACAATTTATATATATAATATCAAACTAGTTATATATATATATATATATATTAATACGGCATCTCCCCAGTCACAACTGCGGTGCATGCATACTCTGCTATCATGTTCCGATACATAATGTCACTGTATAGAGGAATATTGATTCGGCATCTCTCATAAATCATATAACATAACACAAACATATTGGAGGCGAGCATACTCCCCAGCCAAATGGGTCACGCATATACCTACGCTCCCATTCAACCGTCGAAACTATCATCTACACAGATAGCACGATTCCAAGGTCCTATGCTCAGGGTAAGAATCTAAAATCCCTCCCAATTGGGCTCACAAGGATAAAACCTTCCACAATGCGAAACCTCCACTCCGATAGCAAGCAGTGTAGGTATGTCATACATATAACAAACTATAATATAGGTATACATCCCACCTATATAAATATAACATGAATAAGGTATTCACACAACGATATGATAATAATAAGAAATCATCTCACCTATATATATAATAATAGGTATTCATCATACCTATATATAACCATAGGGAATACGCACAACCCATATAATAAATCCCATACGTAGCATCATTATATCCCGAATATCCTATGTATTTTTCGATTATGACCTTAATTCTCAAAGTATCTATTTTTGAACTTATCTACCCACACAATGGTGATCATTTAATACTCAAATAAATTCATTAGGCAAACATCACGTCCTACATATCAATGTCATCACGACTCCCGAATTTCTAGAAATTAAATTCACTTTAATTAGGTTTATTCCCCGATAATCCCTAATTCACTATTAACCCTTTAATCCATCTCTTAAGGGTAATCCCAATTATACCTAAGGTTATACCGGTAATTTATGACTCTCTTACTACTGGTCCTAACCTTAAATTATCATTTATCCGATATAAGCCCAAGTAATATAATTCTCTAAAATAACTCATTTAATTAAACACTCGTTAATTTCCCCTCGTTCACAATCCCAAAATAATATTATTCGGGTCTTAAGCATATCCTACTGCCCTTCTCTAAGTCCCTTTATATTCAAATAATAATCACTAAAGATTTCTAAAAGTTTTGGGATTTAATCAAGAATTATAAAAAATGAACACGTTCATCTTTTCTGGGGAGGTTGATCGATTGAAGGTCAGCAGTCGATCGATCGATCACCCCGATTTCTACAACTTTTATCCTACGAGTTTCACACTTTTAACCAATCAAACTTCTATTTTTTTGTCCCAAATTACTTATAATCCATACAACATGATATGGCAATGTATTTAAATGATTCCTACTGATCTAAACAGCGTAGAATCATCAAGAGTTTGGATTAAAGTGTATATACTTCATATTTTCCTGAAAAACTAAAATATATGTTATCTCAAGAATAATCCTATGACTTTCTGAATTTCTTCAACATTCGATGTTTATTTCGTGGATTAATGTCTACCCACAACATGAGATTTATCCAACATATATCTTCTTTCCTGAAATGAATTAACATATAACTAGTTTATCTCCAAAACATGAACTTTATCATAATTTCCAGAAAACTCATATTTTATTATTTCTCTAAGAACATCATATAAACTGAGATTTTCTTCACCAATAATTCCCAAATTTTGTGGGTTAAATTCTATACTCAAAAGAAAATTAATCCTACATCATTCTCCTTTCAAAGATCCAATTAACATTACCATAATTCATCTTTGATTATGCATCTTTTCAGAATTTTCTAAACAACCTAACATGGACAATATACATGCTAAATTTACAATGATTATTCACTTGCCTTCAGATTGTAGGTCTGATCCATTGGGGATGATTGTCCATTGGTGGTTCTTCCCGCCAACTTTTGGCAGTGGTGGTGGTGGCTCTTGGTGGTGCAAGGTGGTTGTCCTTTGGTTTCTTAGAAAAGTTTCTTTTTCAACCACAATGACTCATCCCTTTCCTTAGAGAAACTCCTCACTCTCTCTCAATTTCTTTCTCTCTAAGTTTTATAGAATGAATCAATAATCTAAACCATTTACACTTATAAATAGTCTACCAAATTCGTGTATACTATTCATCTTCCAAGTCAAATGACCGAAATACCCCTCCGGAGTGTCTTTTCGATTCCAAAGTGCTCCGAGACCCAAATCAAACACCCAAGTAGATTTTTTCGACTATTTGAACCCTTAGGGACACTTTGGTGCAGTCAAAATGACCATTTGGATTAATATAAATAATTAACTTTTATTTCATTAAATTTTAATCCCGACACGACTCAAATGCGCGTCGCAACTTAATTTCCATAATTGTCATACACCTAATTCGCGACAATTTTATAAAGTCATAATCAATTATAAAATCATAATCATATATATTTCTTTAATCATTAAGTAATATTCAACATAAATCACATACTACTTTATTCTCGAGTAATATTTAAATTCAGATTAATTTCTAATTATATCACAATTAATTATTAATCCATTTTAAAAGTCATTAAAAATACGGGGTATTACACTCAACACACCTCATAGATCACTGAACAAGATCTAAGGAGTTTCAAAAAGCTTTTTAAATTTCAAAGAAAGTCATTTTGAGCGTTGTAAAGCCCAATGAGAGGGCTTACTCTATGGTGACCAACTATGTGCGCTTCCATGAGTCATTCTTTCAATACAGGGCCATATTAACCCTACCCTTGCCTGTAGTCAGAGTCCTAAAGGATATTGTCATGTCCTCTTCTCAGCTGGTGGCCAACTTGTTGAGAACTTTGGTGTCTCCCTAGACCAGTTCTTCAAACTATATAGGGTTAAGGAGCAGAGCAGGTATACTTATAGAGGTATGAAATATCTATCCTTTAGGTAGAGGGAGAATTTTTTCTTTTTTGGGGGGGATTTGGAAACCTCGATCATGTTAAGCCAATTGGTTGCCCCACTCTTTGGTGCACTCATTTGTCAATGGGTAAGTTGATGCTTTATTTTTGTTTCATTGCTTCAACGGAATTCTGCTTTTAAATTTGAACTTGTCACATGGATTTTACAGTTGTTACTGAGCCCACTATATCAGAGTTTAACATAATTATTCTATGTTTGTAAGGTTTAATGACCCATTACAGAACCTCACTCCTTACTCCAAAAACTTCACAAGTCCATAGCTTCAAGTCTAAGGACCCTTGGATTCACTTCAATAAATTTTTAACTCAATTCATTATTTTATTTAGGTATTTTTTTTTGGGGGGGGGGGGGGGGGGGTGGTGGTGGTATGTGTGTGCTACCTACCGAAAGACATACCTTAGATAATGTAAAAGTGCAAAAAATCCTGATTCAAAAACTAATTTTCATTAAAGGTAGGAGACGGCGAGTACAAAAAAGGGCCCATGGCCAACCAACAGTCAAAAAACTTTATTACATAAAATCCTTTCAAGGCTTGAGTTTCTGGGGATTCACGAAGGATTAAATTTTTGAGGGGAGAGTGGTAAAAGATTCTTCTTTGGTTTCTCCTTCTAGGGTCTTTCGATTAGATGGCTCAGAAGTATTACCATCAGGGTTGTTTCCATCATCTAAACTCTCCCTTCCAAATTAGGGGGTTTCGGTAAACAATCCATAAATTTCCACCTCAAGAAATAATAGTTGGACACTTGAATTCCAAGCATGAAACCCAGAACAATAGTTCTAGAATATGTACATCTTACATGGATCATATCTGAGGTAGGAATACATGTAACTCTTGACGGTGGAGTGTATATTCCCATGTAAAGCAGAACGAAACACAAAAAACTCTGCACACGCCTCCTATATCTCCTAATCTTTGGAGTAGAACTCCTACTTCATTGTATGAAGATATTTGACTAAATGTTTTAGGAGATCAACCTCCCCATCAATGTGAAAAAGCTTGTCCCATGACCCATGGAGCTCAACTTTTTGACCCTAGAGAGCCTCTACCGTCTCTCTGATCTTGATCTATCCAAGGGCATCAAATTCCTTCACCTTATCCAGAGAATCCCATGAGAGAGTCTGTAGGGAAGCGCTATCACTCACCTCAAAGTTTTGGCCTACAGAAGCCTCAGATGTTCCAAAGAAGTAAGTCGATCCTTCAAGAGCATCCCTCTCATTTTTAAGGGCATATGCCTCCACCCTTAGGTCATTGATAATTTGATCCAAATGCATTCGGTGAGAGTCTATCTCTCGGCTGTTTTAATGATTTTTTTTCATCCTCTACCACTATTAAGGGAATCAACCAGAAAATCCTCCATTAGGTGTTGAGCCTATAAAAAAAAATAAGATATGAGAAAAAGTACAAAGAACAAAAAGGTTTATGGGAAATCATAAGAACTATGAGGATACATTTCCCATCAAGTGGATCAATTCCTTAGCATTAACGGAGGCACCTGACCCTCAAAGTGGCAACTATAATAGTGCAGCTTGTCCTGCCATCGAATAGAGGGCGTCCATAACATAAGTATAGGAGTTCATCTCCTCACTAGATAGAGGTATGGAATAATTTTCCACGCCGCTAGTAGCGAATAGTCCCTCTGACTAACTACGACCCTCATTAACTCTCTTAATTTTTCCCTCCTCTTGAGGGAGAACCAGTTTATCCTTTCCTTTAATTTTTTAGACCAAGGGATTCAAGTACCCTATAATATATTAACCTTAGGTTGCCCTAGAGGTTTCACTTCCCCCGATGATGCTTGCATCAAGGGCATGATTTTAGTTTTGGTATCCGTCATTAAGCCAATACTAGGGCCATACATCATATCTACCTATTAACTATCTTGACCTCCAAAATTGGGAGGTCCTCCGACGTGATGAATTTTAATCCTTAGGTGGTCTTGGAATTCTTCTTCTTATTAACATCGACCTCAATAATGGTCTCCTTAGAAATTTGCTTTGCATCCTTCTTTCTTCACATTCATCTACCATATCAGTAATAAGAAAAAGTTAACTATCAGAACAGTTGAAATAAATAAGAAAAATAAAGATCGAAGTTCAACAACTTAATGAGAGAGCAATCAGAGTCCAACATGATATCCTCTTGAACCTAGGGTAATGTGGGAACCTTTTTAACCATTGGAGGGAGTTTGGACTTACCGTGAGTTTAGTTCCCTTCTTCATCATAAACCTCAGGGATCTCATATGCAACCTTAGTGGTGTGTTTCCACTTTCGATACACCTCAACAAAAATCTCATATTCGAGCTCTTCTCCAACTACAATTTTAGTTATTGGAGGAACAAATGTAATAGTCATAAGTTTAGGCTTCGGCCATAACCCACCGTCGAAGAGATGCTTGGCTACGATAAAGGCCTCAAAAGGGATAAAGTACGACATTAGGGCCTTTTTTATTTTATTCTTCTCCTAATCATAGGGCTAAATAATTTCTACAAATAGAGAAAGGAGTTAAATAAAGATAATACAAAGGTTATAAACAAAAAATCATATCAAAAGCACAAAGGTGAAATAAGACATACTTAGAGATGGAGGAGTGCACAAAAGGTGGGTAAACCCACCAGCTAAACATTATAAGGAGTATCCTAGGCATGATCCATGAATAAGAACCTATCCTTTTATTTCTTAGGGGCATTATTCCTATCCCTAGCGTAGATCACAAGATCCTTAGGGGAGAGTTATTTCAACCCCTATCCTTTGGCTTGCTCTGATCCTGAACCTGATAAAGCTTGAATAATTGGGCCAACCTCACATCTTTTCGACCCACAATGACCTCCGTACACTCCAAGAATGTATCCACCATATGCCTCCAAGATTTGATCATTAATTGATATGGGTTATCCCAATAGCCTTAAGGATGCTCATCACTGGAAATGAAAGTGAGAATCTATCCCCATGTAGTAGAAAAACATTCATTTTATCATACATGTTGGGAAACCATTTAACATGCCCTCTATTCAGACCTTGAAGGTCTGAAAATGACATTCTCATGAATTTGGTAGTTATTTTGAATCTCCACCAAATCTTTCTATGTAATTCGTGAGGCGGAATGAGCCCCACCAGTAAAGTTATGGTTATATACTCCCTTGTAATTGATCACCTTTGAACTAAGGAAAACAAACCCAGTGGGGAGATGAGAAAAAGGTTTCAACCTTTGGCTCCATAATGTAAGGTAGAGAAATGTTAGGAACAACAACGGACAAGGTTCTTGGGTCCAATACCCTTGAGGGGGAAGTGTTTCTAGTAGAGATTTTTAGGTGAAGTAAATTTCTTGCTTAAGAAAATTTTAGGTGAGGATATATGGCTTAAGTGAATGGTGAAGAATTCAACCCATCCCAAGAATCTCTTTTTTAACCCTAAGGCCTAGAGTACTTGTTGCTTCAACCTCCAAGATTAAATGCTTCAATCCCCTTAATCACATCAATACCCCAACCTTCAATACTTATCCATAGTCATGTGCGAGCCCCTTCCCAATTCAATATAATTATCACAAGAATCTCAGGGGGTACTTATGACCTTACCCCTAACTTTCATAAAGGATGCGTGTTTACCTTTGTAATAAGCAACAAGGGACTACTATTGATACCTTATTTGACCCCTGTTATTCAAAAGGATCGTAGACCCCACTACTACTCTTAAGAAATGACATAGGTCCCATGACCAAACTCTAACCTCAAATAGGTATCTACTTGATCCACATGACCTCCATTACTCCTATGGATAAACTACAGTACTATAGCATAACTCAGTCACACTTTCTTCCTCATAGATGGGTTAGTTTCTCTATCACATATCCTCAACCAAGCTTAGAACCACAATACAAAGGTTAACCCATATCTGACGCTCGGGGTAGACCTTATACTGAAGAGCATTGACCCAGGTCACCTAGCCCTTAACATTAGGGTAAATAGTTGCATAGTATCTCAAGAACAGATCATTGAAACTCCATGATAGTTCTTGAACCCTTAGACCTCCATCTTATCTTCCAAATATTTTAATTAACCTCCTCTATGTAACATCAAGCAAACTCCTTTTTTTCCTTCTTAAAGTAACATACCTCTGAGTATGGAGTTTTACAAATAAGCCCCTCTTACATTTTTCCCCTCTTAAACAAAGTTGTGTAAATAATAAGTTTTCGTACGAAACACCTCACTCAAATAATTGTTTTGACTTTGAAACACTTTGACTAGGTAAATTGAATCAACTTTAATCTTACCTATACATTATTCACAACCTCTACATTTTGAATCCTACATTGAGGAAACTTTGTGTGATGAAACTCAAACTGAAGAACCTTCTGTCGAAGGACATCAAAGTGAAGAACCTTGTCTATACATGTGTCCTTGCATATTTACTTGTACTTCACAAGTGAAAAATTAATCGTTGGTATATCTTCGCATCAAATACTAAGATCATTAATTCTGACATTTTTATCCCTATTTCCATGTGTAGCCTCAACACGATCTCTGAGACATCGATTTGTGTAACCATCATTTTGCCCCAAAAATTCAAACGGTAACCTATTTTTATGAGAAGTCAAAAGAAAATGAGTGGCAAGTCTTTTTTAAAAACACTATTAAATATTTTCTCTTTCATCTCTTTAAAATCTTCTAACTCCTTACCGCCATTAACACTTCGCAAACCTTCTTTTTTGCAATAAAACTTCATCTTTTTATTCACTCTTTGGTGATCGTAACCTATTTTGATCCCATTCTCTAATAGTTTCACATCATTTCTTGTGTTTATACTCTTCTTTTCACCCCAGTGCATCATCAATCAAAGCTATAGATGTCTTTAGCGAGGTTTCGGGCGTTACTTCATTTTATGAGCTATCAAAGAGGGAGTCTATTTCTAACCGCCATCTTCGCGCTCCATTATTCGGAGAGGGATATAAGTTTTGGGAAGAAGATAGGGCTTTCTCTCTGAATTTGAAAGGGTTATATGACCCTTTTCTTATTGATGAGGATCGAGAGGGTCAGACTGAGAAAGGTAATCTGCCCCCTTATGGTATTTGAGGTTTCTTTTGAATAGGGAAGATTTTTACTACTCTAACATTGAGTTCGAAGCACCAGGTGGTTCACATGAAGGTTTATCTGTTTAAACAATTTACATTTACAATACCTATGAGGATACTCTTCTTAAATTGGGCCTCTCAAATGCTTCTTATTAGTTTGGGGATTTTACACTTTACAAAAATAACTCTGCACTCCACCAATCGATTTCTCCATGGAACTATTTGTCTCAAACCTTTTTAGTAACTTGGGGTGAGTTTATAGTCATTTTGGAAGACGTGTGTCAGATGAGGATGCCTTTTGATACAACGATCAACCTATAGATAATAAGGAAGTTTAATCTTGAATGGAGCTAGACAAATTCTATCATGAGTGCATATGTAATTCCTCCAAGTAAACTTTCACTCAATTGATCAAGTATATTTAGATGGTTCCACTAAATTAGATGAAAGATCATACGATGAAGGGTGTGGTACCTAATGCACCATTTGGTCTGGAAAACATCACCCCTATGAGTTAGCTATCTGTCTTTTATTCCCGTTGTCTTGTTTCTTCCTTCTCGGTAAACCTAACGATCAATCACACAGAGATTTGATCAATTTTACAGTTAGGTTGTCTCATGGAGTCAACAGTCCTCTAGGTGCTATAATGTTGGGCTCTTTATACACTTGGTTGGAGATTTCTCATTTTGACATGGGTCGTTATGCTGGAAGGTATGATGTCTCCAACTTTAGTGACACATTTCTTCTGATGGGGTTCCTTTATATTAAGTTTCCTAAGATTTCACAAGTTTAACTCCCAATGAATAAGTTCCCATCCAAATTCCCTAGATTATTGCGTTGATATCATAAATAGAGAAAGAAGGATTTTTTTTCACTTGATAAATGTCCATCCTAATTTTATTGACAGACGTTACTCCAAGGAAAATCGTGCCAAAACATGGTCATTCTTTAAGGATGAAGGTTATACAGTCCATTCAATCACCTTCGAAGCATCTGTAAGTGATGATCCTCTGTTGGCTATGGTTCTTTTACTTACACCCAGCTGTCTACTTCATTCACTGAGTGGTGGGGGGGGGGGGGGGGGAGCATACAACCCCTACCATTGTGGAATGAAATTTGGCTTTGAATAAGGAGTTCCTCTTTCAATTTGCCAAAATAGTAGAGTTGGTGATTCCTTCTCTATCTCATGCTTTGACTTCACATACCAAAATGTATTTTCTCTGCGCGCAGAGTTTAATAAAAAGATGCTTGTTCTTTCTATGCAAAGTCAAGGTGATGTTTTGATGAAATATCTTTTCCACTTTTGTCCAATACAACTCAGACAATTTAAAGCTTTTATAAGGACACGATCAATTTATCACGTTATGTAGTGCTTTGGGCCTGAGGAGTTTGGCCTCAAGAATAAATAAATTTATGCCTTAGAGTTTCAACTAGGAACCACCAACCTCGAGCTACTTGATGAGTTTCCCACTTTGCCCCTAGTCAGTGAGATTGTTAAAGTGGCAAAAAAGGGAATGAAATCCCAGAAAGTGGGAATTAGTGAAAAAAGGAAATCTCAGATGGTTGCAAGTCCCATAAAATACAAATCTCATAAGAAATCCAAGGTAACTAGAGGTTCCTCTGAAGTGGTTAGCATACCTTTTGAGGCTGTTTCTCCCCTAAATACAAATTCTATTGAAAAGGTGAATGTAATGGTAACTGATCTTCTGTCTAATATGAATCCCACTCCTGTTAGTGTGGCTGGCATTTTATCTTGTTGTGAAACATGTCACCCTAATATCAATTTCATTGTTTCTCAAGTTTATCAAAAACAATTTTCTTGAAAAGTTTGAATGGAGGAAGGTCCTTCAATTTATATTCCTCCTAAATTAAAGAAACATTTGAGGAAAAAACTAAATCAAACACGAGTAATAATAACTCTAACTCCTTCTCCCCAAGGTTCTTCTGAGCATTATTTAAACGGTAAATAAGATGATGCCGTGGAAGTTATTTCCACGCATGATGTCATTCCCGAGCCATATTTTCCAGCTCAAACTGTAAGCATTCTAAGTGTTGAACTTATTACTTTTAAAGAAGAAGTCTTTTTTGAAATATTTTCTTGGTTTTCATTTTGCAAGATGATCATTTATATTTGAGGATCATTATAGATATTGATGATATCCCTCCCTCCAAAGCATAATGAAGTCCAATGATTGAAGATACTTTTGTTGCACCTTCTTAGGTGACCCTCCTTCTGATCATGCTATTGATGCAACTCAAAAAATTCCTCTGACCAAAGAGCCAGTGGTGACTCTAAGTACAACTATTGAGTATTCTATTGTTTCAACTCTTTTAAATGTGGTGGAGTTTCTTCTTGCTATGGTCCCTCCCACTGATTTAGTTTAGGTAATATTGGAAAAGACCTTTGTTATGGTTATTAAATCTTTTAAGTATGTTGCATTGTCATTACTTAGCTCAATGTTGTAATTATAGGTGAGTGTGGTAACCACAGTTGTGCTTCCTCTGGATAAGCTTCCTCTTATCCATGGGACCATTGTTGAGGTAATTTCCTTATTAGAACAAAATATTATTCGTTGGCCCTGTTGGGCCTGACGCGGATGGCCCTGGCCCTGCTGGCCTCCCCTATTGTTCCCTTGGCCCTAACGGCCCTGAGGAACGTGCTGCTGCTGATTTGGGCCCGGCTGCCCCTGCCTGAACCTCTGTCCTCCCTGTCGGAAATCACCAGGCTTAAACTTCTTAGCCTGATTCCCTTACTGACTACCCGCCTGCTGCTGAGCACCATTTATGTCACTACTAGTAACAGCCTTGCCCTGTTGGCTCGGCTTCCCTGTTCGCTTGCTCCCCTTCGCATGGAAGCGATGGTCCTGGAAGTGTACAAGTGCGGCATTAATGACGTCTGTATACGTTACTAATGCCGGATTCCTAATCAAGTGTTGCCTGATTCGCCAAGCTAAACCGTCCATAAACCTCGATTTCTTCCGCTCCTCATCGCTCACCTCATTTGGCACAAAGTTTGCCAAACGGGTGAACTCTTCCTCAAAGTCTACCACTGATCTGTCACCCTGAACTAAATCATTGAATTTCTTCCTCATCTCAGTCTCTACTGCTAGTGGAAAGTATTTGCGGTCGAACCGCACCCAAAACTCTTCTATCGGCATCAAGTCTTGCTCCCCAGCGGTGGTAACTGACTCCCACCACTGTAAGGCTGTCCCTGATAGACGAAAGGTAGAAAGCATCTACTTCTGTACCTCGGTACACTCTAGCATGCGCAGATGGCACTGAATGTTCTTCTTCCAGTCACAAGCCTCTATCACATCTGTACTACCCCGAAACTCAGGTGGGTGACCCTTCTGAAAGGTCTCCCTAACTCTCTGCCAAGATGGTGGCCCCACTGGAGCCTGAACTGCTGGTGCCACTAGAGACGGTGCCTGGGGCTATGGAAAGTGAGCTACCATAGCTCTAATTACTGTTTCGACTACCTGGGCCACTATCACTTCCACCTGAGTAGTGGAAATCAACTCAGGTGGTGGTGGTGGTAGCGGTACCTGTGGCTCCTGATGAGCCTCCCTGATTTCATCCCAAGCCTCAGCCCTCTCCGCTCTCAGTCTCCTCGGTGGCATCTGAAATAGATTAAATCGCATAAGTACACAGTTTACACAAAAATATTCACAGCCAAAAATACTATATCTCACAAGAGAAAATGAGTCAACAGTCCTAATCATAGGGCTCTACAACGAATGAGTGCTACGCTGAAACGTAGAAAGCCGTACATATCCTAAGGACACTAGAACCTGATGCTCTGGTACCATCTGTGATACCCCGCCTAATTAATCTCGGGTGATTATTCCTAAATCATGTTAGAAAAGGTTTCTCAGTTGGTCCATTCTTAGCATCACTGTGGTCTTTTTAATTACTAACCACCTAAGGGAGAAAAGTAGACTGGTGCCAATTTTTTTTAATATCTTTAAATTAATTAAAACTCACGCGGAACATAAAATAATACACAATCACAATTAACTAAAATAACCATCCACAATTAAAATACTTAACCGAATAAACCATCGGTCCAAATAACCAATACAAGTAAAGATAAGAAGAAAAATCTTAACAAGTCTAATACATGAATTGTGAGCGACATGCTCAGATAACTGCTAGAAAATTCCTATACGAATGAAAGAAGGAGGCATCTATCAAAACCCCACAACATCCACATGTGCTGCAGCAAAGGATACCTGGAATAGAGTCAAGCTTGGCGCCCTTGTGGTTGGACACCTAAAAGGTTTTTAATTTTTTTTTTATAGGAAGGGTTAGTACCCAAAAACATTTGAAAACATTTAACAAATGATTAACTTGCAGTAATAAATAAATATGCATGCTCTTCATATTTTAGTTAGTGCCGCACTCTCTTGAGGACTTCCTCACCCCTCCTCTGAGGTGCACTACTAAAGCTTCCATTTAATTAACTAGGTCCTGCGCTCTTGACCCAGTACTTATTTTAACCCTTGAAATTTTCCTACACTAAACGAGTATGCCTTAATTCATGATTTTTAAGTTATTATAAACATCAAACTTAATTGAATCATTACCCGTTTTAATTTCATATAACATTCACACCCGTTATGCACATAATACATTTTTCACTATGTATTAATTATCCCATATATAATTATTTACCTAATTATATATCTAATCATTTTACAGTATTCACAAACATACTAAAATAACATTTAATACAAACTTTTGACCGAGTAAAAATACTCACAAAAATATAAATTTTTGCAAGTGCTATCCCACTAGGTGTATTCACATAACCTAGTTATTCGAGTTAGATTCGCTCACTAACTTAGTTTAACATACGAATTTGGAGGCGGTCATATTCCTTCCTTGAAAGTGAGATGTCCCTCACCCATAGAACGGACGCTATGACCTGAGATTGTACTCGCCCTACTCCTCAAGCTAGGGGATTCATCCACTACGCGCAACCTCCCCCCTATAGCACTAGAGTATATACTAATATTATCCAATCACTAATATTAATGCACACACACTATATATATATATATACTGTCACACCCCGTACATATATATAAATATAAAATGTCCCGGCTACACCATGTACACAATCCGTAACATAAGTCTAGTTAATTTATTAAGAGTTTATGGTCCAACTCTAATCATTAATTAATTCACACATTAATTTAATTAAGTCACCTTTGGTGTCGCCCTCACCATAAAATTGGACTTACTCTTGTAGTCCTAATCAACCTCACCCGAGTCTAAATCCCCGACTCTCAAATTATTTAGCCTTTACCTAAATAAGGTTTATCTCTCGGTATTCCTCAACCATTATCCCCGTACTTGTTTTCTATCTATGTTTAATCCTTTCGAACTCTTCCCAAAAATTTAACCTTAGTCTATCACCTAATTTCTCCAAAACCCGAAAAATTTAAATTATGATGTCACACTAAGTCGTCTCCAAATTCAAATTAATTTTATTCACCATTAATTAGATTTAAAACCCATGTATAAATTTCTCACCAAATTAATTCATGGAAAAAGATTAAATTAAATTTTCTTTATATAAAATAAAACTGGGCGAACTGTCAAAATCTGCCGACCATCGATCGATCGACCCCAGACCTTCGATCGATCGATCGAGCAGGTCTTCGTCCTCTTCGCGATGACAGATTCTACCAAGGACGAGTTTCATAAAACCCTAACTCCTTCTACCAGCAATCTCAAGCTTTCTTAACCATAATACAAGTTAGGAACCTTATTAGGGACCTCCAGAATACCCTCCAACGTTATTAATTCGTCCATTAACTACAATTTCTGAATTTGGGGAAATATTCATCTTTAATTCCTTACCCATTTACATCCCAAATCCTTTCACCAAATTCGTTTCTAATTATCTAGATATCATCCTACCAGATATGTATCAATTTATAATATCAGATTTCTACAAGAATCCTCATTCAAATTCATAAATCAGATTATTATTTTCAAAACCTCATGTTTATGCCATGAACACCCAAAACGAATTTTGATCAAACACATCACATGAATATGAATTGGAAAACAGATTCAATACTATTGCAAGTTATCCACTTGCCTTAGGTTTCGTAGTGTCTGATTCGGAGATGAATTTCCAAGGTTGAAGACTATCCTTGTTGGGTCTCTAGTGATCCCAAAACTGCCTTTAACTGCTATTAGGGTTCCCTAATACACTTAGCCTTTTCTAAAACTCTATCAGCCATTTTATTATTCCTTCCAAATTCCTTAATTTACCTAATCCCGTTTTTTGCCTAATGGTCCAAGCCCAAGTGACCCAAATGCCCCCGTGTGGGCCTGGCTATGTCTAAAAACTCCCCGTGACCCGTTTACTGCCCCCGGGTACACTTTTCCGACTATCTCGGCCCATCTGAACTCAACCGTACACTCAGAATTGGCATTCGAATTAATTTATAAAAATATTTATCCCCTCACCCCTTTAGTCAATACCGACTCCCGGTTGAGATAAGTGCATATCCTGTCATTAATACTCGAAATGACTTAAATAAATAATTACTATTCACTTAGTAGATAGCTTCCCGTAAATATTAACCATTTACTCCTCGATTAATATTTAAATAAAATTTTCCTTATTAATTCAATTAAATTACGACTCACAAGTAATTTTCAATTCCCGAATTAATTAAATATTTAATGCATGAAAAATGCGGGGTGTTACATACTCCCCCCCTTACAAAGGAATTTCGTCCCCGAAATTAGGTCGTACCTGTGATGAAAAGCTCTGGATATTTCTCCCGCATATCCTCCTCCCGCTCCCAGGTAGACTCGTCAATGTTGTGATGACCCCACTGTACTCTAACTAGTGGAATAACCTTGGATCGTAATTTCCGCTCGCTACGGTATAGGATAGCCACCGGCCTCTCCTCATATGAGATGTCTGGCTGTAAATCAATTTCTTCGAGTGGAATGTGCCAGAAGGCCCTCTCACTCCTGCGATATTTCTTCAGCAATGCTACATGGAACACGTTGTGTATCCGCTGAAGATGCTCCGGTAATCCCAGCCTGTAGGCTACAGGCCCCACCCTCTCGATAATAGGGAAAGGTCCCACGTACCTCGGTGCTAGCTTACCCTTCTTGCCGAACCTCATCACCCCTTTCATGGGGGACACCCTGGCCAATACCTGATCCCCAACCTCTAACTCCACGTGTCTCCGTGAAGCATAAGCGTAACTTTTCTTCCTATCTTGAGCTATCCGAATCCTCCCTCGGATCAGCTCTATCTTGGAAGATGTCTCCTGAACAATCTCCGGCCCCAATAGTTTGTTATCCCCCACCTCTAACCAACAAGAGGGTGAACGACAAGGTCTCCTGTATAATGCCTCGAATGGTGCCATGCCGATCATGAATTGGTAAGAGTTATTATACGCAAACTCTACCAGAGGAAGATATTTCTCCCAACCTCCCCCAAAGTCTAGTATACACATTCTGAGCATATCTTCCAACATCTGATTGACTCTCTCGGTGTGCCCGTCAGTCTGTGGGTGATAGGCTGTACTCAAACGTAACTTCGTGCCCATGGCCTCCTGAAAACTCTGCCAAAAATGGGCCACAAAGATCTTGTCCCTATCCGACACAATATTAATCGGTACCCCATGCAGTTTAACAATCTCCGCTATGAATAGCTGTGCATAACGCATCATCTCAAAGTCTGTGCGAACCGGTAGGAAGTGGGCCACTTTGGTCAACCGATCCACAATAACCCATATGGAATCGTGACCCTTCTGTGATCTCGGTAACCCTGTAATGAAGTCCATAGAGATGGTCTCCCACTTCCACACAGGAATTTCAAGTGGCTGTAGCATCCCTGATGGTCTCTGATGGTCAACTTTCACAAGCTGACACGTGGCACATTTCGAAACAAACTCTTCTATGTCCCGTTTCATCCCTGCCCACCAATACTGCCTCCTTATATCTTGATACATCTTATCCCCACCAGGATGTACCGCGAATCTCGACCCATGAGACTCCGTCATAACAGCGTGCCTCAATTCCGCATCCTCTCGCACAATCAACCTCCCATTATGGCGTAAGCCTCCCTCCGAGCTGATCGAGTAGCCCTCTGCTCCCTCAGCTAGCAACTGGCTCATTCTATCTCGGTAGGTCTGATCCTATGCCTGAGCCCTCACAACCCGTATAATGATCTCGAGTGTGATGGATAATGCTGACATGAAAGCCCTGGCTAAATCATCCTCGTATCGAAGTTCTCTCCACTTCGCTTTCCAGACTTCTGATATTTCCCCAGTCGGTCTCCGACTCAATGCATCTGCCACCACATTAGCCTTACCAGGATGATACTGAATATCAAACTGATAGTCTTTCACGAATTCTAGCCATCGCCTCTGTCTCATATTCAAATCCCTCTGAGTGAAGAGATACTGAAGTGATTTGTGATCCGTGAATAGCGTGAACTGCTCCCCCAGGAGATAATGTCTCCATATCCTCAAAGCAAAAACGACTGCTGCTAACTTCAGGTCGTGAGTGGGGTAATTCCTCTCGTGGGGTTTTATCTTCCTGGACGCATAAGCTATAGCCCTTTCCTCCTGCTGAAGCACACCCCCAAGTCCCTGTAAGGATGCGTCAGTGTAAACCCGATACTCTAATCCTCCTTTCGGCAATGCAAGCACGGGTGCAGATGTCAACTTGTCCTTTAACTCGTCGAAGGCTAATTGACAGTGATCATTCCAAGTGAAAGGTACCCCTTTCTGGGTAAGATTCGTCAAAGGGCCCACAATCTTTGAGAATCCTTTGATGAACCGTCTGTAATAACCGGCCAACCCCAAAAAACTGCTCATTTTTGTCGGTGTCGTGGGCTATCCCCACTCCCTCACCGCCGATACTTTAATTGGATCCACCGCAATACCCCGGTCTGACACCACATGGCCAAGGAACTGGACCTCCCGTAGCCAAAATCCACGCTTACCGAATTTGGCATAGAGTTGGTGATCCCGTAATGTCTGTAACACTATATGTAGGTGCTCTGCGTGCTCCTCCTTGGTACGCGAGTAGATCAGGATGTCATCAATGAACACGATAACAAACTGATCGAGAAACTCCTTGAATACTCTGTTCATGAGGTCCGTGAACACTACTGGTGCATTGGTGAGTCCGAATGGCCTCACCCTGAACTCGTAAGATCCATACCGCGAAAGGAAAGTGGTCTTCGGAACATCTTCCTCTCGGATACGTAGTTGATGATATCCTGAACTTAAGTCGACCTTAGAGAAATAAGACTCCCCTCTCAACTGGTCAAATAGGTCATCAATCCTAGGTAACGGATACTTATTTCGTATCGTGGCCTTATTCATCTTTCTATAGTCCACACATAACCGTAGTGAGCCATCTCGCTTTTTCCCAAATAACACCGGTGCACCCCACGGCGATGTACTCCGTCGTATGAAACCCTGACCCAGAAGCTGCTGAATCTGCTCCCTCAGCTCACTCATCTCTGAAGGGGCCATACGGTATGGGGCCCGAGCAATTAGCCTCGTCCCCGGTGCTAAATCGATTACAAATTCGATTTCCCTGCTAGGTGGCAACCCTGGTATCTCCTGAAACACATCCTCAAAGTCTCTCACCACTGGGATTGAATCCAACGGAATAGCCACCTCCTATGAGGTTTCCTCCTCAATGTAATACAAGTGTGTGCGTGACCCTCCCTCGGGTAGTGGCATTTCTATTAAGAACATCTCCTGCCCTGGAATGGAGAACACGATAGTCCTTTCGTAGCAATCCACCGTCGCTCGATAACCTGCCAACCAATCCATACCCAAGATGACATCGTACCCCTCCCTATCTAACACTAGTAGGTATGCTGCTAAACTAAGTCTCCCGATCAAAATGTCCACACCCGACAAATCGAGTGAATCGTAGCCCCGCTGCCAACTGGCGACTCTACACACATCCGAAGACCTCCCGCGGTCTCTAGTAGTCCGACCCGTTTAGCAAAATTTAATTTAATGAATGAATGTGATGCTCCCGTATCAAAGAGAATACTACCCTCATAACCATGAATGAGAAACATACCCTCAATTGCTGGCGGTGCTTGCTGCGTCGGGGGATTAGGAACATCCTGGACGTTATACACACGTCCGTAGTGCATCTTCCCCTGCTGAGGTGGGGTGGGTGGGGCTGGTGCTGCCGGTGGTAATTTCCCCCGTTGCCCCTGTTGGGCCTCCTGTTGTTGACCTCTGCCCATCTGTGGGCATTCCCTCTTGAAATGTCCTAGCTGGCCACACACAAAACAGCGTCTCTGACCATCCCCCTGTCGTTGGCCCTATTGTCCCTGACGCGGCTGGCCCTGGCCCTGCTGGCCTCCCCCATTGTTCCCTTGGCCCTGACGGCCCTGAGGAACCTGCTGCTGCTGATTCGGGCCCGGCTGCCCCTGCTTGAACCCCTGTCCTCCCTGTCGGAAATCACCAGGCTTAAACTTCTTAGCCTGATTCCCTTGCTAACTACCCGCCTGCTGCTGAGCACCACTTGTGTCACTACTAGTAACAGCCTTGCCCTGTTGGCTCGGCTTCCCTGTTCGCTTGCTCCCCTTCGCATGGAAGCGATGGTCCTGGAAGTGTACAAGTGCGACATTAATGACGTCTGTATACGTTACTAACGCCGGATTCCTAATCAAGTGTTGCCTGATTCGCCAAGCTAAACCGTCCATAAACCTCGATTTCTTCCGCTCCTCATCGCTCACCTCATTTGGCACAAAGTTTGCCAAACGGGTGAACTCTTCCTCAAAGTCTGCCACTGATCGGTCACCCTGAACTAAATCACTGAATTTCTTCCTCATCTCAGTCTCTACTGCTGGTGGAAAGTATTTGCGGTCGAACCGCACCCAAAACTCTTCTATCGGCATCAAGTCTTGGTCCCCAGCGGTGGTAACTGACTCCCACCACTGTAAGGCTGTCCCTGATAGACGAAAGGTAGCAAGCATCTGCTTCTGTACCTCGGTACACTCTAGCATGCGCAGATGGCGCTGAATGTTCTTCTTCCAGTCACAAGCCTCTATCACATCTGTACTACCCCGAAACTCAGGTGGGTGACCCTTCTGAAAGGTCTCCCTAACTCTCTGCCAAGATGGTGGCCCCACTGGAGCCTGAACTGCTGGTGCCACTAGAGACAGTGCCTGGGGCTATGGAAAGTGAGATACCATAGCTCTCATTACTGTTTCGACTACCTGGGCCACTATCACTTCCACCTGAGTAGTGGAAATCAACTCAGGTGGTGGTGGTGGTAGTGGTACCTGTGGCTCCTGATGAGCCTCCCTGATTTCATCCCTAGCCTCAGCCCTCTCCGCTCTCAGTCTCCTCGGTGGCATCTGAAATAGATTAAATCGCATAAGTACACAGTTTACACAAAAATATTCACAGCCAAAAATACTATATCTCACAAGCGAAAATGAGTCAACAGTCCTAATCACAGGGCTCTACAACGAATGAGTGCTACGCTGAAACGTAGAAAGCCGTACATATCCTAAGGACACTAGAACCTGATGCTCTAGTACCATCTGTGATACCCCGCCTAATTAATCCCGGGTGATCAGTCCTAAATCATGTTAGAAAAGGTTTCTCAGTTGGTCCATTCTTAGCATCACTGTCGTCTTTTTAATTACTAACCACCTAAGTGAGAAAAGTAGACTGGTGCCAATTTTTTTTAATATCTTTAAATTATTTAAAACTCACGCGGAACATAAAATAATACACAATCACAATTAACTAAAATAACCATCCACAATTAAAATACTTAACCGAATAAACCATCGGTCCAAATAACCAATACAAGTAAAGATAAGAAGAAAAATCTTAACAAGTCTAATACATGAACTGTGAGCGACATGCTCAGATAACTGCTAGAAAATTCCTATACGAATGAAAGAAGGAGGCGTCTATCAAAACCCCGCAACATCCACATGTGCTGCAGCAAAGGATACCTGGAATAGAGTCAAGCTTGGCGCCCATGTGGTTGGACACCTAAAAGGTTTTTAATTTTTTTTTTTATAGCAAGGGTTAGTACCCAAAAACATTTGAAAACATTTAACAAATGATTAACTTGCAGTAATAAATAAATATACATGCTCTTCATATTTTAGTTAGTGCCACACTCTCTTGAGGACTTCCTCACCCCTCCTCTAAGGTGCACTACTAAAGCTTCCATTTAATTTACTAGGTCCTGCGCTCTTGACCCAGTACTTATTTTAACCCTTGAAATTTTCCTACACTAAACGAGTATGCCTTAATTCATGATTTTTAAGTTATTATAAACATCAAACTTAATTGAATCATTACCCGTTTTAATTTCATATAACATTCACACCCGTTATGCACATAATACATTTTTCACTATGTATTAATTATCCCATATATAATTATTTACCTAATTATATATCTAATCATTTTACAGTATTCACAAACATACTAAAATAACATTTAATACAAACTTTTGACCGAGTAAAAATACTCACAAAAATATAAATTTTCGCAAGTGCTATCCCACTAGGTGTATTCACATAACCTAGTTATTCGAGTTAGATTCGCTCACTAACTTAGTTTAACATACGAATTTGGAGGTAGTCATATTCCTTCCTTGAAAGTGAGATGTCCCTCACCCATATAACGGACGCTATGACCTGAGATTGTACTCGCCCTACTCCTCAAGCTAGGGGATTCATCCACTACGCGCAACCTCCCCCCTATAGCACTAGAGTATATACTAATATTATCCAATCACTGATATTAATGAACACACACACACTATATATATATACTGTCACACTCCGTACATATATATAAATATAAAATGTCCCGGCTACACCATGTACACAATCCGTAACATAAGCCTAGTTAATTTATTAAGAGTTTATGGTCCAACTCTAATCATTAATTAATTCACACATTAATTTAATTAAGTCACCTTTGGTGTCGCCCCCACCATAAAATTGGACTTACTCTTGTAGTCCTAATCAACCTCACCCGAGTCTAAATCCCCGACTCTCAAATTATTTAGCCTTTACCTAAATAAGGTTTATCTCTCGGTATTCCTCAACCATTATCCCCGTACTTGTTTTCTAACTATGTTTAATCCTTTCGAACTCTTCCCAAAAAATTAACCTTAGTGTATCACCTAATTTCTCCAAAACCCGAAGAATTTAAATTATGATGTCACACTAAGTCGTCTCCAAATTCTAATTAATTTTATTCACCATTAATTAGATTTAAAACCCATTTATAAATTTCTCACCAAATTAATTCATGGAAAAAGATTAAATTAAATTTTCTTTGTATAAAATAAAACTAGGCGAACTATCAAAATCTGCCGACCTTCGATCGATCGACCCAAGTCCTTCGATCGATCGATCGAGCAAGTCTTCATCTTCTTCGCGAAGACAGGTTCTGCCATGGACGAGTTTCAGAAAACCCTAACTCCTTCTACTAGCAATTTCAAGCTTGCTTAACCATAATACAAGTTAGGAACCTTATTAGGGACCTCCAGAATGCCCTCCAACGTTATTAATTCGTCCATTAACTACAATTTCTGAATTTGGGGAAATATTCATCTTTAATTCCTTATCCATTTACATCCCAAATACCTTCACCAAATTCGTTTCTAATTATCCTGATATCATCCAATGAGATATGTATCAATTTATAATATCAGATTGCTACAAGAATCCTCATTCAAATTCATAAATCAGATTATTTTTTTCAAAACCTCATGTTTATGCCATGAACACCCAAAATGAATTTTGATCAAACACATCACATGAATATGAATTGCAAAATATATTCAATACTATTGGAAGTTATCCACTTGCCTTAGGTTTCGTAGTGTCTGATTCGGAGATGAATTTCCAAGGTTGAAGACGATCTTGTTGGGTCTCTAGTGATCCCAAAACTGCCTTTAACTGCTATTAGGGTTCCTTAATACACTTTGACTTTTCTAAAACTCTATCAACCGTTTTATTATTCCTCCCAAATTCCTTAATTTACCTAATCCCGTTTTTTGCCTAATGGGCCAAGCCCAAGTGACCCAAATGCCCCCGTGTGGGCCCGGCTATGTCTAAAAATGCCCCATGACCCGTTTACTGCCCTCGGGTACACTTTTCTGACTATCTCGGCCCATCTGGACTCAACCGTACACTCAGAATTGGCATCCGAATTAATTTATAAAAATATTTATCGCCTCACCCCTTGAGTCTATACGACTCCCGATTGAGATAAGTGCATACCCTGTCATTAATACTCGAAATGACTTGAATAAATAATTACTATTCACTTAGTGAATAACTTCCCCTAAATATTAACCATTTACTCCTCGATTAATATTTAAATAAAATTTCACTAATTAATTCAATTAAATTACGACTCACAAGTAATTTTCAATTCCCGAATTAATTAAATATTTAATGCGTGAAAAATGCGGGGTGTTACACTTAGTAGCGTAATACTAAGATTTTTCTCAAATGTTTAGATACACCTTCTTGGTGACTCAGCACTGATTTTGCTAAGGTTTTGGCTAACCCTTAAATTTCAGCTGTTCTTGAAGCATGTTATAGAGAGCAACCCTAATAAGGCACCTTATCTTTTTGTTACTTCTATTGATGTGAGTCTGGATGTTCTAGTTCATTCTCACTCATCCTCCCATGCTAACCAAGGTTCTACATCCAACATGCAATATGGGGAGAGTTAGTCTAGTTTTAAGCCTCCGTTTCCATGCGTGTCACTATCCCAGTACCGTCGATAGGTGATTGAGAACAACATTATCATTTAATGATCATTTTATTTTGTGGTTAATCTGATTCTGAATTCTCACCGTGAGACTTTTACTACTGACTTCATGAGGCCTTATGACTTGATAATGTCTTATCACCTCCAAGGGATTTCTTCCATTGTAGCTGAGATTAAGAATATTTCACTATCTTCCTTAGATAGATCAATGATAAAAAACTTCATAGGCAACCTCAAATCTTTGGGAAGGATGGATATGATTTTTCTTGGCCGATCAACAAGTTGAGGGATTTGAAAGACCCTCGGCTAATAATCTGTCATTCAAGCTACCTTAAAGTTATGGAGAGATTAAAAATAGAAGAAGGCAAACTAAAAGAACTCATCCATCAACTTGAGAAGTGTGGTCAAAGGGTATCTGCAACAGAGGAGGTTATGATTGTTACGAAAGGAGAGCATGAAATTATTTACAAACACAAGGTAGAGGTTAAAGTTAATATTTCTTCTATGTCTAAGCATCAACGAAAGGTTGCTCAAGATATAGCTACCTCAGCTGGGGTGGATTTTTTCACTGCTTCTAGCTTAGGATTTTTATTAGGATGAATTAATTATGGTGTATTTCTAGGCAATAGTCCTATTTTTGAAGTTCTTCAATCTCATGTGTACAGTTATTCCTTGCTCCAATATGTATTTCACATATGTTACAAACTGTTGTGTTTATTCGCAATTATATAAGTATTAGTTAATGAAATGAAAATAAATAGCTTCTTTCTCAAAAATAAAATTTTTTAACCACTATTTAACTTTGAAAGGCCTATCATCTACAATTTTTGAGGAAACCTGAATCATGTCCCTCTCTAATCACATGTAGTCCTTCCAATTTGTTGCAAACTTGGGCAAAAGAAATCATCTAATATGATTATCAACAACCTTTTTAAAAAAAAATTCCTTCTATAAACTTCTTTGATTTCATGAGGTTCTCACAAGCTCTAGAGAGAAGCTTTGTGTAAACTTGAAAGTTCTTCCTCAGGTTGTCTCTGTGTTCATCCAATGCTTATACCTTGACATGCCTAGTTTGAGAAAGCATGTTACTTCGCAAAACATATCTGGACGTTGGTACTTTTAACTCCACTATAAGAATTTCTTCATCTCCATAAACCAAAGAGAAAGGTGTGTAACATGTTGGCTTCCTCTTGGTTGTTTGATATTTATAGAGAACCATAAGTAGCTTTTCATCCCATGCCCCATGAGAACCCTCCATCATTTTGGCTAAAATGTTGACCAATGTTTTGTTTTTAGCTTTCGCTTGACCATTGCCTTTGGGATATGCCATTGTTGAAATGTGGTGAATAATTGAATATTTATCATTCAACATTATCACTTTTTATAGATTAATGGAGTGCAATTACCTAAAAGAATGACCTTGGGAATGCCAAAACAACAAATTATGTATTTTCTAATGCGTTATGCTATCACTCTCGTTGTTTTCCTATTCATAGGTACTGTTTTTACACACTTTTTGAAGCACTAAATTGCCATAAGAATCCATATTTCCCCCGATACAGAAGTTTAATTATCTTCACAAGGTCAAATGCCCAGGTGTAGAAATGATAAGGTGTTTCCAATGAGTTTAAATTGACCGATGGGGAATGGATTAGATTGTCATGTAGCTGGAACGCTTTACATTTTTGAATAAACTCACTTGGATCCTTCTCCATTATTGGCCAATAATAGTTATGTTTCATTAGTTGATCATATAGTTTGGCTCCTCCAATGTGAGCTAGATCATGTCCTTGTTTGATAATCTCTTATGCTTCATCTGTGGTGATGCATCGTGAAGGCCGATGGAAATATCCTTGTTGATAGAGTTTCCTTTATAGAAAGTAGAACCTTGGGGCTCTTCTTCTAAGTGCTATGACATCTCCTTTTTTTTATTGGAACAACTTTATATTTGATAAAATCAATATAGGATTGTCTATAGTCCGTTTGATCTTCTAGGAAATTTCACTTATCTTGTTAAAAAGATATTTGACACATAATATAATCTCGCTTCTCTGCTACTACATCGTACTTCATAGTATGCCTATAATACCCCTTTAATGGGATTCTTCTATAGAGAGAAATATGAGTGGTCTTATAATGTTTCTCATGATTTTCCTTTAACCATCTTTGAGCTTCTTTAGGGCCAAAGAATCTCTCCAACCAACCATCAGGATTTTAAAATATAGGCTTCCTTGAATAAGTAAGAATTGTTCTAGTTTGGTGATCTTCATAAAATCATCTATTGTTTCTAGCTGATTCTTTATTGCTCCTCTCCAATCTGAGGCATCGTTTGTGGTAAAGAGTTGGGGTATAAAACATGGAGTAGTCCCGCAATGAATCCCACTGTTGTTGATGTAACATGCCATAATTTTGAAACATAAATGGCGCATTTTAAATTAAACGTCAAAAAATATTATATATATACATATATATTATGCTTGTCAATTAAAATGTGGACTATTTAAGTTAAAATATCCTTGGTCGAAATTGTTTTTATATTAAATATTTATTATGGCAATCCATTTTTTTTGAATAAACATTAAAAAGTTCTCAATTTTTAATCTTGTAAATCTATTGTTTACTTTTTTTTGGCATAATAAAAATATAATCCCCTTGTAAAAGGTTTGTAGTTACAATACCTTTATATATGTTTTATTTAGTTGAAACCCCCTTGGGGTGAGAGATAGAGACATGTATAAAGAGAGAGATAGAGATAGAGAGAGAACGCAACCTATATCCCCTTCCCCTTTTTTTCTTCCTTGTACGCGCACATGGCTCCCAAGTCCTAGGAGATGACTTTTTTAAAGTAGTTATCCCTTATTTGGGTAGTTGTTAATTTTTGTTTCTTATCTTTCTTTCCCTGCCGCGCAAGGCTCCTACCTAATTGCTTGGGGGGGGGGGGGGCAGAAAATTTTAATTGTTGCCTTGTGTTTGATGATGACATGAAAGTGGGTATCTCCAACCTTGTGGGATGCACACCTTATAAAAAGAGCAACTAACATCACTTTTATTTACAAGATTTCTATTCCCTACAAAAAACACAAATACTCAGACCCTTAAATTTCAACTCAAAACCTCCATTAAACAAAACTTTAATCATATTTTGGGAGGTCTAAACTGCATATTTTCAGAAAGGCCAAAGAACATAACTTGCTTATTTTCGCGAGACGAACGCAATTCAGTATTCAGAATTTTCAACCGTCGATTTTTAGGGATGAATACTTTATTCATTTTAATTTAGTATTATGCGTTTTAAGTATCGCCTAAACCCTTAATAATGTGCTTTTGATTAAAATTAATTAGTAACTTAATTAGAGAAAGTGGACTCTTAATTTTTGGACTATTTTTATGAAACTTTAAATATGAATAAAGATTTGAAACCCTTGGGTGCATAGGTGAGATTATTGGGTTTTTAGGGTTTTGGGTATAGATTCTCATGGAGAATTTTTATGGGATTATATATATGATATGTGGGATGCGTATGCACCTATAAAAATTATGTGACTTATCAAAGAGGACAATTATCATGAGTTGAATATTTTTGGCATGTTGATTAGTTTAACATTTTTAATGGAAATAATTGTGTTCAAAATCGACGACGATATTAGTATTGGAATTTAAATTAATCGGGGCGGCCTTTACGTTTGAATTGCTATGTTGCTCATATAAATTATGTGTTGTGTGATTTATTATTAGTCACTTTTTCCTTCGTGGGGACGAGGGGATCTCGGGTAGTATATTGCTCACCCCATGTTTTTAGGATGGTTAATAAATACGGGATTAGTGAGTAGGCCTTGGTTAAAATTTACGCTTGCTAGATAGGGGACTAGTTAGTGTTAATTCGCGGGGATTTTATATTTCGAGTGGGGAAGATTTTTATACTTTATCGTCATTTCGTTTCCCTAGGCATGAGACTAGGATGTAATAAATGTTCGTAACTCATCCTATATGTAGGATATGATGTATGTGTACTTTGGGGACCCCTAGGTATGGGACTAAGGGGTATTTTTGAGGATCTCACATCGATAAAAAGGGTGGGGTAATTTGACCATTGAGAATTTGAGAAAAATGAGAATTTATGCCTAAGATAAAAAGGTTATTAAAATTGGTGGCGATATAATGTGTTAGGGACCGAAATTTTAAACGGGTCAGCGAATGATTGATGTCGTGTCATGTGTGGAACCTTGTCATAGGGCGGGGTCAACATTTTAAATGGATCAGACGCCATTGATAGGGGAAGTGTAAATCTTTGGTGGGAGACCACCGTGGCGGGAAGACCGCTATAATTATACTAATAATAAATTTGAGGAGAATGATAATGTGGGTTAATCTAACTACATTGACAACTTGGAGCTTAATTATTTAAAAACATATTGGTGTGCCTAGTGAATAACAAATACTGCGAGTAGTTAGTGATTTGTTCTATCGCATTTAATTATATTCGATTTAATTAAAATACTCTGTTGTGATATTTATTGTGTATAATGCTATTGTCTGGGTTCACGGATCCTATTTGAGGTGAGTAGTGTGTATTCATGCTCGGGGCTTTGACCTTGTGCATTGACTAATCTTTTTAGGATTAGTTTGGAGAAGCTTCATAGGCCTTTGGAGGTGCAGATGGAGTTTCTTTTATTTACTGCTTTATTTAGTTTAGACTTTTCTTTCCGTCGTATTTCATTATGAGACTTCATTTGGATTTTCTTGGGCCATTTGTCTCCAAAGTTTTATAAAGATTCCAGTTGGAGTATTTACAATTAGTTTATTATTCAGATTTTAATTAATTCATGTATGTGAGGCTGAATTTATTTGGAGTTTTAGCATGTGATGGATTTCAATTATCGCATTTTTTGTCTTTATCATTTGGGATTGATTATTATTCATCTTGTGGTTTGATTTTTATTGTCTCATATCTGTCACATGCTGAGAATGGTATTTATTTAGTGACGCCCAGTGTAGTTTGGCAGCGGTGGCTGGCCACCCCATTTTATGAATTGTGAGGGGTGTTACTGTTGTCTCACCTTGTATGGATACCTTTTGCGCAATCGTGGAATATGCATTAACATGTTTGTTAATTATTCTTGGATGCCTCTCTATTTTGAGTTCATAAAACTGATTAATCAATCTCTGTATGATTGTTCGATAAGGAGATAGGCTAAGGTTCTTCGATGCGTATTCACCGTTCACTTATTTGGCCACCAAGTTAGAATATCATTTGATGCAAAATGAGAGAATTTATCTTTGAAGGTCCTCAAGAAACCCTATAATCAAAGATTCATACTTTGATTAATTATTTGAATAATGGAAATCTAACTCGAAGGACAAATAGATCTCCTATTTTCTTCTAGATAAAATTACCCCAGCCACTATCTTTCTTTTATCCAATAAACCATCAAACTACATGGACCATTCCTCTCAGGCTGCCTCAAAAAATTTGGATTGCATATCATAGCCACCACATCTTCATGAGGTGGTCCAAACAACCCTAAAGGTAAAATAGCTAATAGATCTTCAAAGACTTTACTTTTGAATGCGCAAAGAACCATGCATTTCAGATCATATTCTGACAGAATGAGAAACCACCTTGATGTTCTTCCAACCAAGATAGTTTGTGCGAGCAAAAATTTAATTGGATCACATCATGTCACTATATTAATAGTTAAAAACAACATATAATGCTTGATTTTTTGAGCCACAAATACTAAAGCCAAATAATGTCTCTCCACACTTGTATATGTTGAGTCAACGTCATGGATAATCCCACTCAAGTAGTAGACATGTCTCTTTTATCCATAAATATCCTATGCTAACTAAGAACTAATGGACCTTAAAGTAGATCATAGATAAAGTAGCAAAGGTGCTCATGCCTTATGTGGAATCATCATTTGAGGAGAGGTGAGTAAATTTTAAGCCTGTCAAAATCTTCCTAGTGTTGTTCCCCTCATTTGAACTTCATGGGTTTTCACAACAGCTCCATCAGCGTGTGGGTTATCTCGGGCAAACCTCGAAAAATATTCTTAAATAAGACATCTTTCCCAGAAAACTCTTCAGTTCTTCCTATGTGTTTGGAAAAAGGCATATCAAAAATGGCTTTTTTCTTGCTTTTTTCATCTTTACTCCTTGTCGATTAACTACAAAACCCAAGAATTTCCCACTAGTTACAACAAAGTCACGCTTGATTGGGTTTATATTTATATTGTACTTTCAACATCTATTAAAAACTATTCTCAAGTCACAAAGATTAGAATCCTCCTTTTTTTAATTGATGAGTAATCCATCCATATAAAATTTCGTAATGTCATGGAAAAGGTGGTGCAAAGTAGCCATCATCGTCCTCTAATAAGTTGCCCCCTTATTTTTGAGACCAAAGACATTACATTTTATATGAAATTGCCTAAAGAAGTTTCGAAAGGCGTCTTCTCTGGATCATCTGGGTCCATAATGATCTGGTTGTAACACATATAGCCATCCATAAAGTTGTAAATCTCATGACCAACTGTTTAATTAATCTATAAATTAAATGTAGAGGGAAATTTTTTTTAGGCCAATCTCTATTAAGATCTCTAAAGTAAACAAAAATGAAAATATGGTCCTTATCTTTCTTCTCTACTGGCACAATGCAAGAAAGACAAATTGAATGTTGAACTTGCTTACTAAATCTAGAAATCAGCAAACATTCCACCTCAACCTTGATTTTGAGGACCAATTCAGGCTTATATAATCTGTATTGCTAAAATTAGTACATTCAAATTGTCTCTATTCAATTCTTGATTCAACCTAGGCACCACAATGTACTTCTGTGCAAAAAAAAGTTTGAGTTCCCGAACGATTTTGATCACCTCCATCTTTTTTGCATCTTCTAGTTCTTTCGAAATGAAGATTGGCCTTAGTTTATCTCCATCCTTAGCTAAATCCACCTTCTATAACTCTTGAACTTATGGTTTTGGATGACACTGCATGCATTCAGGCTTATCTTTAACTTCTTCCACAAACACTTGAATGCTTGAATGATCAATATAATGTCCTTGATTATCAATAAAAAAATGCTCATAATTCGGGTCAGCTTCTTCAGGATTTTTAATTTCTTGCTCACACCTTTAAATCCAATATATCACCTTTCTATCATTGATTACCACTTTCTTGTATTGTGACAAAGAAGCTAGTAGTGCCTTTTTTTTACAGTCTCCCAACTGCTACATCACTCGTCTATTATCTCTGCTCTGTGTGCTATGCTGCTTCACCTCATATTCCATTGGATATATTATTGGCCTCATTATATCTCTAAGTTGTTGATAGATATAATGAGGTTTAGGATTTCCTTGCCCTTCTACTATGACTTGTGGAGCTTTCTCGAATTATTTCTCTTAATCTCTCATAAGTCCCAATTTATCTTTGATAGAGGAAACCCGCACCTATTTGATATGACTTATAAGGATACGTGCTTATGTATTTAACTCAGTATAGAAGGCATAACCCAAAAATTTTTCCTCCTCCTTTGTAATAGGCTTTTTCGTGGCTCGTATTGTAAGGACACAAATTTCCAATTGAGTCCATGTATTGTGTTGGCTCAATTCCGGACAAAAACATTTATTCATAGGATAGTATGTCATTGTAATACTCTCAAGCCTATGAAGTGATTGTTGAAGACGTAGCGGCAAAGAGTATAAAGCTTCATCAAATATGTCGGTTTGCGTGCCTCGTTTCTACGTCATCAACTATGGTTCCATGCTCCCAAGGTATGAATGCAATTATATATATAGGAGCTTGGAACAAGTTTTATTGGGTGTTAGGTTTAATAAAAACCGCGCTTTTATTATCAGAAAAATTTAATTAGAACTTTAAATAAAAGTATATAAAGTTTCTAGGCCAAAATTGAATTTTAAAAATTTTTTGGAAGTCGTTCGAAATGTCGTTCGAACGAGTTTTTTCGTTTGAACCAGGTTTCATTCGAAAGAGTTTGCCAACGAGTTCTCACTAACCTATACTGGTCTGTCGTTTGAAATGTCGTTCGAACAAGATTGTTCGTTCTAACGAGGTTTCCAACGAGATTCTAACGAAGTCCATACTGGTGTGTCTTTAGAAGTCTCGTTCGAACGAGATCTCTTTTAAACGAGAGGCCAGGCGGGAACAGTTTTTGGCAGTTTTTCACCCACTTCCCCACTTGGTTTTTAACCAATTTTTTCAGACTTTAATATGTGCGGGAATGACATTTTCCAAACTTAACATTTCCATAACTTTTCCATCCTAGTTTATCTCTTAGAGATAGTTTGAGAGCAAAAGTTTTTTAGGAAAATGTTCATGTTTTGAGTGCTAATTTTCAAAGAGAAATTCATATACCACTCTAGTGTTTACACCCAATTATTGTTTATCCAAGTTCTTATATACATATCAAATTGCTTGGAGTTTGGCACCGGTTTTTCTCTACCGAATTCAAGAAGAGAAGTTTTGGTTTGCTTCTACATCCATCAAAGAAGAAGACGTTTGTTGTGATTCTATCCACTTGGAGAAAGGCTCCTTGCTCGGGTGACGGTGACCATAAAAAGCCCTATCGGTGGATTCTGAGACCGCGGTGGTGTTCCAAGGTTATCCGCTAGGAAGAGGTGTCTACAAGAAGAAGCGTCGAGGCTTGAGAGGGATCGAGTCAGTCGTTGTAAGTCTATCTGTCTTGTACTTGTAATTACGTATCTAGTGGATTTGTGGCTAGGGCCGTCCGAGGTTTTTTCCCGTCTTGGGTTTTTCCTCGTACATCGCGGCGTAGTGTGATATTGTTTATTTTATCTTGTATCATAATTTAGAACGCATGCTTAGGATAATTCAAGATAAAATTTGGATTAATTGTCACACTCATTTTAATTTGGACTTAAATTAAATATTGGGAAATGTTGTTTAATTCAAGTCATTTGCTAAAATTTGGTTTCGCCTAATTTGCTAATTGTTAATTATGACTTTGGCTAATTCGAGGACTTGAGTTGATTAATTAATTGGTTTAAGTGATTACATTAATTGAGTAATTTTGTTGAACCATCACCCTCACGCTTCCGCATTTAAAGGAAATTATAAACGTTGATTTTAACTGAGAAAATCACATTCCGCGGGGTTCCAGCTTTTACAAATTGGTATCAGAGCCAAAGCGATAAATTATTTCGTTAACGATCTTTTAAATAATTTTTAGCTAAAATGGATTTTTCCCCATTTTCAAAATTTCCTATTTTCGATCATTTAAACTACGCGTATTGGAAAGCGCGTATGAGATCGGCACTAAAATCTATCGACGAAAGAGTTTGGATGTCTGTTGTTAACGGATGGTCCCCACCAACTTTTTTAGTTGAAAATGAACGTGTTATCAAACCCGCCGATAGATGGACTGAAAATGAGTTTAAACTTGCTAATTTCAATTCCCGTGGTTTAAATGCCTTATTTAGCGCTGTCACACCGGATGAATTCTGACGAATTATGACGTGTGAAACCGCTAAAGAAGCTTGGGATATTTTACAATTAACTCATGAAGGAACTAGTGTCGTTAAAGCTTCAAAACTCCAAAACCTCACCACTCAATTTGAAACTATCAAAATGAATGAAAAAGAAACGTTTGATGAATTTTATGCTAGACTTTCTGATATTGTTAATTCATCTTTTAACTTGGGAGAGAAAATACCTGACGACCGTGTTGTAAAGAAAATTTTAAGGTCCCTACCCGATAGATTTATTCCAAAGGTGACCGTTTTAAATTCTTTACCCACTTTAGCCTCTACGAAATTAGATGAGCTTGAAGGTGATTTACAAACTTATGAACTGGATATGTTTCCCTCTAAAACTGAAAAGAAAATCGAAAAGGGCGTTGCTTTAAAATCCCGAAAAGAGGTTAAACAAGTAGTAGAGAGCGATAGTGATAGTGACTCGGAAGACATGGCTTTATTTGCTCGCAAATTTAGAAAATTTCTTAAAATTAACAAAGATAAATTTAAAAATGATTTTAAGAAATTTGAATCTTCTAAACATGACAAGAACGAGAAGATTCCTAAAGCCGAAAAGATCCCTAAACCTAGTAATGAAAATTTAGATAGGGACGAGTCTAATAAGTGTTTTGGTTGTGAAGGTTATGGCCATAGGGCTTATGAGTGCCCCACTAAACTAAGGAAAGACGGTAAGCGACCCATTTCATACAATGCGACCCTTAGTGATAGTGATAAGGAAGAGAAGCCTGATTCCCCCACTAAGAAAAATTTTGTGGCTTTTATGGCTAGTCATGTGAGTGATAGTGAGAACTCATCGATTGATGACACGATAGCACATGCCACTTCTAAGGTCATTATACATGATTCTCGTGTTTTTGATGATAGTGAGAGTGAAGAAGAAAGAGAGAGTGAAAATGAAGAAGAGGTTGATGTGAGTGAACTTCAAAATGCTTTTCAAGAACTTTATAAAGAATCCATTAAATTGAAAAGAGGTAATTTGAAGTTAGAAGCAAGTTTAAGAGAGAGTGTCAAGGTCGTTGATGACAATGATTTAATAGAAGACCTTAGGACACATGTGAAGACTCTTCAAGAGAAGCTTGAATATGTAGAAGGCGAAAGAGATAGCCTTAGGGGTTTAATGGAATCCTTGAAAAAGGAGCTTCTTTCTTTTGAAGAGAGAAATGTTTTACTAGAATCTAACATTTTTGAATTGGAAAATAAATTAAAAGATTCTAGTAATGTCAAATTTGATTTGGAGTGTCGTTATGAAAAACTAGATAAAATGTTAGGAACGGTCCAAATTAAAAATGACACTTGTGGTTTAGGCTTCAATACTTGTAATGAATCTACTCATAAAGCCAAGACCAATGTTTTAGGAGAATCTACTAGGAATGCATTTAAAGATCACTCCTTAGGTAAATGTTTTCGACATGATTTTGCTTGTACACTTTGTGGTCGAAAAGGTCATCTTAGGAAATTTTGTTTTAATCTTAACGAATTCCTAGAAAACCCCATAGCAAAGTAACCACGGTAGTTAACGTTCCTACACCCCAAGATAGTCATTCTTCATTAATTTGGGTTATGAAATCCGACTTGGTTGCCTTACAAAATAGGGTTTTTGATTCTCATTTACTTTCACATGCTTCCTCCCTTGCTAAATCTAAAGGATGAATGTGTTAGTCTTTTGCATACTTTAGCGTTTGTACTTCATGCTATATTCACATGCTAAATGTATGCTGGTTTAGTCATTTTCTAGTCATTGCCTTATTTCATATCCCATGCTAGAAATTATGACTTGTTTATCTTTTTGTATTATATTTTGTGTTTGAATTAATTGAAAAATATAAAAAGATTTTTGTTTATCATTTGTGTTTTATCTGTTTCATTTAAGCTTAATGAAAAATACAAATGATTTTTGTTTATTCTTTTGAGTATATATCCTTATTTTTGGTTAAAAATGACAAAAACTCCAAAAAGATTTTTTTGTGTGTATTTTTTTGTTGACACACTTTATGTGGCATATATTTGTGTTTGAATCCCATCTTTTACGCTCCCATGTGGCTAGAACTTTTGGTTTTGATTGTCAATCCTTAAAATGCTCTTTACCATATTTTATGGAGTAGTTGGATTTTGTGTTGTTTAAATGGATTCTATTTCTATATGCCTCTTTTCACACATGCATGAGCTCTTTTGAAATCTTAATGTCACATGTTATATTTGAGCTTTTTGAGGTGTTCTCCTACCAATCTAGTCATCTACATATCTATGACCTAGGAGGACTAGTGCATGTCAAAATCCGTTGCATGTGAGATTTGTGTGAAAATGAAAACATGATAAATAAATGTGCACGGGGAAGGGTTCCGAAAGGATGAATTAAATCCTTTGCGATAGTAAGCCACCGTTTATTGGATCTAAAAGCAATACGTGATACAAAGGCCTAATAACAGAATATTTGGCATTAAAAAGAAAACAATTGCCAAGGCCTATGTTTGTTTGATATATTCATTCAAAAGCAAAAGAATATATATGGTTATTGAGGGAGAATTGGATGGTATATCAACGGTTTGCACAATGTCCCTTTACCCTAGTTGTCTTTAATGTCATGACTCTATTTGGTTTGTAGAATCATCATCATGCTAGGCTTGTATGCATTGTGTACGTTTGTTCATTGAGTTCAATATTTATATCGTCACATGAGGTTATATTTAAATGTGATGAAGTTTGCAATCAAATGAGAACTCCGTGAATGTTTATTAAGTGCTTGGGTCTAAATTTAATGGTTGCTCATTCACACCCCAACACTTCCGTTTACATATGACACATTTTTGCCATACGAGTGTGCAAACTTATTGTATTTTGTGTCATGTGTGTGTTTATATCTATCTATATATGCAAGTACTTATTGGTGTATATATATATATATATATATATATATATATATATATGATATTTGTTTGTCTTTGCCTTGCTTTTGTTGCCCATATGCTTTCATGTCTTATCACTTTAAGATTCAACATGCTTTTATGTTTTGATTCTTTAAGCCTTTGTCTATTCCTGAACAAAAAGGGGGAGAATGATGATAGGGGGAGAAATGGTATCTAATCCTATTGTTATCGTATCTTAGTTTGGGGGAGATTTATCTTAGGGGGAGACATCTTTCTAAGTAGGTCATGTGTTTGATAAAGGGGAGAGAATTAACTTAGGGGGAGTAATTTAATTACTTGCATTTTATATTTTGATATTCCATATGCATTTGATGAGTTTGCTTAAGTGTGCAGGTATTCTACTAAAGCGGCATCCTTAAAAGGCAAAGCGTTTGATCCTTGGGTTGAGTCAAGTTTGGGTGGGTTATGGTTTGAGTCTAGTGAGCTTGACGGCCCTTTAGGATTTTTGTTTTGGTTTTTGTCCTGGAATAGCCAAAGGGGGAGATTTGTAAGGACAAAAATTTCCAATTGAGTCCATGTATTGTGTTGGCTCAATTCCGGACAAAAACATTTATTCATAGGATAGTATGTCATTGTAATACTCTCAAGCCTATGAAGTGTTTGTTGAAGACGTAGCGGCAAAGAGTATAAAGCTTCATCAAATATGCCGGTTTGCGTGCCTCGTTTCTACGTCATCAACTATGGTTCCATGCTGCCAAGGTATGAATGCAATTATATATATATAGGAGCTTGGAACAAGTTTTATTGGGTGTTAGGTTCAATAAAAACTGCATTTTTATTTTCAAAAAAAATTAATTAGAACTTTAAATAAAAGTATATAATGTTTCTGGGCCAAAATCGAATTTTACAAAATTTCTGGAAGTCGTTCGAAATGTCGTTCGAACGAGTTTTTTCGTTCGAACCAGGTTTCGTTCGAACGAGTTTGCCAACGAGTTCTCACTAACCTATACTGGTCTGTCGTTCAAAATGTCATTCGAACGAGATTGTTCGTTCTAACGAGGTTTCCAACGAGATTCTAACGAAGTCCATACTGGTGTATCGTTAGAAGTCTCGTTCAAACGAGATCTCGTTCGAACGAAATGTCGTTCGAACGAGAGGCCAGGCGGGAACAGTTTTTGGCAGTTTTTCACCCACTTCCCCACTTGGTTTTTAACCAACTTTTTCAGACTTTAATATGTAAGGGAATGAAATTTTCCAAACTTAACATTTCCATAACTTTTCCATCCTAGTTTTATCTCTTAGAGAGAGTTTGAGAGAAAAAGTTTTTTAGGAAAATGTTCATGTTTTGAGTGCTAATTTTCAAAGAGAAATTCATATACCACTCTAGTGTTTACACCCAATTATTGTTTATCCAAGTTCTTATATACATATCAAATTGCTTGGAGTTTGGCACCAATTTTTCTCTACCGAATTCAAGAAGAGAAGTTTTGGTTTTCTTCTACATCCATCAAAGAAGAAGACGTTTGTTGTGATTCTACCCACTTGGAGAAAGGCTCCTTGCTCGGGTGACGGTGACCATAGAAATCCCTATTGGTGGATTCCGAGACCGCGGTGGTGTTCCAAGGTTATCTGCTAGGAAGAGGTGTCTATAAGAAGAAGAGTCGAGGCTTGAGAGGGATCGAGTCAGTCGTTATAAGTCTATCTGTCTTGTACTTGTAATTCCGTATCTAGTGGATTTGTGGCTAGGGCCGTCCGAGGTTTTTTCTCGTCTTGGGTTTTTCCTCGTACATCGCGGCGTAGTGTGATATTGTTTATTTTATCTTGTATCATAATTTAGAACGCATGCTTAGGATAATTCAAGATAAAATTTGGTTTAATTTTCACACTCATTTTAATTTGGACTTAAATTAAAAATTGGGAAATGTTGTTTAATTCAAGTAATTTGCTAAAATTTGGTTTCGCCTAATTTGCTAATTGTTAATTATGACTTAGGCTAATTCGAGGACTTGAGTTGATTAATTAATTGGTTTAAGTGATAACATTAATTGAGTAATTTTGTTGAACCATCACCCTTACGCTTCCGCATTTAAAGGAAATTATAAACGTTGATTTTAACTGAGAAAATCACATTCCGCGGGGTTCTAGCTTTTACACGTATCATAATCTTCGTTCCCTTACCATTGGATTTTGCACTTTGATGGCATGTTAAAAGAAACAAACCATGGTTTTGCATCCGAACTCTCCTAATCAATTGATGGTATGACATAGCTGACTCAATCAATTGGAACTTAACATGGGGCATCAGATTACCCATGGCTATTCCAACATTTACATAACCAATTGAATTAGAAGTTTGGTTTGGATGACCTAAGATTGAACGTGGTATTGAAACCAACCTTGTATCTGAGATGTTATCTACATTGAATGAGCTAATAAGCATGATGTTCACCGAAGAACCTCCATCTACTAAAGGTTTAGAAAATATTATTCCATGGATGCCTACTGTCATGTATAAAGATATAATGTTAGGGAACCTTATTGATTTGTATGCATCTTAGAAAATTATCTAAGACATAAACTTTCTAATAAACATGGACATAGGCACCTTCCACATCAGCACTAGAATAACATTTTTCTTCGCGATGTCAAAATGGATTGGGTGATTTCCATCTTGCTTTCCCGTAGCATCCCAACTTGATCGAAGAACCATGATGCTTTCTGGAACATCGTTCCTCTTCGCAACTTTTTATTATTATTATTATTATTATTATTATTATTATTATTATTATTATTATTATTATTATTATTATTATTATTATTATTATTATTATTATTATTATTATTATTATTATTATTATTATTATTATTATTATTATTATTATTATTATTATTATTATTATTATTATTATTATTATTATTATGAGCACCTAGATGCTCCTCAAATCTCTTCAAGTGTTCCTTTTGATTGCCTCCTTACCCATTAAACTTATTAAATATTTGAGGAATGTAACCCTCAGGATAAGGTTCATTGTTGTACTCCTTTTGATAAGGAGTACGAAAATCATCATATATAGATCATACATCACTAGATGTTTATAATGATGATGAAAACATCCTCATCATCTCCATTTTTAACTCTTCAATGGTTAAAGAATATAGGATAATAATTTCCACCATTTTAGCCTAGGGTGCAGTGACCACAGGTAAACAAGTAATGCCAATTGGAGCTTCAATGGCTAGCATCATAGAAGGAGTATGATTGACCATAATGGGAACAACCGGACTAGGAGGTGTTATATGTATTCCCATTAGAGGAGCGAATGGCTATGTTGCTCGTGTAATGAAGGAGCTAGGATTCATCGTGGAACTAAAGACAATCATTCCTTGTTGTCTTTCAAAGTAACTCCATAAACTTATCCATATGATTTATCATTTGGTTGGGGCCTAAAATAGAGCTCGTTGAAGCTTTTCCCCAAATGACATTCCTCGTAGCAACAGTTACTTGAGTAACCTCAGTAGTCGGTGTAACAACGACATGCTCTTCCTTATGCTGAGCATCATCAAATTCAAGAGTATGATATATATTTTCATTTACTATTTCAAAAAGAATACCTTTCCAATAGAGTCGTCAAATGTAAGAGAGGACTTCTCTTTCGGTAATAAGAGGAAACGGTAATTTCTCTTGTCACCTGGATGTTTATAGTAAAACTGAGGTGTAGCCCTTACTGATGGTAATATGAAAATATACTTTGCAAGAGAGATGATAAACAAACTCAATAATGGTGGAAAATATGTTTAGGAGGGGATATTAACTATAAGTAATAGAATCAATAAACTGGTTCACCTAACTTGTGCTAAGTACACGTTAAATAGAGTTTTATTTCAGTTATATTGAAAATCAATGTTTACAAATGATCAGATCTAAATCAAACTACACCTCTCTAAGTGTTTAATGTTTTAAACTATCTTGGAATCTATTTAAGTCTCTTAAAGTCTATTCCAAAATCTCTATTTTCTTTGTTTATGTTTTCTATCAGAGTGCCGTTGATGGGACCACAAAAGTGTCTTAAGTGCGTGCTGATATAAGTTCAAGTGCAAGCCTGTCCCGCAAGTAATAACCTAGTATGTTGGGATAGTATCCATAGGGAGCTAGGACGAATGCTCGTAATGACGAAGGAATATAAGACTAACCCTAAATTGATTTGAGAAAATAAACTAAAAGATGATTAATTGTGTAACTGAATTCTACTATCGAAATGCAAATGAAATTCGAATTACTGACTAAGCTACACGCATAGAAATAAAACTTTTGCACTTAAGTAATTATGAATGAGGGAAAAGAAGGTTAGGATACAATCCCTAAAACCCTAGTAGATTTACCAAAAATAATACTAGCTTTTGAATTAAAGAGTCGATCAAACCCAATCTTTATTGATCCTAAGCATTACATATATGAAGGTACTAGACCACATCATACCTAATCAAAGGCAAGAATAAAGCGGTGCTGCATAGCCAACACGCACATCGCATCCTTAAACACCACGGTCACCTAGGGCAAATGAGGTTAAAAGGCCTATGATGGTTGTGATCACTACACAACACAGTTCGATCAAAATTGAATTCAAAACCTATTTTCTATTCATGTAAACTACATCGGGTTGGGTTCATGCATCCCAACCTTTGGAAATTTAGCTGGATATAATTAAACTAGGCATGGACACAAAACCTATTTTGCATGAATTCATAACTACGCGAAAAATTGGGAAGAAACTTATAAAAAAGAATTGCGACCTAATTTCTATGATTAATCCTACACAAATGTAAAAGCAACTGAAAGCAGAAAGGAAACAATACTTGGAATGAAGAAAATAATTGAATTAATTCAGAAAACTGGAATACATGTTGAAGAAATTAAAACCCTAGGGTTCTTGGGTTCAAAAGCCCTCCAAAATGGTCAAAAAGAGAACTCATAAAAGTCCGGTAATCAGTTGGAATAAATACCCTAAGAATTTACAAGAGTTTGAGCTGAGTACAACTGTAAATATGAAAAATAAAAATAAGAAATTCATCACCCGAACTGGTCCAGCCTGGGCTATCGTTTCGGTTTGGTTTATACCAGATCGATTCATTTTTGGGAATAATCAGATCGGTTCGATAGTTTGTTTTATTCAGGAACTTTTAAGATTTCGGACTGGTTAGTTTCATGTTGATATCGGATATGTCTGCTCTTTACATAAACTTTTTCTTCACCGGACTAGTTCGACTTTGGATGACACTGGATCGGTTCGATGATATGTTTCTTCCTACTTTTCTTGTGATTTTATCTCAACTTCGAAGCTTCATATCTTTTGATCCGGGGCTCGGATACGGATTCTATTTCTTCCTACGTGCTTGTAAATTCAAGATCTTCAACTTTTATTTTGGTTGCTTATCCGAACTCGAGATGTAAAATTACTCTTTTTCCCTCTGGCTTTTCTTATTTTCTTCCTTTCTTGGTTTTTGGGTTTTGCGTTTCCTCTTCTCTTACTTGTATAAAATACCTGCAAAAAGCATGAAGAATAAACGAAACTTAATGCACTATATAGGAAATGTTAGTAACAAAGATATGAGATAATACATGAATTTTACATTGTACAAGGTGTTAAAAGGCTCTAAATTAAGGGGATAAATTGGAAGAATTTATGCCAAATCCCTCCCCCCCTAACTTAGAACTTTGATCGTCCCAAGTAATGTACAAGAATCGAAACTAGTCTTAAATCTTGAAAAATATTTTATTAGGATAGAATGCCTCTTTCACGGGCAAGCGATTGAATTTAGCATATGCAACAAGTCGTTAAACCCCTATGTTACCTTAGTAGGAAGAATGGTGTCTCGTGAGGGTTTGCAGTGAATATACCCATAAAATTTGGTTTTGACTCAAACGAAATTCAAAATACCTAAAAATTGTATAATTTAAACCTTTCTAAAAATAATCACCATAAATTTATATTCCATAGTCTTAATTTATAATGTGCGTATGCGAAGCCAAAACTTTACCCTGCAAATTTCCACCGATTGATCATTACGTTAGTTTTCTGAAAATTCATTTTGATTCAAATGGTCACAGAATACTCTCACAAATGAATAACTCGAAATGTGGCTATTTTATCTCAGTGTGCGTGATTTATAAGAGTAAATTTAATAGAATACAAATTCACGCACACAAATTTTAAAAGAGAAAATTTTTATGGATGAAAAGATATCTTCATCGGATTATTGTTAAAGAAAAACGGGAAACATCGCCTCTTCTTGACACCAATTAATATCTCTTTTTATCTTTTCATGTATTAGCTCTCCATGCTGTAATTAATTTCGCAATTCAGACTCAGTTATGATTCTTCTTGGGTTATAAGGTGCATTGGGTGAAATAGAAAATGGTTGGGAAATTCGGAATTGGAAAAACTTCTTATGATGTTTGTTAGTGTTTTTTCGGGCTTTTGTTCATTTTTTTTTCTTTCTCTATTTTTTCACATTTTTTCCTTTTCTTGCTATTTTTGTTGACCATTTTACTTTTCTTTCCCCTTTTCATCGCACCATTTGGACTTTTCAATTTTTCACAATTCTAAGCTAATTGGGTTTTTTGGGTTACCAAACGAAAAGGGAAAACATTTTATTGGCTCAAATTTGGTTACAAAGGGAAAATTTTCACAACTTTTTAAGGCTAATATTTTTTTTTGGGTGACAAGCGATGACCTACTTCATTGTCTGAATTAGTAATCATATTACCATATCCGTCTAGAGATTGGTTTAGTTGATAGATATTTTAGCGCATTTTTCAAGACAACATCTCACACATTTCTCGTAACCGGTCAAAACAAGGGTATTAAGATCTTTAACGACTTATTAAAACGCTGAAATGAACTTTGAGTTTAAGCATTAAATCGGATTGATTTAAAAAACTCAGAAAACTCGATAGGCTCGAAATCTCACCCGGTTGGTTAATCTCCACACTTATTCATTAAGTGGTCAATTTTTGCTCAATTTCCATCTCTGATCAATTTCGGCTTCGTGCAATTGGATTTTTTAGCGATATTTTTGAAAACTTTAAATTCCAATTTTTATTTATTTTGAAGAAAAATATTTTAATCTTTTTTTCAGAATTTTTCATTTTTTTTTTTTGGAAATTTTTGAAATTTTCTAATTTATTTGGGCATTTTGAACATTGTGAAATTTTTGAAGCGCATGCGTACCCCCCAACTTAGACTTTTGCAAAGTCTTGATGCAAAAGGACTAAAAGCTAAACTAAAGAGAGAAGGCATAGAAAATGAACAAAGTACAAAATACAATATTTGAACAAGGAGCCATAAGAAACACAAAGGTAGGCAAGCAAATCTTCCATTATATACTCAGATTACAAGCATTCATAAATGGAAAATGGAAGGAGTACACAAAACACGCAAGTCAAAACACGCTACTGAGGTGGCAGGTGAGATGCGCTGGGAGCATTCAGGTCGTATGGGTTATAAAAGTAGCTCGGTGGTGGTGCACCCATAATCATGCGATAGAGCTCAGCCAAAAGATGATGCATCATGCTAATATCGTGTTGATAGGGCTGACGATCCTCTTGGCGGTCGACATGGTATTCATTGATGAAACCATCGAAGCGCGATTCCACCGTGGTGATGCGTCAATCAAAATCTTCTTCCGGTGGCTTAAAATCAGAATATTCATCTTCATCATACTCTTCTTCTTCTTCTCCCTCTCCCATTTCAAAATCCGCACCCACATCCTCTTATTCCACGTAATATTCATCCTCATCATCATCCTCATTCATCTCTGCATCATCCTCGTCATCATCCTCATCATCTTCCCCCGTTCCCACTTGGATGATTTCCCCTTGCCTCTCATTTTTAATGCGGGTGCCCTGCCCAAAAGGATTAGGAAGGAGAGCAAACGCTTGGGGAGGAGCACTGCCACCATCGTCATGAGTCGGGCATAAGGGAGAGGGGTTGTACCCTTCTTATCCAAGGACGCGAAAAAGATGTCCTTATAGAGAATGCAGGCTAGGTGGATAAGGTAGTGGGGGCAAAAAAAGGTGATAAATGAGGGTAGCTTGACGGGGGCGCATATCAGAGTCATTGGTGGTTTGAAGGATATTGAGGCATATAATTTGTAAGGTTACACGGTCCTTGTCATTCATACTGCCCATCGATAATGTTTCGGTACCCCAATGTTCACTGGGCGCGATGCGGGATATGCATGTGGATTTCATAAGGGGGTAAGATTGTTGGGTACGTAAATTGGGCTGGGCTCGGGACCCCTTTGGCCGTTAACTTTCGGGTTAGAATTTCTATGGAGAAGGGGATGTATATGGAATCAACATAAGCTTCAGATTTGAACTCAACTGTGCGGACGAGAGAGCCATAAAAGGTAAGCACCTCAGCCTCCCACACCGCCTCTTGGGGTTTTGAGAAAATGAGACCACCCCCTCAAAAGGAAGAGGTTAGATACACATTGGGGAAGCTCATTCCAATGGACTTGTCGCTCCATGTGGAGTTTGCGTAAATGACGAAAAACACATTCTTACCATAGTTGCTCTCGGTGCGAGCGAAACACCCCATTGCCGTCGTAGAGAACTTCAACTGATTCGTATTTTCTGGGAGGGCCATGTTTTCCATATGGGAATGAAGTGGGTTTAATATGTGATCGTTGTTAATAATAATGTTAAATGTTAAATGCCTATATGTTGGGTTTCAAGGGTTGTTACTAATGTGTATATGGGAGCTTAGTTAATGATCTAGGGTCACTATGTGTATATGGGAGCTAGTTAATGGTCCAGGTTAACCATTATGTATGTAGGACCTGGATTAATGCTTTATGGTAGTTATTTTGTGTGTGAGTCGGGATATGATAACATATATGTTTATGATTATTGAAGTTATTACATTTTGTTTAATGAGTCCCTTACCAATGATTCTGACAAATATTCGACTAGATAGAAGTATATCGATGGGCTTCCTTGTTTGGATTTCATTTGTGAGACATCCCACCCATGTAGTTTAGTTCGTTCATGAGTTGGGAGATATTGGGCACGATAGTCATAGTACATATCTATTGATAGATTCGGTGAAGGTTAGTAATTGTATATTTATTATGGGTATGATGTACTAGGTTATGGTATGGTATCCTTAGATTATTAAGGTAAGGTGGGATACGAATAGTTAGAATTTTTTTCATATTAGAGGAAAAGGTGAGGTATTAACGTATGAGTGCTGAGGGGGGATGAATGAGGCATAAATGGGTCGCACTTAATATTGTTAAGTAATACAGATGTTTATAGAAACATTCTATCCCTAACCTAAATCTATTAAAAATATTTCATTCACCGATTATTATTATTATTATTATTATTATTATTATTATTATTATTATTATTATTATTATTATTATTATTATTATTATTATTATTATTATTATTATTATTATTATTATTATTATTATTATTATTATTATTGAGTAATTAGGCTGAGAAATCATACTTGTATTGGTTGGATATCGAGTTCATCATCCTTAGTGTAGGTTTGTTATTTTATTTTAGTTGACATTCCAATATCTATTATTCATGAGTTTATTTACGGGCGACGAGGTTTTAGTTTGTTTGCATTCCAGTTTTGAGACTACTGGTTATTGAGGAGTTGATTTATAGTGATAGATTCAGTTTAATGGAGAATTTTATTTTATCACATCTCATTTATTTATTATTGTTCATTATTATTATTATTATTATATTGTGGATGGTTTTTTATTTACTGCATTTTTTATTTCTCGTGGACACTGAGAATGATATAAATTGCATAGCATACCCTATCTTCGACATGTAGGCCCGATGAACTACACGTGGGGAAATAAGGGTTATTATAAATAAGAACCACCCTTATGGAAATTTCTAAGTGACTAACAACAATCACTTTACATGTTTCAATTATAACAAGCCTGGACATATGGTTTAGAATTTCCGAAATAGGCATCGTCTTGGTCCACAGATGTGTGATTGAAGACTATACGACAAAGTTGTAGCGACATCAAGGTTACATTGTATTGCATGTAAAGTTTTTGTCTTTAACATCTGAGGGATATAGATGGAGTTATGAATTCATATTAGTGTTTTATCCCTAGGTAGGTTCGGGTGTTATTTTATGAAATTTATTTGATGTTTTTTTGTAAAATATTTTTCTGTAAAAAAATATTTTTTGTTTTGGTTCTTTCGAATTAATTTGAATTTTTCATTCAGACGAGATATGAATGTCATTAAAATGACCTTTAAACGACTATTATATGAGGTATTTCTATTGGACATAAGTATATTCATTTGAAGTTAGTTCGAAGGAGATTAGCTTATTTGTTCGAATGGTTTTTGTTCGTTCAAACTAGATTAGTATTTCGCTCGAATGAACCAAATGTTTTCATTCAACTGAGTGGCCTCGAAAAATGTACCGCCTCAAAATTCACGTTTTCTTTAAATACTCAGGTATAGAATCAATTTTCTCATAGGTCTTTTATAAAAATGATTTTCGAAATTATCTTGTGCCTCCAAAACTATTGTTTACACCTAGGTTTAAGATCTAAGAATCCTACATCTATATATATATATCTGTTTGAGATTTCTTCTATGTTTCACCATATATGTTTTCTCGTCATACTGTGAGAATTTTGAGCGGTGGAGACCATGTTTATGTTGCGCAGTAGCTGAACTGGTCATGAGTAAAGTAAGATTAGTGGTAAACCACGACATGGGAACGCGCTTGCATTGTGTGGATGTTGGAAGGCGAACAAGGAAGTGCATCAAGCCTAAAGGCATCAAGTTTGTGAGTAAGTCTAGGTTGTTCTTGTAAATAGACCTATATTGTAATGGACTTGTGTGGTTGGGCCATCAAATGTTTTTCTGTTATCATTTTTCCTCGTAAATTGTCGTGTTATGGTTTGGTTATTTTATTCTCGCTTATACACACCTAGATTCATTTTTAGGTTAAGATTTTAATTGATAAAACTATTTCACACAACACTTGTGGTTTTAAAAGGAAAAAAATTTATTAAAGTTGTGAAAAATTAAAAAAGTAGTGGTGTTTATGTACAAACCCTAGGGCACATAACTTTCTCAGATAGGTATAAGAGAGAGTTACACTAGTTTGTTGTGTTAGATCCCTATTTTATGATTATTTATGGTTTAGATGGATTTTAACCAAGAGGGTAGTTCCATTATTCGTCCTCCATTATATGATGGATCAAACTATCCCTATTGGAAGGCTCATATGAGATTTCCCCCCAAAATTAATAGATGAGATTGTTTATAACTTGGATGAGTCTGGTTGGTCTCCTCTAACTTAAGGTGGTGCTCCTAAAGCATACGCCTCCTAGACAATGACTGAAAAATGCCGCGAATATTAATTCTAGGAGTGTGAACGTGTGACAACCCGAATATAATTATGATAAATTATATTTAAATCATGCTTATCTTATGTGATATGAATAATGTGATATTAGTATATATAATGTTAAGTGATTATGTTTATTATAATCCTACTTTCATAAATCATGAAAGGTCGAATTATTTACGAACACAAAATTTTGTTGTTTTCGGTAGAAATGTTCCTGTTAGAGACTAGTTTTGACCTTTGTAAAATTATAAATGACTTGAGGTGAAAACTAGATAGTTGTAGACATGTGAGTTAGGGTTTTAACACAATAAACGGCGCATCAAACGGATGTGCGAGTAAGAAGTTAGGCGAAAATTACGAACAAGGGGCAAATGTGTCAATTCCCTCTAAGTAGTAAATTCTCTTTTATTAAACCAAATGGTTTAATTTGATTGGTTGGCTTGGGAGGCAGCCTTGGCCGACTTAAAACTCTCCCTCTAACATATTTATTTAGAAAAACAAACCCTAGGTTCAGTTTGAAGAGTGTTGTTAGCTTGAGGAAAGAGAAGGTAGAAGTTTAGGAAGAAAAGTGAGGAGAAAAAGTGTAGAAAAATCCGTAGAAATTACGTAAACGTCCCGAAGGTAATCCTAATTGCAAATCTTGTTATTTTTCATATATTTATGACTTATATGATATAAATCTTTGATTTCTTTATTGAACTTTCATGCTTGGGTGCATATGTATGAATATATGCAAGTTTAAGTTAAGTTGAATGCATAAACCCTTAAAACTGCTATGTATTGAAACCCCTTGTATTCAAACTTGGATATCTCTTTTTGTTCTTACTGTAATTGATAAATTAAAATTGTATATGAAATTAGACTATATATTCATATAATATCTGAAAATTAGAATTTATCTCCTTGTGGTTAGGCCGTAATGATGATTCCAAGTTGGTACATGGTTTCTGTTTTTATACTTCATTTCGATATGCCGTGAGTTTAGTCAAGATTTTGAGATAGCAAATGAAGTCAAAAAATTATGAAAATTTAATTCTGTACTATTCAGTATGTGTAATGAAAATGGGTTGAAAACCATGGAAATATATGATGGATATAAATTATGAAAATTCCTGGAAGTTGAAGGAACAATAGAGGAGCTTGTAGGGCAGATTTCTTGTGTTGTAAATAAATGGCCATAACTTGCTCTAGGAAGCTTGAAAAATTACAACGTCACTTGTATTGGAAATTATATTCATATATGTTTTCATTTTGATAAGGTTGGACCCCTGTATTTGTACAATTTAGGAATATAGGATGGTCAGGTATGTAGGACAATAATTTCAGGCCATACTAGATACCCCTTGAATGAATGTTTGTATTTTGTCCTTACAAAGGGTACTTTGAGTACATGTTTCATGTGTATAAACATTGACAAGTATAATTTCATGTTTACTTGACTTTAATATAAATTACTTATAAGGTATTTCCTACGGTTGAATGTCCGTAACTTTATCAACATGTATATCATTGTTTTGCCTTTACCTATGTTTTATGGAATGTGACTTAATTGGAATTATATTGTTGATGTATAGTCATGGAAAGTTACATAATTATGTTAGGATAATATTTATTATTGAGGTTCAGTACTGATCTAGTTGGATTGATAGGTGTAAGGTCTAATCAACCCAGTTCAGCTCCACTAGAAGGAAACCTGAATACGTAGTTGACAACTCAAGGTGAGTGTACTCACTGGAATGATGTATTTGTATACTGTTACGAATGTGATCATAATGTTATGAATATAAAATTGTTCATTTCGGTTTACCAAAATGAGGGGTTACTCCTCGAGCAGGAATGGGGGAGATTTTTCTATTAATGACAAGGGGTTACTCATCGACCAGGAATGGGGGGGAATTGTCTATTTAGACAGGATATGTGAATCATGATTCGAAAAAGTTGGTCATTCATTATGAATGATCCGGATAAGTTAATACATAAGTATATGGACATGATTTATTGCATTTAAATTCATGCAGTAGTTTAGTAGTGATGCATTCACTGGGATATGTTTGCTCATGGTTCCTATGTTCACATTTTTCAGGTAACGCGATGTCACTGCCAAATCTAGGAACTCGGGTTGGGTTAGACAGGAATGGGATAAACAAATATTTTGTTTAAATGTAAAGGATGTAATTAAGTTAAATTATCCTTCAAGAAAGTTTGTATAAGTATGACTACTCTGATGTTGTAAATAGGTTTTCAGTTATATGGATTTACAATGATGACTCTGAAATTAAAACTCTTGTTTATGGTTTGGTTAAATTAATCATGGTTTGAATCACTTTGACTTTCAAACTTAATTATAAGTAACTGGGTTCGGGTGTGTCAGATTTTTGTATCAGAGCCTAGGTTTTAGAGGTTCTGGAGTGAGAAGTATCTAGATTTGGCAGTGAATGTTAGAAATATATTTTATTTGATACTAATGATTATGTTAGGAAAGATATGTATATCTGCATGTTGTTATATCTTTGATTCATTTCATATATAAGAGAATGGAACAAGGGAATGTAAATGTGAGAATGGAGGATGAGGCTTCAAATATTCCAGCAGACGCGAAGGTTGAGCAACCTGTTCAAATAAATGTGGAACCCGAGCCAAAACAACTGACAGATATGCAAAAAATGGCACGTGCTATGATGCTAATGGCAGAGCAGTAAGCTAAATTTACGGCTCAGATGGAAGAACAACATACCAGGCAACTGGAGGCATAAACCTTAGCTAGGGCTGAGGAGGTGATACACAGGGAAGAAAGAAGTACTTCACATGAGAAATTTATTAAGATGAACCCACCCTCATTTGAAGGAGCAGTTGATCCAGCAGAGGCAGAAGTATGGGTTAAATAAATTGGACTTATCTTTGGGGTAATGAGGATTCCTGAAAACTAACAGGTAACCTTGGCGGCGTATATGCTGAAAGGAGAAGCTAAGTACTGGTGGGATGCCACGAAACATTTGTTGAGTACTCCAGGAGACGGGAATGCGATATCATGGGATGTTTTTGTTAAAGCCTTGTATGATAAGTATTTTCCCCCAATGTATCAAAAATAAAAGGAGAAGGAATATTTCATGTTGAATCAGGGAAGCATGACTATCAGAGAATATGAATCCAAACTTACAGCCTTATCTCGTTTTGCTTCGAGGTTTATACGGAATGAGGAAGATATGTGCAGCCGATTTCTCGATGGACTAGAGTTAGTTATTAAATCAAGGCTATCGGCTTTAGAGACAGTTAATTATTCAGCCTTGGTGAACAAAGCCATGCTAGTAGAAAGGGACATGAATGAAGCTAGAGGGAATCGAGAGCGAGGTGTAAAGAGAAGCAGATTCGATCCAAGTTATCAAAAAGGTAGTGATACAGAATATTCGAGACTTGGAGGGCAGAAATTCCAGTATGGTAGAGGCATGGGAAGTAGTTTTCAAAGGGGTGAAGCAAGTGGTGGAAGAGGTTCAAGAGTTTCATCGCAAGGATATCTAAATGTATGTTTCTTTTGTGGGACATCGGGTCATGTAAAGAGAAATTTCCCAAAGCTACAGAATATAGAATGTTTCAACTGTCATTAGAAGGGTCATCTGAGAAAGAATTGTCCGATGTTATCAAGAGCGATTTCAGTCAGTAGTGTGGGGCCTCATAAAGGATCCTCTCCAGGCAGTGCCACCAGGGGAAGAGATACAGGACAAGCAAGTGGATTGAAGGCGGGAGGAAGAGTCTTTGCGATGACATTGCAAGATGCCCATGTTACACCAGAGGTGGTTACAATTAAAATTTCTATTGCAAATAAAGATCTATATGCACTCATTGATCCTGGATCTACGCATTCATTCGTAGCATTGCATATTGTTTCACATTTAGGTAGACCATGTTCATTTCTCAATTGTTCCTTAAATATTTCTACCCCAATGGAAAGTATAATTCTAGTTAAGCATGTTTATAAAGATTGTCTTACGAATGGGTGAGCGAGATTTCCATGTTAATTTGATACCGTTGGCAATTAGGGATTTTGATATTATATTGGGGATGGATTGGTTATCATCGTATCATGATTCCATTGATTGTTTTTGAAAAGAAGTTACATTTCATCTTCCTGGTGAACCCGAGTTCCAGTTTACAGGGGAAAGGAATATTATCCCTAATTGTCTCATCTCAGCAATAAAGAGCAGAAAGTTATTGAGTAAGGGTTGTACATGGTATTTAGCGTATGTGGTTGATGTTAGTAAGGAAGAACTTAAAGTTGAAGATATACCAGTGGTTAGAGAGTTTTCTGATGTCTTCCCAGAAGAATTGCCAGGATTGCCACCCGATTGGGAAGTAGAGTTTTCTAATTGAATTAATTCCAGGTACTGGTCTGATTTCCCTTGCTCCTTATAGAATGGCACCAACAAAGTTGAAGGAATTGAAAGTGTAATTACAAGATCTGATAAGCAGAGGGTTCATTCGGCCTAGTGTTTCGCTATGGGGAGCCCCAGTGTTATTTGTGAAAAAGAAAGATGGGACAATGCGATTATGTATTGATTATCGGCAGTTGAATAAGGTGACCATTAGAAATAAGTACCCTCTACCTCGTATCGATGACTTGTTTGACCAATTATAGGGGGCCACAGTATTTTCAAAGATTGATTTGAGATCGGGTTACCACCAACTGAAAGTGAAGGATAGTGATATTTCCAAAACATCTTTTCAGACTCGATATGGGCATTATGAGTTTTTGGTGATGCCATTTGGACTGACTAATGCTCCGGCAGTTTTTATGGATTTGATGAACCGGGTATTCCACCCTTTCATTGATTCATTTGTGATTGTATTCATAGATGATGTGTTGATTTACTCGCGTAGCATGGAGGAACATGAGAAACATTTGAGACTTGTATTGCAGATTTTGAGAGAGAAGAAATTATTTGCTAAATTTAGCAAGTGTGAGTTTTGGTTGAATGAAATTGTGTTTTTAGGGCATGTTGTCTCGGGAAATGGGATATATGTTGATCCAAAGAAGGTGGAAGCAATCGTCGAATGGGAAAGTCCTAATAATGTGATAGAAATTAGGAGTTTCCTAGGGTTGGCAGGTTACTATCGCAGATTCATTAAAGGTATTTCAGAAATAGCATTACCATTGACAAAGTTGACCCGTAAATAAGTGAAGTTTGTGTGGGATGAAGAATGCGAAAGGAGTTTTAAAGAGTTAAAGAAGTGGTTGGTTTCAGCCCCTATACTTACTATTCCATGTGGGAATGAGTCTTTTGTGATCTGTACAGACGCTTCATTTCAGGGTTTAGGATGTGTTCTTATGCAGAATGGGAAGTTAATAGCATGTGCTTCTAGACAATTAAAGGCGCATGAACGAAACTAGCCTACACACGATTTGGAGCTAGTGGCCATTATTTTTTCTTTAAAGTTGTGGAGACATTACTTGTATGGAGAAACTTGTGAGATATTTACAGATCATCAAAGTTTGAAATACTTATTTACACAGAAAGAACTGAATTTGAGACAGAGGCGTTGGATAGAGCTAATTAAAGACTATGACTGTACCATTCATCATCATCCTGGGAAGGCCAATGTAGTAGCAGATGCTTTGAGTAGAAAATCATCAGGGATTCTCGGTTGCATACGGTGTGCCCGTGTTGGAAATATTCTTGACTTGGCATCGATGGGGATTGAATTGAAGTTTTTAAAAAGTGGAGGATTATTAGAACATGTCACAGTGAGACCTTTATTGGCCGAGCGCATACGAAATTTGCAGACCAGTGATCCATTCCTTGAGAAGAAGAAACAAGATGTCCTGGATCGTAAAGAGAGTGACTTTGAAATTAAGAATGATGAATTGTTGTGTTATAAAAATAGGATTTGTGTACCTAATGATCCGCCCTTAAAGAAAGATATATTAGAAGAGGCACATAGTTTAATTTACTCTATGCATCCGGGAGGTACCAAAATGTACAGAGATTTGAAAGAGTATTACTGGTGGAATAATATGAAACGTGAGATTGTAGAGTTAGTAGCTAAATGTTTAGTGTGCCAGCAAGTAAAGGCGGAGCATCAGAAGCCGGCAGGATTATTACAGTCATTGCCTATTCCAGAATGGAAGTGGGAGCATATAACGATGGACTTTGTTACAAGATTACCCCGGTCACCAAAGGGGCATGATTCTATTTGGGTGATTGTTGACCGACTGACGAAGTCAGCTCATTTTCTCCCAGTTAAGACCACCTACAATGTTGACAAGTATGCACGTATGTACGTTGATGAGATTATTCGTTTACATGGGGCACCAATGTCAATAGTATCAGATAGAGATCCAACGTTCACTTCTAAGTTTTGGCCTCGTCTCCAGAATGCCATGGGCACAAGTTTGAAGTTCAGCACTGCGTTTCATCCACAAACTGATGGGTAATCCGAAAGGACGATTCAAATATTAGAAGACATGTTACGAGCCCGTGTATTTGACTTCAAAGGTAGTTGGGATGATCATTTGCCATTGATGGAATTTTCATATAATAATAGTTATCAGTCGACTATTGGTATGGCTCCTTATGAAGCTTTATATGGGAGGAGATGTATAATTCCTTTGTGTTGGGATGAAGTGGGTGAAAGGAAAATTTTGGGTCCTTAATTGATAGATATGATAACTAAAAAGATCAAAATGATTCGGGAATAGATAAAGATAGCGCAAAGCAGGCATAAATTTTATGCAGATAAGAGGAAGCATCCATTGGAATTTCAGAAGGGAGATTTTGTATTTCTGCGTATTTCACCATGGAAAGGTGTTATGAGATTTAGGAAAAAGGGGAAACTAAGTCCAAGATACATTGGACCATATGAGGTGTTGGAAAGAATTGGGACCCTGGCATATAGATTAGCATTACCTTTATAGTTGTCTCGTTTACATGATGTGTTTCACGTATCGATGCTTCGTAAGTATTTGGCGGATCCATCTCATCAGTTGAAAACTCAACCAATTGAACTGAAGGAAGACTTGTCATACATCGAGTAACCAATGGAAATTATTGATTGTAAGGAGCAAGTATTGAGAAATAAAGTTATTCCCTTAGTTAAAGTTATGTGGATGATCCATGGAGTTAAAGAAGCAACTTGGGAAACAACGGATAGCATGAGGAAACTATATCCCCATTTGTTTGGTAAGTGACCTTTATATTAAATTTCGGGGACGAAATTTTCTAAAGGGGGGAGGGGGGGGGGGGGGGGGGGGAGTTGTGACAACCCGAATATAATTATGATAAATTATATTTAAATCATGCTTATCTTATGTGATATGAATAATGTGCTATTAGTATATATAATGTTAAGTGATTATGTTTATTATAATTCTACTTTCATAAATCATGAAAGCTCGAATTATTTACGAACACAAAATTTTGTTGTTTTCGGTAGAAATGTTCCTGTTAGAGACTAGTTTTGACCTTTATAACATTATAAATGACTTGAGGTGAAAACTAGATAGTTATAGACATGTGAGTTAGGGTTTTAACACAACAAATAGTGCATCAAACGGATGTGCGAGTAAGATGTTAGGCCAAAATTACGAACAAGTGGAAAATCTGTCAATTCCCTCTAAGTAGTATATTGTCTTTTATTAAACCAAATGGTTTAATTTGATTGGTTGGCTTGGGAGGCAGCCTTGGCCGACTTAAAACTCTCCCTCTAACATATTTATTTAGAAAAACAAACCCTAGGTTCAGTTTGAAGAGTGTTGTTAGCTTGAGGAAAGAGAAGGTAGAAGTTTAGGAAGAAAAGTGAGGAGAAAAAGTGTAGAAAAATCCGTAGAAATTACGTAAACGTCCCGAAGGTAATCCTAATTGCAAATCTTGTTATTTTTCATATATTTATGACTTATATGATATAAATCTTTGATTTCTTTATTGAACTTTCATGCTTGGGTGCATATGTATGAATATATGCAAGTTTAAGTTAAGTTGAATGCATAAACCCTTAAAACTGCTATGTATTGAAACCCCTTGTATTCAAACTTGGATATCTCTTTTTGTTCTTACTGTAATTGATAAATTAAAATTGTATATGAAATTAGACTATATATTCATATAATATCTGAAAATTAGAATTTATCTCCTTGTGGTTAGGCCGTAATGATGATTCCAAGTTGGTACATGGTTTCTGTTTTTATACTTCATTTCGATATGCCGTGAGTTTAGTCAAGATTTTGAGATAGCAAATGAAGTCAAAAAATTATGAAAATTTAATTCCTTACTACTAAGTATGTGTACTAAAAATGGGTTGAAAATCATGGAAATATATGCTGGAGATAAATTATGAAAATTCCTGGAAGTTGAAGGAACAATAGAGGAGCTTGTAGGGCAGATTTCTTGTGTTGTAAATAAATGGACATAACTTGCTCTAGGAAGCTTGAAAAATTACACCGTAACTTTTACTGGAAAGTATATTCATATATGTTTTCATATTGATAAGGTTGGACCCCTGTATTTGTACAATTTAGGAATATAGGATGGTCAGGTATGTAGGACAATAATTTCAGGCCATACTAGATACCCCTTGAATGAATGTTTGTATTTTGTCCTTACAAAGGGTACTTTGAGTACATGTTTCATGTGTATATACATTGAAAAGTATAATTTCATGTTTACTTGACTTTGGTTATAAATTACTTATAAGGTATTTCCTACGGTTGAATGTCCGTAACTTTATCAACATGTATATCATTGTTTTGCCTTTACCTATGTTTTATGGAATGTGACTTAATTGGAATTATATTGTTGATGTATAGTCATGGAAAGTTACATAATTATGTTAGGATAATTGTTATGATTGAGGTTCAATACTGATCTAGTTGGATTGACAGGTGTAAGGTCTAATCAACCCAGTTCAGCTCCACTAGAAGGAAACCTGAATACGTAGTTGACAACTCAAGGTGAGTGTACTCACTGGAATGATGTATTTGTATACTGTTACGAATGTGATCATAATGTTATGAATATAAAATTGTTCATTTCGGTTTACCAAAATGAGGGATTACTCCTCGACCAGGAATTGGGTAGATTTTTCTATTAATGACAAGGGGTTACTCCTCGACCAGGAATGGGAGAGAATTGTCTATTTAGACAGGATATGTGAATCATGATTCAGAAAAGTTGGTCATTCATTATGAATGAGCCGGATAAGTTAATACATAAGTATAAGGACATGATTTATTGCATTTAAATTCATGCAGTAGTTTAGTAGTGATGCATTCACTGGGATATTTTTGCTCATGGTTCCTATGTTCACATTTTTCAGGTAACGCGATGTCACTGCCAAATCTAGAAAGTCGGGCTGGGTTAGCCAGGAATGGGAGAAACAAATATTTTGTTTAAATGTAAAGGATGTAATTAAGTTAAATTATCCTTCAAGCAAGTTTGTATAAGTATGACTACTCTGATGGTGTAAAAAGATTTTCAGTTATATTGATTTACAATGATGACTCTGAAATTGAAACTCTTGTTTATGGTTTGGTTAAATTAATCATGGTTTGAATCACTTTGACTTTCAAACTTAATTATAAGTAACTGGGTTGGGGTGTGTCAGAACGTCATTTTTTTCTCATTGACCGCTGAAGAGTTAGGACACATTATGACTTGCAAGAGAAAAAAGGGTACTTGGGATATTTTGCGATCCCCTCACGAGGGAACAAATACTGTTATGGTTTCCAAGTTGCAAAATCTGATGGCTATGTTTGAGACTATTAATATGTTAGAGAATGAGTCTTTTGCTGAATTTTATGACAATTTATTGGATGTTATCAACTCCTCGTTTAACTTAGGTGAGATGATCCCCAAGTCTAGAGTTATGCGAATAATCTTAAGGTCATTGCCTAAAAGATTTAATGTCAAAGTCACAGTCCTAGATTTTCTAAGTGGTTTTGACAATATGAGAGTCCAAGAACTTCTAGGTCGCATTCAAACCTATGAGATGAATATGTGTCCTCTAAATAAAAATAAAAATAAAGGCATTTCTTTGATGATGGAGAGATATCTAGGTTTGCAAGGAAATTCAAAAAGTTTCATGATATTAGATATGATAAGAGATTTAGGAAGAGTTTATAAAAGAAACCTAAGAAATTTATTAACTGTGATAAGAAGAATATGGATGGCTCAAAGAAAGTGGATGACCGGGACAAGTGTTTTGAATGCCAAGTTTTTTAGCATTATTCTCATGAGTGTCCAACTAGACTCAGGAAGGAGGGTAAAAAACCAAAGGTATACAATACCACCCTTAGTGGTAGCGAGTCAAAAGAGGAAGTTAATTCCCCCATTGATCGCAACTCCATAAAATTATTGGCCAGTCATGAGGACTTAAATGAAGTATGTTACCCAGTTGAAGATGATAATGTGCATGATAGTTTCGAGGTTCGATCTTTAGGTTCCCAAGATAGTGAGGATAGGAGAGATGAAGAAGAGGATAAGATGGAAAGTGAGTTTCAAGTGTCCATTTGGGAGTTGTACACCAAGTAGTTGGAGTTGAAAAAGGCCAACTTGCACTTAGAAAATAAGGTGAAGGAACGTGTCGTAGATAATAATTAGAATATCATATCGGATGACTCCAAGGACACTAGTGGAAACATCTTTAGTATCATTGGTGGTGTAATTATATGGAAGTTTAAGAAAAAAATATTTTCTGTCAATCCATGGTGGTTGATGAGATGATATCGCTAACTATAGCTAGTGTGGAGGCATGATGGTTGAGAAACCTTCTATGAGATATCCCATTATTGAAGAGATCGATACAATCCATTTTAATCCACTTCAATAGTGTCATAACTATTGCAAAAGTAGATAATCATTATTATAACAGAAAGAGGAAACAAATACCTTTCAACCAAGGTCCTATTAGAGAGTTTCTTTCCACTTGTGTTGTAAGAGTTGACAATATGGTTTGAGAAGAATTTAACTGATCCTTTGACGAAAGGAATCTCAAGAGAAAAGGCGTGGAACACCTAAAAAGGGATAGGACTAAAGCGATTAATTATGGTAACCCTACTATAGACTGAAGAACCCAAAATTATTGGTTCAAATGTAACTTCGAGTTCGTCCCTATGGTGCATGATATCCCGGGGAGAGTTTAAATGGAGTTAATATAACTTTTAATGATATCTATAGTTCTATGTTTAGTAGGATAACTATCTATGGGAGTATCCTTGACAATCACACCTATGTGAATGTTTAAGTGTGGTCCCTTCCTATGGTAATTTTGGAAAAATTCTGTAGAGCATTCGCTATATTTGGATACAAGCACATGGTCGTAACATACTAGCTTTAGAAAAATGCCCGGGTAGGGTTGTGTGTGGGATGTTGTCAGAGATAAAGTTCAAAACTATTCTTACTCTAGTATAATCTTAATGAACTTTACAACAAAAAGGTTCAAATGAATATTACATTTGCTTATGCAAAATTCTATGAAAATTTACTTGGTGAAAATATTTTCAATATTTATAAGTGAGGGATTGTTAGAAGTAGTGTAAGTTTTGAAAACCAATGAGTTATTTTTTATGTGGGTGATAGAGAAAAGTAAGGGATTTATTTTTCCCAATAATTTATCCCACATTGGGGAGAAATGAAAAAAGAGAGTAATATATTTAATATGTTTTCGATCTTAAGGGTAAACCATTTGGGCACTAGAATGTTTTTTTTATGGATCCACTTATTAGGCCAAAGCAGACTTGCACATGTGTGCATGTGGGATTTTCGACATACCAGACCTATGAATATGTGATACCCAGTACTTTTACAAATATTTAAATTACATAAGTGGCATAGTTTGGTAATTAGAGGAATTACTCTGAATACTAATTTTTGGAGTTTATGAGTGTTAGATGTTTATCTATGTGTGTTACATTGACTTTTGGGATTAAGTAAATGATTCGAAATATTTTTATGCCATGTCTCTACTAAGTAAAGCGATGGGTAATATTTCATTTTGAAGAAAACGCGTGTTGAGAATTGTTTGGTCCGAATAGTGAATTTTAGTTAAGTGACTTGAATGGAGATTTCGAGTGCACGGTTGATTTTGAAATGTCCAAGATATTCATAATAGAGTATCCGGGGGAAATGTTTAGGTTCCGAGGACTGTTGGACTAGTAGGGACTTGCAATTGAGTAAACAAGTCATTTTTGGGTTTATAAGGGATAGCCCTTATTTCTTTCTTATAAGACACGAGAGAGAGAGAGAGAGAGAGAGAGAGAGAGGATAGAGGTAGGGAGAAAAGGGGATTTGAGGACAAACTCCGCGAGATTCGACTCGAGGTCATCGGATTTTATCCATGAGGCCAGTGTTTACTTGCTTTACTCATTTGAGAGTGTATGTCATATTATTGTTGTTAAACAAGATAAATTTTGGGTTAGAACCCTTAAAATAAATTTGGGAAATTTGAGTTTAAGTTTACAAATTTATGTGTTGTAAACTCTTAATGATTTCTAGTGTTAAACCCATGATAATGAGGTGTAGAAATGGTTAAAAATGGGAGAAATGTTAGAACTAGGGCTTTAATGGTTTTAGGATTTAAATCCAAGATAAATTGTTTAATACCACAAATTAATTGAGGTGTTAGTTATAATTCAGTGTTAGGATGATTATATTGTTGTTTGTTGAGATTATAAACCATAAAAATAGAGATTGGGTTGATATTTTGGATTTTTGGAGATTGAGAAATCGACATACCAGACCTATGAATATGTGATACCCAGTACTTTTACAAATATTTAAATTACATAAGTGGCATAGTTTGGTAATTAGAGGAATTACTCTGAATACTAATTTTTGGAGTTTATGAGTGTTAGATGTTTATCTATGTGTGTTGCATTGACTTTTGGGATTAAGTAAATGATTCGAAATATTTTTATGCCATGTCTCTACTAAGTAAAATGATGGGTAATATTTCATTTTGAAGAAAACGCGTGTTGAGAATTGTTTGGTCCGAATAGTGAATTTTAGTTAAGTGACTTGAATGGAGATTTCGAGTGCACGGTTGATTTTGAAATGTCCAAGATAGTCATAATAGAGTATCCGGGGGAAATGTTTAGGTTCCGAGGACTGTTGGACTAGTAGGGACTTGCAATTGAGTAAACGAGTCATTTTTGGGTTTATAAGGGATAGCCCTTATTTCTTTCTTATAAGACACGAGAGAGAGAGAGAGAGAGAGAGAGAGAGAGAGAGGATAGAGGTAGGGAGAAAAGGGGATTCGAGGACAAACTCCGCGAGATTCGACTCGAGGTCATCGAATTTTATCCATGAGGCCAGTGTTTACTTGCTTTACTCATTTGAGAGTGTATGTCATATTATTGTTGGTAAACAAGATAAATTTTGGGTTAGAACCCTTAAAATAAATTTGGGAAATTTGAGTTTAAGTTTACAAATTTATGTGTTGTAAACTCTTAATGATTTCTAGTGTTAAACCCATGATAATGAGGTGTAGAAATGGTTAAAAATGGGAGAAATGTTAAAACTAGGGCTTTAATGGTTTTAGGATTTAAATCCAAGATAAATTGTTTAATACCACAAATTAATTGAGGTGTTAGTTATAATTTAGTGTTAGGATGATTATATTGTTGTTTGTTGAGATTATAAACCATAAAAATAGAGATTGGGTTGATATTTTGGATTTTTGGAGATTGAGAAATCGCCCAAACAGCGCCGTACGAATAGGGCGAATCGATTCTCATTAGGGGAACTATAAGGCTCTCTCAAGCTGAATTGATTCGAATTGAGACCGAATCGATTCGCCTTTGGGGATCTGCTTGCAGATAACTTTTCGAATCGGTTCGGATGGAGTCCAAATTGATTCGCTAGCTCGAATCGATTCGCATTTCGGGCAAATCGATTCGCCTTTGCTGAATTTGGCAGTTTTCTTCCCTTAAGTGTATGGGGAGTTAAATCACATATTGGAGATTTTGCAGGGGATTCTAGACGTGATATTAGGAACCCTAGATAACAGAGTGAGGATGGGTAGACCTAGGATTAGAAGAGAGAACCTAGGATTAGTTAAGGGTACAATCCGGGTATGGACCTAATGACTGCTTAGGACGAGAGACATTAGAGAAAATTATCTGGCAATATATTTATGCATTTAGGATAAATATGGGCCGATTGTAATTGAGTAAATCCTAGGACGCGATTAGGATGGAATTTTGGATATGGGCTAAAGAGAATTGAGCGGTTGTCCTATACGTCTATTGACGACTATTAGCATAGGTGATGTGATACCTATGGAATTAAAATAATTAGTTAGTATACTTACTTAATTGTTACAAATTTGTATATTCGGGTTTATATTATGACCCTTAAAAGTGATTAAGGTGCGATTTATATTTTAAGTAAGAGAATACTTATGGGTTTAGTATTTTAAGTGTATGAACTTAAAATACTCCTCAATATGCTAAACCCATAAGTATTTTAAGTAAGAGAATACTTATGGATGCTCCAATATATATGTAAATAAGTCGTATATATATATATATATATATATTATGACCCTTAAAAGTGATTAAGGTGCGATTTATATTTTAAGTAAGAGAATACTTATGGGTTTAGTATTTTGAGTGTATGAACTTAAAATACTCCTCAATATCCTAAACCCATAAGTATTTTAAGTAAGAGAATACTTATGGATGCTCCAATATATATGTAAATAAGTCGTATATATATATATATATATATATATATATATATATATATATATATATATATATATATATATATATATGTAAATAAGTCGTATATAAGATTTCGGGTTATTAGTTATCGCTATAAGAGTTCAGCAATATATATGTAACTAAGTCGTATATAAGAGTTCGGGTTATTAGTTGTCGCTATAAGAGTTCGGTATATATATACGACTTATTTACATATATATTGACATATAAACGATATATATTTGTATGTTTATATCTCTAGTGCTATCCAGGGAGGTTGCAGAATGTGGGTGATTCCCCTGGCTTACGGAGAAGGGAGAGTATATTCCTAGGTCATATCGTCCCGTATATGGGTGCGATATTTTTATTCCATTTTCAGGAGGGAATATGACCACCTCCACCATTTTGTATTTCTACCATGATTATGAGAAAATCTGACTTGGTACTGGGGTTAAGTTGAGCAAACCCGGATGTGGATGGGCATTTTGAGACTGTGTAGGAGGGTAGTGAGACTAGGGTCTATGAATATCTAGAAATGGTGAGGCATGACCCACTCCAATGGACACTGCCTGCAGTGTCTTCAAGGTCTCCTGGTGCAACTTCTCAAGAAACCTTCTCCTTCTGGTAACAATGTAACTCAAGATGCAACTCACTCCCTGCAAGAAAATGAACTTTCATCGCAAAAATAGTAACTTTCTCAAGGGAAACACCTGAGAGTGATGGCTGTTAGTTGAGGACAGAAAGAACAAGGAACTTAACATTAAGATAATGAGCAGGACGAGAATACTAGGTAGGTCCGGTGTGATTTTGGCAAGTAATAGTGAAATTTCAATTATGTCTCCATTTGACTTTGCCCAGAGGTCTATTTATACTTGGGCATTAGGGCATAGTTGGCACTTTTGGGCGCCGAAATTGAGAGGGTTGGTGGGGGACAATGATTGAAGTGTACCATTTGTCCCTACCTGTAGGCAGCCCTACCTGTCCCCTCCTGCAGGCGCCACCTAACACCAACCAAAGTCAAAAAGCAAATATGTCTCCCAATGAAGACAAGATATCTGATTTGGTATATCCTTTTAAATGGTAACTTATGGTGCAATCTTTGAAAATATTGAGAGAGGAGGCCTTAAGGACCCCTCTCCTTTAAAATCATTATTTTTATTGAGAAGGACCTCGAGGAACCCTTCTTCTGAAAAAGTCAGTTTTTGTAAAGAGTTTATTCCTTGTGAGCAGCCAACTCTTTGGCTGCACACTTCACTTGTGACCAAGTGTGAAGTGTGTGTAGTCTTGAGTGATTTCTTGATCTTCCTACTAGTATTCTCTCAATCCTATAGGGTTAAGTGGTTGAGCTTGCTCAACATACCTTGTCCCTCATCCGCCAAGCCAAAATTCCCAAGAGATCCCAACTGGCCTACTTGATCTCTTCTTGCTCAACTAGGCAACTTGTACTTATGTTCTTTTTTCATGATGGGGGGTAACTTTGTTTTTTGTAAGCTAAGGGGGGAGGACCTTGTGGGTACATCCTCCTATGTAAGTTTCTACTATTGAGGAACCCTAGTGGGGGGTTCCTTCTCAAATATCATGTTTACTATTGAGGAAGCCTTGGGGGTTTCCTTCTCGAATGTCATATTTGTAAGGACCCTAAAGGGGAGTCCTTCTTAATCTGGGCTTCGATCGGCATCTAAGTGAAGTTTCTTCTCAACGTGAGTTTCTGCAGGGACCCTTACAGGGGGCCCTCTCAACATAGTCTTCGTTTGCTACCTTGGTGGGTTTCCCTCTCAACTTGAGTTTTTACAGGGACCCTTGCAGGGGCCCATCTCAACATAGGCTTCTGCCGCCACCTAGGTGAGGTTTCCTCTCAATACCTCAAAAAAGTATTTTTGGGGAAGAAACCCTTCTACATTATCCCCTCGTGCAAAGTTTTTTATGTTGGGTAGACCAAAAGACTTTGTACGTCATAAAGTCGACTTTTAATTTTTTTTCAAATTTTGAGGGACCATTGGGTCATTAAATTCACTCTCTCTTCATCCGAGGTTCTTTGATTTTTGTGACCCCATGCGTCAGTGTTGAAACTATCCTCTCATCATTTGGGAAAGAATTATCATAACCTTTTTTGCCTTCTTGCACATTTTCCCACTTTGATGTAAAAAAGAGAAAAAGAACATAAGTCCCATTTGTTAAAACCTTTCATCTTCTTCAAAACCGGAAAGAGAGTCTTTAAGTTTTTAGTGAGAGAAAGTGAGGAAAAAAAATTTAAACACCATAGCCCTCAAATTTTTTCCCTAGCTTTCTCTTAAACACTCCATTAAGGTCTTCTAACCCATAAAATAAATCTTCAAATGCGAACACCCCCATTATTCCCATTATTTTTGGTTCCATACCCTATTCTATTGCCATTTTCCCCAAAGCACTATAACCATGTCTACCACCCCAAATGATTTCCTCATTGTGTCAAATGCTAACCATGAAACCCTTGTTAGTGCTGAGATTTTCGTACCCACCTCTATGATACCTACTGTCGATGTCGGTGCATCTCCTTTGGCCATTATTGATGAGAGTTCCTGGCATCCTGCTACCCGGCCTGATGTTATCATGAGTGCGACAGTAGCGGTGATGGTTCTTCATCGCGACAACTGTCATCGTCTATTATGTTTGGTGGCTTCCAAGATATTTTTGATGGAGATGTCTCGAAGGCTAATTTCATAGAGGTTCCTCGTCTACGGTACCGCTAGAGGCCAAGAGTGGTAATTCTGATATTTCCTCACGAGACCCATTTCACATCGTGGGTTCCTCGTATATTGATTTTTCTGCTATGGGTGTCTCGAAATCTTCCAATGGGGGGCCGAATACCAGCTGTGATAAGGAAGGTTTATCGCAGATGGTCAATTCTTCCTAGGTTCCTCGCACAATGATTTCATCTCTTAGGGTGTCTCAACATCTGCTGATGTTGGTAGTGGCTCCTTGCACTTTCCTATAGATATGGAGGGTTCCTTATCGAATCAACTGTTTGTGGCTAGGGGTGTCTGGATCGGGGGAATTTTATTTGGAGAGAGAGGGGTGGTCTCGTCTGATATACACATGTCTTTACACTCTCCATTTAGGGTAGCCGCTTCTAGGGGCTCCTCGCGAGTGGACTCAATATCTGAGTCTCCCTCACTGACTGTGAATTTTGCTGAGGTTTGCTTACCACGGGAATTTTTAATTGGTGACTTGACTCCTTCTGTGAGCGGGGCTTCCTTGCGAGATGGTCTTACCCCCATGGGTTCCTCGTACAGTGTGTTATTTGCTGAGAGTTCGTCGCGAGACCCCTTTTATACTATGGATTCCTCGCCAATGTTATAAATTGAAGGCGCAAGACCCCCTGCGGATTCCTTGCGGGTGGACTTCAAACAAGAGGGTTCCTTGCTAGAAGTGTCATTGGTGTCTCATACTTTGTTAGAGACGAGGGACATCCAGGGTTCCTCGCAATATGGTGTTTCTACAGGGGTTTTCACTTCCACTTATTTTTTGGTTGCGAAGGACACCCAGGGTTCCTCACAAGTTGACATTTCTATAGGGGTTTCTGCTGCCACTTCTTCTTTGGCAGTGACAGACACCCACAGTTTCTCATCCATGGGCTCCTTGCAAGCTGGTGTGTCTAGAGTGTTTGCTGCAGATGAGAGTTCCTCACTTGGAGTTTCTACCATGAGGAGTTCTTTTATTGATCCAATGGCTCTTGGTAGTTCCTCAGCTACATCATCTTCTTCTCAGGCATGGTAGGACTATATGCGCATTCGCCAGGGGTGAAATTCTGGTATCTATCGCCGTATTCCTTTTTTTGGTCCAGCTGATAATTTTATGGCTTCTCTTACTCAACTTGAGGAACAATTTGCTAACACTGTTCTCGAGCGCCCTCATATGGGGTTGAGTGAGTCTGCTGATTCTCTTAATATCCCTCCAGACTCTATTCTCTGGGTTCGGATCGACCGCAGTGATTTTCCTTATTCTAATGTTGAAGTTAAAGCTGCGGGGGGTGCCATGGAGGAATGGGCTAGCTGGGTTGACTATGTTTTGAGCATTCCTGATTACGTGGCTGTTCTTAGGGAAGTGGGTCCTTTTACTGCCATTAGTAGCCTGAAGTCCTGATAAATATCTAAGCACATTTCTTCGCTCAATAATTTACTGTCTCGGTGGAGTATGGAGTCTCACACATTTGTCATGGGCTGGGCAAATTTACCATCACCTTAGAGTATGTATGTGAATATTACGCTCGTTCTTTCTTTGGACACAAGTCTTTTATGATGACTACGAGGATCCTTTAGAGCGGGAGATGGTGGGGGAGCTATAATTAGCTCTCGGAGAGTGCTCAAAGTATGTAGCTATAAATATAACTGGTCATACCAAGCATTCTTTTGCCAAATGGCAAAGGTACTGGTTCAGAGATTTTGAACAACTGCAGAAGGGGGAGACTTCCGGCGCAGCCCCCAGAACCTAGGATGGCCCCAATCTTCACTCTCCTGTACACTTAGTCGCTTTCTTAGTTACGTTTCTGACTCGATTCCTTCTTTCAGGTAATCCAAAATATTCCTCTTGTGAACTGCTCATTAAATTGGCTATATGATTATCTCACGGTAGGTCAGTACCTGTGGCCATCTTGACTTTGGGTTCCCATTACACCTGGATGGACCGAGCACATATAGATGTAGAGAGGTCTTATGGTCGGTATAATGCTACTAGTTACACAAATGCAACTCTCTTAATGGCCTTTTTGTTTGAGAATTTCCCCCACCTTACTTCAGGGACTCAATCCTGTCACAGCGATGCTGCGCGGCTTCTCCAATGGCACAAGAAAATTCCCACGAAATCTTTGGGAGCGTTGATTGATGATATTGAGGAGTTTAAGTTTCGGCTTTATAGCAAGCGCCCTGGGGGAATCTTCAGCTGGCTTTATTTTCCTGGCGATAGCGTGACTTTCTATTGTCCTTCAGTAGTGGAGTCTGTTTCTAACTGTCCGCATATTAATGTGGTGACGATGCTGTTACCAGGCCTCCTTCCTTCTTAGACCGAGTTGGGTCCGCGTGTTAAGTTTTATCATTCTTAGAGGGAAAGATGGCAATTTGGATATGATCAAGGAATTCAAAACCCTCCTTTTCCTCCCTACAATGATACTTCCGAGACGATTTTAGAGGGGTTCACCGGATTCACTCTTTAGGGACTGTTCCATAAAGTCACCGGTCTAGGGGGACTCTACGTGCCTCCCTGCAATTATCATCCCTCATTTACTTCATATTGGTTATTGCTTTGGCAGCGGCAGGTCCATCTCATCCAAAAATGTGTAATTGGTCCATCTCATGAGACTAACACATTTAAATATGTTATGTCCCAATTTTTAGTCAAGAGGACACATAAAGATTCTTGGTTTCTCTGCACTACTTCTAGGCCACCCTTCGAGAAGGACCTCCCCATTTTAGTGAAACCTCTTCTCGATGAGTCACTTCAGAACCAACCGACTGAGATTCCCCTCGTGAAGTTTAAAGGCTAATAAAAAAGCAGAGGGAAAGTGGACACCCCTACCACAGGAAAGAGGAAGTACCCCGACACGGATGTGTCTAATTTCATTCCTGTTACTTTCGCTTCTCCTCCCTCTTCTCTAGTGAGGATCGGGGTTGCAAAGAAGAAGAAAGGGAATGGTGTTGGCATTTCTTCTTCCTCCACGATGGACCAATGGTCTAATACTGATGATCTTGGGGTGGAGGAGACCTACCATGTTGTAAAAGAGAAAGTTTACGGAGCATTGGAAATTTCTTCTTAGGAGCCACGGGTCACATCTATTACCATTGCAGAAGGTACTATATCTCGACATTCTTTACTTTGTGGAACTATTTCTCTCCGGGTTTCACCCCCTAGATCTCACTTCCCCTCATTGGAAGAGGAACTAGTTGATTATGGAATCACCCCTTCCTATGATGACCATAGTTCTTCTTCGGGTGATGTGGGCAGATTGGATTTCCATAGCGAAGGCGCTACTTACACTTATGCTTTCTTATCAGTCTCGAGAAAGTCTTCCGGTGATGATAAAGCATCCCATTCTCCCGGGGGAGTTAGCTACACCACCCAACCTCTTCCTTATGGCCAGGCTACGCGCCCTGCTGCTGTAAGTGTTCCTTTTATTGGAAATTTTATGAATATGATTTTCTTTCTTTCCCCTCGTTATTTTATTTACTAATGAAAGTATTCTGCCCTATTTTGCAGGTCATTTCCATAAAGGCAAGTATTTCTCCCCTTCTTGCACTACGACTGACGCCTTTTGAGTGGGAGAGGAACTCTATGCTCGTTTCTTACCGAGGACTCTTTAGAGAGGTTTTCTACTTCCTTATTTCTTTTACCATTGAATGTAATTTTTTAATCCACTAATTACATTTTGGTTGTGTATGCCGGTTTTCCCTGCAACTTTTATCGGTGCACCCTACCAGCAGCAGGACCACCTTTGTGACTTCTCCTTCTGCTCAGGTATGCCTCCCCATTTTCTCAATTTTCATTTTGCCCTTTTGCTCTTTCTTTTCTTCTTTTCTTTACCCATTTATAATGTGCAGAGGGCTGTGCCTTTCGGCGCCATCATTTCGTCTTCTCTTACTTCGATGGTGGGCACTTCTACAGTTGAGCCCCTAGGCACCTCCTCATTTAAGGTATGTATTTTTGAAAGTTTGTTTCCTTTTAGTAATAGGAACTTTATGCTTTTTGGCCTTTTGCATTTTCATAGGTCCTGACGGATTTTGGATTTTACTCTTAGGGAGGAACTCTTCCCTTACCTGATGTTACTATCCCAGGGTTATCCTCTTTGGGGAGGATTTCTATCCCTCGGGTCCTCATAACTATGGATGATCGACCCTTGGTTCAGGCAATCTCTCGCAGCCTGATATTTACTGTGGCTTCAACTATTGAGCCCACACTTCAGGTTAGGCCTTCACATTCGAGCATAGAATATCTTTTTTTTCGAACATGTGATAAATAACTTGTTTCAACATTTGCAGGCTATTAGTACAACCCCTGCTGCACCAATTGTCATTTTTCGCTCCTCCTCTTTGGATGGGGCTCAGGTACTTTGATATCTTCTAGTTAGACATTTATTTTCTAACTTGCTTATACTTATCATAGCCCTCTTTTACCTCTTTTGCAGTTATCCCTTGGTGCTATTTTGACGATGGCTCCTGCTATTGTCTTTTCAGCATCCCCTATGCACGGGCCAGCTTACCCTGCTATTGTACCCCTTCAGGTAGCTACCTTTTCTGCATAATTGAGGAATTTTACCCCTTTTTTAATTGAGGTATTTTTCATTTATGAGGTAGGTGATTTATTAAAACTCTTACCCCTTCTTCTCATTTGCAGCCTCGCCTATTCACTATCACTGCCGTTGCTGAGGTTTCTCCTTCGGGAGCACCTGCTGCCGAGGAAGCCTCTTAAGGAGCACTAGTTACTGAGATAGCCCCTTTAGGAGCATCCGCTGTGACTACTGTTTTTGAGGTATCTCTTTTAGGATCACTCAAGACTGAGGCCACCTCTTTAGAAGTACTAGTTGCTGAGACAGCCCCTTCAGGAGAACCAACCACTGTGGCGGCCCCTTTGGGAGCCCCTGCACCTCCTCCTTTAACTACTATGAAGGGCGTTACTCAGGTATAGTATATAAGGATATCCACTTCCCTTATACCATTCTTACGTCTCTATTATTTTTGTTTGAACTGTGCAAGCACTCTCATCTTCACCCCTATTTCATTATTTACAGGTGACTGATGTTGCCCCGATGACTATACAGTCTGATGAGGTTGCTCTGATATCTGTGGATTCTCAGAGTGTGTGTGTGTGGGGGGGGGGGGGGGGGCTGCAAGGGAGGTATTTGAACTGTACTGTTCACCTCTTTTTATCTTGTGTATGCTGTGCAAGTATTATCATATCACCTTTGTTTCATTATTTCCAGGTGGCTGAGATTACTCCGATGACTGTGGAGTCTAGCAGTGGGGTGGCTGCGAGAGAGGTATTAAACTATAATACCCCCTCTTTTTACTATTCCCCTATTTTCTTCTTGCGTATACTGTGCAAATGATCTCATTTCACCTTTGTCTCATTATTTCCAGGTGAGTGAGATTACTCCAATGACTATGGAGTGTAGCAGTGGGGTAACTGCGAGAGAGGTATTAAACTAGCATACCCCCTCTTTTTACACTCCCCTCTTTTCTTCTTGCGTGTACTGTGCGAGTGTTCTCATTTCACCTTTGTCTCATTGTTTCCAGGTGAGTGAGATTACTCGGATGACTGTGGAGTCAGGCATTGGGGTAACTGCGAGAGAGGTATTACCCTAGCATACCCCCTCTTTTTACTATTCCTCTCTTTTCTTCTTGCGTATATCATGCAAGTGTTATAATTTCACCTTTATCTCATTATTTCCAGGTGAGTGAGATTACTCCAATGGCTGTGTAGTTTGAAAGTGGGATGGCTGCGAGGGAGGTATTAAACCGTCATACCCTCTCTTTTTACTGTTCCCCTATTTTCTTTTCTCTTTTTTTTTTGTACACTATGTAAACGCTCTCATTTCACCTTTGTCTAATCGTTTCTAGGTGAATGAGATTACTCCGATGACTGTAGAGTCTGGAGATGGGATGGATGTGAAGAGATATCATAATTCTGAGGCCACTCCCAAGGTCGGTGACGCTGATTCTGGTGGCGAGTCATCTTTTCCCCCTTCTGAGGTAGGGTCTCACCATTCTGATGGAAATAGTGAAGTAGAGGCTGATGCAACCATTGTGGGTAGACAATGGCATGAGGAGTTAGCGGGATGATTCAGGACACATGAGCGTCAGCTCTTGGATCTCATCTTAGAGCACGACCCTGAGATAATCACTCCTCAGAGCAAACTTTAGATTGACAGTCTCACGTCATTCAACCTTAACTCTCTTGCCAGACATATTCATGAGTTCTTAGCTACCTCCCCTCCTAAGCTGACTATCTCTTCTATTTTACTATTCTTGGATGCTCTCTGTGACTTGCAGTAGTTCTATCTTTTTAGTTTGGATTGGATTGATACGGGAGTTCACCACTTTCTGAGTGTTCCTTTTCGAAAGATGGTGAGACTTCACACTTCCAGACAGTCTAGGGCTGAGCAGCGGTGGGATGAGGCCACGAGAATCCTGAATCAAATATCATTACTATAGGTGAAGCTTGCTAGACTTGAGTCAGGTGACCAGGAGGACGAGGCTAAATTCGTTAGGTTAGAGGAAAAGTTTATGCGGGAGGCTGTTCCGTCATATGGCGGAGCTATCACTCGTGATGATTTATTTTTTGTTATTTCTAGTGGATAGGCTACTTCTTGTTTTTAGTGCTCAAAATTCATTGTACATCACTGATCATTCATGAATGGGAGAAATGACACTTTGTTTCTCTTGCACTTTTCATTTCCCTTACAATCCATCTATATTGTCGGTGTTTATTTTATATGACTTGCTCTAATTTCTGTGAGCATTTGGCCTACTGATGTTTGCCCCATATACTGTGGGCTACTTATATGAATATGATCAAGTTATGTATATATATTCATTGTACTTTTATTTATTTGAAAATGCACCTCTTTTGACTGTGAGGTATTTGCATATTACTGTCTTGGATCACCCCTCATGTCTATGGGGATACTCCTGCACACTATTACTTAGGTTCACAAAGGCTAGGTTGGAGATGGGGGTGACCCCTATCTCCTTCCTTCAAGTTTTGTTTCATTGAAAACTATTTGAATTAGCTAGCCCCTAGTCTTTGGGGTCCTTGCTCTATATTCTCTTTAAGAGCTTCACTGTTCTTTAAAATACTACAGAGGAGGAATTTAACCCCCCCTCTACATTTTCTATTAATTTAGTCAAATAAAGACATTATTACTTGGAGGTTTCCCCTACTAGTCAGGTGACTAAAGGGGAAACTGTCTTTTATGTCTGGGAGGACTTTGCTTAATATACCTTCTCTTAGGATGGACTTACCCCCCAAGTGTAGTGAGCAAAGTTCCTGATTTTTTATGTACCCTCTTCTAGCTTAGTAGAGAGAGAGTGTGTATATATATATATATATATATATATATATATATATGAGTAATCAAAACAAGCATCAACAATGATCAAAAGCGTTACTATTTCATTTCTTTACTTTTGTGTGCCTTTTACAATGTGGTATTTCTCTATAATTATTTTTTACAAAAAACTTTTCTGTTGTAGGAGCAATTCTCGAAACCCACTAAGAAATGACAAACAAAAACAAAATTTTGTTAGCTGTTACTAAGCATAGTACCTCTTCAGCCACTTGTAGTTGATGGGCTGGAGGCAATCACTTTCTGGGTTTGAGATCTGGCAATAACCCGACTTCCCCAATCCTCTGACGACAAAGTGGCCTTCCCATTTGGGTTTGAACTTTGATGCCAATATGCCATGGAGATGGTGGATGGATGCTCGCAGGACTAAATCTCCCACCTGGAACTCCCTAGGCTTGACCAAGTTCTCATAAGCCTTGGACAATTGATGGGTTTAGACTTTGAAATTCTCATTCTCCTTGTCTTTATGCTCGTCCAGTGCCTCCAGCTACACATGCATTGGGTCAGGGATGAGCCAGTTGCTGAAAGCAACTCTGGCTAAGGGTACCACCAACTCCACTGATAGGAAAACTTCGGTACTGTAAACTAGGGAGAATGGGGTGAACCCTGTCGGCTTTATTTTCGAAGTACGATAAGACTATAATACCATAGGCAACTTCTCATCCCATGCCCTCGGCATGTCCTCTAGCATTTTCTTCAAAATTTTTATCAGGGTCTTATTGGTAGCCTCTGCTTGGCGATTGCCCTTAGGGTAGGAGATGGTTGAGCTATTACACACAATTTTACATCTGTCTGTGAGGACGACCATTTCCTTGTATACGAATTGCTTCCCATCATCTGTTAAGATTACCTTGGGTATACCAAATATGCATATGATATACTCCTTTATAAATTAGGTTACCACTTGGGTGGTAACTCTCCTTAGAGGGATGGATTCCTCCCATTTGGTGTATAATTATGCAGCCACAATGATAAAAGCCTTGTGGTGAGAGGTCGGGGTGATCTTTCCTGTTAGGTCAAATGCATGTGTATGGAAGGGATAGGGAGCTACTAAGCTTTGCAGGTTGATGGAAGGAGCATGCACCACGTTTCCATGCACTTGACATGCTTTTCAGTTCTTCATATACCCAATGGAGTCAGCCTCCATGGTAGGCCAGTAGTATCCCAGCACCATCAGTTGGTCAAACAGTTTGGCTCCCCCAAGTGGGAGAGCTCATGAGCTTCTTTCAGCACCCTCTCCACATCCTCCTTGGCTATGCAACTCAGTGCCTTCCCATTGTACCCCTTCCAGTATAACTCTCATTCGACAAAGTAAAAATGGGCTATTCTTTTTCTAAGATGAATTTCATCCGCTCTCTCTGCGGGTAGCTCCCCATCTTTCAGGTATGCTATATATGGCTGTCTCTAATCTTCGAAGGCTTCCACAAAGTTAGCCTCCGCTGGCTGGTTAAAATTAGTTTGGCACTTTAAGCAACTTTGTTGCAAGAGGGCCGCTTCTGCGCTCATGGAAGGCCAATAGTACCCACCTTGCTGCAGTCATCTGTAGAAAGGAATGTCAGTATCTTCGCAATTCTTTTGGTGCATTTATATCAACCTTTCCTTGGCTTCTTTCTCTCTGACGCACCTTGCTAGAAACCTGTAACACCCCATGCCCCCGAAAAGAGAACATGCAGCGTGCTACTACGATTAAACTAAACTAAAACCATAAATAATGAGTATAGAGCATCTAAATTTCCACAGTTTAAATGAAATAAATTAAAATTTTCTATTCCCTCAAAAAGATTACAATAAAATATCTTGAATATAAAAGTCTCCAACTAAAACTTTCACCACTAATTATTACATCAAAAATAAATCTTCCAATCAAAGGTCTAAAACAATTTTCTAAAATAGTCCATAGTGTCCCAATCCACGCTAACATGCCAACTAAAAGAAAATACGGGGAAGTATACAATACGACATGAATATATGCTAAAAAATAATTAGCACGATGAACAAATCGCAACAATACGAATCTACGTATACAAATCATATGCAATACTCAATCATTATATCAACATTAATTTCTCAACAACACATCAATGAGTCACCAGGCCTCACCTCACCGTGCCTATGGATTCTTAAGCATATTCGGATTTTGGACTATTGGCGGGTACCCATTCTCCATACCATATTAAAATCTCGTGACACGATGATCAAATCACAGTATAATATATCACAATGAATGAATATTTAGATTCCAATAACTTTTTCAGATTTCAAAGAATATCACAATTCAATATGAGTGCAATCGACACAAAAATCAAAACGGAATACTCTCGAGAGAATTTTGGAGCATATTGTGTAAGTCTTGTACCTCAAAATCATCACATAATAATTAACCTCTAAATCTGATCACACAATCACGTTCCTCTCTCGAAAATAATCAAATCTCGTTCTAGCCCAAACTCGAGAAAACACCAAATAAATCTTCTAATCTAAGGTTCAAATCTTGAATAAGTTTAGGGCTATGGTTTTTAGATGAAAGGGAATAATTTTGGAGAGGTATTCTCGTTAAAAAGTTTGAGAAAAAGTTATATGAAGAGCCAAGCCACGAATTTGCTGATATATAAAGGATTAAGAGTTTTATTAAGAAAAGAGTTCTAATCAGATACAAACACTCGAAAAATCTCTATGGACGATCGAACTGTCAGAATGGCTTGAAATTTTATTATGTTGTAGAGAACGGTGAGACAAGACTGCTGTGAAAAATTCATCTCTATCGGACAGTCAGATTTCTAGAAATATTTTTTTGTAGAGAGTTTTATGCTTTGAGGACTCCTAAAGAGTTTTATCTTTTGAGGACTCTTCTATATAATATAAATTCAATTAAAACTCCAATTTAATTATGATTCCAATTCCGTTTGAATTTTTTTTTTTCAAATATAAAAACCAACATTTTAAATTATAAAATTCATAAAATCCAAATTTTCATTTTTTTCCGATTTCCAAAATTAATTTAAAAATTCCCGTTTAAAAAAAATTCGGGTTGTTACATACTTCCCCATTAATAAGGAATTTCGGCCATGAAATTCGACGTAGCCTAACCTAACACTCAAAAATTAGGCCACACAAATAATCTAAAAAAAAAAATCTCCTCTCCAAAAATCAACTTTAAATACCTCACATCTAACCTCGATGCCTAACAGGACTTATCACCAAAAATTTCTATCTCCAAAAATACATGTCTAATCCTCATGCTAGACCCAAAACCGAAGACCCAAGGGTTTTTGTATACCTAAGCTCTGATACCATCTGTAACCCCCCTCGCCCCCGAAAAGAGAGCAGGCGACATGCTACTACGATAAAAATAAACTAAAAACTTCAATAATGAGTATAGAGCATTTAAATGTCCACAGTTTAAATGAAATAAATCCATAATTTCTATTCCTTCAAAAAGATTACAATAAAGTCTCTCGAATATAAAAGTCTCCAACTATAAAATTTCACCACTAATTATTATATCAAAAATAAATCTTCCAATCCAAGCTCTAAAACAATTCTCCAAAATAGTCCACAGCATCCCAATTCACACTAACCTGCAACCTAAAAGAAAATACGGGGAAGTACACAATATGACAGGAATAGATGCTCAAAAATAATTAGCACGATGAATAAATCGCAACAATACGAATCCGTGTATACAAATCAAATGAAATACTCAAGCATTATATCAATACTAATTGCTCAACAACACATCAATGAGTCACCAAGCGTCACCTCAACGTGCTTATGCATTCTTAAGCATATTCGAATTTTGAACTATTGGTGGGTGCCCATTCTCTGTGCCATATTAAAATATCATGACACGATGTTCAAATCACAATATAATATATCACATGAATTAATATTTAGATTCCAATAACTTGTTCAGGTTTCAAAGAATATCACAATTCAATATGAGTGCAATCGACACAGAAATCAAAACAGAATACTCTCGAGAGAATTTAGGATCATATTGTGTAAGTCCTGTACCTCAAAATCATCACATAATAATTAACTTCTAAATCTGATCACACCATCACGCTGCTCTCTCGAAAATAATCAAATCTCGTTCTAGCCCAAACTCGAGAAAACACCAAATAAATCTTCTAATCTAAGGTTGAAATCATGAATAAGTTTAGGGCTATGGTTTGTAGATGAAAGGGAGTAATTTTGGAGAGGTATTTTGGTTAAAAAGTTTGAGAAAAAGCGATTTGAAGAGCCAAGCCAAGAAATTATTGATATATAAAGGATTAAGAGTTTGATTAAGAAAAGAGTTATAATCGGATATAAACACTCGGAAAATCATTACGGACGATCGAACCGTTAGAATGGCTTGAAATTTTAATATGTTGTAGCGAACGACGAGACATGACTGCTGTGGGAAATTCAACTCGATCAGACAGTCGAATTTCAAAAAATATTATTTTTTTGTAGAGAGTTTTATGCTTTGAGGACTCCTAAAGAGTTTTATGTTTTCAGGACTCTTCTATTTAATAAAAATTCAATTAAAAACCCATTTTAATTTTGATTCCAATTCCGTTTGAAAATTTATTTTTCAAATAAAAAACCAATATTTTAAATTATAAAATTTATAACATCCAAGATTTCATTTTTCTCCGATTTCCAAAATTAATTTAAAAATTCGGGTTGTTATAAAACTCTCTGGGGCTCTTGAAGTAGAGAGTTCCCTGAAGCACATGATAGTTGGCTAACTCTAACATCTTTGTTGTCCCTTCTCTAGTTTCACGCTGCCTCACCACTAGATGCCTCCAATCTTTCGGCTCGTTACTTGGGAACAAAGATTTTACTGTGGTGGGTATTGTTCTCCTTCGTACAATAATGGTTTCTTTTAACTCCTCCATGTCTAGCTTTTTCGCTATGGTGGCGAGCGCGTCATGGTGCATGTTCATCGTTCGCGCCTACCTCTAGTTACTTCCAAGAATTATCCCAGCAGCCTTTGGATGATGTGTCTGGAGGTTTCCAAATTGGCATGCTTAAGGGCAAACTCCCCATTGACCTACGTCACTACTAAGTTGGAGTTCCCTTGTATACACAACACCCTGAACCCTATTTTGATTTCCTCCAACATTCCTAGAATGTGGGCCTCGTACTAAGCTTCATTATTTGAGCATTTGAAATCCAACTTGAAGGAGAGAGTGATCTTTTATTTTCCACCTGACAATATGATTCCGGCTCCACCTATTCCTTGAGCACTGGAACCATCAAATTCCATATACCATTTTTTCACCTCCTCCACCATGCATGCTTAAAATCTCTCCCCGGGTAGCTCTTCCCTAGGTGGTTCAAAAATTGCACTTGGGAAGTGAGCAAGAAGATCTGTCACTGCTTGGATTTTAATGGCCTTGGGCACTATACATTTTAGATCATATTCTGAAAAGATCAAAACCACCTTGTTGCTCGTCCCACGAGTACCGTCCGCACGAGGAGGTACTTGATGGGGTCGCACTTGGTGACTATGTGAACTGTGAAGGCTAGATGATAGTGTCTCAACTTCTAGGCTACAAAAACCAACTCTAGGCAATGCCTCTCCACATAAGTGAACCAAGATTCTGTTCCACAGATTACTCTTGACAGGTAGTAAACCAGATTTTCTACTCCTTCACTCTCTTGTGCCAAGAGGGCCCCTATTGACCTCTCTATTGAAGTGAGGTAGAGAAGTAGCGGTGCTCCGGATTTTGAGGGCATCATCATGGACGGAGAAGTTAGGATTTCTTTAATCTTCTCAAACACTTTCTTCTGTTCTTCTCCCAAAATCCACTTGGTCTTGTCTTTCAATAGAGGCGCGAATGGATGAGTTACTTCTGCTAGCGCGAGTATAAACCTTTGTACGTAGGGTACCTTTCCCAGGAAGCTCTTAAGCTACCTCTGACTATTGGGCGGTGGTGTAAGGACATAATTCTCCAATTGAGTCTCATTGTAGTTTTGGCTCAATTTCGGGCAAAAACTTTTATGTCATAGGATAGTGTTCAATGTACCTATTCAAGCCTATGATGTGTTTAGTTGAAGACGTAGCGGCCAAGAGTATAAAGCTTCATCATATGTCGCGTTCCAGTGCCTTGTTTTACTTCATCGATATGAGGATTTCATAATCTCCAAAAGGTATGAATGCATTAATATATAAATATATAGGAGCTTGGAAATTTATTTTGGGTGTTAGTAATTTTTTGTTAATTTTTTTTTTGAATTCATAGTTCTAAAGATTTTGTTCTCGGACACCATTCCATAGAAAAATCATATCAAATCCAAAAGATCAGAAAAATACGAAACTGGCGGCCACGCGTTCGTATCGAAATTATCTAGAATCATGACCTGCAATCTCGTTAGAAAAGTCGTTCGAACAACCTCATGCGAAGGAACTTCTAACGAGATTCAGAAATTGTTTCTGTTTTCTCGTTAGAAGTTTCGTTAGAATGAACTCAAACTCTTTCGTACAAACTTCTGACGAAATTTCAGTTTCGAGCAGTTTTTTTGACAGTTTTTTTATAACTTCCCACTTTGCCCACTAACTTTTACCACCTTTACATAGTGCGGGAAAGACATTTTCTAAGATAAATTTTTCCCATTTCTAAGATTCATTAGATCAAAATACTTTGAAGAAAAAGTTCCTTTTTATGTGTTAAGTTTTATGGAGTAAATTCCTTTCAAAACTCATATACACCCATATGTTTATCAAAGTTTCTTTATATATATAATTTGCTTGGAGTTTTGGTACCGATTTATCTCTACCATTGGAAGAGTTCATTTGGGTTTTCTTCTAAATCCCTCAAAGAAAAAGAAGTTCGTTTTTTGCCGCGGCTTTCTCACATAGTGAAAGGCACTATGTGTGGTTGACGGTTTCTTCCTAGTTCCTCATTGGTGGATTCCAAGGTTCCGGTGGAGTCCGGGATTGTCGACTAAGTAGTGGTATTTGCAAGAAGATGCGTCGGGGCTTGAAGGAGTCGAGTCGAGTGTTATAAGTCATCTTGCTTGTAATTGTAATTCCGTACTTAGTGGACTTAAGGCTAGGGCAGTCCGAGTTTGTTTCCCATTGTGGGTTTTTCCTCGTACATCGTGGCGTAGTGATTCATTGTTTATTTTATCTTGCAAAATCACCTAGAGCGCATGCTTAGGTAAAAAGATAAATTTTTTTTTTAAGTCACTACTTGTTTAATTTGGTGCTAAATAAATATTGGGTAATGTGTATTTAATTCAAGTCATTAAGTTAATTTGTTAAAATTGGTTTGGCCTAATTTAGTAATATGGAAAATATGACTTAGGAAAAATTTCTAGGACTTGGGTTAAATTAATTGGGTTTAAGTGAAATTAAATTGTGTGTGTGTTTCATCTTAATTTCACTTGGTTTAATTTTTATTTAGAACAAATTAAAATTTGTTATTTTTGTGTGAACCATCTCGCTTCCGCATCTATAAAAGGAAATACTTTTTGATAAGATTTTAAAATTGGGGCCCTATGCATTTTCAAATTGGTATCAGAGCCAAAAATAATAAATTACTTTGTTAAGATCTTTTAAATATTTTTGGCTAAAATGAAATTTTCCCCATTTTCTAAATTTCCTATTTTCGATGGTTCTAACTACGCCTATTGGAAAGCGCGAATGAAATCGACACTAAAATCTATCAACGAGAGAGTTTGGATGTATATTGTTAACGGGTGGTCCCCACCTACTCATTTAGTAGATAATGAGCTTGTTCCCAAACCCGTCAATAGATGGAGTGAGAGTGAATTTAAACTTTCTAATTTTAATTCCCGAGGTTTAAATGCCTTGTTTAGCGCGGTCACACCGGATGAATTCCGACGCATTATGACTTGTGAAATCGCTAAAGAAGCTTAGGATATATTACAACTCACTCATTAAGGAACTAGTGTCATGAAAGCTTCAAAACTCCAAAACCTCACCACTCAATTTGAAACCATCAAAATGAATGAAAGAGAAACTTTTGATGAATATTATGCTAGACTTTTCGATATTGTTAATTCATATTTTAATTTGGGAGAGAAAATACCCGACAACTGAGTAGTAAAGAAAATTTTAAGGTCCCTACCCGATAGATTTATTCCAAAAGTGACCGTTTTAAATTCTTTACCAAGTTTAGCCTCTACGAAATTAGAAGAGCTCGTAGGTGATTTACAAACCTATGAGCTGGACATGTTTCCCTCTAAAACTGAAAAGAAAATAGAAAAGGCCGTTGCTTTAAAAGACCGAAAAGAGGAAAACCAAGTAGTAGAGTGCGACAGTGATAGTGACTCGGAAGATATGGCTATGTTTGCTAGAAAGTTTTAAATTTTTTTTAAATTTAACAAAGCTAAATTTAAAAATGATTTTAAGAAATTTGAAAAATCTACGCATGACAAAAGCCAAGAACATCCCTAAAACTCGTAAAGAAAATTTAAATAGGGACGAGTCAAATAGATGTTTTGGTTGTGAAGGGTAAGGCCATAGGGCTTTTGAGTGCCCCACTAAACTAAGGAAAGAAGGTAAGCAACCAATGTCTTTTAATGCAACCCTTAGTGATAGTGAAAGTTAAGAGGGACCCGATTCCCCCACTCAGGCCAACTTTGTGGCTTTTATGGCTAGTCATGTGAGTGATAGTGAGAGCTTGTCTATTGATGAAATTTTAACACATGACACTTCCAAGGTCAATGTTTATGATTCCTTTAGTTTTTATGGCAGTGAGAGTGAAAAAGAGAGAGAGTGAAAATGAAGAGTGAACTTCAAAATGCTTTTCAATAATTATATGAAGAATCTATTAAATTAAAAAGAGCAAATTTGAAGTTAGAAGCTTGTTTAAAAGAGCGTGTCAAGGTCATTGATGATAGGGCGTTAGTGGAAGACCTTAGGACACAAGATTGGACTCTTTGAGAGAGGATAGAATATATATAAGGCGAGAGAGATAGACTTGGAGGTTTAATGGAATCCTTAAAAAAGGAACTTCTCGAGTTTGAAGAGAGAAATGTTTTATTAGAGTCTAGATTTTTATAATTAGAAAATAAATTAAAAGACTCTAGGAAAGTCAAATTTGATTTGGAGTGTCGTTCGGAGAAATTAGATAAAATTTTAGGAACGGTCAAAATTAAAAATGACACTTGTGGTTTAGGCTTCGATACGTGTAATGAATCAACTCATAAAGCCAAAACCAATGTTTTAGGAGAATCACCTAGGAAAGCCTTTAGAGATCACTCCTTAGGTTTATCTTTTCGCCGTAACTTTAGATGTTCACATTGTGGTCGAAAAGGTCATCTTAGGATTTTTTTTTTGATCTTAAACGAGGTCGTAGAAAATCCCAACGAAAGGCTCCAAGATAGTCATTTGTCACTAGTTTGGGTTTGGAGATCCGACTTGGTAGCTTTATAAGATAGGGTTTTTGATTCTCAATTACTTTCACATGCTTCCTCTCTTGCTAAATCTAAAGGTTGAATGTGTTATTTTTATTTGCATACTTTAGCTTTTGTTCTTCATGCTATATTATCATGCTAAATGTATGCTTGTTTAGTCACTTTCTAGTCATTGCTTTATTTCATATCTCATGCTATAAATCATGACTTGTTTATCTTTTGTATTATACTTCTTTGATTTTAGGTTGCATTAAATAAAAATACAAAAAGATTTTTGTTTATCATTTGTATCTAACCTTGTTAGTAATTTAGATTTTATGAAAAATACAAATGATTTTGTGTGTCTTTTGAGTAAATATTTTTGTTGTTTGGATTTAAAAATTTTAAAAACTCAAAAGATTTTTTTTGTGTGTATTTTAGTTTGACACACTCTATGTGGCATATACTTGCGTTTGAATCCCATCTTTTATGCTCCCATGTGGCTAGAACTTTTGGTTCAGATTGTCAATCCTTAAAATGTTCTTTACCATGCTTACATGGAGTAGTTGGATTTTGTGTTGATTTAAATGGATTATAATTTTATATGCCTCTATTCACACATGAACGAGCTCTTTTGAAATTTATCTTCATATGTATATTTGAGCTTTGTGAGGTGTTATCCTACCAATCTTGTCATCTACATATTTGTGACATAAGAGGACTAGTGCATGTCAAAATACGTTGCACGTGAGATTTGTGAGAAATAAAAATAATATATATATATAATGTGCATGGGGAAGGGCTCCGAAAGGATTTATTAACCTTTACGAATAGTAAGCCGCTGTTTGAAATGGACCTAAAAGAAATACGTGGTCTAAAGGCCTAAAAAATATGTCATCAAGAAGAAAAATTGCCAAGGCCTATGTTTAATTGATATATTCAATCAAAAATATATGATTATCAACGAAGATTGGATGGTATATCAACGGTTTGCACAATGTTCGTTTATCCTAGTTGCGCTTTCAATGTCATGACTCTATTGGTTTGTAGAATCATCAACATGCTAGGCTTGTATGCGTTGTGTATGTTTGTTCATTGAGTTCAATCTATATTGTCACATGAGGTTATATTCAAATGTGATGAAGTTTACAATCAAATGAGAACTCCGTGAACACGTTTTAAGTGATTAGGTCTAAATTTAGTTGTTACTAGTTGACACCCCAACACTTCCATTTCCATTTGACACATTTATGTTATAAGAGTGTGGAAGACTCATATTATATTTTGTGTGTGTATTTTTGGTGTTTATATCTATATATGTGTACTCGTGTCGATTTGGTATCTATTATGTATACATATATTTGATATTTTTTTGGTCTTTGCCTTGCTTTCTAGTCCATCTATGCTTCAATTCAAAATTGGTATCTATCTTGTTGCATTCCTTGTTGATATCACATGCTTAATACTTAATGTATCTTATTGGTATCATTTTCTTGCATCTTAGTTGGTATCGATTCTTATTTGTTGAATTAGTTATGCTTTTATTGCCTATATGATTTCATGTTCTTATCACCTTATGAATCCTGTTTAAATTAGTTTATCCTTTGTCTATTACTGAACAAAAAGGGGGAGAATCATAGGGAGAATGGTATCTAATCCTATTGTATCCTATTGTAATCATATCTTAGTTTGGGAGATTTAACTTAGGGGGAGTCACGGCCTTCTTAGGTAGATCATAGTTAATAAAGGGAAGAATTAATTTAGGGGGAGTTATTATTTTAATTGAATTTAATCTTTTGATATTCCCTATGTGTTTGATAGTTTTCTTAAGGGGAGAATTAATTTAGGGGGAGTGATTATTTTAATTGCATTTAATATTTTGATATTCCCTATGCATTTGATAGTTTGCTTAAGTGTGTAGGAATTATTCTAAGCGGCAACTTTCACCGGCAAATATTTTGATCCTTGGGTCTTGAGTCAAGTTTGGGTGGGATATTTTATGTCAAGTAGAGATTGATGGCCCTTTAGGATTTTTTTTTGGTTTTTGTCCCGGAATAGCTAAAGGGGGAGATTTGAAAGGACACAATTCTCCAATTGAGTCTCATTGTAGTTGTGGCTCAATTTCGGGCAAAAATGTTTATGTCATAGGATAGTGTTCAATGTACCTATTCAAGCCTATGATGTGTTTAGTTGAAGATGTAGCGGCCATGAGTATAAAGCTTCATCATATGTCGCGTTCCAGTGCCTCGTAATGTCATCAACATGAGGATTTCATAGTCTCCAAAAGGTATGAATGCATTAATATATATAGGAGCTTGGAAATTTATTTTTGGTGGTAGTATTTTTTGTTGATTTTTTTTGAATTCAAAAGATTTTGTTCTCGGACACCTCATCGTAGAAAAATCATATCAAATCCAAAAAAAATCCGAAAAATACGAAGCTGGCGGCCACGCATTCGTATCGAAATTACCTAGAATCATGACCTACAATCTCGTTAGAAAAGTTGTTCGAACGAACTTCTAACGAGATTCAAAAATTATTTATGTTTTCTCGTTAGAAGTTTCTTTCGAACGAACTCAAACTCGTTCGAACGAACTAGTAACGAAATTTCAGTTTCGAGTAGTTTTTTTACATTTTTTTATAACTTGCCACTTTGACCACTAACTTTTTCAACCTTTAAATAGTACGGCAAAGAAATTTTCCAAGATAACTTTTTCACATTTTCAAGAGTTATTAGAGAAAAATACTTTGAAGAAAAAGCTCCTTTTTATGTGTTAAGTTTTATGAAGTAAATTCCTTTCAAAACACATATACACCGATATGTTTATCCAAGTTTCTTTACATATATTCTTTTCTTGGAGTTTTGTCACCGGTTTATCTCTACCATTGGAAGAGTTCATTTGGGTTTTCTTCTAAATCCCTCAAAGAAAAAGAAGTTCATTTTTGGCTGCGGCATTCTCACATGGTGAAAGGCACTATGTGTGGTTGACGGTTGCTTCCTAGTTCCTCATTGATGGATTCCAAGGTTCCGGTGGAGTCCGGGATTGTCGACTAAGCAAAGGTATTTACAAGAAGATGCGTCAGGGCTTGAAGGAGTCGAGTCGAGTGTTGTAAGTCATCTTGCTTGTAATTTTAATTCCGTACTTAATGGACTTAAGGCTAGGGACGTCCGGGTTTTTTTCCCGTTGTGGGTTTTTCCTTGTACATCGTGGCGTTATGATTCATTGTCTATTTTATCTTGCAAAATCACCTAGAACGTATGCTTAGGTAAAAAGATAAAATTTGGTTGTAAGTCACTACTTGTTTAATTTGGTACTAAATAAATATTGGGTAATGTGTAGTTAATTCAAGTCATCAAGTTAATTTGTTAAAATCAGATTAGCCTAATTTGGTAATATGGAAAATATGACTTAGGAAAATTTCTAGGACTTGGGTTAATTTAATTGGGTTGAAGTGAAATTAAATTGTGTGTGTGTTTCATCTTAATTTCACTTGGTTTAATTTTTATTTAGAAGAAATTAAAATTTGTTGTTTTTTGTGTGAACCATCTCGCTTCCACATCTATAAAAGGAAATAATTTTTCATAAGATTTTAAAATTGGGGCCCTACTCGTTTTCAGGTGGAATCATCACAATGGCTTTCATCTTCTCTGCATCTAGTTGTACCCCTTGTCTATTCACAACAAAGCCTAAGAACCTCCATGCGGTAAACCCAGAGGCACACTTTGAGGGGGTTATCCTCATCTTGTACTTGTGGCACCTCTTGAATACTCTCCTGAGATCCTGTATATGTTTGATTTCTTTCTTGGACTTCACCACCGGGTCATCCACATATATACCACGAAATAGGTCATGAAAAATTGCCATCATGGTTCGCTGGTATGTGGCCCCGACATTCTTTAGCCCGGAGGGCATGATTGTGTAGTGAAAGTTACCTAATGGTGTGCAGAAGGTAGACTTCTCCACATCGTCAGGATCCATTTTAATCTGGTTGTAGCAAATGTACCCATCCATGAAACTATACATCTCATGTCCCATGATGGCGTCAACTAAGCTATCTATGCTTGGCAAGGTAAATTCATCTTTAGGACATGCCCTATTCAAGTCACGAAAATCTACACTGATTCTGATTTTGTTCTTGTCTTTTTTTGCCACTTGCACTATGCTAGAAAGCCATATGGGGTGCTGGATAGGCTTGATGAACCCTACCACGAATAACTTATCCACTCAGCTTTTATCTTCAAGTGAAGGTTTTCTTTGTATGTGCGTTTCGCTTCCCTTACCGAGAGGGCATGAGGGAGGATGCTCAATCTATGAGAACTCTCCTCTGGATCTATTCCTAGAATATCCATGTACTTCTAGGAAAAACACATAGGTGAACTTTCTAAGTAACCCAATGAGCTCTTCCATCTGTTTTGGTTCTAGACCATTGGAGATTAGGATGGGTCTTCTCTCATCCCCTTCTGGCCCCAAATTGATCTCCTCTAATTCTTGCAACTTCTCTCCAGGTCCATCTTGAATGCATTCTGGAGCTTCTTCCGGTACCTCAACATGCTCAACGATATGGGATTCATCAATAACAAAACACTCAGGCGCTGGGTCGATGCTCTCATCCCAGAACATCACCTGCACAGACTGTTATAAGCGGTAGATGACCTTTCTATCCAGCAAGACCACCTTATTGCAAGTTCAAGGGAGTTTAGAAACCTCCTCTACTTTCCACTTACCCTTTTCTATGTGGGGGGATCACCCTCCCCCTAGACGATCATGAATGGACTTCTTTTGCGGGACACTTCCATCGGCTACTTTTCTCCCTTCTATATTTCTTACAAAGACCTTTCTTTCCTCATCTAACTTAGTGTAGAAGGAAACATCCACCAGGTGGTCCTCCTCAACGGTGAAGGGTCTTTGCGTGGCCTTGATCACTATCTCTGTACCTCTAATGTTTGCCTTTGCATATTGATGGTAGGTGGAGGGCACTATGCTGTGGGTGTGCATCCATACCTTTATAATGAGTAATTGGTAGCTAGTGCTAACATTGATAACATGGAACTTAATGTGGGAGGTGAAATTTCCCAACTTGATTCCCACATTCATATATCTAGTAGATTGCATTCCGACGTTGTCAAATCTAAAAATTACTAGAGGTACCGACACCACCTTCCCCTGGTCAATTCCTATTTCGTACAATGTACTGATGGTCATGATGTTAATAGATGCTCCTCCATCCATTAACGCCCTGGGAAATGAGACTCCAGTGACCGTGGATGTAACATACAGCGGGCGGTTATGGAAGTAAGACACCAACCTATCTGCTTCTGAAAACATCATTTCAGAAGTATACTTCTTAATTAGCCTTCTGATTATCCCTTGCCAATTTAGCGAAGGATATCTAAGGTGATGGACTGCCTCTAAGAATTTCCTCGTGATGGCCACCCTTATGTCGTACTTCACCCCTATCTGGTCAAAAAAACATTTAAACTTGGGGCTCCTTGCTATGGCCTCACATTCAGAATCTAGGTCTACCTCATACGTCTGGGCATTGCAAACATACTCTGCCTCGGAGGTCCCTCCCTCATCTAGAGCGAGAATGACATCTACCTCACCCTCTAAGAGGGTCACTTCCTCAACTTCCCCACTTCCATATTCTTGTTCTGGAGTGAAGAACCACTGCTCTCGCTTCCTTTCGTGCTCAAATCTGCTCAGTGATAGATTTTCAAACTCCTCACATAACTAATCGCCGCTCTCCCACTCCATTAGATCTTCGGTAGCTTCTTCATCATAAGCGACTACTATGTTGGGGATACCTAATTGATTTGCTGGAAGTGGGTTCTCATTAACATCCACAGGGGGGATCTGCAAGGTACCATTGGCCACCTTCTCGCCAATGATCCTTCATAAGTAGTAAAAATATTTGATAGAGTGCTACACCCATTGGTGAAACTCACAGCACTTTGGATTGGCCTTGTTAGCTATAGTTGTGGTTTCTCCTTTCAAGTGAGGAGGACCTGCCACCCCTTCTCGTAAGGTACAATGAAAATCCATAGACGCCGCTATGCTGCATGGTAGTGGCGGTGGGCCATCTTCCCCAAACTTTCTCTTATTTTTGGGACTGTTATTCTTGGTCCTAGATCCTCCCTTCTTTCCTTTGGTATTCCATCCACATAGTTGACCGCTTACCTCCTCGAAACTTGAAACCTCTCGAAAGTCAGTGGAGCCTGCGTCCTCCAACCTGGGGTCCTTGTTTTGATTATCATAGTTATGTTGCTAGCAACCTTGGTGAACTTTCTAAAAGTTCAGTCTCAAATTTCATTGATCAAGTGGAACTTGTACTCTTCTAAGAGTCCTTCAACACATATATGCAGCAACTTGGCCTCCTCCACATCCTCGTGGACATCTAAGGCTCTCTCACGAAATCGTTTGATTTAGTGCATCAACTCTTCCCCTAGTTTTTTATGACAACCTGCTGAAAATAATAACGGGTGGCCAGCCCTATACTACATTAAATTAGGTATCTCAGATGGCTTAGTCTCAACATCAACTAACAATACTAAATAGTATAAGGCTAGCTACCGAAAACTATTAAAAACGGATGTCAAAATTAAATAAGATATGAAACAAACAACAAACCAACACTATAGATATCTAGCAAAGGTAACATGAGTATAAGTACCCTAATAAATGAAGTGCTAGAATTAAAATGAAATGAGTACATACAAGGAAATATACCCGAATAAGCTGTCGGGTCACAGATAGTACAACATCCATGTGAAGAATTTTAAACCATTATAAATAACTCTAAAGTATAATCCCGATGTACACAATGAATCCTACCTAGATTTACAAAGAAATAGAGGCGACTAAAATCTAAATTCCACAACAGTCCGCACGTGTTACGGCTCCCAAGACTCTGGATGGAAAAGCATCCGACATCCATGCGGTAGGACACCTGTAGTAATATATACATATATATAGATGGCAGGAGATAAGTATAAATGGGTCAGAGCCCGGGGTGTAAAAATGTTTAGCAAGTGTGTTAATCGTGCATAATAAATATAAATGAACTTATTTCAGAATTAAAGTGGAGTCGCACTCTCGTGAAACCCCAACTCACCTCTCAACCCCTAACAATCTAGTACACCATAATCACCCAAGATGTACACCATAGAACTTTTATATCCTTACACCTATAGGATATGTATAAGTATATATGTATTTACTCTAAATATATATATATATACAATCATTCATTCCCATAACCAAGTGTACATACCACATATGATGTACAATGGCCATGCACATAATATAACCGACTATATATATCGCCAATATACTGCACCATGCTATCATCTTCCAGTTCCCGGCTCATATAGCATACTGAGACCACCTATAGGACTAAACGACACCTACCTCGTGATCAACACACACACATGACGTCCCGAGAAGTGATCATAGATCCTAACCGGTCAATGAGACGAAACATACCCACCACGTCTCACCCCAAAAGAAATGTAAATCACATAATAACACAATGGACGACTATGAACTGGGGAATAACCACACTCTGCTCCTCGAGCCAGGGTGCTCACCCTCAACGCGCAACTTCCCAATGATAGCATGTGAGGGGTATGCTTAACCATACAAGTATATATATAATTCACATGCTTTATATATATATATATATATAATTACATCATATATCTAAACCTTCACATACAGTTTAGATATTCACAACATAAGTATACCCATATATTCACATCTATACAGATATATATCCACATATCCACACATATATATATACACACTACCTCTCATTTGAATGTACAATATTTATGAACTTGGCTATAAGCATAAATAATCCTCAATATACTAGCCATCATCCCAAACACATTAGCTCGCCTCGTTTTAAGAATACGATCCCTCACTTGAAACTTATTCATCCATTTCTCCTTATGATATAAATAATCTTCCAATATATCTATATATCTCCAACATTAAGGTTATCACCCAAAGTTGAGCGTAGGTAACAATCACTACACTTCTTATCTATATTCGAAAGTACATCAATATCTCTGGTACTAATTTCGACTATTGGTATGCACATGACTAATAGTCTACAACCCTCAAGCTTAACTTAAGTTCATCTCATAATCTCATCACTAGGGGAATACCATTATGATATATAATCACTATCCCAACTACGGTTCAATTTCTCCTATGAACCCCTAAATCTTATTGCGCTTGTAATCTATTCCTTAAGTTAGGCATTACTAAGGATACATGACCACTCTCTCTCGTCGGTCCCCAATCTTAATCTGAAAAGAATCCTATCACTATAAGGATTCGACACAACCTTGGCCTACGATTTCATGTCGTACCCTCACCACTCTCTTGAAGGGACCTTAACCTTACATCATGACTTGGCTTACTATTGATCTATAATTAGGATTCCCATCCCCAATGAGGTTTCTCACTATGTCTATACACAACTCCAATGCATACGTATATATATTTCTTCCCAAATTATTTCAAGAAGTCCCCATAATCGTAACATGTGAGAAACCCCTTATATGTCTCCCAAAACATATCTCTTACATCATAAAAGAAGGTCCCGAATCAATAAACCCAACCAAAAAGGGTTAGAAATCATTCTACAAAAATTCTACAAAACAACCCTCTTTCCGAATCGATTCGGCCTCCAAGGCGAATCGATTCGGGTCCAAATTCCTGGGCTTTTGTCTCTGGACGAATCGATTTGCCCAGGGTCCGAATCGATTCGGTTAATGCAGACTTAGCAATTTTTCCTAGGCCAAATCGATTCGCCTAAGGGGTGAATCGATTAGCCTAAGGGGTGAATCGATTCGGGTCCGCAGAACTTGAAGGGTTCTTCTTCTTCACAAAAACCAACGAATTCTAAACCCTAAAATTTCACTTCTAACCCCTAAACCTTCATCATATCATGATTCTAAGCCAATAAATCAACCCAAAGTTGGTCCTAACCATTTCTACACCATCAAACCCATATTTAAACATCAATTTCAAGATTAAACCCCAAAATCTAGGTTTTGATATTAATACCCAAAATCCATTTCTTTTGTCCCCAAATTATGAAATGAAATACAAAAGTGAAATATTTGGCATTATTAAACACTTGCCTCAGATTTGTAGGGGTTGAATCGTCCCCGGGATCGCGTTTGGGCCGGAATCTCCAAGCTTTTTCTCCTCTCTCTCTTCCTTTCTTATCATTTTCCTCTTTCTTTATCTTTCTCTCTATTTATTTCTTCTCACAAATGAGAAGGGATGAAATCGTAAGCCCTTAAATCCCTTAAAACAGTAAACCCAGTTTTAAATGTTAATACACACTTTAAATGACTCGTTAACTCCAATTCGAGTCAAACTGACTTAAAAATAATCCGAAATAAAAATAAAACCCAATGACAATCATTTCGACTATCTCGACCCATCCGGAACCAACGACGCACTCAGAATTATCATTCGGAATACTTTGTGACGTCTTTTATTTTTGGACTTCAATTCCCAAATTTTAAAATTCTCCAATTTCAATAAATTTTATTTCTCCCAGAATTAAATTTCTCAGTCCTAAAATCTTGTGGTGTTACATTTTTGTACTTCTTGTGCTATGTGCCTCAATGTGAATTCATCCTATGCTATAAAGAACTTCTGGAGGAACTGCCTGTGCATCTCTTCCCAAGTAGGGATGCTATTAGGAGATATTTGGGAATCCCATGTATAATCCTTCCCAGTGAGGGTCTTAGAGAATTCCCTCAACCTCAGGTTCTTGTCACCATCATGCACTCCCAGGTACTCAACAAATCTATTCACGTGTTCTCTAGGGTTCTCCCCTTTACCGCTGAACTTGATAAATTTTGGTGGGATATACCCCTCAGGTTATGGATTCTCATTTACTTCCTGCGGATAAGGGTCTTATAATTCCTCATATAGGTGAGGACCCTCCCTCTGGGAGGAGGAGAGTAGCTTCCTCACTTCCTCCATGGTTACAACCTTGGAGGGTAACTCCTTCAAACTCATGATTTTAATAGTTGGTGAACATGATTGTGTCGCAGCCTTCTCTGGCACCGCCTTCTGGGATGAAATTATCTCCGTCAGAATCGCAACAGGGGTGGCTACCCCTCCAGAAGGGGAAACACCTGGTGCCACACAACCTTGACCCAAACTTGATAGGTTTACATTTTTTTCTTCAACAAGTCAAAAAACATTTCCATAAGATTCATACCTGCCATTGGAGTCATCTCTGGCGAAATGGTCTGCCCTCCCTGGGGAGAAGGCACCTTGTCTCCAATCACCACCACTTCTTCCTAAGTAGTATGGTCACTGTGAGCTCCATTACCAGATGGAGTGTCCTAAAAAACTAGCTGCTTAGAGATTTTGAAACCTTTTTTGTCCGTTAGAGCAAGAATACCTGCCCTACGGAGTCATCAATTATTGAAGGGTAGTGAGACTGGGGTCTATGAATATCTGAAAAGGGTGAGGCGTGATCCACTCCAATGGACACGTCCTGCAAGGTCTTCAAGGTCTTCTGGTTCAAATTCTCAAGAAAACTTCTCCTTTTGGTAACAATGGAACTCAAGCTTCAACTCACCCCCTGCAAAAACATGAACTTTCACAGCAAAAATAGTAATATTCTCAAGGGATACACGTGATAATGATGCATGTCAGTTGAGGAGTGAAAGAACAAGGCACTTACCACTAAGAGAATGAGCAGGGAGAGAATACTAGGTAAGTCTAGTGTGATTTTGGCAGAGTAACAATGCAATTTCAATTATGTCTCAATTTGACCTTGCTGAGAGGTCTATTTATACTTGGGCCTTAGGGCAGAGTTGGCACTTTTGGGTGCCAAAATTGAGAGGGTTGGTGGGGGACAATGTCTGAAGTGTACCATTTGTCCCTACCTATAGGCAGACCTGCTTGTCCCCTCCTGCAAGCGCCACCTGGCGCCAACCAAAGTCAAAAAGAAAATATGTCTCCCATTGAAGATAAGATATCTGATTTGGTAAATATCCTATGACACGGTAACTTGTGGTGTAATCTTTGCAAATCTTGAGAGAGGAGGCTCTAAGGACCCCTCTCCTCTAAAATCATTATTTTTCTTGAGATGGACCTCTAGGAGCCCCTTTTCTAAAAAAGTCAATTTTTTAAAGAGTTTATTCCTTGTGAGCAGCCAACTCTTTGGCTGCTCCCTTCACTTGTGACCAAGTGTGAAGTATGTGTAGTCTTGAGTGACTTATGTGTCTTCCTACTAGTGTTATCTCAATACTATAGTGCTAAGTTGTTGATCTTGATCAACATACCTTATCCCTCAACCGCCAAGAAAAAACTCCCAAGAAATCCCAACTGGCCTACTTGAGCCCTGCTTGCTCAACTAGGCAACTTGTACAAGAAAATAAGTGTTAGTACTTCTGTTCTTTTTTCATGATGAGGGGTTGCTTATGATAGACACCCCATCAACCTAACTTGGTTTTTCTGGAAGCTGGAGGGGGAGGACCTTGCGGGTCCCTCCGCCCATGTGAGTTTCTACTGTTGAGGAACCCTAGTGGGGGGTTCCTTCTCAAACACCATTTTTGTCGTTGAGGAATCCTTGTCGGTTCCTTCTCAAAGGTCATTTCTGCAGGGACCCTGTAGGGGAGTCCTTCTCAATCTGGGCTTCTTCTGCCATCTAAGTGAAGTTCCTTCTCAACGTGAGTTTATGGAGGACCCTTACAGGGGTCCTTTCAACATAGACTTTTGCTGCCATCTTGGTGGGGTTCCTTCTCAACGTAAGTTTCTACGGAGACCTTGGGGTAAGTCCCTCTTAACAACGGTTCCTTATCATCTTTGAGTCTCTACAGGGAGCCTTACGGGCTCCCCTCTGAACATAGGCTTCTGATACTACCTAGGCGGGGTCCTCTCTCAACTTGAGTTTCTGCAGGGACCCTTACGGGGCCCCTCTCAACATAGGCTTCTGCTACTACCTATGTGGGGTTCCTTCTAAACTTGATTTTCTGCAGGGACCCTTGCGGGGGGCCCTCTCAACATAGTCTTCTGCCACCACCTAGGTGAGGTTCCCACTTAATACCTCAAAAAAGTATTTTTGGAGAAGACACCCTTCTACAAACTCCATCCTTGAGTTATAGCTCGATGGGATGATTATTTTACTTATGATATAAAATAGGTATAAATATACTTGTTTCATATAATGCATTGCTTGTATATGAATGAGATATCATATAACTTTGAATGGAGTAAAGTGTAAAATGAATAAGATATTATTCTCCATCCGGTAGTTTTATATCATGACTTATACAAAGGTGAATTTTAGGTTCAAGTGAGAACTATTTATAAAACAATGTTACAGGTTAAAGTGAAAATGGTATTTAAAACTAGTGAAAGTTATGGTATATGAGTGGTATAGTTTTATATAGAATCAATGACCCTATATATATCACATGGACAATTATATCAATTGAAAGCTTATGTAATAGCTTACAGTATAACATATTAGGTCACGCAAGGTAAGTGATAGTTACAAGGATTTAGAAGATGGGTTAAAGATATTAGTTAGTTGGGGTAGCTTAACTAGGTTGTTTTAAACGTATGCGATAGGTGTGCAGTATTAGAAGAGGGGTGAGTTGTATCTCATGAGAGTGCGATAGTAGTTTAAATATGAGATATTTCATATTTTAAAATATGGCTTTTAAGCACTTGCTAAATATTTTCAAAACTCGGGCCCTGGACCGTTTCTCTATTTTCCCCTCTCTTGCTATATAGGTATATATATTACGTGTCCAGACATAGGGACGCCTGGATGATGATTCTTTTGAGTCAGACGTTGATGTCGCAGCTATGGATGCAAGCAGGTTTATTTTAGACTCTTCTATCCTTGTGATCTAGATAAGAGTCATTGTAGTAATATTCGGGTCGGTAGCCCAATTGTATTCATTTATTCTTTTACCTCCTTTTTAGTGCGGCATTCGATTTGGTTGTACTATGTTGTACCGAGTGTTCGATTATTTTATTTCATTCCAGTTTCGTGTATATAAACTGTGTGAATGTTTTTTTAGTTGGTTTGGTTAAAAAGAATAGTTAATATAAAATTTTGACGCCAGCCTAATAAGTTATTAGTAATTAAATTGGTTTTCGACAGTGATGCTAAGAATGAACAGTATGAGATTTCTATTTTAATCTTGTATAAGATTGATCACCCAGTATTTTATTAGGCGGGGTATCACAGCATAGATATCTAAGACATAAGAATAAAGGTGGATTATTTTTTCTTAAGGGTGATAGGGCAATTGCAGAACTATTGCATAAACTTGGGAACAACAACAAAACACTTTAAATAAAGCGACCTAGTTCGCGAATCGACCATATAAATTTTCTGCAATTGGACTTTCTCATATTGGTAATTTATTGTCATTTTTAATTCAGCAACAATAACAAACAAATAGCTAGCAATAAATTACTAGAACTCAAGCCCATATTACATACAGTTTTTGATCGTGCATGTCTTTGATTACCTAAACTTGTAATCATCTACAAAACTTTTGCTCTTGCAAATCCCAAAAATTTCAAATAAAACCCACAAAATCTCAACTATAGAAAAAATGCCAAAAAATGCATTATGATGATTGAGAGAAAATTACACACACATGTTCCCAAATTGGATAGGTAAAAGTAGAAAAGAATTGCAAAGAAAATTATATGTGTATTTGTTGATTTACACACACACACACAGAGAGAGAGAGAGAGACACACACAAAGAGAGAGAGAGATGGAGAGAGAAAGTGAAAAAAATATTAGATTCCAATATATACCCATCTTTTGTTAGGCTTAATAAATTCAAAATATAATGTAGATATAATTTTGTCAAATGTTTACCTTACAAAAAAAAATCATGTACGGCAAGGGTGGATCATTATAAATTTTTGTTTTATATTATCTTTACAACGTTAATCTTTTCAAATGATACTCGGTTAGAAAATCTTCATATAGAGAGAATTGGGTGGATTATTCTATTTTAATTTGTTTACAATAGTATGCAATGTGCTATGGTATTGTGGCTAGTGGAGGCAATGATGGGAGGTATTAATGGTGGGGTTGGGGAGTAGGGGGTGGGTGGCAGAATAAGAGTGAAATGAGGTGTGTGTGTGGGGGGGGGGGGGGGGGGGAGGAGTTGGAGATGAGAGATAAAGTTATTTTGGGTGTTGGTGAGGTGAGGTAGGTGGTGTTGGGGTGGGGTGTTGAGGCATTGTGGTTGAAAATACAAGAGAAATTTAGATATGCTCATGAGAGAGGGGGGGGGGGGGGGGGGTAGGGGGTAGGGAGAGAGGAGAGATAAAATGGGTTTGTTAGACCATGTCTAAGGAATAGTTCCAAATTTTCTTCCCCACAGTATGTAAATTCATTTTTGTTACCCTAAAAATATAATTTGGTCTCAAGGCAGAGGGTGTCTGAAGGGGTTCCAGTGGTAATTATTTTGCCACATGGGAAATATCTCCGTGGTAGTCCAACAACCGTGGGATCAATAATTATTTTGTGCTATGGCTATTTCTCAAAATACCTCATAAATACACCATAAATTTAAGTGTTCTTCAACATTAATTTCATCCTCAATCTTATTCGAAACATTGTTAGCGTTTTCTTAAAAATCTTACCACCTAGCAATTTAAAGACCCCAAATACAAAGAAATGCTCAAAAATCAAGATAATCGGGGGAACAACTAAGAAAATAATAAATGGAGGGCAAAGATGTCCTAATTTTCAAGATTTAGACTTCTACATCGTGGGGACTCCATTTATAGAGAATACTAAAAATAGGAATATGGGTGTAATACCCCTTAAATTTGAAAACATAAATTTGATCTTAATTCATATCCACTTGGATTTATATTGCATTTAAGATATATGGGTTGATCTTTATTATAGAAATTATATAATGGATTAACATACATAGTTAAGATAATTACTTACTTAAATATTATTGGATTAAAAGAATTATCAAATATGATAATTGTTTTTTGTACCTAAGTTGTTATTTTGATTTGTTTGTGTCTTAAGTTTAGATTCTGGTTAAAAATCTTAAGGGGTAAATGTGACATTATAGGAATTTTTATTGTCAAGTTGGAAGTTAATTGTTTTTATTTTATATAGTGAAATTTTTATTATGATATATTTAGCAAAAACTGGTAGTGACATGATTTAAGGGCTTGCTAGTCGAGAAACACACTCAAAATAATAAAAATAAATTTCAATGGGTTATGGATCCCTTTGTGATAGTTATTAGTTTATAAATATATATGTATTTGAAGCCTGTATGAATACCATAGTCGAGGCCCGTTTGAGAAATAAATAAGATTAACATTTTTAAAACTCAAGTTTATTATTTCTTTGTATTAATATATTATATATAAACACCTAAGGTTTGAAAGAAGGCTTAGGCTAGATAAAATTACATTAGAAGATAAAAAAAAATTTACATGAAGGAGAAGGATATTTCAATAAATTCAAGGGTTAGAGAGGAAAATAAAGGGACCTAAAGAGGTGCAGAAATTTACTAAAATAAACCTACCACTTCCAATCTCTTTTCAGTTTTTTCTATTTATGAATCTGTTTTCCATTACAATTCTAGGTCCTAGATAATTGAATTAGGAATTTAAGGGCGTTGGTTTCATAATTTTGGAGCACGAGTAATGCCTTTTGAATATCTTCTTAAAAGTGTGCGCGACTGGAATTTTTTATAGATTTATTTATTTATTTTGCCTATTGAGGTAGATTCATTTTCCTGTAAGTATATTGTGTTATGTATCTCGCAACCCTTATTTGAATATATATATTATGTAACAATCCGTCCTTTTAGAGATAATTAAATTCCATAATTGGGTGTAAATAGATGATTTTCGATGGATAGAATATTTTCTTTTGGGATTAAGTCAATATGTCGGAGTATTTTAATTATATGTCGCAGCTGGATAAAGCGACAAAAGGTAAGATTTTAATTGGAAAACTCGCAGTGAGATGTATTGGGTTAAAATAGGGGGTTGCGGTCAAGTACCTCGGATGGAAATTTCGACTGCGCCGTGAGTCTCAGAATGGCCGAGATAGTCGAAAAAGAGTGTCCGATTGTCGAAATTGAGTTTCGGGAAATTTTATAGTTAAAAGGGCTCGTAATTGAGTAAACGAGTCATTTTTGGATTTTAAGGGGTATAAACCTTTTTCTCCCTATATAAGGAGGGAGAAGGGAGAGAATAGAAAGAAAAGAGAGAAGAGAGAGAGGAAGGAAGAAAAAGGAGAGAAAAGTGAGATTTCAGGCCAAACTCCGCCGTACTCGACTTGGGATCGTTTGATTTTATCCACGAGGCTAGTGTTTACTTGATTTATTTACTTTTGAGCATAAATCTCATTTCGTAGTTTGGTAATAATAAACCCTAAAGATTTTGGGTTGGGTTTTCGTGGATAAAATGGGTTTTCGGGAGTTAAAACGAATAAACACCAATAATTTCCTAATCAGAGAAACTTAGGATTTAATCGAAATTTGTTGTTGGTTTCGGGTTCTAGGATGTTTAGAACCCCCATTAAATGTGTAGATGTCATTGGTTGAGGTTGTAGGACGTTGGAGACGGAGATAAAATCTTGGGGGAAGCTTTAATGGCCGAAACAGCTTCTCGGAGAAGAAGCTGTCCATCATGATCGATCGATCGAGCGTGGGGGATCGATCGATAGAACCATCGATCGATCGAGAGCCATGGGTCAATCGATCGACCCTTCAGGAAGTTTGACAACTTTTCCTAGTGTTAATTAGATAGGATAAATTCCAATTCTAAATTGATTCGAGGTTATTTATGTGAGGAAATAAGTAATCTTTTTAGAGTAAATAGTTATCCTATGGAGGGAAATTATGGAAATTAAGTGAGGGTTTTAAGTGTGTAACACTAAAATGTTATTTTTGAGGAAAATAGAATAATTAATAAATTAGGAGGTTGTGGTTCCTAAAATAGCGTGGGGACCTCTAAATGATTAATTGGACGAGAAGTAGTCCTTGGGTTTGTGGGAAAGAAATCCACAACCTATTTAATTTTAAGGTATTGTGGGCTTATGTTAGGGAGTCAAATATCCTAGACTAGCATGGGGTTAATGGGTTTATTCCATGGATAATTTATAGTGGTTAAAGTTCCATATGATATAGGAAATTAACCTAGAATTAATAGAAGGTAGAATGGTGATGTTTTGGACTATTGGGAGACTAGTGTGAGGACAATTACATTTCGGGTCCGAGGTCATTAATAAAATATGACTAAGAGAATAAGAAATGCATATTCCAAGATTGGTATTTAATCATTGAAAATAAATTATTTTGAGAATGTAAAATACGAATGTTTTCAAATTGGAAAAATAAATGATTTTCATAAATGATAATTTATGTGAACACACCTCTCTAAATCGCTATCATAAGGGAAGCTGCTCGCGTAAGGTGAAGTCCCCTGGCTAATGAAAGCAGGAAAATATAGTCCTAGGCCATATGAGCGATTATTGTATATTTTTCTGCGATGGTGAGGTAATTCTGGGTGTGGTTATGACTCTCCCGCATGCATATGGCCGCTTCCCGACGTCTTGCGTTGTTGGATCCCAGGTTGTCTTGTTTGATAGGCCCTGGAAGATGATAGCCATTTAGGGGTGTGCACAGTGGGGAAACCCAAACGGGCGGTCTTAGAAACATTATATGATATGTAATATAACTATTGTTAATAATGTGGGACTTTATTGATGTTAATGAAATTTATGATAATAAATTGGCTTTAAATACATTTCCTGGATAAAAGAAGGGAAATGGGAGCATATGAGATGAAAAAGCATTTTTTATGATAATAAAATTGGCTTTTAAATACATTTCCTGGATAGAAGAAAGGAAATGGAAAGTTTTGAGATAAAAGGAAATGAAAATTGAATTGCTAAACATTTCATAAATGAATCTTCAATATGAGAGATGGATCCAGATGTGTATTATAAAGATGAAAATAAAGAAAACCTCAGTCCGGGAGATATTATCCGAATGCATATTGAATTATTTATATCAGAGTAAGTATGTTATGTATGTCATTATATATTATGTATAGACGTTGTGTACTGAGGGTCTAATGGATCTCGACGATCGACCTTGCCGCGTAGTAGTGTATCAGGGGGGTTCCTTGTTTGTATTTCTCTTTGTGAGAGACCCCACGCACGAATATGGATTAGTGTTGAGACTGGGGAGAAGTTTATCCCTTAGTACTTGGTAATAACTAGGGTGGTTAGAAGATGGGTGACGAATTAGTTAGGCAGTGTAGCTTGACTAGGATGTTTAGAGGAATGCGCTAGGTGTGCACTATTAGAAGAGAAGTGAGGGGTATCTCATGGGAGTGCGATACCAAATTTAAATATGAGAATAAACTTGTTTTTAAAAATAAAGCATTTATGCACTTGCTAAATATTTTCACAACTCGGGCTCTGACCCGTTTATCTACTTTTCCCTCTCTTGCTATATATATATATATATATATATATATATATATATATATATATATATATATTATATAGATGTCCAGACACAGGGATGCCTGGATGACACTTCTTTTGAGTCAGACGTCTGCTGCAGTAGCTGTGGATGCACGCAGCTTCTCGATAGATGCTTATATTCTTATACTCTAGATTGGAGGTACTCTATAAATATTCGGGCCAATGGCCCAAATGCATTTATTCATTCTTTTCTGCCTTTTAGTGCGGCATTCGACATGGTTGTATCATATTTGAACCGAGTGTTCGGTTATTTTATTTTATTTCAGTTTCATTTTTATAAACTGTGTGGATGTTTTAATTTCGTAGTTGATTAAAAAGAGTAGTTAAATAAAATTTTGATGCGAGCCTAATAGGTTATTAGTAATTAAATTGTTTTCGACAGTGATGCTAAGAATGATCCATATGCGACTCCTATTTTAATTTGATATAGGAGTGATCTCCCGGTATTTTATTAGGCGGGTGTCACAGATGGTATCAGAGCATCAGGTTCTAGTGTCCTTAGGAATTTATGCAGACGTACTACGCTTTCAGCGTTGCTCTCGATTTGATATAGAGCCTCAAGATTAGGATTGTTGATTTCTCTTGTGAGATTTCGTTCTCCTGACATAGTATAAGATTTTGTAAATATTTTGTGCGCTCGTTCGAGATTCGTGTGCGGGCTTGGATGGAAGCAGGAGGCGGGGCCTAGCTGGAGCAGCAGGCAGAAGTCGGGAACGAGGATCGCAGTAGAGGTATCTTCCTTTGTAGTGTTTGAAAAGTATGGTTGCAACGACTACTAAAGTATAGTAATTATGAGTACCGCAGTACCTCCGTAGTAGAGAGTGGTACTAAATTTGAATTTCCTAGTGACGATAAGGGTTTGAAAGGGATCTTACGGATAGTTTTAACCTTAAGTCCCCATGATTGACCAAGAATGAGAAGAATACAGTTTCTGAATTATTCACATAAGGATTAGCCAGAGGCCGATAGTGAATAAAGAGTGATATGGAGAAGTGAACCTTGTACCGAGGTGAGGCAGGTACAATAAATAAAGAGTCATTTCGAGGAATGATAGGCTCACTGGAGAAGTGTTGCTAACACTTATGGAGAATGGGTATGTTTGAGGACCCCATTGGTGGGCATCCACCTGGGGAATTTGTTAAAATGGGGTTATTGAGGTCGATAGTGGAATCTCCTTCTCAAAAAGAAGAAGTTAGGGCGAATTGGTAAAGTGATTGTCAGGATCGCGACGATGGAGTCCAAGATATTGATAGCCTTGAAAGGGTCGGGTGACCCAAGATGAGGGAATGATGTAAGGTGGAATTGTTGTTATGAGTTTCACCTCAGAAGGGAGAGATATAATTGGCGTGGTTAGATAAAGTCGCGGTGTTTCGTTAGACCTAGACTCATGTGTGTAATTTGAGCTTTGTGGCGGTATCGATAACATTATGTAATATAGGCCTGTATTTTTCGCAGCAGCGGCATTTTATTTTCCTTCGTTCGCTATAAAGGCGGGTGTTGATATTTTGAATATATATATCTGGTTTAAGATACTCTTCGTATATGTTTATACGAGTATGGTAATGTGTCCATCCCCAATCCCCGTCGTAGAGGGAGGAAGGGATCCTTCGGGTCCCACGCGTCCCCTCTCGGGAGAGCGCTTCGCCCGGCGTCGATTTGTGAGGTGTGACGATGTAGAGAGATTTAGAGTCGCCAGTCTATTTCACTTAAAATAGACAAAAGAAGAAGGGGAAGCCACCCCTAAGGATGGCATCCAAAGACATACTGGTGCGTGCGAAACCAAATGATTCGAGAAGGGTTCGGAGGCTTAGTTACGAAATGGGAAGGTGTTAGGCACCCATTCCGCACTTTCGATTTCTCATGGATATTTGTTATTTTCCTTTATATTTCCCCCCGTGATATGTGTGCATGCGTATATATAGAATGGAGTTGGGAATCCTCGACTTGTATCATAGAAAAGACAAAGTGAGTCATCCGTAGGAATGTGAGATTAGTGTAGAAAATAAGATTTACGTGATTACCCCTACGTTGACCGTTATAAAGGAACGATAACGCATATGGAATAATACGTTACTAAGAACAAGTATATAGAATATAATAGAAAAAAAGATAAAGAGAAGATAGAAAATAAGAGAAAAAGTCGGGTTTTACCCCGAGACGCCTACGTAGACTATAAAGGCATCAAAGTCCACGTAGTTCGCATACAAACGAGGGGTGGGGTTTAATTCATAAATCCAAATGGATAAATCTCTTCTTTGTAAGTGTGTGTGCGTGTGTGTAGAAAAAGTGTTTTAGTTGTGAGAAAAGTGTGGAAAAGGTGTGAGAATCCATATTTGGAATTTATGAGCAAACCCCCTTTTTCTTGTTTTTTGGGTTTTTTATTTATATGAAAATAAGAGATGTGTAATAATACTAAATAAAAAAGTATGTTAGGATATGTGAACTAAGATGATAAAAGTGCTTAAGAAATAAAACAAGTTATTGCAAATTTTAGAAGATTTGAAGAGAAAGGTGAGAGAGATGGACCTTCTTGGAGACTTTGAGCTTGATCTTAAATGTTGAAAGGTATCCCTTGCACTTGGATGATGATGGAGAGTGGTTAATTAATCAAGTTTGATGAAAGGGATGATGAAAAGTGTAAGTGAAAAAGGGATTTGAGAGTTGAAATCACGCTGCCTTCGAGAGGGGTTTCTGGGGGTTTACTGAGAGCGATTTGCTTCTGATATGAGATCCCTTGCAAATGAGGCCAAGGCCTCATTTTATAGCCCTAAGGGACTGCCGATCGGCTTAGATCCCTTCCTGCCTGCCGGCAGGAAGGTGCCAATATGCAGGTTCTAGGACGTACCGTTTGGTAGTGTGTTTTTGGCTTTTTCGGAAAATTGGTCGCTGAGGGTAAACCGTTGGTCAGAATCGTGCACGAGGCATACCGTTGGAAAGGTATTTTAGGTACCTTTGAAAGTCCTTTGGACCGCTCCCGAGTTTGGGAGTTGACTTTGGGTTAAATATGGCTCGGAACAGTTTGTCAGTCCGCTGGACGGGGAATGGTTCGGACGCAAATGGATAGTTCGTCTGCATGGTAAGTCCGAATAGTGCATGGGATGGACCGTTAGAAAGGTTAGGAGGAGTAATTTGACATTCCAAAGAGTTTGTCCCAGTTTGGGGAGTTGACTTTGGTCAGCCGTGCCCGAGAAGCATTCAGTGACCTCTCGGAGTCAAACGGATCATTCGTCCGTATGGTAAGTCAGAATCGCGCACGGGATGGACCATTGGAAAGGGTATTCGGTGCCCTTAAAAGATTCATTCAGCCTCGGTCGAGCTGATCAACAGAGCCTGGGAGAGCCCAATGGCCTCTAGGTTGGGTTTTGGACGCAAACGACGCGTTCGTCCGCACGGTAAGTCAGAATTGTGCACGGAGTGGACCGTTGGAAAGGGTATTGAGTGCCCTTCGAATATTCATTGAGTCTCGATCGAGATGAAGAGTTTGACTTTTGGGTCAAACTGAGTCGGGGAGTGCCCGATGGCTTTTAGGTCAGTACACGGGACGTGACCAGGGTTTACAGTGATGAGTGGAGGTAGTAGGAACCTAAGGAGAGTTAGGGGGTAACGGAATGAGGTGTCTATAGAGCCCCTCGATGGGTGAATTTGGAACAAATGATAGCCATCGATTAGACACCACATGATGCTTCTAAGAGAGTGTGACCGATTTAGAGGGTCGAGGTCGATTCTGAGGACCTAAGGAAGCAAGGATGACCAATTTAGAGGGTCGAGGTCGATTATGAGGACCTAAGGAAGCGAGGATGACCAATTCATAGGGTCGAGGTCGATTCTGAGGACCTAAGAGTGGTGACGATCGAGGACCGAGGTCAATTCTGACCTAAATCGGGTGACGATCCAAGATCGGGGCCAATTCTGACCCAAGAGTGGTGACGATCGAGGACTGAGGTCAATTCTGACCTAACTCAGGTGACGATCCAAGATCGGAGTTAATTCTGACCCAAGAGTGGTGACGACCGAGGACCGAGGTCAATTCAGACCTAACTCAGGTGACGATCCAAGATCGGGGCCAATTTTGACCCAAAAGTGGTGATGACCGAGGACCGAGGTCAATTCTGACCTAACTCTGGTGACGATCTAAGACCGGGGCTAATTCTGACCCAAGAGTGGTGACGACCGAGGACCGAGGTCAATTCTGACCTAACTCAGGTGACGATCCAAGACCGGGGCAAATTATGACCCCCAAGAGTGGTGACGATCGAGGTCCAAGGTCATGTCTGAGCTAACTCAGGTGACGATCCAAGACCGGGGTAAATTCTGACCAAGAGTGGTGACGACTGAGGACCGAGGACCCAGGTCAATTATGACCTAACATAGGTGACGATCCAAGATCGGGGCCAATTCTGACCCAAGAGTGGTGACGACAGAGGACCGAGGTTAATTCTGACCTAACTCAGGTGACAATCTAAGACCGGGGCCAATTCTAACCCAAGAGTGGTGGCGACCGAGGACCGAGGTCAATTCTGACCTAACTCAGGTGACGATCCAGGACCGAGGCCAATTCTAACCCAAGAGTGGTGACGATCGAGGACCAAGGTCAATTCTGACCTAACTCAGGTGGCGATCTAAGACCAGGGCCAATTCTGGCCCAAGAGTGGTGATGACCGAGGACCGAGGCTAATTCTGACTTAACTTAGGTGAGGATCCAAGATCGGGGCCAATTCTGACCTAAGAGTGGTGACGACCGAGGACTGAGGTCAATTTCGACCTAACTCAGGTGACGATCCATGACCGTTGCCAATTCTGACCCAAGAGTGGTGACGACTAAGGACCGAGGTCAATTCTGACCTAACTCAGGTGACGATCCAAGATCGGGGCAAATTATGACCCAAGAGTGGTGACGACCGAGGACCAAGGTCAATTCTGACCTAACTCAGGTGACGATTCAAGACCGGGGCCAATTCTCACCCAAGAGTGGTGACGACCGAGGACCGAGGTCAATTCTGACCTAACTCAGGTGATGATCCAAGACCGGGGCCAATTCTGACCCAAGGGTGGTTGCATTTCCTTTCGGAAAAGAAACAGGGTTCCACTCGAGAATAAGAATTTGATTTTAGGTTCCGCGGGGGAATAAGAATTGGATTTGAGGTTCCCCTGGGGAACGATGAATGAGCTGGGGAAGATTTGGATCTTCCTTTGGGAGAGATCGTCTGGGGCAAGTGATTCTTCTGAATTCTGCTGGGAAAAATACCATGAGATATTGTTTCACAAAGGGTAGTCGATGGCCGGGGAGGCGTTTTGCCTTTGATTTGAGGGAGGAGCTGATCGTTGGGGAGATAACCGGTTTGAGGTCATAAACTCTGCTGAGGAGGTGATTAGTGGGTCCAGGCGCATCGCTCGAGAGGTCATTTTCTTGGATTTTGAGGGTTCCGCTAGGGAAAAAGAGGTTTCGCCTGAAGAAATGCAAAAATTTTCTTGATGAAAATGTTCAAAATCCATCCTAGGATTTTTGGGGATTTTCTGGGGATTTTTCGAGGCTTTCCGGCATTTTTTGGGAATTTTTGTAGGAAATTTTAAGGGGGTGCCGGCCGGAATAAACTGAGGGGTGCCATTCGGCAGTGGCACGAACTTTTGGACTGCCTCGAGAAGATGAGGAGACAGTGCCGATCGGTATGGCAGTGGTCTGCGCCGATTGGCATGGATCTTGGCCTCCTATAAAAAGGGGGTGGATCCTCTTCATTTTTCACAGCTTCTTTCCCTCTCTCTCTTTCTGCGATTTCTCTCTGCGAATCGTTCTAATGTTTTGATCTTCAAGAAATGGCCGCCTTTGTGAGCACTGCTGTCCACCGAGAGAGGTTGACCGTTGATGACTGGGCGAATGTGGATTGGAGGGACAGGGTTCCCCTTGCTTTGGGGAATGAGAATGCCTTTGATGTATTCGAGCCAGTTGTGGATGACCGGACCTTGCTGCGGGAGCCATCGCATCATCTCTCTTCGAGAGTGATTCCTGGCGGTTATGTAAATAACCTGACCTTTGGCATTCCTTTCCTTTTGGGTGATTTTTCCTTTTTCTTGACCTTTGACTGAATTTTTCCTTTTGCCAGTCAGATATTTCTTTGAAGAACATGCGTGCCCGCGGGACGATGGGGCTTAAGGATGTTTGGGAGCATCTTCCACCCGTGGTGTGCTGGATGGTATCATCAGCTGGTTTCAAGAGGTTGGTGTTTGCGCTGGATGAGACACCTCGTTCGATAGCAGTTTTGTGTGCCTTGGGGGAGAGGTGATGGGACACTAACCACACCTTTCATTTTGGTTTCGAGGAGATGATGGTGACTCCCATAGATGTGCAACAACTGTTGGGGCTGGATTGTGATGGGGAGTAGATAGAGGTGGATCGCTCCTTACGGGTGAGGCCGGAGGCGGTGCATGCGGCACTTGATGATGTGAGGAGGATAGTTTCTGGAGATTCCATCCGGCTGTCCTTGCTGAAGGATGTTTTGCTGAGCAGGGTGGTTGATGTGGAGGATGGGCTGCAGTTGCGTAAGATGGCCCAGTTGTTCATCTTGTTGGTATTGGGAGGTTTCATGGTGGCGTTGAGCGGTGACGTCATTCATTTGTGGTTTCTGCCATACTTGAGGATGCTTTTGAACATCCCTTTCTATGATTGGGGGAGTCTGACCTTGGCGACCCTTTACTCTTCTCTGGATGCATTCAGTCGGTGCTACCGGCAGAATTTTACTGGATCCACGTATCTCCTTGAGGTATTTTTTATTTTGCGCATTTTCATTTCATGCATTCGCATTTTCCTTTCATGCGGTCACATTTTCCTTATGCGTCTCTTTTTCCATGTGAATTCAGACGTGGTTCTATGAGGTGATTGGGTGCTGCACCCCGCTGATTGCTTTGAAGGATGACACTGTTGGGGACTTCTGCTGACTGTACTGATGGCGTAAGGCCAACCGACAGTCGAAGGGATCTCTTTCCCTGGAGGTGGTGCGTCAGGTCTTGAATGACCTGACCAGTGGTCGGGTAAGGTCTTTTCCTTTTTAATCTTAGTTTTTGCACCTTCTGATCTTTTATCGACTCATGCTTGTCTTGTGGATTTTCAGGTGACCTTTTATCCCCGGGGGACAGTTATTCAGGACATGGGGATTACTGGGGTGAACGCACAGATGAGGCGCTTGTTAGCGCATGAGTTTGGCCATTCCTGGTACCTCGGGGAGAGGGTGATTCGTCAGATCACTGAGGAAGCGGTGGTGGTGCCACCTACACAGCCTCCTACGTCTATGAGGCGGGAACGACAGCTGTTGGAGGATGAGAGGATCACGACGATGATCGGAGAGTCCTATGCTTTGTATACTGATACGGACGCGCTGTATGATTATATGGACTTTGTGACGAGTTGGTTGATGGCGCCCAATATTCATGATCCCTTGCCCTTCCCTCCTTCTGGTTCGAGTTGGGCGGTGGGGTCTTCCCACAGTGGTGGTGGTCCCTCATCACCTGCGACGACGGTGACATTGGAGGTCCCTTTTATTCTGTTGCACACTCCTTCATACAACATCCGGTGGGTTGATGGAGGGATTGTGATGATGTTGCACCGTCCCCTTGCGATGGATCCAGAGGAGATGGGTTTGACAGAGGAGGTCCTTCGTCCTGCGGTAAACCTTTCGGTCCTTTTCCTCTTTTTGATTTCTTTTGCTTCATACTGATTCTGCCTTTTCCTTGCAGTAAATTCGGGTGTCGACCACTTAGCTAAGAGACATCAGGGATTGGATATCATCGGCGACTGCCCACATTCGGGATGCTGTCCCTGTTCCTTCTTAGTTGGTGCCGTCAGCCTCATCCGGGGAAGTCTATGGCTCGGGTAGTGGGGGCGCGTCGTCTCGTCGTAGGGTGAAGAGAGCGCGTCGCAGGGGTGGAAGCTCTTGAGGGAGAGAGAGAGAGAGAGAGAGAGAGAGAGAGAGAGAGAGAGAGATGGAGAGATAGAGTGTGGGTTCGGGTTGAGTCCCGTTGTTTTTTGCCTTTTACTTTCTATTTCCTACAAGATGATGTAACACAGAAAACAAATATATGCAATGCAATGTAATTTTTTGACTATCTTTTATTTTAATGATGAATGAATGACCGTAAAACATAAGTATTTTTGGAATTTTTCAAAGGAAAGCTGTTTTATTTAAAATGGGGAATCCCATAAGGAGAAAACAGGATTCTTGAAATTCTTTTGAGAATATCAATTTATTTTTATGGAGTTTTCTGATTTGACAAAAAAAAAAGGAAAGGAGGAAATTTCCAAAAATGGGTGGTTGCCGATCGGCAAGCACCCTGGCTTGCCTATCGGCAGTTCAGTCCAGTCCCATCAATTGAAAGCTTTGAATGGTACCCTCTTCAGCCTTTGGTACCTTGTGAGGTAAGATTCCCTCCGATTTCTGCAGGGATTATGTCTTTTGTGAGAGTTCTCAAGTATAAAAGGGGGTGAAATGGAGTGTTTTCATCACACCTTTGCATCCTTATCCACTTGGATACTATTTCTTTGCCCTACAAGATGGATCTCCCTGGTAGCACCGAGTTTGTCAACTACCTCAAAGCCTTGGAAGATATGTGCTCTTATAATGTCGACTATGCTTTCAACATGCATCGAGTCTCCTTGTGGCGTAATCGACCTTTTGAGTGGAATGTGCTGATGGCGGCAGTACAATTTTGGTACCCCTAAGACCACATATTCCGCTTTGGGTTGGAAGAAGTTTGTCCTACCTACGAGGAATTTTCCGCCATACTAGGTGTGAATCCCAGTGTTGCTGCAACTTTACCCGAATTTTCCCGCTCCCCTAGGGATTTGTTGGCCAGGCTTCTTCATATCTCGCCCTCGACGGCCTTATCATTGGTTTCTGGAGGAATGATCTCCCTCCCGGTGGTGTTGCAGTCTGTGAATTTGCGGGAAGTATGTGATGCTGTCTATGCTAGAGCCGTTGTTCTAGGTCTGGTCTCAAAATTACTGTTGGTGATCGGGGAGGTGCGAGTGGACCCATAACTTGCAGCCATTACTTCATGGATGTCATATCATCGCAATCCTGCGGCGGTAATATTGGCGGAGACTCTGAATGGCCTGGATGACTGGAGAGAAGGTCGTTCTGACTTTTTGAGGGGTAGTCCTGTGATTTTGTTCATATGGTTGTCTGAAAGATTCCACTTGTCAACTCCTCCAGAATATCCTTTGTCGGTTGTACCCAACTTCTTTTCACACTACTTCATCCGCATTGGCCTGTATGTTGAGAACTGGGAGAATTGGCTTGTGGAGCATGGGGCTTGTGGGCTATATTGGTCAGTGCCTTGGTGGGGGCAGTTGCAACCAGTTCTGGAGCTAGGAGAGTATTCATATGTGTGGCTGGTTGGTCTCAAACAGACCTCTTTTTATTCCCCTTGGCGGCTTTTGCACCAATTTAGCTGGGCGCAGGTCGTGCCCCCTCGGACCTCGCGCAGTTGGCTACTAGAACCGAGATTAACAATAATAGTCTCTTCTTCATTAACTTGAACGCGGTTATTTTGTTTGTTATTAACATTATTTAAATCAGTTAAGAATTATTCATTTACAAAATAATCATCATCAAAAGTTTGATTAGAATCAAAACAATTAATGTAAGTCACAGCAAGATACTCAAAATCTCCATTTATTTCATTGATAGGAAAACAACATTGAGAACCTCATCAAAAGAGGTCTCGATTACATTCGAGCCAGGATAGACAACATAAGAAGAAACAGGGTAAAAATTGGGGTTAGAGGAGATTTTAAGAGGTAGAACTGGCATAGCATGCCAGTTGAGGATAGGAGTATCAGCAACTTTGATCAGATGAGAAGGGTCCAGTGATGCAGTGCCTGAGTGAACCATGCAGAGTGCCAGCCCTAGTGTAAGGAATCTTTAAAATCACTTTCCTCAATCTCTTCGATATTTTTGTTGAGCAGTTGTACGCGGTGTGGGAAGCTTTTGGCCCATGGGTAGCTATCTTGGAAGAAGATCTCCATTCCAGGCTTCATTTTCTTATCTGTATGGTCATACCACGGTTCTAGAAAGCCGCAAAAGGGGAAGTCTTCACCCTCTTTAATGAATCATCCATTTAAAGAATCACTTGAGATAGTTCGAACGCAGTCTAACCCTTTCTTTAATCGAGACTGGCGGATCATTCTGAGCTCTTATTCTGATGGTTGATATCCCAAGCCGCAAGGAGGGAAAGCTTTCTTCAGTTCGATGGGCTCCAGTATCCCTTGTTGTCTTTGTCCTAGCCCCATTCCGGGCATGAAGTGCATGTTTCTGAACATCTGAATCACATTGACATTGCCATGAGGGCCGTATGCTGGACAAACTCTTTCTTTGAAACCGTCCCCTACCGAGAGTAGAGGTGGCTCAACTCGAAATCCTAATAGGAGCATATCATTTGACCCATGCTGTATCTTAAGAATTAGACTGTTGGTGCCTGCACCCTCGGCGATATCGTCGTCACCCAAGATGGTGATGACTCGCCCATCGGCGAAGAACTTCAATTTCTGATGGAATGAGGAAGAGACACCCTTTATACTGTGGAGCCAGGGTCGTCCGAGCATCAGGTTGAAATAGGCCAGGATATCAATGACTTGGAATTCGATGATAGGGTTTATAAATCCAACCCCCATTGCAAGTTTTATGGATCCCATCACCTCGCGACGGGTATTATCGTAGGCGCGCACGGCAGCGGAGGTTGGAGCGAGGTCACTTTCTTTTAAGACTAGACATTTGAAGGTTCTCAGTGGGTATACATTCAAAGCGGATCCGTTATCAACGAGCGAAAGTGGTACCACCTTCCCCATAACTTCGATGGAGATGTTGAGTGCATGATTGTGATTCTCCCCAATTTTGGGGATTTCCTCTTCAGAAAATGACAACATTCGGGTGGAGGTCAAGGACCCGACCAAATGTACCGGTTCTTCCGGTGTGGTCAAGGGAGGAACTATGGGTCCTGTGAGAAACTTGATTAAAGCATTTCTGTGCTGCTGGGAAGACATGAAAAGCCCCCATAGAGTGATGTTAGCTTGAGTTTTCTTCAGTTGATCGAGGATCTTGCTCTCCTCGAGGGTCATTTCTGGCATAGGAAGGTCTTCAATGCCCTTCCCCTTGTCATTTGCTGGTAGTGAGTTTGGAATTTGATAATGTCTCCCAGATCTGGTCATGTGATTTACTGAAGAAGGGAAAAACTTAAATCCAGTTTCCTCGTCAATCTCAGGTTGTTCTGCCACCCTATCAATTTCTCCGAGGAGTTCTTCAAATGATATCATCCCACATATGTCGGCTACTGGGACACTTCCTCCTGAAGCTTGTTCTTTATTTGAAACTTTGAATTCTTCCCCCCATCCGGTGGAAACAATTCTATTTTCCCTCATGAAATCAATGCATTCCACAACTTCAACAGCTTCCTCATATAGGTCTTCCCATTCTGTGGGGATGTGTAAGGGTGAGGGGATCAGGCGCCCTTGTAGCTTCAAAGTGTCAAGTAACTCGGTGATACTGCAAATGTTGTTGGTTTTCCTGAATGCTTCCGCCATGATCTGGACAATATCATCTAAGCTGACTTCGTCGGTTGGTACCACCCACTTGTCTGAATCCCGGGCCTATTTTCGTGCCTCTAAGAACAATGTGCTGAACATATGGCAATCGATGATCATCTCTAAGGGAAATTTCAGCCCTAACTCTAGGAGTTGGTTTAATACCTCTAACAATTCCATACTTCTGTTTTCAGAACGGGTATGGACAACGATGCATGCTCTGGTAAGGAGTGACAGTGCCTGATCAGCGAGGCTAGTAGGGTGTAGGAGGAAATATGGGAAAATTTGAAGAGGTTTAGGAGGGTATAGGGGTGTGATTTGAGTTTATGGATCGAAATTCAGGTTTTCTTCCAAGAAGATGGCATTGGTGTGATTTAGGAGTGGGTTATTAGTAGTGTTTGGCTTAGGATTGGTTGGTGGGGCGATGGTACCCCAATCGATGAGATCTTGGATTATGTTCTGAAGGTGAAAGCATTGGTCGGTGGTATGGCTAGCTGTTTGGTGAAAGGCACAATGAGCATCGGTTTTGAAGTTTCTTGGGAGTGGGTTTGGTAATGGACGGGGATCCAAGTGTTTTATAAGGTTTCATCTTAACAGGGCTTGGTAAACTTTGGAGAGGGGAGCATGAAGCTCAGTGTATTCCCTTCGGACGGGGGTAGGGAGGCTTTCTGGTGCCCATGATGTGGTTGGTTGAGAGATGTTATTGATGGTTGAGACTGCGGCACTGACAGGTTTGTCATATTTTCTAGGGGTGAACTTTTCGATCACCTTCTTCGGTTCAACTTCAATTTTGGCAAGACTTTCCTCGATTTTTACTCCTGCTTCTCTGAGAGCTCTAAAGTGGGGGTAGTACTGTCCTCCCATGGTTGCTCGGACATGGGGCAAGAAATTCTTCTTCACTATGTTAACTTGTTCTTCTTCAGATGGACGATTGGTCATGGTAGCTGCTTTTTCCCTCCATCGGGCTATAAAGTTACTGACTGATTCTCCAGAGTTTTGTTTGAGCAGCTCAAAATCACGGTGGGTGACCTCAAGCTCTTCGTTGTATTTGTACTACGACATGAATTCTCGGGCTACATCCTCCTAACTATGGATTCTAGATTCCTCAAGAGATAAAAACCATCGGAGAGCACTCTCCTTCAAAGTTTGTTGAAACAGTTGGGTCATCACCTCTTCAGAAGCCCCTAGGAGAGTCATGGAACGATGATAACTACGAAGATGAACAATTGGGGGACCACTCCCTCTGAATTTCTCAATGTTTGACATCTTGAACTTCTCGGTTAACCTTGATTTAGGATAAGGAGACACATAGGTCTAGTCCATGTAATTCCCAGAGATTTGGTCCTGGTCGAACCTCTTAGTGACCATATTAAGATCTACTTTGACTTTGTTCAACTCCTCCTCCTTTGGATCAGCAACCACATGCAGGCTAGACACAGGCTGGGCAGTGTTTGGCATTGGAAGCTGGGCAGGCGGCGACCCATTAGTCAAAGGGGCACGTGGAGCGTGCTGATATTCCTTCGGGACCCAGATAGGCTCAGGTGGACCCATAGCACGAGGGAACAGGGCCTCGGTCTCTTGAGGCATAGGAACTTGGTTTTGTTGCATATCTCGGACCTCAGCTTGGAGGTTGTCAATCTTGGCCACGAGCTGAGCTAGGACTGTCGGCAGATCCCGTTGTATGACTGGTGGTTAATCTGCATTCTCCATGGAAGATCGATGGGTTCCAGATTCGAAAGAAGTAGTATAGGAGCGGATAAAACTCCGAGGTGATTTTACTTAAGACCTAAGCCAATAAGGAACCAGGCCAAGGGCGTGCGATCGACCTGAAAAGGCGTAGGATAAGATTTATTTTTGAGAAAAAAGGGAAGAAACTATTTTTGGATTTTTGATAAAGAAGGGAGAAATATTTTTGGATTTTAAATAAAGAAGGGATAAATGTTTTTGGATTTTTAATAAAGAAGGGAGAAATGTTTTTGGAGACGGAACTCAGCATGATTATTATGTTCTCACTTGTATTTAATTCTCCTAAATGCAATGCCGGACGGGACCCGAGCCTAGAAAAGTGGGGTTTTTAATATATGCAAGGCTATGGTTTGGACTTGTAACCAATATTGCGGACAGGGTCCCATTTTAAAAAATGCGTGAAAATTGGGCAGCAGGCTAACTCGAAATTTTGATAGAGTTTCGGGTTGAAACCGACAATCTAAAGTGCGTGTCCTAGGTTTGACACCTATAAGCGGGTATGCAGTTGGTTGGGTGAATCGACATGGGTTCCCCCCTTTGGCATGACTTCCACGATATACGTCTTGCTCTTTCGAGAAATCGGTACGTGTGGACAAGCCATTTGATATACCTGAGTGTACGTGAATTGCCTCACCATATACCTCGTGGGGACGGTACGTGTGAGAGAGAATTAGATATACTCGGCATACGTGAATGAATTCCCTGCGATATACCTCCCGTCATGACTTCAGTTAAGCGGTACGATGCGGGAGAACCGTTCGATATACGTCGAAGGTACTTGGCCAATGGAAAGTGAGAGTCATATCGCTTAGGGTAATTGCGACCTGACGGAACAGTGCCCATCACGAAGTGACCCTCCAGTTACTGGGTAAAATTTGGTAAATATCAATGCTCTTGGGTGATATCATGTGAATAATGCATGATTCTCTTATTAGTATGTTATGATGATAATGCCTTTCTTGATTATGCCAAACAGGGAGCCAATGTACAAGTACCCTAAAAGATACACCAAGCATGGACGGGTGATGCGTGCAAAATGGGGATATACATGTGATCCTAGGTGCACGTGGTGTGAAGTGTACATTGAGAATTTTCTACAAGTGTGTGAATATAAGCATAGGCATGGGATATACATGTGAGAAAGGGGGATAGGCAGATATGGGGGGAGGGGGAACATAAACAAATATAGCATCCATGTAAATAGAATCAAGTCCTCAAAATATAATAAAAACAAATACCCAGCAGATTCGCCACTGTGGCCATCCCCGATCCCCGCCGCGGAGGGAGGAAGGGATCCTTCGGGTCCTGTGCGTCCCCTCGAGAGAGAGCGCTTCGGCCGGCGTCAATTTGTGAGGTGTGAAGATGTAGAGAGATTTAGAGTCGCTAGTCTATTTTACTCAAAACAGACAAAAGAAAAAGGGGAAGCCACCCCGAAGGATGGCATCCGAAGACATATTGGTGCGTGCGAAACCAAATAATTAGAGAAGGGTTCAGAGGCTTAGTTACGAAATGGGAAGGTGTTAGGAACCCATTCCTCCATTTCGGTTTCTCATGGATATTTGATATTTTTATTTATATTTCCCCCCGTGATATGTGTGCATGTGTATATATAGAATGGAGGTGGGAATCCTCGACTTGTATCTTAGAAAAGACAAAGCGAGTCATTCGTAGGAATGTGAGATTAGTGTAGAAAATAAGATTTACGTGATTACCCCTACGTTGACCATTATAAAGAAACGATAACGCATATGGAATAATACGTTACTAAGAACAAGTATATAGAATATAATAGAAAATGAGATAAAGAGAAGATAGAAAATAAGAGAAAAAGTGAGAAAAGGACTCGAGTCTCGGGTTTTACCCTGAGACGCCTACGTAGCCTATAAAGGCATCAAAGTTCACGTAGTTCGCATACAAACGAGGGGTGGGGTTTAACCCATAAATCCAAATGTATAAATCTCTTATTTATAAGTGTGTGTGTGTGTCTGTGTGTGTGTGTAGAAAAAGTGTTTTAGTTGTGAGAAAAGTGTGGAAAAGGTGTGAGAATCCCTATTTGGAATTTATGATCAAACCCTCTTTTTCTTATTTTTTGGGTTTTTTATTTATATGAAAATAAGAGATGTGTAATAATACTTAATAAAAAAGTGCGTTAGGTTATGTGAACTAAGATGATAAAAGTGCTTAAGTAATAAAACAAGCTATTGCAAATTTAAGAAGATTTGAAGAGAAAGGTGAGAGAGATGGACCTTCTTGGAGACTTTGAGCTTGATCTTAAATGTTGAAAGGCAACCCTTGCACTTAGATGATGATGGAGAGTGGTTAATTCATCAAGTTTGATGAAAGGGATGATGAAAAGTGGAGGTGAAAAAGGGATTTGAGAGTTGAAATCACGCTGCCTTCGAGAGAGGTTTGTGGGGGTTTACTGAGAGTGATTTTCTTCTGATCTGAGCTCCCTTGCGAATGAGGCCAAGGCCTCTTTTTATAGCGCCAGGGGACTGCCGATCGGCTTAGAGCCCTTCCTGCTTTGATTCCCCGCCTAATAAAATACCGGGTGATCAGTTCTATACCAAATTAAAACAGGAATCCCAGTTGGATCATGTGACACCCCGACTAATTAAACACCGGGTAGCTACTCCTTTATAAAATTAATTCAAAATGCCAAGTTGGCTCAGTTAATAGCATCACTGTCGAAAACGTTTTATTATTACTAACCACCTAGTATTTAAAAAGTAAGTGCCAAATTTTATTAAATCTGATTAACATGCAACAAGAGTAATGAATAACTAAATAACACCATTCACCATACTGAAGTAAAACGAATAACCATCACAAAATGTAAATAAACTCTGGAGGAAAAACTCCTCAATACAAATCCCACAACTGATAAGTAAACTGAAATAAATAACTAAAACTGAATACTGAGCAATACATGCTAGAGTCTGAAAACTGAAATGTAAAAATGTCTAATAGAATTGGGCAACATGCCCTACAACTGATAGATGCTGGGACTGGAATCCAAATGAGATAGGCGTCTAAAAGCAAGTCCCTGTAGCTTCCACAAATAGCTACAGCTCGTCTTCTGAATGAGAATCCTATGCTTGGTGTCCTTGTGGCTGGGCACCTAAAATGGTTTTACAAGAAAATATATTTGAAAGCAAATGGGTCAGAGCCCGAAAGTGGAAATCATTTTAAAAACCTGCAAGTGCTTTAAAAACATTTAAAACATTAAATGCAAAGTACATGTTAGGACGTGCACTCACATTAAATTCTCACCTCTCGACTATCTGTGCACTCCTAACATAAGTACCCATCTATAACTACCCTATCCACTAGCTAAGTGACAACGTAACTAGCTAGACTACCAAAGGTTCTACCCATTTTACTCGGTTAATTTAACATAACAACGCTCGTAATTTAATAGAGGTTTAACGTAAACTCAGTTACTAACTATGCCATTGATATAACTATCAGCTAACTCATTATATATCTCGAAACAATACCGTAATATTTTCATAACATTAACATGAGGATTCCCATTAATTAAATGTATATTATTCACATCATAAATATACGATACAAGCACCCCGCAATCTAAGCTATGGTGCACACATACTCTGCTATCCATCCCGGTACATCACGTACATAAGGATCACATATTCCGAATCTCTCAGGAATAGTTCAGATAACACAAATCACAAATAGTGGAGGCGAACACAGTCACCATCACATGGGTCACGCACATACCTACGCTCCCATGGTCAGCGGACTTATTAATATCACAATATGTTCATCAAGGTACCTGTCTATATCCCCCCCGGAGGCACACAAGGATTAGAGGGTCCTAAGCGAACGCAAACCTCCCCCGTGATAGCAAGTATGGTAGGTATGTCATACACATAAACTATATACTAAGCATTCACACATCTTAGATATCACCATATTAATAAGGTATAAGCTACATCATAATACCATTATTCCAAACTTATGTATTTCAAGTCTCCCGTTAATATAAAGTTAAATTACCAACACGTCTCACGTCGTAGTCCCTTAACCTTAAAACCTATCTATAATAGATTATTAAGTTCCCATAATTCTCACATATGATATCTTTATGCCTAAGGTCTTTACTTCTGTCCCAAACCTTATTTCATCAACTTATTCAAATTTGTACTATTAACCCAAATATTAACTCACATAAAAAATTTCATTTAGTTAGAATAATTCCTCAAATTACATTCTGATTAAAGTCCCACTTCATAATCATGCCTACTGGTCTTCCTTAAGGGTGAGGGTATTCATAAGTTCTCTAAACATATTCTCCGAGGGTTTCCACCATTTAAAATCACATTAAGGAAATTTTTACTCATTCTGGGAAGGTCGATCGATCGACCTTGACCTTCGATCGATCGATTTAGTCGATCGATCGACTGATGAATGTCGATCGATCGATCGAAAGGTATGGCTACGGACTGCTTCGTTCTACAGATTTGAAAACGTCCCAAAACTTATTTCTAACGTATGATTCTCAGATATAACGTTATATTAATGTCATATAACAATCCTACAATATTACTAACGTCCACAAACCAATATTTCAACAACTATAGGCTACATATGGATCAATCTTCATCAAAAACCTAGTTTCCAGATTTTATCTCAAGAACATTCATAAATTTCATCTTAAATCCGTTTTTGGTATAACAAAATTCGATAATTCTCTTAATATAATCTTCCAGTAACATTCTACATGCAACCTATATCCCAAAATTTAAACTAATAACTCCAATCTTATGGGTTTTTCATTATCTTCAAAGAACATACAAATTTTTTTGAATAATCTAACATGGAAGAAGCATTCTCCGAAATTTAAATGGAATAAATCACTTGCCTTGATTGTTTCTGAATCTGGTGTTGGATTTGTAATCTCTTTCTGCAGATTTTCTGCAGAATTCCTCCTCTTTCCCTTCCTCTCTAAGCTTTCTTCTTCCAAAGGTGGCTATGGTGGCTAGGGTTTCCTTTTGGGAGAGTTGGAAGACTAAATGATAACCTACGTAGCTTATGGGGTTAATAAAGGGTTGGTTGGGTCAATTCCTTATCAGATTACAACTCTCAATTTTCGTCACTTTTAATTACCCAAAAATACCAAATTACTAAAATACCCTTTAAGTTACCGGTATGGCCTAAAAATACCCCGGGACCCAAACTATACCCCCGGCTAGTGTTTTCTGACTATCTCGACCCTTCCGGACGCGTTGGCGCACTCAAAACGACCATACGGATTATAGATTTTAAATTCACTTTTATTAACAAAATAATATACCGTGACGCGGCGGTCCCACGCGTCTCAACAAAATTTCTAAAACGCCGTATATAAATCCCACGACAAATTTTATAATACCAAGTTCATATATAATCATATATGCACATAATCAAATACTAATACGCATCTCATTAGTATTTATAACCCGGATTAATCTCCAATTAATACGCTATTTAATTAATTAATCCCAAAAATAATTATAGTCAAAAGTACGGGGTATTACATACTTCCCCCCTAATAACTGAATTTCGTCCTGAAATTCGAAACTAGAAAGTACCTGCTAAAAACAGTTCTGGATAACGCTCGCGCATCTCATCCTCGCGCTCCTATGTGGACTCCTCGACATTGTGATGTCGCCACTGAACACGCACTAACGGGACTATCTTTGACCGCAGTTTCCTCTCGCTTCGGTCCAAAATAGCAATTGGCCCCTCCTCGTAAGAGCTATCCGGCTGGAGATCGATGTCCTCCATAGCAATGTGAGAATGAGCCAAATTATCTCTAAGTTATTTCCTCAGCGAGGAAATATGGAACACGTAGGGAATCCGATGCAAATGTTCCGGTAACCCAAGTCTATACGCGACTGGTCCGATCCGCTCAATAATAGGGAACGGCCCCACATACCTCGGTGACAACTTCCCCTTCTTCCCGAATCGCATAATCCCCTTCATCGGAGATACCCTGAGCAAAACCTGGTCCCCTACATGGAACTCCCTGAAAAATCTCTTCGCATCAGCATAACTCTTCTGCCTGTCTTGAGCTACCCGAATGCGACTCCGAATCAACTCAATCCTTGCCGAAGTATCCTGAATAACTTCTGGCCCAAGTAATTTGTTGTCCCCCACCTCCAACCAACATGCTGGGGAACGACAAGGCCTACCGTACAATGCCTCGAACGGAGCCATGCCAATCGTGAACTGATAGGAGTTGTTGTAAGCAAACTCCACCAGTGGAAGGTAATGCTCCCATCCACCCCCGAAGTCAATAATGCACATGCGTAGCATGTCCTCCAACATCTGATTGGTGCGCTCTGTCTGCCCATCGGTCTACGGGTGATAAGCCGTACTCAACCGCAATTCCGTGCCCATGCCCTCCTGGAAACTCTCCCAAAACCTCGAAACAAATATCTTGTCTCTGTCAGACACGATATTCAAGGGCACACCGTGAAGTCTCACAATCTCTGAAATGAAAAGCTGGGCATACTGTCCCGTAGTGTAGTCAGTCCTTACGGGTGAGAAGTGAGCGACCTTGGACAACCTGTCCACAATTACCCAAACGGAGTCGTGACCCCTCTGCGACGTAGGCAACCCCGTGATAAAGTCCATGGATATGCTCTCCCACATCCACACCGGAACCTCCAATGGCTGTAGTAAGCCTACCGGTCTCTGATGATCCACTTTTACAAGCTGAAAAGTGGTGCATTTCGAGACAAACTCAGCGATATCTCTCTTCATACCACTCCACCAATACTGCCGTCTCATGTCTTGGTACATTTTTTCCCCTCCGGGATGTACCGCGAACCGTGAGCCGTGCGACTCTGCCATAACATCGTGCCACAATTCTTCCCCTTCCGGAACTACCAATCTCCCATTGAAGCGCAATCCCCCGTCTGAGCTAACGGTATAGGACTCGGCTCCCTCTGCTAGTAATCGAACTATCTGCTCCTGACATAACGAGTCATCGGCCTATGCCCGTGCTACCTTCGTGACAATCTGCGGTGTAACGGTCATCACAGACATGAAAGATCGGGCCACTGCATCCTGGTGTCCCAATTCCTTCCACTTAGCCTTCCACACCTCTGCCACCTCATCTGCTGGCCTGCGGCTCAACGCGTCTGCTACCACGTTAGCCTTACCCGGGTGGTGCTGGATGTCGAACTGGTAGTCCTTCACAAACTCAAGCCACCTACGCTGCCGCATGTTCAACTCTTTCTGCGTGAACAGGTACTGTAGGGACTTGTGGTCCGTGAACAGCTGAAACTTCTCCCCCAAAAGATAGTGCCTCCAAATCCGTAAGGCAAATACCACTGCTGCCAACTCCAAATCATGTGTGGGGTAATTCTTCTCATGAGGCTTAAGCTTACGGGAAGCATAAGCTATGGCCTGTCTCTCCTGCTGCAAAACACCTCCAAGCCCTTGCAAAGACGCATCGGTGTAAACCAAATACTCAACTCTCGGTCTCGGCAATGCTAACACAGGTGCTGAGGTCAATTTGTCCTTCAATTCATCGAATGCCAACTGACAGGCATCACTCTAGATATATGGCACACCTTTATGAGTAAGATGTGTCAAAGGACCTGCTATCTCCGAGAAACCCCGAATAAACCTCCTGTAGTATCCTGCTAAGCCCAAGAAACTACGAATCTCCGTTGGTGTCGTGGGCTGTCCCCACTCCCTCACCGCTGATACTTTTCCACGGATCGACAGATATTCCCTGGTCGGAAATAATGTGACCCAAGAACTGGACCTCCTTCAGCCAAAACCCGCACTTCTCATATTTTGCATACATCTCGTTCTGACGAAGTGTCTGCAAAACCTGCCTCAAATGCTCGGCGTGCTCCTCCTCTGTCTGAGAGTAAACCAGGATATCATCAATGAAGACAATGACAAACTGGTCTAGGAAATCCCTGAACACTCTGTTCATTAAGTCCATAAACACTGTTGGAGCGTTGGTCAAGCCGAAAGGCATAACCCGAAACTCGTAAGAACCATATCTCGACAAGAACGCAGTCTTCGAGACATCCTCCTCCCTGATACGCAACTGATGGTATCCCGATCTCAAATCAATCTTCGAGAAGAAAGAAGCTCCTCTCAACTGGTCGAATAAGTCATCGATTCGAGGCAACGGATACTTATTCCGTATCGTGACCTTATTCAACTCTCGGTAGTCGACGCACAATCTCAGTGAACCATCCCTCTTCTTCACAAACAAAACTGGAGCGCCCCAAGGTGAGGTACTCCTATGAATAAAGCCTTGCCCTAACAGCTGCTCTATCTGATCCCGTAGCTCTCGCATCTCAGCTGGAGCCATACGGTACGGTGCACGTGCTATAGGTCTCGTACCCGGTAGCAAATCTATAACGAAGTCTATCTCCCGACTGGGTGGTAAGCCTGGTATCTCCTGAAACACATCTGAATACTCCCTGACAACCGGGATCGAATCTAAAGGAATAACAACCTCCTTAGAGGTATCCTCCTCTATGTAATACAGATGAGCGGTCGATCCTCCCTCTGGGCGAGGCATCGCCACTACAAACATCTCTTGCCCCAGAATGGCAAAAACAATGCTCCCGCTGAAGCAGTCAATCATGGCCCTATATGCTACGAGCCAATCCATACCGATGATCACATCGTGAACATGCATGTCTAATACTAACATGTCCGCAGGTAATACCAAACCACTAACCTCTACTCCCACTCCCCGGCATATAAAGAAAATAAGTGACCCACTCCCTAATGGTGAGTCGACACACGTCACTGTGCTCTCTGCCGTAGCTAACAATCCTAAAGCTTTCGCGAAGTGTGTAGCAATAAAACAATGTGTAGCACCCGTATCAAATAACACCCGACCCATAGTGCCATGGATAGGAAACGTACCCTCGATCGCGGGCGGTGCCTATGGAACTGCAGCCTGGTGAACGTTGTAGACACGTCCATACTGTAGCTGCCCCTGCTGAGCTGGAACTGCTAGAACGGGTGGCAATGCTGCCATCTGTGGCGGTGAGGGAAGAGCCGCGGGAAACATGGGTCTCTGTGGCTCCTGGCGAGCACCCTGCTGCTGCTGTGGGGCCCTACCCTTATCAGGACAATCCTGCTTCTTATGGCCAGTCTTGCCACAAGTAAAGCACTACCCTGGGAAATTTCCTCCCCTCTGCCCCTGCTGTCCCCGGCCCTGGTGGCCGTTACCATTCCTCCCTTGGCCCTGCTGGCCCTGATGGAACTGCTGCCCATTCTGCCCCTGTTGGCCCTGCTGACCGTTTGGACCCTGATGGCCCTGACAGAAACCTCCCTGTCCCTGCCTGTAGTTTCCTGACCGGAACCTCTTATTGTCCCCCTGCTGGGTACCCTGCTCAGTCTATCTCTGCCCCTGACTGGTCTGTGCCCCGCTGGCACCATGTCCTCCAGTCCTGCCCTGATGGCTAGACTCCCCTGACCGCTTGCCCTCGGCCATATGAAAACGGTGGTCCTGGCAGTGTAATAATGCAGCGTTAACCACATCAGAATACGTGGCCAACGATAGGTTCCCTAGCAGATGCTGACGGATCCTCCAATTCAACCCATCAGTGAACTTCTCTATCTTCTTCTTCTCTGTTGGAATCTCGTCTGGAACGATATTCAACAGGTTAGTGAACTCGGCCTCATACTCGGCCACTGTCTTGCCCTCCTGCTTCAAACTCATCAGCTTCCTCCTCATCTCTGTATGAACTGCGGATGGAAAGTACTTGCTGTCGAACCGCACCCAGAATTCCTGAATGGTGAGGGTATCCCTCTCCTCCGCGGTGGTAATGGACTCCCACCACTGCAGTGCAGATCCAACTAGCTTGAAAGTAGCTAGCACCTGCTTCTGAACATCAGAACACTCATGCATCCTCAAGTGCCTCTGCATATCCTTCCTCCATTGGCTCGAGACTACCACGTCTGAGCTACCTGCAAACTCTGGCGGATGCGCTTTCTGAAAAGCGTCACGTACACGCTCCCAAGCAGACGGGAATGCATTAACCTGTACTGGCGCGGCAACCGACGCCTGAGGCGGTGCCTGCTGAATAACGGCAATCGCGGCATTCACCGCTTGAGCTACTATAGCTGTAACCTCAGTGGCGTTCAACATGCCCTGAACTGGAGCGGGCTGGGGTTCGGGCATTGCATTCCTGGGAACTCATCGTGCACGTCGTGGAGGCATCTGAAATAAGAACAAAGTTTATAAGTTCACGGTTTATAAACTTTAAAATAGCTGAAGAACGAAACGTACACACAAAAAGAGTACAACAGCCCTAAAATATAGGGCTCTATATCAAAGAAACGTAGCGGAAACATAATAGCCGTACAGATCCTAAAGGACACTAGAACCTGATGCTCTGATACCACCTGTGACACCCCGACTAATTAAACACCGGGTAGCTACTCCTTTATAAAATTAATTCAAAATGCCAAGTTGGCTCAGTTAATAGCATCACTGTCGAAAACGTTTTATTATTACTAACCACCTAGTATTTAAAAAGTAAGTGCCAAATTTTATTAAATCTGATTAACATGCAACAAGAGTAATGAATAACTAAATAACACCATTCACCATACTGAAGTAAAACTAATAACCATCACAAAATGTAAATAAACTCTGGAGGAAAAACTCCTCAATACAAATTCCACAACTGATAAGTAAACTGAAATAAATAACTAAAACTGAATACTGAGCAATACATGCTAGAGTCTGAAAACTGAAATGTAAAAATGTCTAATAGAATTGTGCAACATGCCCTACAACTGATAGATGCTGGGACTGGAATCCAAATGAGAGAGGCGTCTAAAAGCAAGTCCCTGTAGCTTCCACAAATAGCTACAGCTCGTCTTCTGAATGAGAATCCTATGCTTGGTGTCCTTGTGGCTGGGCACCTAAAATGGTTTTACAAGAAAATATATTTGAAAGCAAATGGGTCAGAGCCCGAAAGTGGAAATCATTTTAAAAACCTGCAAGTGCTTTAAAAACATTTAAAACATTAAATGCAAAGTACATGTTAGGACGTTCACTCACATTAAATTCTCACCTCTCGACTATCTGTGCACTCCTAACGTAAGTACCCATCTATAACTACCCTATCCACTAGCTAAGTGACAATGTAACTAGCTAGACTACCAAAGGTTCTACCCATTTTACTCGGTTAATTTAACATAACAACGCTCGTAATTTAATAGAGGTTTAACGTAAACTCAGTTACTAACTATGCCATTGATATAACTATCAGCTAACTCATTATATATCTCGAAACAATACCGTAATATTTTCACAACATTAACATGAGGATTCCCATTAATTAAATGTATATTATTCACATCATAAATATACGATACAAGCACCCCGCAATCTAAGCTATGGTGCACACATACTCTGCTATCCATCCCGGTACATCACGTACATAAGGATCACATATTCCGAATCTCTCAGGAATAGTTCAGATAACACAAATCACAAATAGTGGAGGCGAACACAGTCACCATCACATGGGTCACGCACATACCTACGCTCCCATGGTCAGCGGACTTATTAATATCACAATAAGTCTTTCTATGACCTATGTTCATCAAGGTACCAGTCTATATCCTCCCCGTAGGCACACAAGGATTAGAGGGTCCTAAGCGAACGCAAACCTCCCCCGTGATAGCAAGTATGGTAGGTATGTCATACACATAAACTATATACTAAGCATTCACACATCTTAGATATCACCATATTAATAAGGTATAAGCTACATCATAATACCATTATTCCAAACTTATGTATTTCAAGTCTCCCGTTAATATAATGTTAAATTACCAACACGTCTCACGTCGTAGTCCCTTAACCTTAAAACCTATCTATAATAGATTATTAAGTTCCCATAATTCTCACATATGATATCTTTATGCCTAAGGTCTTTACTTCTGCCCCAAACCTTATTTCATCAACTTATTCAAATTTGTACTATTAACCCAAATATTAACTCACATAAAAAATTTCATTTAGTTAGAATAATTCCTCAAATTACATTCTGATTAAAGTCCCACTTCATAATCATGCCTACTGGTCTTCCTTAAGGGTGAGGGTATTCATAAGTTCTCTAAACATATTCTCCGAGGGTTTCCACCATTTAAAATCACATTAAGGAAATTTTTACTCATTCTGGGAAGGTCGATCGATCGACCTTGACCTTCGATCGATCGATTTAGTCGATCGATCGACTGATGAATGTCGATCGATCGATCGAACAGGTATGGCTACGGACTGCTTCGTTCTGCAGATTTGAAAATGTCCCAAAACTTATTTCTAATGTATGATTCTCAGATATAACGTTATATTAATGTCATATAACAATCCTACAATATTACTAACGTCCACAAACCAATATTTCAACAACTATAGGCTACATATGGATCAATCTTCATCAAAAATCTAGTTTCCAGATTTTATCTCAAGAACATTCATAAACTTCATCTTAAATCCGTTTTTGGTATAACAAAAGTCGATAGTTCTCTTAATATAATCTTCTAGTAACATTCTACATGCAACCTATATCCCAAAATTTAAACTAATAACTCCAATCTTATGGGTTTTTCATTATCTTCAAAGAACATACAAAATTTTTTGAATAATCTAACATGGAAGAAGCATTCTCCGAAATTTAAATGGAATAAATCACTTTCCTTGATTGTTTCTGAATCTGGTGTTGGATTTGTAATCTCTTTCTGCAGATTTTCTGCAGAATTCCTCCTCTTTCCCTTCCTCTCTAAGCTTTCTTCTTCCAAAGGTGGCTATGGTGGCTAGGGTTTCCTTTTGGGAGAGTTGGAAGACTAAATGATAACCTACGTAGCTTATGGGGTTAATAAAGGGTTGGTTGGGTCAATTCCTTATCAGATTACAACTCTCAATTTTCGTCACTTTTAATTACCCAAAAATACCAAATTACTAAAATACCCTTTAAGTTACTGGTATGGCCTAAAAATACCCCGGGACCCAAACTATACCCCCGGCTAGTGTTTTCTGACTATCTCGACCCTTACGGACGCGTTGGCGCACTCAAAATGACCATACGGATTATAGATTTTAAATTCACTTTTATTAACAAAATAATATACCGTGACGCGGCGGTCCCACGCGTCTCAACAAAATTTCTAAAATGCCGTATATAAATCCCACGACAAATTTTATAATACCAAGTTCATATATAATCATATATGCACATAATCAAATACTAATACGCATCTCATTAGTATTTATAACCCGGATTAATTTCCAATTAATACGCTATTTAATTAATTAATCCCAAAAATAATTATAGTCAAAAGTACGGGGTATTACAGATCATCCTTAGCATCACTGTCGAAAACTTTTTTAAAACTTACTAACCACCTAAAATTCCAAAAGTTGGTGCCAATTTTAACTTTTTAATTAACAAAACAGTACATGCGGAATAAAATATAATCCATTCACACAAATGAATAAATCAACTGAAAAATTAATTTAAGTAACTTGCAAAATAAACTATCGGCCACCAAAGTAAAATAATCCAATACAAACATCAAACACCTGAAGGATTACATCTAAAAACTGTACTGAGAAGTCTGGGCGACAAGCCCTAAATAAAACTGAACTAAGAAACGATTCCAACTCTAGGAATGAATGAACGATGCGTCTAATCCAAACTCCTGCTAGCATCCAAATATGCTGCAGCTTCGTGTCCCTGGAATAGAATATCAATCCTGGCGTCCCTGTGGCTGGACACCTAAAAGGTTTTGAAAATAGTTTTATAGCAAGGGTTAGAACCCAAAACATTTTGAAAATATTTAGCAAGTGAATTAACTGCAGTAATTTAGAATCCATGGATGCGCTTCATATTTAAGTTAGTGTCGCACTCCCTTGTGGACATTCTCACCCCTCCACTATTGTGCACACCTACCGGTTACCCTAACCCCACCTAGTTGTACTACCCCGTTCAACTAGTCCTGGTATAACCATCCCTTGCCATGCTACTCTAACCCGAGTATAATGACTCTTGAATTATAAGTTATCTCACAATTAACTTAATTAATTCCTCTTAAATATTAGCATATAACCGTGTCACTAGTTATATAGAGTAAATACATCACACACTGTATTATTACCCGTATATAATATTTACTACCATTATATACGTACCTTTACCACAATATCCACACACATAACATACGTACATCCATCCATTCGAGTATACCCCCGCCGGATGATTCCCTCTAAAATCCTATCTCACTAGGTGTGCTCACAAAACCTAGTTCCCCAAGTTGGAATCGCTTACCAACTTGGCCTAAAATAATAACGTAGTGAAGGCGGTCATATTCCTTCCCTGAAAGTGAGATAAATCCCTCACCCATGTATACCGGACGCTATGACCTGGGGATATACTCACCCTACTCCTCAAGGTAGGGGATTCACCCACATCGCGCAACCTCCCTTGATAGCACTAGGGTATATAAATTAAATAAATATCTACTCACTGATATTTAATATCATACACAATATATACACGTATATATATACTATCACTACACCGTATATATATAATATAAACCCGGCTTCACCGTGTACCCAAAAATCCTGTACACTGCCAGAAATTTCCTAAGTCTGTGGCCCGACTCAACGTAATTAATTTTCTCACTTAATAATTATCATTATCCCGAGTCTGTGGTATGACTCAAATATATTTGATTCAGAGCTCAATTAATATAACACTATCCCCGAGTCTATGGACCGACTCCAATTAAATTAATTAACACACTTATTAATTTAATACCTCCCCCAGTCTATCAACCGACTCTAATTAAATTAATTAACACACATTTTAACCCCCGAGTCTATCGACCGACTCTAATTAAATTAATTATCACACCTATTAATTTAATTCTACCCGAGTCTACAATTCGACTTTAATTAAATTAATTATCACACCCATTAATTTAATAATTACCAAAGTCTACAATTCGACCCTTATTAAATTAATTAACACATTAATTAATCAACACAAATTCGAGTCTTTGATCCGACTCTAATAATATTAATTTTCACCCTTATTATATAAATAACTTGGTGTCACACAACCATTATCCCCGGACTCGCTCACTTGGCCCATACCTTAATATTTTCCGAGTGTATATTCTTACTCCAAATTAATTACCCTCTCTCAATAATTAATTTAATATTTTGGTTTCACTTAACCAACATACCCGGACTCGCTCACTTGGTCCATTTTACATCTCATAATTTCATTCTCACATATTCACTCACAATGTGTCACACATTCACCTCCATAATTTCCTCAATTTTATTTACCTATAATTATTAGCATACCCGGACTCGATTCACTTGGCCCGAAATTAAATATTTCCCGAGTCCATATCTCGACTCTAAATTAATTAGTTTATCTCCAAACTTAATTCACTAACTTGACGTCGCTTAGCCAATATGCCTGGACTTGCTCACTTGATCCGTATCTCCCGATTTTGGAATAAAACTTCCTAAATCTTATCCATAAAATGCCCCACATAAATTTCCCCTAGTCCCAATTACTTTTCCCCATAATTACTAGGAATATGTGTTCCCTATTTAGTGGCTCATTAATGGATGTATGGAAATTAATATATAATTAATTTCCCCCTTATATCACACACAGGCCGAACTGCCCAGAATTTCCCAACGTCGATCGATCGATGCCCCCCGATCGATCATCGATCCCTTCGTGCCAGCTCTCCTTCCTTACTGAATTCCACCATTAACGAAATTTTAAGGTTTCTTTCCTCAAAACTAATCTCAAATCAGCCTATTAATCATCCTATAACATTTCTTATGAACTAAAAATATCATCTAAACCTTTTAACATCATTAACACTATGAATCTTGACCCACCCAAGAACACAAATTTGTAGGGTACAATCCCAATTTTAAATTCAAATTCCATCCTTTTATATTCCGAATTTTCTCATTCAAATCATATGATCATACTCAGAATTATATAGCACAACTAATTCTTACCGTAATTCTCACTCAATGACTCAATTAACAAAACCCCATTTTGTACCCATTTATCCCCAAAATGAATTTTGGTTTACACATCACTATGATATGAATTGATTATCATCAATTTAGAATTCACAACAGTTAACCACTTGACTGTAAGTGTTCGTAGTGTCTGATCCGTTGACGTAGTCCCTCAATTTGGCTCCAGAATCCCCAAATTGGGTTTTGCTAAGCTTTCCCCCAATTTCCCTCTCAAGCCCTAGGCTTAGAATTGTGTTGGCTGCTGATTTCCTAATCCCTCACTTAGGTTAAAACCCTCAATCCCGTTTTTCACCTAATGGGCTTAATTAAAGTGGCCCAACTCACCCCGTGTGGGCCCAGCTATGCCCAAAAATATCCTGAGACCCAATTACTACCCCCGGGTACTCTTTTCTGACTATCTGGACCCATTCGGACTCAACCGCGCACTCAGAATTGGCATCCGAATTAATTTATAAAAATCCTTATCTCACACGCAATTTAGTCTATACCGACTCCCAGCTGGGATAAGTGCATACCTCGTCATTAATACCCGAAACGACGTAATTAAATTATTACTATTCACTTAATAAATAAATTTCCCTAAACATTAACCATTCACTCCCCGATTAATATTTAAATATATATATTGCCCTAATTAATTCAATTAAAATTAAAACACACCAGTAATTTAAAATTACCAAATTAATTAAATATTAAATGCACAAAAATACGACCATAATTAATTCAATTAAAATTACAACACACCAGTAATTTAAAATTCTCGAATTAATTAAATATTAAATGCATAAAAATACGGGGTGTTACATACTCCCCCCCCCCCCCCCCCTTACAAATGAATTTCGTCCTCGAAATTAAGATGAGTGTAATGTTTCAAGGTCCATATAATACTCTCTAGTCATGTGCCTCCAAGTCCGCTATATCTTTCTCATCCACTTCTAACCATACGTTACACAAGTATGCATTTAAAACTAACCAGGATGCCCATACACCCTATACCCGTGCTTAATCACACAAAATTTGCCTTAATTAACCCGGGTGCCCATACACCCTATCCCCGCGCTATACCGCACGAAAGTTACCCGACTATGATAGTCGTAACCCGTAATATAACTTCGAACCCGTAGTCATATTACATATATATATATATATACTGCCCGGGTGCCCAACCCATGTGCTAACGTCCAAACATATCCCCATAAATACCTGTCTCTCAACACAAAAGTGTATACGCTTACCCTTATGCAACCAAATACAACATAAAACCGCGCCCTTACTACCACTAGTCCTTGCGCAAAATAAACCCCGAGCTATCTCTCTTTGCTTGAAAATCAATTTAACCACCCTAATTCACATCAGTAAACATCCCCACTTACCGGGATAAAATATGAGAACACAAAACCTCACTATGTGCTATCGCACAACACAATATAATATAATTATACACATATACATAGGCTAAAGGCCCTCTCAAGTGATACCTCGTACCAATCTTATCTTGGTGTCACGAACACCAAAACTTTACACCACTATCCACAATAGTTCAAATCCCATCGCTATCTAGCCGATATTTTAGAAATTATTATCAACCTTACTCCCATAGTTCTCAAAAGTAGTGACTCCTCGCATAATTTAAACCTTCACTCAGTGTAAACCTTCACTCTCCCGTGAAGAACACCAAGGAACTCCGCTACCCCACGAAAAGTTTATCCACATACTATGGCTGCTACTGCCAACGTATTTACTAAGTTCGACTCACCCGCGAACATTAGTGAAAAATAAGTCTTATATTGTGACATCCTCCTTGTCACTCAAAAATATACCCCATGCCCCTAGGGTACAAATAATCACCTTTATACCCCAGCTGCAATAGTTGATCCCCGGGTTCTGGAGCATCTTCTCCTTTCCCGAATGCGCCCATGACTTGCTTTAGTGGCTGTACATCCAGGACCTCGTCCTGTAGTTGACCCCTGCCTCACTTAAATCAATATCTCTTCATGTGTCTCGCTTTTTTTTTCCCCAAACGAAACACCTTCTAATACATTCACCCTCCCACTAGTCCCTTCCATGTCGACCTTGTTGAAATTCTTGGCCATCCTGCCGATAGCCTCCAGTACTAAATCGCTTGGCATGATTTCCCTGCCGGAAATCCTGCCCCTGATCACCCCCAGTCTGCTGCTGGGATAGCCCACTGGTATTTTTCCCTCCTGCCTTATCCTACTGGCTAGTTCCCACTCCCCTCTCGCTTCCTTTCACGTGGAAGCGATATTCTTGACAGTGCCGGAGTGCGGCGTTATTGACATCAGTATAGCCTACTAATGCGGAACTACCCATTAAATGTTGTCTAATTATCTAGACTAACCCATCCATTAACCTGACTTTCTTTATCTCTCCATTGCTTACTTCATCCGGTACAAAATTTTCTAACCAAGTGAATTCTTCCTCGTAATCGACCAATGAATGGTCTCCCCGAGTCACCTCTCTAAATTTTATCCTCATTTCGGTCTCAACCACTGGAGGAAAATACTTGCGGTCGAACCGCACCCAAAACTTTGCAATAACTAGCGTATCCTTTTCCTCAACTGTGGTGATCAAGTCCCACCACTGTAGCAATGCTCCCACTAAACTAAAAGTGGCTAGCATTTGCTTTCGTACCTCATTGCAATCTCTCATGCGTAGATGAAGCTGGATATCTCTCTTCCTTGACACTCTAGTGCTACACCTGAACCCCTCACAACTCTGGTGGGTGCCCACTCTTGAAAAATCTCTCATACATGCTGCCACCCTGACGACCCTGGGCGAGCTTGAACATATGGCACCCCTAACACTTGTGGTTGATTATGTGAAAAGTACTCTGCCATTGCGATCACCATCGCTTCAACTGCCTATGCTACTAGTTCAGTTACCTGTGCTACCAAAATCATTTCTGGCCGCTATGGTGGTAACCCTTGCTCCTGATGAGCCTCCCTAGTCTCATCTCCCCCTGCTTCCCTAGCTGCTCCCTCTCTTGGGCGACATCTGGAATGAGAATCGAATCGTATGAGTTCACTCTCAAATATAAATTTGGCAGAAGAACGTATATGCACATACGTATGAGAATACAACAATCCTATAATAGGGCTCTATATCAAAGATTGCTAAGCCGAAAGTGAAAAGCCACACAGATCCTAAGGACACTAGAACCTGATGCTCTGATACCATCTGTGACACCCAACCTAATAAAATACCGGGTGATCAGTCCTATACCAAATTAAAATAGGAATCCCAATTGGATCATCCTTAGCATCACTATCGAAAACTTTTTTAAAACTTACTAACCACCCAGTATTCCAAAAGTTGGTGCCAATTTTAACTTTTTAATTAACAAAACAGTACATGCGGAATTAAATATAAACCATTCACACAACTGAATAAATCAACTGAAAAATTAATTTAAATAACTTGCCGAATAAACCATCGGCAACCAAAGTAAAATAATCCAATACAAAAATCAAACACCTGAAGGATTACATCTGAAAACTGTACTGAGAAGTCTGGACGACAAGCCCAAAATAAAACTGAACTGAGAAATGATTCCTACTCTAGGAATGAATGAACGATGCGTCTAATCCAAACTCCCGCTAACATCCACATATGCTGCAGCTCCGTGTCCCTAGAATAGAATATCAATCCTGGCGTCCCTGTGGCTGGACACCTAAAAGGTTTTGAAAATAGTTTTATAGCAAGGGTTAGAACCCAAAACATTTTGAAAATATTTAGCAAGTGAATTAACTGCAGTAATTTAAAATCCATGAATGCGCTTCATATTTAAGTTAGTGTCGCACTCCCTTGTGGACATTCTCACCCCTCCACTATTTTGCACACCCACCGGTTACCCTAAACCCACCTAGTTGTACTACCCCGTTCAACTAGTCCTGGTATAACCATCCCTTGCCATACTACTCTAACCCGAGTATAATGATTCTTGAATTATAAGTTATCTCACAATTAACTTAATTTATTCCTCTTAAATATTAGCATATAACCTGTCACTACATATATAAAGTAAATACATCACACACTATATTATTACCCGTATATAATATTTACTACCATTATATACGTACCTTTACCATAATATCCACACACATAACATACGTGCATCCATCCCTTCGAGTATACCCCCGCCGGATGATTCCCTCTAAAATGCAATCTCACTAGGTGTGCTCACAAAACCTAGTTCCCCAAGTTGGAATCCCTTACGAACTTGGCCTAAAATAATAACGTAGTGGAGGCGGTCATATTCCTTCCCTGAAAGTGAGATAAATCCCTCACCCATATATACCGGACGCTATGACCTGGGGATATACTCACCCTACTCCTCAAGCTAGAGGATTCACCCACATCGCGCAACCTCCCTTGATAGCACTAGGGTGTATAAATTAAATAATCATCTACTCACTGATATTTAATATCATACAAAATATAGACATGTATATATATATATATATATATATATATATATACTATCACTACACCGTATATATTTAATATAAACTCGGCTTTACCGTGTACCCAAAAATCCCGTACACTGCCTGAAATTTCCTAAGTCTGTGGCCCGACTCAACGTAATTAATTTTCTCACTTAATAATTATCATTATCCCGAGTCTGTGGTCCGACTCTAATATATTTAATTCACACCTCAATTAATATAATACTTTCCCCGAGTCGATGGTCCGACTCCAATTAAATTTATTAACAAACTTATTAATTTAATACCTCCCCGAGTCTATCAACCGACTCTAATTAAATTAATTAACACACATTTTAAATTTAATACCTCCCCGAGTCTATCGACCGACTCTAATTGAATTAATTATCACACCTATTAATTTAATTCTACCCGAGTCTACAATTCGACTCTAATTAAATTAATTATCACACCCATTAATTTAATAATTACCCAAGTCTACAATCCGACTCTTATTAAATTAATTAACACATTAATTAATCAACACAAATTCGAGTCTGTGATCCGACTCTAATAAAATTAATACTCACCCTTATTAAATAAATAACTGGGTGTCACACAACCATTATCCCCGGACTCGTTCACTTGGCCCATACCTTAATATTTTCTGAGTTTATATTCTTACTCCAAATTAATTACCCTCTCTTAATAATTAATTTAATATTTTGGTTTCACTTAACCAACATACCCGGACTCGCTCACTTGGTCCATTTTACATCTCATAATTTCATTCTCACATATTCGCTCACAATGTGTCACACATTCACCTCCATAATTTCCCCAATTTTATTTACCTATAATTATTAGCATACCCGAACTCGATTCACATGGCCCGAAATTAAATATTTCCCGAGTCCATATCCCGACTCTAAATTAATTAGTTTATCTCCAAACTTAATTCACTACCTTGGCGTCGCTTAGCCAATATGCCCGGACTTGCTCACTTGATCCGTATCTCCCAATTTTGGAATAAACCTTCCTAAATCTTATCCATAAAATGCCCCACATAAATTTCCCCTAGTCCCAATTACTTTTCCCCATAGTTACTAGGAATATGTGTTCCCTATTTAATTACTCACTAATGGATGTATGGAAATTAATATATAATTAATTTCCCCCTTATATCACACACAAGCCGAACCTCCCAGAATTTCCCATCGTCGATCGATCGATGCCCCCCGATCGATTGATCGATCCCTTTGTGCCAGCTCTCCTTCCTTGATGAATTCCACCATTAACGAAATTTTAAGGTTTCTTTCCTCAAAACTAACCTCAAATCAACAAATTAATCATCTTATAACATTTCTCATGAACTTAAAAAATCATCTAAACCTTTTAACATCATTAACACTATGAATCTTGACCCACCCAAGAACACAAATTTGTAGGGTACAATCCCAATTTTAAATTCAAATTCCATCCTTTTATATTCCGAATTTTCTCATTCAAATCATATGATCATACTCAGAATTATATAGCACAACTAATTCTTACCTTAATTCTCACTCAATGACTCAATTAACAAAACCCCATTTTTGTACCCATTTATCCCCAAAATGAATTTTGGTTTACACATCACTATGATATGAATTGATTATCATCAATTTAGAAATCACAACAGTTAACCACTTGCCTGTAAGTGTTCGTAGTGTCTGATCCGTTGGTGTAGTCCCTCAATTTGGCTCCAAAATCCCCAAATTGGCTTTTGCTAAGCTTTCCCCCAATTTTCCTCTCAAGCCCTAGGCTTAGAATTGTGTTGGATACTGATTTCCTAATCCCTCACTTAGGTTAAAACCCTCAATCCCGTTTTTTCACCTAGTGGGCTTAATTAAAGTGGCCCAACTCACCCCGTGTGGGCCCGACTATGCCCAAAAATACCCCGAGACCCAATTACTACCCCCGGGGTACTCTTTTCTGACTATCTCGACCCATCCGGACTCAACCGCGCACTCAGAATTGGTATCCGAATTAATTTATAAAAATCCTTATCTCATACCCAATTTTGTCGGTTGGGATAAGTGCATACCTCGTCATTAATACCCGAAGCGACGTAATTAAATTATTACTATTCACTTAATAAATAAATTTCCCTAAACATTAACCATTCACTCCCCGATTAATATTTAAATATATATATATTTCCCTAATCAATTCAATTAAAATTACAACACACTAGTAATTTAAAATTCCCGAATTAATTAAATATTAAATGCACAAAAATACATCCATAATTAATTCAATTAAAATTACAACACACCAGTAATTTAAAATTCCCGAATTAATTAAATATTAAATGCACAAAAATACGGGGTGTTACACCTACCTGCCGGCAGGAAGGTGTCGATAGTCAGGTTCTGGGACCTGCCGTTTGGCAGTGTGTTTCAGGAATTTTCTACAAATTGGCCGCCGAGGGCAAACCGTTGGTCAGAATCACGCAAGGGGAATACCTTTGGAAAGGTTTTTCAGGGACCTTCGAAGGTCCTTTGGACCGCTGCCGAGTTCGGGAGTTGACTTTGGGTCAAATGTGGCTCGGAAACGTTTGTCGGTCCGCTGGGTGGGGAATCGTTCGAATGCAAATGGATCGTTCATCGGCATGGTATGTCCGAATCGTGTGTGGGACGGACCGTTAGAAAGGTTAGGAGGTGTGCTTAGACATTCCAAAGAGTTTGGCCCAGTTTGGGGAGTTGACTTTGGTCAACCGTGCCCGAGAAGCATTCAGTGACCTCTCGAAGTCAAACGGATCGTTCGTCCGCATGGTAAGTCAGAATCGCACATGGGATGGACCGTTGGAAAGGGTATTCAGTTCCCTTCGAAGATTCATTCAGCCTCGATCGAGCTGAAGGGTTGAATTGGGTCAACAGAGCCCGAGAGCGCCCGGTGGCCTCTAGGTTGGGTTTCGGACGCAAACGGCGCGTTCGTCCGCACGGTAAGTCAGAATCGTGCACGGGGTAGACCATTGGAAAGGGTATTCAGTGCCCTTCGAATATTCATTGAGTCTCAGTCGAGATGAAGAGTTTGAGTTTTGGGTCAAGCTGAGACGGGGAGTGCCCGATGGCTTTTAGGTCAGTACCCGGGATGTGACCAGGGTTTAAAGTGATGAGTGGAGGTACTAGGGACCTAAGGAGAGTTAGGGGGTAATGGAATGAGGTGTCTATAGGTAATATTATGAGTATATTATATTCTTAGTTGTTCGGAGCGATAGCAGGCTAATGACGACAAGACTATCGTGTCCATAGTTCCAGGGTGGAACGGGTGGTTGTTGCGATATCTCACCTAGATACAGGTTGAGTTCACCTTTATTATTATGGGTAAATGGAACTTCGATGAACAGATGTTTCATTATTATGATTTGAGTGGGTGGCGACCTTATAGATGTGATTCAAGGTATGTAGGGATGATTGTTGAGCTGTGAGTTTAAGCTCATTATTGATTGCGCAAGGACTGAGTGGGGTGCGAGCGCTTAGTGGTATGGATCCTAGATAGAAATGGGAGTTCTAATCGCATTTGGTTGAAAGAGGGGATAGGATTATCCCGGTTTCATATTAAAAAATAACGGACCTCCATGACCGATGAAGTTAAGTAGTAGTGTGTTGGAGGGGTTCCTTATTTGGATTTCGCTTTGCGAGATGCTCCACGCATGAACCTTAATGACGTCGGGAGTGGAGAGATGTTATAGGATGCAAGGATGTAGGTTTTGTGGAAAAGTCGTATAGTGTGGATGAAACACTATAGACTATTAGCCATGTGATGATGGTATGTTTATGAAAATATTATGCTACGAAAAAGCACTAAAGTGGTTCTCTCACCATAAGTGTGTGGGTGAAGTAGGACTTAGAGAAATTGATTTGAGGATGACAGTCAGGCCTTGATGAAAATGCAGATTTTGAGGAAGTATATCTTGGGTATGATAATCGTAACGCTTTTGCAGAGAGTTGGCACTTCGATTAGTTAAATTTCCTTTTCGTATAGGTGGGAGGATAAAACTGTAGAAATGCGTTCGTAGGTTAGCGAGGTAGGATTTAGGACATCCCGCTGGTGTGCCTTAGGTCGCTATATCTCGATGACCGATAACGCGAGGAAGTAGTGTAATGGGAGGGTTCCTTGTTTGGATTTCACTTTGCGAGACGTCCCACACATAAAACCAAGTAAATGTTCGAAGTTGAGAGAGGCCTTAGGCACTAGGGATATACTTAGGAGTGTATTCGTTTCGCGTAGGTAGAGTAACGCATAGATCGTAGCATTTTTAGGATGAAAGTTCAATAGAGTTAGTGGCGTCGATGTGAGGAGAATGGAATTTCGCCGGTTGGGAGGAACCATGTGTGAGTATTACACCGAGGAAAGGAGATCCTTATTTAGAGAGAGTGTTATGTGTCGATCGTTCGCAATTAATGTGCCGATGTGCACGGGATAAGAACGTGTATGGCCACCTTAGTAAGTTGGTTTATATACCGCCTGAAGTTGGAGGGGCATAGTATATAAAGTTGAAGTTTATGTCGTGAGGGAGTCACAAACGGATTTGGAGTGTGTTGGATGGAATGTCGTGAGAGGTACGCGATATTCCAATTGTATAAGGGGAAATAAGAGGTGACGTTCCCAAGATAAGTGATGAGACTATTGGAACTAGTCAAATCGTAGTAGAGTTTCTTTTTTTAAGTAAATTAGTTGTCCTGCTGTGGACGAGCAGATACTTGTTAGCAAGGGTATCAACTTCGCGAGATGTTAGAGCAGTAGTTGTAGACTCATTTCTATTATTGGCAGCAAGAGAAGCCATCGGATTAAAACGTCGTTGTTGTGCGTTAATGGTTAGAAATTTAGATGAGCTTGTGGTGAAGCTGGTACATTTGAGTACACCTTGAGGTGGGTGGAATATGGTAAGCGACCATCATGGTCACACCTTTTTGATTTGGGGGGTACTAAGACGTAGTGGAATTTGTAATCCTAGTTTGGTGGTGTAGGTTATATCCGGATTTCGAGGATGAAATTCCGTTGTAAGGGGGGAGTATGTAACAACCCGTACTTTTGAAGGTAATTAAATTCCATTATTGGGTGTAAATTAGAAGATTTGGGGAATTTCTCGAAATAGTAATTGTTGGGATTTTTCGAGGATTAGATGATTTTCGATGGATGGTATATTTGCTTTTGGGATTATGTCAATATGTCGGAGTATTTTAATTATATGTCGAAACTGGGTAAAGCGACAAAAGGTAAGATTTTAATTGGAAAACCCACAGTGAGATGTATTGGGTTAAAATAGGGGGTCAAGTACCTCAAATGGAAATTTTGACTTCGCCGTGAGTCTCAAAATGGTCGAGATAGTCGAAAAAGAGTGTCCGATTGTCGAAATTGAGTTTCGGGAAATTTTAGAGTTAAAAGGGCTCGTAATTGAGTAAATGAGTCATTTTTTTATTTTAAGGGGTATAAACCCTTTTCTCCCTATATTAGGAGGGATAGGGGGAGAGAATAGAAAGAAAAGAGAGAAGAGAGAGAGGAAGGAAGAAAAAGGAGAGAAACGGGAGATTTTGGGCCAAACTCCGCCGTACTCGATTCGGGATCGTCGGATGTTATCCACGAGGCAAGTGTTTACTTTCTTTATTTACTTTTGAGCATAAATCTCATATCGTAGTTTGGTAACAGTAAACCCAAAAGATTTTGGGTTGGGTTTTCGTGGATAAAACGGGTTTTCAGGAGTTAAAACGAATAAACCCCAATAATTTCCTAATCGGAGAAACTTAGGATTTAATCGAAATTTGTTGTTGGTTTCGGATTCTAAGATGTTTAGAATCCCTATTATATGTGTAGATGTCATTAGTTGAGGTTGTAGGACGTTAGAAATGAAGATAAAAGCTTGGGGGAAGCTTTAATGGCCAAAACAGCTTCTCGGATAAGAATCTATCCGTCATGAATGATCGATCGAGCGTGGGGGATCGATCGATCGAACCATTAATCGATCGAGGGCCATGGGTCGATCGATCGACCCTTCAGGAAATTTGACTACTTTTCCTAGTGTTAATTGGATAGGATAAATTCCAATTCTAAATTTATTCGAGGTTATTTGTGTGTGGAAATAAGTAATCTTTTAAGAGTAAATAGTTATCCTATGGAGGGAAATTATGGAAATTAAGTGAGGGTTTTAAGTGTGTAACCCTAAAATGTTATTTTTGAGGAAAATAGAATAATTAATAAATTAGGAGGTTGGGGTTCCTAAAATAGGGTGGGTACCTCTAAATGATTAATTGGACGAGATGTAGTCCTTGGGTTTGTGGGAAAGAAATCCACAACCTATTTAATTTTAGGGTATTGTGGGCTTATGTTAGGAAGTCAAATATCCTAGACTAGAATGGGGTTAATTGGGTTTATTCTAAGGATGTTTTATAGTGGTTAAAGTTTCATATGATATAAGAAATTAACCTAGAATTAATAGAAGGTAGAATGGTGATTTTTGGACTATTGGGAGACTAGTGTGAGGACAATTACATTTCGGATCCTAGGTCATTAATAAAATATGACTAAGAGAATAAGAAATGCATATTCAAAAATTGGTATTTAATCATTGAAAATAAGTGCTTTTGAGAATGTAAACTTTGAATGTTTTTAAATTGGAAAAATAAATGATTTTCATAAATGATAATTTATGTGAACACACCTCTCTAAATCGCTATCATAAGGGAAGTTGCGCACGTAAGGTGAAGTCCCCTGGCTAATGAATGCAGGGTGAATATAGTCCTAGGCCATATGAGCGATTATTGTATGCTTTTCTGCAATGGTGAGGTAATTTTGGGTGTGGTTATGACTCCCCCATAGGCATATGGACGCTTCCCGACGTCTTGCGTTGTAGGATCCCAGGTTGTCTTATTTGATAGGCCCTGAAAGATGATAGCCATTTAGGGGCGCGCACAGTGGGGAAACCCGAACGGTCAGTCTTAGAAACGTTATATGATATGTAATATAACTATTGTTAATAATGTGATAAGTTAAAGCAATTTATGATAATAAATTGGCTTTATATACGTTTCCTGGATGGAAGAAGGGAAATGGGATAAATGAATTGGCTTTATATACATTTCCTGGATGGAAAAAGGGAAATGGGAGCATATGAGATGAAAAAGAATTTTTTATGATAATAAAATTGGCTTTTAAATACATTTCTTGGATAGAAGAAAGGAAATGGAAAGTTTTGAGATACAAAGAAAATGAAAATTGAATTGGTAAACAATTTGTAAATGAATCCTCAATCCGGGAGATAGATCTGGATATGTATTGTAAAGATGCAAATAAAGTAAACCTCAGTTCGGGAGATATTATCCGAATGTATATTAAATTATGTATATTAGAGTAAGTATTTTATGTATGTCATTATATAGTATGTATATACGTTGTGTACTGAGGGTCTAATGGATCTCGACGATCGACTTTACTGCGTAGTAGTGTATCGGGGTGGGGGGGTTCCTTGTTTGGATTTTGTTTGGCGAGACACCCCACGTACGAACATGGCTTAGTGTTGAGACTGGGGAGAAGTTTAGCCCTTAGTACTTGGTAATAACTAGGGTGGTTAAAAGATGGGTGACGAATTAGTTAGGCAGTGTAGCTTGACTAGGATGTTTAGAGGAATGCTCTAGGTGTGCACTATTAGAAGAGAGGTGAGGGGTATCTCATGGGAGTGCGATACCAAATTTAAGTATGAGATAAAAACTATTTTTAAAAATAAAGCATTTATGCACTTGCTAAATATTTTCACAACTCGAGTTCGGACCCGTTTATCTACTTTTCCCTCTCTCTCTCTCTCTATATATATATATATATATATATATATATATATATATTAGAGGTGTCCAGACACAGGGACGCCTGGATGACACTTCTTTCGAGTCAGATGTCTGCTGTAGCAGCTGTGGATGCACGTAGGTTCTTGATAGATGCTTTTATTCTTGTACTCTAGATTGGAGGTATTGTATAAATATTCGGGCCAATGGTCCAAATGCATTTATTCATTCTTTTCCGCCTTTTAGTGCGGCATTCGACATGGTTGTATCATATTTGAACCTAGTGTTCTGTTATGTTATTTCATTTAAGTTTCATTTATATAAACTGTGTGGATGTTTTAATTTAGTAGTTGATTAAAAAGAGTAGTTAAGTAAAATTTTGATGCCAGCCTAATAGGTTATTAGTAATTAAATTGGTTTTCGACAGTGATGCTAAGAATGATCCATATGCGACTCCTATTTTAATTTGATATTGGAGCGATCGCCTGGTATTTTATTAGGCGGGGTGTCACATATTACATGATATATGTTGCATTTTTATATGTTATACTTATATGTAAACATAATCATAGTTGAACTCATTGTTATGTGCTATTATTTTCATGTCGTGTAGTTGGGTTAAGAAGATTATATTAATTTATGTGACATGTTGGGAAATATTATTTGTTTAGAGAATTTACACATAAATCTTGGAATTTAAATCTATCTATTTACATATGAAATTGAGAGAATGAGTATTATTATTTTTTTTGTGGATTGGTAGGCAACTCGATGGGGTGTTCTTTCAGGCTATAATTTTTTCCTTTATCAGAGAAAAAAGATCACGGATCCTTTAATCCATTAATATGTTTTGTTAATCCATTATGGTAGGACAATGAGGGGAGTACTGTATCACGCCTTGTGGTTATATTGTAATATAGTTTATGTTGGGGACACTACATTGTTTGGAGGATAACTGACAAGAGAGTTAACGAGAGTTCATACCTTATTAAGAAAAATGTACTGGGGAATTTGATATGGGGTTTATAAAGTGTAGGGTCATGTGGTGAGATCCTATGATTAATTATTATATTGAGATTTTAGTTGAGTAGACATATGCATAAATTCTATATAATTGCACGAACGAGTATGTGTAGTTTACTTGGAGGATTTAAACGAGCCTACTTAGTTTCGCTCACACCCACATAGTTTATACGCATGTCGGGTTTTGGTTTGGGTAACGATTATTTAAATGTTGTGTCATATTTCAAATTGTTGGGATGTAGTGATGATTAAACAAATTTGTACTTTACTTTTACTTGTTGCAAACCATTGTATCTTTTTAATTGTAGAAATAATTGTAAATGCTATTTTGAGATTAATGACATTAAAGAGCTATATTTATTCACTTTATGCTTCAACAGTTGTTTATATATTCTTGGTCATTGTTAATTGATTTTAAAAGGTTTTAAATTGGCCGTATTTTTACTTTTTTTTTTACCATCGGGAAGTTTCAAATGGCATTACAGCCTAGGTTACACAATTACTTGGGGATTTTTGAAAACTGGTTTATTATTTTTTCTATTGTGTGATTATTTGGGATCGGTTTGTGAAGTTTGAAAGAATTATTATGTAGCGAATTCCAAGGATTATATTCCTATTATTAAGGGGAAGACTATAATACCCCTTATTTTTTAAACTATATAATTGTGATTAATTTATATATTTTTTGATTTTATATTGGAATCAAGATATATGAGTTGATTTTTATAATTTGAACAATGTTATATATCAACATATTTAGCTAAGAGAATCATTTAATCTGGAAACTATTGGGTTGAGAGAATTATCAAATTGGATAAGTTGGTTTTTGTTCCTAAGTTAAGATTTGGATTTGACTGGGTCTAAGGTGAGATTAGAGTTGAAAATCATAGGGATTAAGTGTGCTCTTTCCTAAATTTTATTGGAAAGCTAGAAGTGAATTATTTTTAATTTATGTTGGGAGATTTTATTATGATATATATAGCTAATTTTAGCAGTGAATGAATATTGAGACTTGTTAATGGAAAAACACATTCAAAATTATAAAAATAACCGACCATGGGTTATGCATCCATTTGGTCTAGTTATTTGTTGACGAACATTGTATGTGGAGCCCATTTTAATACCTTAGTGGAGGTCCATGTGAGAAATATTGAATCAACATTTTCAAATCCCTTGTTAGTCTCCTCTTAGTATAAATACGTTATATTAAAAGACATGGGGTTTAGTTATATATGTAGAAGGCGAAATAACATTATGTAATAAGATACAACTAAATGAAAATGAAGGAGACATTTTTAGAAATTCAAGGGTTAGAGAGGAAGATGAAGGGAGTAAAAGAGGTGATGGAATTTTAAAAAATAAACTGGCACTATTAATCCTTTTGCGGCATGTTATATTTGTGAATTTGACTTCCATGACAACTCTAAGCCCTAGAAAATTTAATTAGCAGCGTGTGGGTACGGGTTTCATAATTTTTTGAGCTTGGATAAATATCTTTTGAATATCTTTTCAACAATGCGCATGATTGGAATTTCTTATAGATTTATTTGTTTATTTTCTGTATAGATTCACTATCCCGTGATTATTTTATGTGTTATACATGTTCAACCTTCTCTCTCTCTCTCTCTCTCTCTATATATATATATATATATATATATATATATTACATGCTATGTGTGGCATCTATAGACATTATACTTATATTTAAATATCATCATTATTTCATTCATGATTATGTGAAATTATTCTTATGTCGTTTAGTTTGGCTAATGTGATTATATTAATTTACTTGACATTTTAGGAAATATAATTCAGTTAGATAATTTATACGTAGATTGTGGAAGTTGAATCTAAATGTTTAAAGAGGAAAAGGAGAGAATGATTCTGACCATAAAATGTATCAATATCTCCAATAAATTAGTAACATATTATTAGAAAATAAATATACCACCTAACTCTTCCTCCATAGTGAAAATAAAAATAAAAACTGAACATACCGCTAAATTTCATTATGTCTTTCTTACATGGGCTTCCTCCCTCCTCCATCCACATTCATAAAAATCTGTTGGGTTGAGTCACTCTCTGGGTCTCTCTTTAGAGTATTTTTTGGCTCTGCCCAAGAGTGCAATACTATTAGAATATCCTCAACGCCTTATGCTAAAACAACTTAGAAATATATAACCATTTGTATCAGATAATTGTAGCATAGTTGATAAACTGGTATCCTAAACATCCATTCAAATAAATTTTTCTCTAAATCATTATAACAATTTACGAAGAATATAACTTGCAATGGAGAATATTTTTGAACATTTCTTAAATGTTTCTAACAAATGGATGAAGATCTTATTTTTAAGAGAAAACATGTTCTGGATGTGTTCAACTTAAAGAAATATTTGGAGACAAAAAAGGGACATAAGGAAAGTTCAAAATAATCCGTTTTGGATTTGTAATTAAGCTCCCACATTAAAAAATAAAGTTTTCAAAGAATTTTAAATACAAATATTAACATTTAATATCATATTTTTTTTCAAATATAAGAGAATTAACTTCAATTTGTCTAAATAAGTGAGCCCATCCAATATAAACAATTATAATTCCTAAACTTTTTCCCTTTAGGTCACATTTCTATTGATATTTAACTGAACTTTTTAATGTCAATCCAATGTGATGATCAAGTATTATAAAATTTGAAACTTAAAGGCTCAAAGACATGTGTGTCCCACTAATGATTCTTTGTCTAATATTCCTTTTCAAAAGATTTATACTCACAGTTTCTAATAATCTCTCAATTGTAATGTTTTTGAAATCATTTTCATTGAGAAATATTTTATAAATTCGCATATAAGAAAAGATGTCTTTCAACTTGAAACTTTACATAGTAAATATTGATTCATAATATACTAGAGTAATATTAATTTTGAACTCTATATTTGAAAATATTTCACACACAACCATACATTTGTGTACTTCTAAGGACATCATGTTACGATCATGTGCATCCGTCACATTATAGTCAATGTTCTAGAAAATTTTCCTAAAATTACATTAAGAAGTGACAACACTTCTAGATTCACAGAGGTTATACTATCAAGGATACTCCTATAGCAAGGTAAGCTGATAAACATAGAGTTAACTTTTTGAAGAGATAGAGAGTTATAAATCTCATTGAGAATCATTATTAAACTAACCTTAACACGATGATGGACTCATAGTAGAACCTTGTTATTTATAAAAAGCATAATACAACCCATATCACTTGTGACTTATTATTACCCCTTAAAGCTATTTCTCGATATCTCCTATCTATAGGTAGGGTTAAAAATTCCTAGGATCTCATATATCCGCTTAAGTAATTAATTTAACAATAAGTATGTCCTCAAAAAAGTCGTAATACCATTATGTTTGAAGATTAATACGTTACGGAAAAAAATGGTTGAATTGATACAAATTTTAATTTTACTTAAAAAAAGGTCTAGTTTTTTTTTTCCACACCAAATTCAAATTTACGATAAATTAAAACCAAATATTATAACTAGTGTCAATTTTGGTATTTTTTTCAATTAATTAAATAAATGATTACAAATTAAAGGATGGATGAAATATTAAGAAGCAACACACACATTAAGAATGGTATTTTATGTTGAAACCCTTGTTGGAGAAACCATAACTCCCCAACCTTCTAAGTCTAGTAGTGACAATAATAATAATAATAGTAATAATAATAATAATAATAATAATAATAATAATAATAATAATAATAATAATAATAATAATAATAATAATAATAATAATAATAATAATAATAATAATAATAATAATAATAATAATAATAATAATAATAATTTCGGGTATTACTAAAGCAAGACATGACTTATACCAACGACAAAGATTGCAACCTAAATTTCTATGTTCTACACTTAAGACCTCTTCCCCCACTAGAAATCAAAGTCTCTTCATCACACTAACTTTAACAATCCACAAGTCTTGTTATCGATTGATATTGGGATGACTTTAGACCAAACGAATCCTCATAATATGGTAAAATAACGGTTTGATCCCTGCGACTCACTATGAATCAATAATTAAGACATGCTCATCAATCTTGATCAAAATTTTAAACTAGTATGATGTATATGATGGTAATTTATTGTTGTTTGTTCAAACGATCACTAGTCGATAAGATCTCTTAATAACACTCAAATAAAAAATCAAAATAATATCCATATGATTGTGAAAAGTTGTATCAATGTGAGAAATTGTTTTAGTTCATCTTTAGATTCCTATTTATTAATTCTACGTGATAGTATGTAAAAACACGTTTCCCAAAAATAAAGATCTCCCACGAACGAGGCCGTTTTTGTATGAAGTAGGCTTTGTATGAGGAAACTACCTTAAGAATCAAACTTCGTACAAGAAAAGGTATTTTACTTTTAAATCTTGTACAAAATAATTTCATACGAGGTCATTTGCATGTGAAGAAAACTTCTTACAAGGTTCCCTATTTTGAGCATAATGTTTTACATATATTTCAAAATGACTCATAATTTCTATTCTTGTAAAACTTACTCAAAACTCAACACTTTTCATGTATTTCGAGTAAGAAATCCCTATATTTTATTTGCGCAAAATTCCCTGAAAGTCTTCAAAAATAATATTGCGACATAAAAACTTTCGAGAATAATAAAAAAATGTTTTTTTCCTGACTTTTAACAATTCGCATCAAATAAAATCTAGTGATTACATAACATAAAAAAATCATGACCTACCAAACTTAATAATAGTTAGAGATACGTGCATCCATGCAATGATGTTTTTTGTAAAATGATGTCAGTAGACATTCCACATCATAGAGATATACCTGGACCTATGTTTTTATATTCTATCAATTCATAATAAAACCAAGCAAAATGATGCATACAAAACATGGCTTTACAAATATCCCATTTGTATTAAAAGACAACACTACAACTGATAAACTAAAAAAGAGTTCAAATGCACGAATCAAATTATGCATATACAACAAATCTTAACATGTCCAAAATCTCATGAGACATGGTGTTTAAATGGGCTTCCAAAGTATTGTTACATTGTTTGCGACATGTTTGTCAATAATCAAAGACCTTGTATCTTGCACACATAAGCACATACGTGATGTGTAAGCGATATATAACAAGAATAAAATCTCGAGTATATAAAATACATGTAACACCCCGCTTAAAATAATAACGGGTGGCCAGCCCTATACTATATTAAATCAGGAATTTCAGATGGTTCAGTCTCAACATCAATTGCCGGTACTATATAATATAGGACTAACTACCCGATATCATATGAGTGAGATGTTATAAAAATTAAAACATGCAACATAACACAACCCAACACTATGAATAAAGGAAAGAACTGTGAGAAACGAATCACTAGAATAGAATGAAATAAATAACTACAACTGAATGTACTACAAAAAGTAGACCCGAATAAGCTGTCGGGTCACAGCCAATACAATAACTGAAATGGAATAAATATAAACATGTATATAAATATCCCTTGGGTCCAAACCCGATATACAACATGAATCCTACCTATAATTTTAAGGAAGTAGGAAGTGGCTACAAGATACATCCCGCAACAGTCCGCACCTGTCACGGCTCCCAAGACTCTGGATAGAAGGCCATCCGGCATCCATGCGATAGGATACCTGTAATAATATATATATATATATATATATATATATATATATATATATATATATATATATATATATATATATATATATATATATATATATATATATATATATATATATATATAGGCAGGAGAGAAAAGTAAACGGGTCAGAGCCCCGATTGTGAAAAATATTTAGCAAGTGTGTTAACCGTGCATAATAAATATCGGTGCACTTATTTCATAATTAAAGTGGAACCGCACTCTCGTGGAATCCCAACTCACCTCTCATCTAAAGGCGCGCACCTATTCGCATCCTCAATTTTATTAGTTAAAATTACCCCATTTTTTAGGACAACCTAACTTATCATAGGCCTAGCCTATACCCACGGGATCTACCTTTCTAGCATACCCCAAGAATCCACCCCCCCCTTTTTTTTCTAAACACAATTAAATATTTATTTTCAATCATATGTGCCTTGATAGGCTTAGTGGATTCCGGTTTGTACTTTAACCAATTATAAATTAATAGATTACCCAATATGCAACTGGGTTGAAACATCTAATTTAAATTTCTAATTAATAAGCATGAACAATCATTATTGACACAACTACCCTCCAATTTCAACGCTGCGCTGCGTTTCGTGCGTGGGGTGTCTCGCAAAGCGAAATCCAAACAAGGAACCACCCCATTACACTACTCCATGTCAACGTCGATCCTGGAGATCCATTATGCCACACATAAATATCGACAGAACTTCTCTCTACTCTCAATAATGTACTACATTTCATGCGTGGGGAGTCTCGCAAAGCGAAATCAAAACATGGAACCGCGCCGTTACACTACTCTTTGACAATGTCGATCATAGAGATCCATAATGCCGTGCATACCATAACTGGCAGAACTTTTCTCCAATTTCAACACTGCACTGCGTTTCATGCGTGGGGTGTCTCGCAAAGCGAAATCCAAACAAGGAACCACCCTGTTACACTACTCCTTGACAATGTCGATCCTAGAGATCCATAATGCCATATATACAATATAATACTACTACTACAACTAACATTGCCAATCATATCCTTGGGATGATTTAACCGAAATATTCCTTAAATGCGATACATCAACCCCCATCAATCTAGTACACCATAATCATCCAAGATGTACTTTACCAAAATTCTATATCCTTTCATCTATAGGAAATATAAATATATATATAGGTATTTTATGCTCACCATATATATACATATACCAATCATCCATACCCATGACCAAATGTACGTATCATATCTGATGTACAATGGACATGCACATAATCCACCCGGCTATATATATCGCTGATAAAACTGCATCAATGCTATCATCATCCCAATGCCCGGCTCACGTAGCAACTGGGGACCACCTGGTGGGGATCAAAGACACCCACCTCGTGATAACTCACACACACGATGTCCCGGGAAGCGGTCATAGCTCCACTGGCAATGAGACGAAACATACCCACCACGTCTCATCCCAAAAATATATCTATCCTATAATAACACACCGGACGACTATGACCTGGGGAATATCCACACCCTGCTCTACATGCCAGGATGCTCACCCTCTGCGCAGAAACTTCCCAATGATAGCATGAGCGAGGTATGCTTAACCACATAAGTATATATATCGCTCACATGCGCAATATACATACATCCATATGATCCCATCATATGATCAAATAGTAAACCATCATATACGGTTTAAACATCCATACCATGTATGTCCACAACATAAATATATCCATATATTTATGTGCATACAGATATATATATATATATATATATATATATATATATATATATACACATATCCATATATCTATATATATAAACTAGTTCTCATTCATATGTATAAGATATACAAACCCGGCTATAAGTATACATAAATCCTCAATATACAAGCCGTCACCACAAACTCATATCATTTACCTTGATATGTGAATACAATCCCTCACTTGAAACATATTCAATCATTTTTCCTATGATGAATAGTCTCCCAAAACCATATGTATATATCTATACATATATATTCAACATTAGGGTTATCACCCAAAAGTTTGTGTAGGAATCCATCACTACACATTTCATCCATAATTGAAGTACATATTTTCCTTTAGTACTATTTAACCATAGGCACATCAATGACTTAATAGTCTAAAACCTCAAATTATTCCAACCTCGTTTCAAGTATTGGAATCTCAATGGTCATATCCCCACAATTACGTGTAAACTATCCTAACTAGAATTTATGCTACCGCTTATTCTAGTCGATAGTACGATCCCAATCGTTCCCAATTTCACCTATGGTTCAAATAAATCTCAGGAACCCTTACTCCTATTTAGTTATCAATTATTCCTTAGTCTAAACATTTCTAAGGATATGAAACCCCTCACTCTTTAAGAGTATGCGACCACTCTCTTCCATTTGGCCCCAAATTGTATCTTAACAATATCCTATCCTTATAAGTATTTGACATAAAGGTCGGCCTAGAAATTTCACAACATACATGGATATTTCTTATCCAATTATTCCAAGAAGTCCCCACTATCATATACTAAGTGAGAGACCCCCTATAAGTCACCAAAAGATATCTCTTACTCAATAAGAGAAAGCCCCAAATCAATAAACCCACGCAAGAAGGGTTTGAATTCACTAAAGGGAAAAATTTCTCAAAATGCTCTGTTTCCGAATCGATTCGGCCTCTCCGAATCGATTCGGCCCAACAGCGAATCGATTCGGCCCATCCGAATCGATTCGGTCCAAGGGACTTGAGATTCTGCAATCCTCCGAATCGATTCGCTAGGGGCGAATCAATTCGGTCCTAAAGACCTGAGACTTCTGCAACCTGGCGAATCGATTCGGCCAGTTCAGAAAGCCACGAAAATGGCTATTTTTCTATAACCCAAAACTTCCCAAAATTTGATTTATACTACTTCCAACCCTTAATCTTCAATCCCAACATAATATCTAACATCAAAACACATCCTAAATTTAACCTCATCAATTTATATCCCTTAAACCCAATCAAAATCTTCAATTTCAAGATTTGAACCAAAAATTTAGGTTTTGATGTTTATACCCAAAAATCCATTTCTTTAACACACAAATTATGAAATGAAATACACAAATAGCTATTTATCAAGATTAAACACTTGCCTCAGATTTGTAGTGGTTGGATCATCCTCGATGTCGCGTTTTGGCCGAAAATCTCCATGCTTTTCTCCCTCTCTCCTTTTCTTTCTTCATCTTTCTCTTTTCTTTCTTTTTCTCTCTTTTCTCAAAGGAGAAGGCTTCCTCCGTAAGCCTTAAATTCTTTAAAACAATAAACCCAATTTTAAATGTTAATACACACTTTAAATGACTCGTTTACTCCAATTCGAGTCAACTGACTTAAAAATATTCCGGAGGCGAAATAAAACTCAATGACAGTCATTTTTACCATCTCGACCCTTCCGAGATCAATGGTACCCTTAAAATCATCATCCAGAATACTTTAAAACTCCTTTATTTTTGGACTTAAATTCCCCATTTTAGAATTTTCCGATTTAAATTAAATTTTATTTTCCCAAAATTTAATTTCTCAGTCTCAAAAGTCTTGGGGTCTTACAATCTTCCCCCCTTACAAAAATTTCATCCGCGAAATTTAAGATGTGCCTAGGACCTCAATATCATCTAGTCCTTACATCGACCCTCAGGATCACTATGTCGATCCTTTCTAGTTCTCACGTCGAACTATATACATCCTTATCGATCCTTAAAATCAACTAGCTACCTAGGGCGCCCATACACCCCATACCCGATTTTCCACTCGTAGAATTATAATCAGGCTCCATTAGCCTCAAATCTTAACATAACTATTACCAGTATAATCTATAACAACATATTAAACGTAAAAGTTTGAAAAATTCCCAACGGTTAAACTCTCCTCAATTCCTGACACTAGCCCCCTTCGTGCGGGGGAGGTCTCGCAAGCGAAATCCAAACAAGGAACCCTCCCAATACACTACTATGTAGCTAGGTCGGGGATTGAGATTAGTTGAACCAGGGTTAAGGTTTTATAAAAAGATTTTCATATTTTAGATATTGCCCGAGGGCCTATACAACAATACTATATAAATCAATCTCGCGTCTTTCGACACGCCAAACAAACACCTTATGTTTAGGACACAAGGCCTAAACAATTACAACACTCTAGCCAAAAACTAGTTCTCAAAACTAGCACAACTATGAGCTGAACTATCTGCTCCACATAAATCTACCAAACTCTGAACCTCTCAGTTATGAAAATCCTCTACATCACATCAATACTTTTATATAAAAATAAATTCTTCCCTCATTGGGATTCTAAAACTTCCCTACTATTTCGTTACGAAAAGGTGTATCATCTCCAAAGATGCCATACATAGGCCACACTTGCTCACTTCCTACTCTAGGAAATTTCCATACACCCTAGAGGTATAGCAGCTAGCTACACATCACACCTCACACGCGACGTTCCCAATATCGCACAAAGCATGACTTAAACCCAAAGAAAGGTATTCTACCCTGTACTTCCACAATCTAATGGTTTCACCTCATCTAAGGATCTCAGTTCAAGACCCTCTACTTCTTCCAGGATGATCATTACTCCTAAACCTATTCCTCTGTGAGAGGAACATCTTTCTCAAAATCCTTCCTAACCATTTTGAAGGATAGTACCATTGTGGCTACCGTAAACCCCCTCAGTCCAACTCAACGAAACTGAGTCTCCAAATTTCTTACTCACCCGTCGATAAATCACCTCGAACCACTGCTAGAAATCTCCTCAATATCTCCTCCGGAATTGGGGAAAACAAATACCCCCGATTAAAGCGTACCCAAAATATGCTATGGGTATTGTACTTCTAATCCTATCCTTTCCTAGACGACAAAATCTAGGCGACGTCTGAAACAAAAATAAGAGCACATGTTATCAGAACGTCAATCAAGTGAATGTACTTCACAGAAGAAAACAACGCAGTGAACACAACAGTCCTATTTGTAGGGCTTTATGTCAAGAACGTTAGCGGAAGAATCCACAACTCGCTCAGATCATAAGGACTCTAGAACCTGATGCTCTGATACCATCTGTAACACCCCGCTTAAAATAATAACGGGTGGCCAGCCCTATACTATATTAAATCAGGAATTTCAGATGGTCCAGTCTCAACATCAACTGCCGGTACTATATAATATAGGACTAACTACCCGATATCATATGAGCGAGATGTTATAAAAATTAAAACATGCAACATAACACAACCCAACACTATGAATAAAAGAAAGAACTATGAGAAAAGAATCGCTAGAATAGAATGAAATAAATAACTACAACTGAATGTACTACAAAAATTAGACCCAAATAAGCTGTCGGGTCACAGCCAATACAATAACTGAAATGGAATAAATATAAACATGTATATAAATATCCCTTGGGTCCAAACCCGATATACAACATGAATCCTACCTAGAATTTTAAGGAAGTAGGAATCGGCTACAAGATACATCCCACAACAGTCCGCACCTGTCACGGCTCCCAAGACTCTGGATAGAAGGTCATCCGACATCCATGCGGTAGGATACATGTAATAATATATATATATATATATACAGGCAGGAGAGAAAAGTAAATGGGTGAGGGCCCCGATTGTAAAAATTATTTAGCAAGTGTGTTAACCGTGCATAATAAATATCGGTGCACCTATATCATAATTAAAGTGGAACCGTACTCTCGTGGAATCCCAACTCACCTCTCATCTAAAGGCGCGCACCTATTCGCATCCTCAATTTTACTAGTTAAAATTACCCCCATTTATTAGGACAACCTAACTTATCATAGGCCTAGCCTATACCCACGAGATCTACCTTTCTAGCATACCCTAAGAATCCAACCCCCCCCCCCTTTTTTTTTCTAAACACAATTAAATATTTATTTTCAATCTATGTGCCTTAATAGGCTTAGTGGATTCCGGTTTGTACTTTAACCAATTATAATTTAATAGATTACCCAATATGCAACTGGGTTGAAACATCTAATTTAAATTTCTAATTAATAAGCATGAACAATCATTATTGACACAACTTCCCTCCAATTTCAACACTGCGCTACGTCTCGTGCATGGGATGTCTCGCAAAGCGAAATCCAAAGAAGGAACCACCCCGTTACACTACTCCATGTCAACGTCGATCCTAGAGATCCATTATGCCACACATAAATATCGACAGAACTTCTCTCTACTCTCAACAATGTACTAAATTTCATGCGTGGGGAGTCTCGCAAAGCGAAATCCAAACAAGGAACCGCCCCGTTACACTACTCTTTGACAATGTCGATCATAGAGATCCATAATGCCGTGCATACTATTACTCGCAGAACTTTTCTCCAATTTCAACACTGCACTGCGTTTCATGCGTGGGGTGTCTCGCAAAGCGAAATCCAAACAAGGAACCACCCCGTTACACTACTCCTTAACAATGTCGATCCTAGAGATCCATAATTCCATATATACAATATAATACTACTACTACAACTAACATCACCAATCATATCCTTGGGATGATGTAACCGAAATATTCCTTAAATGCGATACATCAACCCCCATCAATCTAGTACACCATATTCATCCAAGATGTACTTTACCAAAATTCTATATCCTTTCATCTATAGGATATATAAATATATATATATATATATAGTTATTTTATGCTCACCATATATATACATATACCAATCATCCATACCCATGACCAAATGTACGTATCATATCTGATGTACAATGGACATGCAAATAATCCACCCCGCTATATACATCGCCGATAAAACTGCATCAATGCTATCATCTTCCCCATGCCCGGCTCACGTAGCAACTGGGGACCAACCGGTGGGGATCAACGACATCCACCTCGTGATAACTCACACACACGACGTCCCGGGAAGCGGTCATAGCTCCACTGGCAATGAGACGAAACATACCCACCACGTCTCATCCCAAAAATATATCTATCGTATAATAACACACCGGACGACTATGACCTGGGGAATATCCACACCCTGCTCTATATGCCAGGATGCTCACCCTCTGCGCGGAAACTTCCCAATGATAGCATGAGTGGGGTATGCTTAACGACATAAGTATATATATCGCTCACATGCACAATATACATACATCCATATGATCCCATCATATGATCAAATAGTAAACCATCATATACGGATTAAACATCCATACCATGTATGTCCACAACATAAATATATCCATATATTTATGTGCATACATATATATATATATATATATATATATTCACATATCCATATATCTATATATATAAACTAGTTCTCGTTCATATGTATAAGATATACAAACCCGGCTATAAGTATACATAAATCCTCAATATACAAGACGTCACGACAAACTCATATCATTTACCTTGATATGTGAATACAATCCCTCACTTGAAACATATTCAATCATTTTTCCTATGATGAATAGTCTCCCAAAACCATATGTATATATCTATACATATATATTCAACATTAGGGTTATCACCCAAAAGTTTGTGTAGGACTCCATCACTACACATTTCATCCATAATTGAAGTACATATTTTCCTTTAGTACTATTTAACCATAGGCACATCAATGACTTAATAGTCTAAAACCTCAAATTATTCCAACCTCGTTTCAAGTATTGGAATCTCAATGGTCATATCCCCACAATTACGTGTAAACAATCCTAACTAGAATTTATGCTACCGCTTATTCTAGTCGATAGTACGATCCCAATCGTTCCCAATTTCACCTATGGTTCAAATAAATCTCAGGAACCCTTACTCCTATTTAGTTATCAATTATTCCTTAGTCTAAACATTTCTAAGGATATGAAACCCCTCACTCTTTAAGAGTATGCGACCACTCTCTTCCATTTGGCCCCAAATTGTATCTTAACAATATCCTATCCTTATAAGGATTTGACATAAAGGTCGGCCTAGAGATTTCACAACATACATGGATATTTCTTATCCAATTATTCCAAGAAGTCCCCACTATCATATACTAAGTGAGAGACCCCCTATAAGTCACCAAAAGATATCTCTTACTCAATAAGAGAAAGCCCCAAATCAATAAACCCACGCAAGAAGGGTTTGAATTCACTAAAGGGAAAAATTTCTCAAAATGCTCTGTTTCCGAATCGATTCGGCCTCTCCGAATCGATTCGGCCCAACAGCGAATCGATTCGGCCCATCCGAATCGATTCGATCCAAGGGACTTGAGATTCTGCAATCCTCCGAATCGATTCGCTAGGGGCGAATCGATTCGGTCCTAAATACCTGAGACTTCTGCAACCTGGCGAATCGATTCGGTCGGGGCGAATCGATTCGGCCAGTTCGGAAAGCCACGAAAATGGCTATTTTTCTATAACCCAAAACTTCCCAAAATTTGATTTATACTACTTCCAACCCTTAATCTTCAATCCCAACATAATCGCTAACATCAAAACACATCCTAAATTTAACCTCATCAATTTATATCCCTTAAACCCAATCAAAATCTTCAATTTCAAGATTTGAACCAAAAATTTAGGTTTTGATGTTTATACCCAAAAATCCATTTCTTTAACACACAAATTATGAAATGAAATACACAAATAGCTATTTATCAAGATTAAACACTTGCCTCAGATTTGTAGTGGTTGGATCATCCTCGATGTCGCGTTTTGGCTAGAAATCTCCAAGCTTTTCTCCCTCTCTCCTTTTCTTTCTTCTTCTTTTTCTTTTCTTTCTTTTTCTCTCTTTTCTCAAAGGAGAAGGCTTCCTCCGTAAGCCTTAAATCCTTTAAAACAATAAACCCAATTTTAAATGTTAATACACACTTTAAATGACTCGTTTACTCCAATTCGAGTCAACTGACTTAAAAATATTCCGGAGCCGAAATAAACCTCAATGACAGTCATTTTGACTATCTCGACCCTTCCGAGATCAATGGTACCCTTAAAATCATGATCCGGAATACTTTAAAACGTCCTTTATTTTTGGACTTAAATTCCAAATTTTAGAATTTTCCGATTTAAATTAAATTTTATTTTCCCAAATTTTAATTTCTCAGTCTCAAAAGTCTTGGGGTGTTACAATACAATGCCTGAACTCACACACTGAAATATTCCTCCAAAATTAAATTTCTCTCCATTTCTAAAGGCTTATCATTTCTTTTGTTCGAAAAAGGAAAAGAAAATTAACCTAGGACGTTATAAACAGAAGATATTTAAGTCAACTAAACTGGTGTGTGTGTGTATAAATACACACACACACACACACACACACACACATATATATATATATAGAGAGAGAACTAATGCATATACTAGAATATAATAACGGAACATGCAAGCAAAGTTCCAAGTTCGAGTGATGGTTTACCAGTAAGAGATCAACAAAAAGCAAGCCTTCTTTCGAGTTTGGACTAAAAGAATGTAGTATGGAAATATTAATTCACAATAAATACATATTATTATAATTAATTCATAACTTAAACATGACTGACAAAAAGAAATAAAATAAAATCAAACACAATCAACACACATTAAACACCAAACAGGAGCGGTTAACCAATGGAAGATAACTTCTAATTTGCAAAATCCACACAAGATATCTAATAGAAAATGTAAGTAACGTGGAAGCCGTAAAAATAGATATATCCTAATTATATTACGAATGAAACCTTATATTTATCTCATAGTTGAAAATACTTAATGTCAAATTTGAAGTTCACAAATGTTCATATATAATAATATCAAAAGGTAACATCTTTTTTTAAGAGTTTGTTAAGGTCAAAATAATCACATACTAGAATAAAATGTGCAGACCCATTGGTGTTCAACTTATAATATCTTCAAAATGTGATTTCCATGTTATCATTTTTTTTCATCATGGGAGTATGCCCTTTTATAATTAATTATTCATTTTGCTTATTTTATTAGCACATATAAATATAAGTTAATCCCCAGTGATGATGTCAAACATTTTGTTAGGTCTTATCATCACTCCTCTCTCCATTTTTATAAAACACTCACTAGAAATGGCTCTTACATGTACAACTTAAAGATCAAGAAATGGTAAATTTATCAATTGAGTGAATATAAGTTCCAGAAACTTTTAGGATAAAATTAAAAAATATATCATGGTTCAACTCGTGTATATGTATACGATATGATAAAGACCTATACATAGTCAAAATGGGTTGTTATTTAAGAACTCCATACGAATTATTAAGAAAAACATTAATAGGCTTCCACTACCTTATATATTTTTTAATCCAAGAGTAGAGAAATTGGTATCAATATGTGTTCATTTTTTTCCCAACACTAGATATCCCAAAATATCACAAAACCAAAAACCCTTTTGTATTTTATCAAAATTAAAAAAAAAAATTATGTTTCTATTTTTCGTAAAGGACTAAGAAAAAAGAAATATTATGTTCTCCAATTTGTTTTTTTTGTGTTTTTTCCTCTTTTTCAAAGTCATTTAAAAATCGAAATGACACATCTAACCTTAAATATAGAGAATCGTGAATAACAAATAAATCAAATAGTAGAACAAAAGCACTCCATAAGAATATGAAAATAATAAGTTATAGGCACACCTAGTCTATTGATCAATATAAACAACTCACCCATGAGAATATTTTTCTAGAGGTTCAGAACTAACATTATTCTACAGTAAAAAATAAAAAAACTCGTACTTACCATTTTATTGAGTAACCAAGTTAAATATAATAACCCCAAAATATCTAACAATGCGAACATGTGTTTTAGTAAAAATTTGGTTGTAGCATATAATGTACAATGGTCTTAAGATTTAGACCAACAAACTTACTGGCTTTTGTAAAATTGTTACCTTTATAGTGAGATTCTCAATCCTTTGACCTATGGGTTCTATTTCAAATTATTAATAATAAATTTTTGTAGGCATTTTAAACACTTTGTTAAGATCAAAGCACCCTAAGACCCTTTTTTATGACAATAGGGGAGAGAGTCTGGTTATGGATTATTCACTTTATTCTCCTTAGGGATGTTATTTGGTGAGTGATGACTAGTATTCTTGTTCGAACTTTAGACAAAGTCATTATTGGATCTTCAGGTTGTGGATTTTTCACCTTATTAGCATTGGGGATGCTCTTAGGTTGATTATTATCTTAGCTCTTTTGAAATTTGAATGATGTTTATGAGAATGAATTATATATATATATCATCCAATTATACTAAATAGTAATTCTGGTGAGTTAGGTTTGGACAGATCACCTATGATTAAAATTACAGTTCTAATAAGATTGAACATTTCCCAGCCTAGATAAGGATTTGTCATCCAATATGTAAAGTTTCATTTACAATATTAATAGTTTATCTTAAGTACGAAAACTTGTCTAATAATACAAGAAATTTTGTGATATTATAAAAACGATTGTTACGATTCATTAGGAGTGTATCGAATATGACTAAGGGTGAGATTAGAGTCAAGGTGCTAATTTTATTCTATTTTAACAATCTCATTTATAAACAGTGAATAGATTCTTAATCCCAAGTGACATGTGAATTGGAGTATTCACATTGTTATTCCTTTGACTTACTATGGGTGTAATTCAATTTATTGGATATTTCCATTTTTTGAACATGTCTGAAATCAAAACTAATCGGGGTACTCCCATTTTGTGAACTTTTCTAAAATCATGTTTTGAAGGAATCCACGTCTAAGATATATTGTGCATTATTATAAACCCTTAATTAACTTATAATGTTTTATTCTACCAGTAAGCCTAATTCGTGGATGATGTTTTTTAATTCGGTAGAGTATCAAATAATTTAGGTTTGAGATCAAGAAAAATAAGATATTGGTAAAAATTAATCTATGAAAAATCTTATTTCAAGAAGATGGTATTGAATACTTAACACATGGAATCATATTCTATGCTATCTACTTTGTAAACAAAGACTCTCTATTTGAGAAATTTTAAGATAATTAAATGGGAATGAAGTTATAATTATTTAGTGAAATTAATTACAATCAAAAAAAAAATAGGGAGAATAATTTGGGATGTCAATATTTTTGTTTGGAACAGAATTTAATTATTTACTTTAGGACCCTCGTATAGTCGATATTCCATGTAAAAATCCCATAACACTCTGAAAAAACCATAAAATCCCAAATATTATTTCATTTACCTATATATGGAGGTTTAAGGAAGGGGTTTATGTTGCATGCGAAACTTCTAAGGGTTAGAGAGGCTGCGAGAAAATGCCCTTCATTTTTTATGTGGGGTGAGGAGAGAGAAAATAGTTTATTCTCTTATTTCACTTAATTTTCATCTCCATAAGTGACCACACACAAAAATTATTTTGGGTGGGTAATATAATGGAAGAAAAAATGTTTTTTCTCCTTTAAAAAGGATTTACAATGGTGAATCATCATCTACATCATCTTTATTATCCTTATCTTGTCTGTTGGTCACCTACAATATTCGTAAGGGTATGATGATCTTAATCATATATCTAGTGTGAATTTACTTAAACATGAAGAATCAGAGGTCCTTGTAAAGAAATTATTTCACGTCAATCCTAGAAATTAGTATTAGAGAACCATGATAAAGGATTCATCATCTGTTAGAATATTCTTGTTGTTGACTATGAAATCTGAGTTTTTAATGCTTGTATAAACATGAATGTTTGTATATGAAATTGTACTAACATTTTTTTGTATGGTTTTAATGTTAATATCCGTTTCATGATGGTCCTAAGAATTTATCATATGTGCATGGACCTTATGGTGGTTTATCCGTAATTATTTTTTCTTAGATTCGAATGTAAAATTAGTTATGATGAAAATTAGGTATTGAGAGGAAATTGAGAGGGAATGTAAGAGTTTCTACTATTTAAAGTCCTTTGTTTTTATGGGTTTTAGTAATGATGAAATTTCCATCAATTTTGGTGAATTGCCGCTTAAGTTTGAAGACTATCTTCATGGTTTTTGTGAAGTGATGCCAAAGTTTAAAATGATGTAGTTTGTAGTTTTTGCTAAATCAAATTGATTTGAACCTCAACTCGAATCAATATAATTCCCCTATTCATCACGTGGATCGATAAGTCCTATGACTCTCACCCATATCGATTCGGTTCTCCTATTATTTGTAATTTTTCTTATTATAGTTTTTTCTTCTTAAGTTTGTTTGAGATGATTATTGAGCAAAGAGATAGAGAAGTAAAATTCGTGAATAAGTCCAGTTCATGGAGAAGTATTCTTCAAGTGGGACTATAGGCCATGTAGCAAAAGGAAACTAACTTACCCTTTGATTTATAATTGTATGTAGCTATTTTTTATTATATTTCTTACAACTATAATAAGGTTGATAATTATTATCTACTAATTAAATTCCTTCTTTTCTTTCTCGATTCTTCCGGTTTCTTGCTTTCTTTATTGACATCAAATACCTGTAAAATATGTACAAAATACCAGAAACTCGATGTACTCGTAAGAATAAGTCAGTAGCAAGATTATGAGGTAAAATCAAATTGATTACGTTGTTCGAGGTGCTAAAAGTAACTAAATGAAAGGGATAAATTTGGAATAATTTATGCCTAATAAAATCCGCCTAACTTAGAACTTTGCGCATCCCGAGCAATGTAAAATAATCCTAGCATGGCTCAACTCTTGAAAATCAATTTTTTAGGATAGAATACCTTTTTTGCAGGAAAACGATTGCATTTACCATATGCAACAAGCCTTTAAACCCCTAGGTTACCCTAGTAGGATGAGTTGTGTCTCGTGAGGGTTTATAGAGAATATACCCACAAAATTCGACTCAAAGAAACTCAAAATACGCAAAAATTGTATAATTCAAACCTTCCTAGAAAATAATCATCATCAAGTCATGTTCAAGAGTCTCAAATCATAGTGCGTGTGTACGAAGCCAGAAATTTAACCGGTAATTTCCATCGATTGACCATTACGTTACTTATCCGAAAATTTGTTTTCATTTCAAAATCTCACGGATTGTTCTCACAAACGAATCACTCAGAAATGTGTCTATTCTCTCGGTATGCATGATGTATATGTGTAAATGTAATGGACGTAAAGTCACGCACACAACTTGAGAGATGAAAATATATGGTGAATAGATCTCATCATCATAATACGATCATTGGGAAACGGGAACATCGCCTCCTTTTCACACATTTAATCTCTTATATTATCTTTTTCTATCTTAGCTCTCCACGTGGTAACTAATTTCGTAATTTGGACTCAGTTAGTACTTTTTCGGGTAAAAGGTGTATTCGGTAAAATTGGAAAAGGTTAAAAATTTCCGAATTGGAAAGTTTTGATTATGCTGTCCGTTAGTGCTTTTCCAGGCTTTTGCTCATTTTCTTCTTCTTTTTCTATTTATTTTTCTATTTTTCACTCTTTTCTTTTCTTGCTATTTTTGTTGAGCATTTCTATTTTTTTTCTTGCCCATTCTTATACACTTTTCAGACTTAAATTCTGAATTTTTCCATTTTTCACAATTTCGGGCTATTTGGGTTTTTCGAGTTACCAAACGAAAGGGATAAATTATTCGGCTCAATTGGGTTACAAAATGGATGATTTTTCATAACTTTTTCTGGTCAATATTTTTGGGTAACAAACGATGGCCTACTTCATTGGTCGAATTACTTATTAATTTACCAAATGCATTTGGAGATGAATTTAATTTACAGATTTGTAACGCGCTTTTCAAGGCAATATCACACACGTTTTCCATAACCGATCAAAATGAAAGAATTGAGATCATCAACGACTTATTTGGCACTAAAAAGAACTTTGAGTTAACAATTAACTTGGATTGATTTAAAAACTCAAAAAGACCGATAGGCTCGAAATCTCACTGGGTTTGTTAATCTCCACATTTATTCGATAAGTCATCAATTTTCGCACAATTTCCATCTTTGGTCAATTTCGGCTTAGAGCATTGGGTTTTTACAATTTGAGACTTTAAACCGACTTTTAAAGATATTTTTGAAAAATTTGAATTCCAGTTTTTATTTATTTTGAAGAAAACTATTTTTGGATTTTTCAAAATTTTATGATTTTTTTGAGATTTTTGGGCATTTTTGAAAATTTGTGAATTTTTAGAAATACGCACTTGTGACCACCCCTAACTTAGACTTTTGCATTGTCCTCAAGCAAAAAGGACTAAAATCTAACTCAAAACGAATGAGAAATGCGGGAAATTAAAAAAAACTAATATTTAAAATGCAGACTTTAATATAAAAGGACTGTGGTACAATAATGGGAAGGAGTCATACAAGCATGTGACCAAGCCAAACACCTTAAAAATTGACACATAAACCGACAAAGCTTCATTGGGGCGGTGGGTGGGAAGAGCTGGGCGTGTCGGGGCCATAAGGGTCATAAAAGTAGGATGACAATGGCTCGTTTGGATCCCCCTAGCGTCTGTACAAGTCTGCTTGGAAATGAAGCATCATACTTGTATCGCGTCGGTAGTCGGTCATAAAATTACTAAATTTCGTCTCGAGGGTCGACATTCGATTTGTGAGCTCGCCACCCGCCCATTAAAAATTTGGGTCGTCTTCTTCTTCGGTCGACTCTTCATCTACACCCATGTCTCCCATCTCCACATCGGCACCTGCTGCTTCCTATTCCTTTTCCTCACTCGAGGCATCATTGGCCTCGTCATCATTTCCATACGTCACCTGAAGGATGGCCAGCTATTTGGCGCTCCGAGTGCGGGTTCCTTGTCCAAAGGGATCGGAGAGGCGAGTACGGTCCAGCGGAGCCTCAATGCTAGCATATTTGAGAATGGAGGTGATCAAGCGTGCATAAGGAAGTGGTGCTTCACCTCTCTCATCCATGGCTGCAACAAGAATGTCAACGTATAGGGTGCAATCCAGGTTAATGGAAGTGTTGGGATCGAAGAGGTGGTATGTCAATGTGGCTTGACGGGGATGCATTGCGGAATCGTTGGAGGTTTGCAAAATGTTAGCACACACAATTTGGAATGTGAGGCATGCTTTCTCGTTAAGTCGGCCAACAGGGATAGTCTCCCCCCTCCAAGCAATGCCGGGGGAAATTCGCTCCATAATCAGGTCTTTGGATACTGGGGAAGCATTCCTTGGGTATGTGTAGTCTTGAAGATCTGAAACTTCATATTCGGCCAATTTGGCAGTGAGAATGCCAAAGAAAAGAGAATGATGGTACCATCGACATAGGCTTGAGACTCGAATTGGCCCTGTTCGAACAAGCGATCCATAGAAAGAGCGTACCTAGGTGGCCCAAATTGCCTAGTAGGGTTCATTAAGGAAACGACACCAACCCCTTGGCCTGAAGAGTGCAGTGACGAAATTTGGTAGCCCTGCCCATTGGATAGCTCACACCATGTGGAGTTTACAATCTGGACCAAAGAAACGGTTTCACCAGCTCTCCTCTTGGCGGGAGAGAAACTCACCATGGACGGAGGGTAAAATTTTAGTGGAGTCGTATTTGATGGGGGCAGCTTGTTGGGCTATTATGACAAGGAGAGGATGCTGGAAAAATAGGTAGAGAGAAGAGAGAGGAGGTGGAGTTGAAGGTGTGGCGAAAAATGGAGGATTTGGGTGTGTATTTATAGGTGAGGAGTGTGGGTAGGGTTTGGTAATGGGGGGAAAGTGTTTAGAGGGAAAAGAGGATGGATTTGTGAGGGAAAGTGAGGGGGAGGAGGGGGTTGGATGAATGTGGAGGGATTGAAGTGGATTGGGGGGAAGGGGGTGTACCTAGGGAAGGGGAAAGGACTGCAAAAAACCAGACCGGTCCGGTCCTTTTATGTTTTGATTTCTTTAATTACCAAACCGATCCGACTGTAAAAGATACGAACCGATCCGGTCCGGACCAGTTCATCTCAAAATTAAAAGAACTGATCCGGTTCTTGGACTGAGCAGGATTTCTCCCCTAACTTTATTTCGATCGCTCTCCCCGAATTATTTTCGACACTCCACAATACTTCCTATCAATTTTCTACTCAACACCCACTCGATACCTATTGCAACGCAACTCGACTCATTCTCCCAAAACATGTGCATGCTCTAACCTTATTGTATCCTAATCCTAGGGACTCTCACTACTTGTAATACCCCGTATTTTTATGCTTTATAAATTTGGGGATTTATTAAATTTGATGTGAATTATTAATTTAATATAAATCCAATTTTTTTTTTTTTTTTTAGTTACTAACGTGACGAGAGTTAGTAATTATTGGAAACTTTTTGAATATTACTAATGAGCAAAGTAATATATAAAATTGGTTCTATTAAATGTCACGAGTGAATAAAATGATAATTTTGGAAATTTAAGTCGGGATGCGCCCGTGTCGTGTCGGGACTAAATTTTGATTAATAAAAGTGAATAATTATAAGTCACCCTTATGGTCATTTTGAGTGCGCCAAAGTGTCCGAAAGGGTCGAGATAGTTAAAATAATGTACCCGGGGGTTTAGTTTGGGTCTCGGGGCATTTTTAGGCTTAATTAACACCCCGGGAGGGCATTTTGTATTTTTGGCCTTAGAAACCTAAGAATTTTCTAGGTTATATCAGATGCTTAGGGTTGTCTTCTAGGGTTAACACAACCAAAAACAAAAGACGGCCATTAGAGAAGGAAAGGAAGAGCTTACCAAGGAGTTCTACGCCAAGAACTCCTCCGTTTGCACCGCCGTCACCGCCAAAAGTTAGATCGCACAACGAGGATCACCACCACACTGATTTCATCCACAAATCAGAAACTAAAATTCCTAGAAAAGTATATATCTTGGTCTATTTCAGTTAATGCTCCAATCATATTAGCCTAGGATTGATTAGGACTAGTTTATGTGAAAGAAGAACCCATTTGGAGAATTAAATTCGCATGTTGTATGAGTATTAGATGTATTCAAGAAACTCAATTCATACGTAGAGATTGAACCACGAAATTACACTAAATAAAGAGTATTAAATATGGTAAAAGAATGGGAAAGAACTTGACAAAAGAAATATTAGGGTTCTTGATATTCTATGGATGATACCCCATTTAATTCATTTTTCATGATGAAAATCCGCATGCTTGACGTAGAAAATCCTTTATTTGAGGTTATAATACTTGTAGTACAAACTATTAGGAGTTTGGTAATCAAAGATATCGTTTTGGATGATTTTGGAAGAGGAAACCCGTAATCTGGAAAATCAGTTGGTCTGCCATACCTGCTTGATCGATCGGTCGACCCTAGAGCATCGATCGATCGATGCTTCGATCGATCGAACACCTGCCATAGATCGATCGACCCCTCCTGCATAACTCATATTACCCTTTTATAGGTTGTTCCAACTTAAATGATTAGACATTCTTGGATATTAATGTTAGAGCATTTTGGGATATAAAGAAGACCAGTAGGACTTATTAAAAATATGGAACCTTTATTGTAAGGCGAGAATAATATTTCACGGGGATGTTTTACCCATAAGGGACAATGGGAATATGTGTTAAAGGGTGAGACTCGTAAGGCAGTTACGTTGTAAAATTAAATGAGTACCTACTGAAATTTCACTTAGGAGGATAGGAATCCGCGAGTGTCACTTAATAAGTTGGGATAATCCCACAAATTTGAATAAGAAACAAACCGTTATACGTGATAACTAATTAACGAGTAATAAGGATAAATATCATAATAATGGGTCGTGAGAGTGTACCTAAATTTGATATGGTAATAGTAATGTATTTATATGACTGTGTTTATGCATATACTATATACGTGTAAAAATCCTGCCCACGTTACATGCTATCCCTGAGGTTATCGCGCTGGGACAGTCTTATCTCGATGGGATATTTATGGGGGATATGGACTCGTACCCTACGGGATAGAAATCCTTGGTATAGGCTATCGGATCGATAGTCAGACGGTCCTAAGAGACGTGAGGGTATGTGTTATCCTCTTAGTGACTTGGAGCTATGCTTCGCCTCATTTTGTATGTGTTTTTTGTTAATACAGTTCGAGAGTGATTCCGAACTAGTATTTCCCTCAGTACGAGTGATACGGGGACTGGATAGCAGAGCATGCCCGCACCATAGATTTTATGTGGGGTGCTATTAGAATATATATATTATATGAGTATTTAATACATATATATATATATATATATATATATATATATATATATATATATATATATATATATATATATTTAAATCTGGAAATTGGGAACTACCTGTTGTGATTATGGTATGTAAGAAATGAATAATTAATTCAACTTGGGTATAAGTGTTTGAAAAGTGTGATATATTACTGAGAAACTTTATTATTAAATAAGGTTTAATTGAGAACTTTGCTTTTAAAATAAACTTAACCTCTTAAACATTTGAATTTGTCGGTTTGAAACCTCACGAGCAAATTAAGATAAGATAAGTTAAATTGTTGGGAAGAATTAGTGCGATCGGTGTGTACATTAGAAGAGAGGTGAGAATTTCTCAAGGGAGTGTCGCACTAATATGTTGGTTGCATTAGCCGGTAGCACATTAAATACTCGTTAAACTAATTTTAAACTATTTTTACAATCGGGCTCTGACCCATTTCCTAGTTTCTCTTCTCTCTTGTATATCTATATAATAAAGGAGGAGGGACTTTTTGTCCTCTCCAATTAATGGTTGAGATTAAAAGTTGAAGAATTTGGTGTTTATCAACTGACGGTTGAGATTATATTTTGAAGTGTGTATCGCAGAGTTGAAGTGTGTTGTAGTTACATGGTAATTAACCTAGCCAAGGACATGTCTCGAGACACTCAAGTAACACACTTTCTTCTTTCCTTAAGCCAAGAGCCCATGTCATTTTTGAATGAAGTGCAGACACCCTCTGTTAAACCCACTCTACCTTTTCACTCTCAAGCCCTATTCTACCCACCACCTCACGGGACTCACTAAAACCCTCAATCATACCCATTTCTCACTCTCTCTACTAATCACATCACCCAAGTTAGTTTTCGTGAGTAGGCATTCACCTGTTACGATGGCTCCGAGACAGTTTTCATGGCCCAAGGGATTGTTCGGCGTGTTGGCTACGCTCAAATCCATACATCGGATGTAACAAAAAAAGCCATAAATCGGATTCCACCATTAGCCAACAGATCCAGCCAACAGATCGGGCCAAAAAATCCGGCCATCAGATCCGTCTAGCAAATCCGGCCAACAAATCCGGCCATCTGATCCAGCCACCAGATCTGGCTAGAAATCACCTGCCATATCAGTATTAAATCAACCAAAACCTTCCATACCCGGTTTCAACACCCGAAAACTTCACTTTTTTTTTTTTTTTTTTTTTTTTTTTTAAAATTAGGATTTTATTGATATAAGAGAGAAAAGCCCTCTCAAGTGGCAATACAATAAGAATGAAAAGACATCAGACGTTTCTTATAAAAGGAAGAGGAGAAGCATCTATCATCATAGATGATTTTACAATATTAGGAAGATCCGACCAGCTGATAAATGACTTATTACATTTTGACGATTCACCATGAAAAGCAAGAAGAGTAGCCACCTTGTTAGCTTCTGGAGAACAGCAAGATAAATGACACTGAAGACTGTGAATTAATTCCTGTAAATCCTTGAGATTATTTCTAATTTTCCAATGAACTGATTTTGAGTTAGCCTCCAAAAAGATGAGAATCTGACTTGAGTGGAACTCTAACATCACCTCCGAAAACTTCACTTCAAATACCAAAATGACACACAAACATAAGTTTCTATCACTTCAAACACCAAAATGTAAAGACCACAGATTTTTGTTTTTGAAATTAACAACGTGGGTTCCAACTAGCAAAGGAAGTTAAACCACAAATGGTCTAAGTTTTTGCCCCAGCTTTGAAGTAGGGTTCATCCAACTCATTATTGCCTCTCATTTCCATTTTGTATTTTTTTTGAGTTCTGATGTTTTATTATCTGTACAGATTATGGCAGGAAGAAACTTATTTGTTGTCTTAGCAACCGAGTGTGGCGGCAACCATGGGATTCACTCTCAGTGTAAATTTTTTCTTTGGATTTCTGTGTTTTGACATTTGAAAACATCTTAATAAGTTCGGGGTTATTGATTTCGATTTATGGGTTTCAAGAATGAGGGTTTGGATTTCTGATATTTTTAATCTTTGTATGTTTTTTTATTCAGGATACAAGAGATTATTTGGTGTGTTATGCAATCACTGAGGTAACTGGTGTTTTCTCCTTCCCCCATTTTATGCTCAGAACTGTATATGTCGATGAAATTGTAGATCCAAATATTTGAACTCATTTTTTGAGATTTGTATTTTATCATTCCCCCATTTTATGCTCAGAACTGTATATGTCGATGAAATTGTAGATCCAAATATTTGAACTCATTTTTTGAGATTTGTATTTTATCATATTTTAATTTTTGTGTAGCTTCCATTTCTCTCATCGGAGAAATAAAAATCGAATGAGTTTACTCCTTTGGAAATTGTTGTTAATCAATATTGGCAAAATTAATCCTATTGTTTTTTGTATTGATTTTTTTTTTTATTATTTCTCACTTTAACATGGCCATATTTATGTTTTGTAAAAAAAGTTTACATATTGGGTCCAATTTTAATTCGGCCATGTTTTTGTTTTTGTAAATAAATTAAAATATTATGCCATCGGGTAGAATTTAATTGGATTGTGTTCGTGTTATGTTGAAAAAATATTTCATGTTGTTTCCAATTTTACTTGGGTCGTGTTTGCACTTGAGAAAAAAATACAATGACACAAGTTTATGGGGATGAATTTTTCTTCGTGTTAAAAAGTACACTAGATAAAATTCAACGATAAATATTAATTGCAAAATTTAATTTAAATGTTACAAAAACATTTTTTTGGGTATGTATATTATTTTTATTCGTGTGTTGTATCATATTATATTTTATTTTTATTCGTGTGTCAAAAGTATTATGCACGGTATACTGAGAATTGATAAGTGTGTCGCAAATTAAGTATATATTTGTTGTAATTACGAAAAAATCTGAGCAAAATTAGATTTTCTTGCGCAATAAAAAAAAGTGGTACCGTAACGAAGATGCAATCGTGCCATCGCCTTGGCCATAATAACGGGTTCACTAATCGTAACATGTGAGAGATTTGTTGCGAATGTGTAGATATGACAAGTAAGCACATTCAATGTGCCATTAGGCGCTCTTTGAACTTGCAAAAATATTTTTCATGTTTAAAGTATAAACCCTCAAAATTTGTGTTCTAACTGTAAATTAATTGTTTTGTAATTTGGATTTTGGATTTGTACTTTTTACATTTTGTTTTTTATTTCATCTTCTTCAGTTATATTGTAAGACCCAGACATAAAAAAAATTGTGATTAGAAACATCCATAAACAGATTTAAGACCCAAAGATGTATGGATGATGTTAAAGTAAATGGAATGAACCCTATGCGTATCCTTTTTGTCATGTGTTATTGCCTTCAAATGCATTATATATTTGATAAAGATTAATCTTTTTTTTCTTAACAGTGAACTTGCAACTCATTCCAAAATCACTGATATGGAGGCCTAAAGTATGAGTGAATCAAACTTACTAAGTTTGTACCTACTAAGTTTTTTCTGCATGATTGTTTTTTATTGACAGTTCATATTCAATTGAATTTGAATCAGTATTTAAGATGTAGGTTTAAAGTTTGAGTGAATCAAAGCATCTTGGGAAGTTAAGTAGCATTTATAGCGTGCAATCGGCACGGGCAATCATGACATGTAATGTTACAAAACGTGTAGCTATAAAATGTTACAAAAGTGTGTAACATCGTTATTAAATATGATGAAATTTAATCAATACGAGTACATCCTAATTGGGAGAAAATTTATCATCGTGCCATCGGCACGGGTACACCATAATGATAAGTCGCTAATTGAAACGCACTGGGATAAAATTATGAGTGTGTCATCGGCATCGTCATAAATTTATCATGGCAACAAATTTATCGCCCTGCCATCAGCACGGGTACATCCTAGTATATGTATATATTACAGGTGCCCGACCACAGGGGTGTCTTTCATAGGATCCTCCGTAGGGAACGCGCTGCAGCTTAGGTGGGAGTTGCTGGCATCTTGCTTAGACGACCTCATTGTTGATTCCACTTCTAGTTCTACTTTATCTAGTTGGGAATGTGTCACCCTTTCCATTATTCAGTTGGTTTTTGCGATGGATTGTAATTCATTTACCTTCAGTAGTTTTAATTTGGGATTTATTACTGTCAGAATGTTTTTCTTTGGTAGTTTGAAGTTGGGATTTACTATTGATAGTGAAATTCTTGAATGATCATTTATATCCTTATTATTATTGTGTGACTCTTAAATTTTTAATTATGTAAAGTTTTAAATGTTGGTTTTTAAAATAAAATTTGGAAAGAAATGTCTAAAATGGTTTTGACACTTAGCTTAATTATTTAGGGTGTTTAATTGGAAAAGTTATTTTTACAACAGTGATGCTAAGAATGAACCAACTGTTCACCTTGATTATAATTTAATAAAGGACTGATCACCTGGTGTTTAATTAGGCTGGGTGTCATAGGTGGTATCAGAGCATCAGGTTCTAGTGTCCTTTAGGATCTGTACGGCTTATTTCGCTTTCAGCTTAGCGTTTTTGCTATAGAGCCGTATTTTAGGATTGTTGTATTCTTCCTTTTATGATTACATCTTCATCTATTTAAGATTTGATAATAACTTTAGACTAATGAATTTCATCACGTTTCAGATGCCTCCGAGACGTGCTCCAAAGGATAGGCGGGCCCAAGCTGAGCAGCCAGTAGCTCCGGCTCAGGGAACGATGAATGCAAATGAGGCAGCCACCATCGTTGCTCGAGTGGTGAATACCTCACTAGAGGTAGTACAGCAGGCTCCACCCCAAGTTCAGGTAGTGGCGCCAGTATCGGCACAACTTCCATTTGCATGGGAGCGGGTTAGGGATGCCTTTCCGAAGGCGCATCCCCCTAAGTTCTCGGGTATTTCAGATATCATCATTGTCATCCAGTGGAAGAAAGATATCCAGAGGCTGCGTATGTATGAGTGCATAGACGTACATAAACAGTTGTTGGCTTCCTTTAAGCTAGTGGGGGCCACTTTGCAGTGGTGGGAGTCCACCACCACCTTGGACGAGAGGGATGTTATCCAGATTCAGTCATTCTGGGAGCGGTTTGACCGTAAATATTTTCCATTCGCCGAGAAAACTGAGATGATGCGAAAGTTACTAAACTTGAAGCAGGAAAATTCTACTGTTGCTGAGTATGAAGAGTAGTTCACAAGTCTTCTCACTATAGTGCCCGATGAGGCACCCACTGAGAGTAATAAGATACTATTATTTATGGATGGGTTAGCTTGGAGGATCTGTCAGCACCTTATAGGAAATCTGTCTCTGAGTAGCTACACATACGTACTTAATGCTGCCTTACTACACTGTCAGGATCACCGCTTCCATCTGTAGGGAAGCAAACGAGTAGGAGAGTCCAGCCAGCAGGGCAGGACAGTGGGTAGTGGTGCTAGTGGAGCACCAACCTCTCAGGGGCAGACTCGCCAGCATGATCAGAGTTCCCATCAGGGGGACCCTGCCAAGCGGTTCCGACCAGGTGATTCCAGGCAGGGATTTGGGGGATTTAGGTAGGGTGAGTAGGGCCATCAAGGCCAACATCGTCAGTCGCAGGGGCAGCAGCAGGGCCATCATGGCCAACAGTAATTTCAATAGGGTCAGCAGGGCCAATGGCGGAGTGGTAACGACCAACAGGGCCATAATTAGTAGGGACAGAGGGGAGGAAATTTTAAGGGCCGATGCTTCGGGTGTGGTAAAAATGGCCACAAGTGCCACGATTTTCCAGAGGGTGATAGGGTCCCACAGCAGTAGGTTTCCCGTAATGAACCACAGAGGCCACTCTTTCCAGCCGTCCTCCCAGCACCAGCTCAGGTACCAGCCCTACCAGCCATTCCAACCGCTCTAGTGCAGCAGGGGAAGTTACAGTACGGACGTGTCTATAACGTTCACCAGGCAGCCGCTCCATAGGCACCACCCACAATTGAGGGTATGTTTCCTATCCATGGTACTATGGGTCGGGTTTTATTTGATAATGGAGCGACACACTGTTTTATAGCTACCCATTTTGCGAAGGCTTTAGGGTTATTAACCACAGCAGAGAGCACTGTAACGTGTGTAGACTCACCATTGGGAAATTGATCGTTAATTTTCTTTATATGCCGGGGTGTGGGAGTAGAGATTGGTAGCTTGGTATTACCAGCAGACATGTTAGTCTTAGATATGCATGAGCACGACGTTATTATTGGTATGGATTGGCTCGCGGCTTACAGAGCCATGATAGATTGTTTTGGTGGTAGTATTGTCTTTGCCATTCCGGGGAAGAGATGTTTGTAGTGGCGATGCCTCGCCCAGAGGGAGGCTCGACTGCTCATTTATATTACATAGAGGAGGATACCTCTAAGGTGGTCGTGATTCCCTTAGACTCGATCCCAGTTGTTCATGAGTATTCTGATGTATTTCAGGAAATACTAGGCCTACCCCCCAGTCGAAAGATAGATTTTGTCATAGATTTATTACTGAATACTCGACCGATAGCACGTGATCCATACCGTATGGCTCCGATGGAAATGCGTGAGTTACGGAATTAGATAGAGAAGCTGTTAAGCCAGGGTTTCATTCGTAGGAGTACCTCACCTTGGGGCGCTCCAGTATTGTTTGTGAAAAAGATAGATGGTTCACTGAGGCTATGTGTGGACTACCGGGAACTGAACAAGGTCACGATATGGAACAAGTATCCGTTGCCTCAAATCGATGATCTGTTCGACCAGCTGAGGGGAGAAAATTTCTTTTCAAAGATAAATCTGAGGTCAGGATACCATCAGCTATGTATTAGGGAGCCGGATGTTTCAAAGACTGCTTTCTTGACGAGATATGGGTCCTATGATTTCAGAATAATGGCATTTGGACTCACAAATGCTGCAGCCGTATTCATGGACTTGATGAACTGAGTGTTCAGAGAGTTCTTGGATCAGTTTGTCATTGTCTTCATAGATGACATCTTCATATATTCACACACCGAGGAAGAGCATGTCGAGCACTTGAGGCAGGTTCTTCAGACTCTACGAGAGCATTAGTTGTATGCTAAGTACGAGAAGTGTGGGTTCTGGTTACGAGAAGTGCAGTTCTTTGGGCATGTTGTTTCTGAACAGGTGATAGCAGTTCATCCAAGTAAAGTGTCAGCGGTGAGGGAGTGGGGACAGCCCACGACACCGACGTAAGTACTTAGATTCTTGGGATTGGCCGAATACTACAGGAGATTCATTCGGGAGTTTTCCAAAATAGTGGGTCCATTGACGAACCTGACTCGCAAGGGGGTACCATATGTTTGGGACGATGCTTGTCAATTGGCTTTCGACGAGCTGAAAGACAAGCTTACTTCAGCATCGGTCCTTGATTTACTTAAGCTGGGCGTGGAGTATTTTTTTTACATCGATGCCTCTTTACGAGGACTAGGGGGAGTACTTCAGCAGGAGGAGAAGGCTATAGCTTTTGCCTCCCGTAAGCTTAAGCCTCACGAGAGGAATTACCCCACACACGACATAGAGTTAACAGCGATCATTTTTGCATTGAGGATATGGAGACACTACTTATTGGGGGAGAAATTTCGCTTTTTCACAGACCACAAGTCACTGCAGTACCTATTCACTCAGCGAGCACTGAATATGCGTCAGCGCAGGTGGTTAGAGTTTGTGAAGGACTATTAGTTCGACATACACTACCATCCGGGGAAGGCCAACGTAGTTGCCAATGCATTGAGTCGTAGACTGGTAGACGATGTAGCGGACATCTGGAAAGCAAAGTGGAAAGAGTTGGGTCACGAGGACACAGTAGCCCATTCCTTCATATCTGTCATGATAATGACACCCGAGATTGTTACGAGGGTAATACAGGCGCAGACCATAGACTCGTTTTGCCAGGAGCAGATTGTACGACTTTTAGGTGAGGGTGCTGAGTCCTATTCTATTAGCTCTGATGCGGGTTTGAGGTTTAATGGGAGATTGGTGGTCCCAGAAGGAGCAGACTTACGCCATGCAGTGATGACCCAATCTCACGGGTCCCGGTTTGCGGTGCATCCTGGGGGAGATAAGATGTACCAGGATATGAGGCGGCAATACTGGTGGAGTGGGATAAAAAAGGACATTGCTGAGTTCGTGTCCAAGTGTCCTACCTGCCAGCTAGTAAAGGTGGACCACCAGAAACCATCAGGGTTTCTTCAGCCACTGAAAATATCCGGGTGGAAGTGGGATAGTATTTCTATGGATTTTATTACTGGGTTGCCTACATCACAGCGGGACCACGACCCCATCTGGGTGATTGTGGACTGTTTGACCAAGGTGGATCATTTTTTATTGGTACAGACAGACTATACCAAGGGTCAGTATGCTCAGTTGTTCATTGCTGAGATTGTCAGATTACATGGGGTGCCCCTGAATATTGTGTCAGATAGAGATAATATCTCCGTGTCACGTTTCTGGGAGAGCTTTCAAGAGGCCATGGGTACAGAGTTGAGGTTGAGTTCAACTTATCACCCACAGACAGATGGACAAACATAGCGTACTAATCAAATGTTGGAGGATATGATATGCATGTGTGTCCTTGATTTCAGAGGAGGTTGGGAGCCACATCTCCCACTGGTAGAGTTCGCTTATAATAACTCTTATCAGTTCACGATTGGCATGGCTCCATTTGAGGCTTTGTATGGGAGGCCTTGTCGTTCCCCAATGTGTTGGATAGAGGTGGGAGATAACAAGTTGCTAGGACCAGAGGTGATTCAGGAAACCTTCGCAAGGATTGAGATTATAAGGAGTCACATTCGGGTAGCCCACGATAGGCAGAAAAGCTACGCCGATGCAAAACTGTTCTTCCGAGAGTTTAACATGGGGGATCAAGTATTACTATGTGTATCTCCTATGAAAGGAGTGATGATATTAGGGAAGAAAGGGAAATTGGCCCCGAGGTACATGGGTCCATTTCCCATCATCAAGAGGAATGGCCTGGTAGCATACAGATTGGGGCTGCCAGAGCATTTACATCGCATTCATGATGTATTCCACATCTTGTCGTTGAGATGATACCTTCGAGATGACATGGACAATACCCATATCGCGATTGAGGAGATTGACTTACAGCCCGACAGCTCTTACGAGGAAAGACCAGTGGCTATCCTAGACCATAGTGAAAGGAGATTGAGGTCTAAGGTAGTTCCACTTGTACGGGTCCCGTGGGAGCGTCATAATATGGAGGAATCCACCTGGGAGCGCGAGGCAGATATGCGCGAGAAATACCCAGATTTATTCTTACCAGGTATGCCTTATTTTTTGAATTTCAGAACGAAATTCCATTATTAGGGGGAAGTATGTAATACCCCGTATTTTTATGCTTTATAAATTTGGGGATTTATTAAATTTGATGTGAATTATTAATTTAATATAAATCCAAAAATTAATTATTTTTAATTACTAACGTGACGAGAGTTAGTCATTATTGGAAACTTGTTGAATATTACTAATGAGCAAAGTAATATATAAAATTTGTTCTATTAAATGTCACGAGTGAATAAAATGACAATTTTGGAAATTTAAGTCGGGACGCGCCCGTGTCGTGTCGGGACTAAATATTGATTAGTAAAAGTAAATAAATTATAAGTCACTCATATGGTCATTTCAAGTGCGCCAAAGTGTCCGGAAGGGTCGAGATAGTCAAAATAATGTACCCGGGGGTTTAGTTTGGGTCTCGGGGCATTTTAAGGCTTAATTAACACCCCGGGTGGGCGTTTTAGGCATTTTGTATTTTTGGCCTTGGAAACCTACGAATTTTCTAGGTTATATCAGATGCTTAGGGTTGTCTTCTAGGGTTAACACAACCAAAAACAAAAGACATCCATTGGAGAAGGAAAGGAAGAGCTTACCAAGGAGTTCTAGGCCAAGAACTCCTCTGTTTGCACCGTCGTCACCACCAAAAGTTAGATCGTGCAACGAGCATCACCACCACACTGATTTATTCAACAAATCAGAAACAAAAATTCCCAGGAAAGTATCTATCTTGCTCTATTTCAGTTAATTCTTCAATCATATTATCCTAGGATTGATTAGGAGTAGTTTATGTGAAAGAAGAACCTATTTGGAGAATTAAATTCGCATGTTGTATGAGTATTAGATGTATTTTGGAAACTCAATTCATATGTAGATATTGAACCACGAAATTATAGTAAATAAAGAGTACTAAATCTGGTAAAAGAATGGGAAATAACTAGACAAAAGAAATATTAGGGTTCTTTATATTTCTATGGATCATAACCCTTTTAATTCGTTTTTCATGATGAAAATCCGCATGCTTGATGTAGAAAATAATTTATTTAAGGTTATAATACTTGTAGTACAAACTATTTGGAGTTTGGTAATCAAAGATATCATTTTGGATGATTTTCGAAGAGAAAACCTGTAATCCTATAGGTCTGCCATACCTGCTTGATCGATCGATCGACCCTCGAGCATCGATCGATCGATGCTTCGGTCGATCGAACACCTGCTATAGATCGATCGACCCCTCCTGCATAACTCATATTCCCCTTTTTATAGGTTGTTCCATCCTAAATGATTAGACATTCTTGGATATTAATGTTAGATCATTTGGGATATAAAGAAGACTAGCAGGACTTATTAAAAATATGGAACCTTTAACGTAAGGCGAGATTCATCTTTCACGGGGATGTTTTACACATAAGGGACAATGGGAATATGTGTTAAAGGGTGAGACTCATAAGGAAGTTATGTTGTAAAATTAAATGAGTACCTACTGAAATTTCACTTAGGAGGATTGGAATCCGTAAGTGTCACTTAATAAGTTGGGATAATCCCACAAATTTGAATAAGAAATAAACCGTTATACGTGATAACTAATTAATGAGTAATAAGGATAAATATCATAATTATGGGTCGTGAGAGTGTACCTAAATTTGATATGGTAATAGTAGTATATATATATGACTGTGTTTATTCATATACTATATACGTGTAAAAATCATGCCCACGCTACTTGCTATCCCTGAGGTTACCGCGCTGGGACAGTCTTATCTCGATGGGACCTTTATGGTGGATATTGACTCGTACCCTAGAAGATAGAAATCCTTGGTACAGGCTATCGGATCGATAGTCAGACGGTCCTAAGAGACGTGAGGGTATGTGCTATCCTCTTAGTGACTTGGAGCTATACTTCGCCTCATTTTGTATGTGTTTTGTGTTAATACAGTTCGAGAGTGATTCCGAATTAATATTTCCCTTAGTATGAGTGATACGGGGACTGGATAGTAGAGTATGCCCGCACCATAGATTTTATGTGGGGTGTTGTTAGAATATATATATTATATGAGTATTTAATATATATATATATATTTAAATCTTGAAATTGGGAACTACCTGTTGTGATTATGGTATGTAAGAAATGAATAATTAATTCAACTTGGGTATAAGTGTTTGAAAAGTATGATATATTACTGAGAAACTTTATTATTAAATAAGGTTTAATTGAGAACTTTGCTTTTAAAATAAACTTAACCTCTTAAACATTTGAATTTGTTGGTTTGAAACCTCACAAGCAAATTAAGATAAGATAAGTTAAACTGTTGGGAAGAATTAGTGCGATAGGTGTGCACATTAGAAGAGAGGTGAGAATTTCTCAAGGGAGTGTTGCACTAATATGTTGGTTGCATTAGTCGGTAGCACTTTAAATACTTTCTAAACTAATTTTAAACGGTTTTTACAATCGGTCTCTAACCCGTTTCCTATTTTCTCTTCTCTCTTGTATATATATGTATATATTATAGGTGCCCAGCCACAGGGGCGTCTTGCATAGGATCCTCCGTAGGGAACGTGCTGCCGCTTAGGTGGGAGTTGCAGGCCTCTTGCTTAGACGACCTCATTATTGATTCCACTTTTAGTTCTACTTTATCTAGTTGGGCATGTGTCGCCCTCTTCATTATTTCAGTTGGTTTTTGTGATGGATTGTAATTCATTTACCTTCAGTAGTTTTACTTTGGGATTTATTACTGTCAGAATGTTTTTCTTTGGTGGTTTGATGTTGGGATTTACTATTGATAGTTAAATTCTTGAATGATCATTTATATCCTTGTTATTATTGTGTGACTCTTAAATTGTTAATTATGTAAAGTTTTAAATGTTGGTTTTTAAAATAAAATTTGTAAATAAATGTCTAAAATGGTTTTGACACTTAGCTTAATTATTTAGGGTGTTTAATTGGAAAAGTTATTTTTACAACAGTGATGCTAAGAATGAACCAACCGTTCACCTTGATTATAATTTAATAAAGGACTGATCACCCAGTGTTTAATTAGGTGGGGTGTCACACTACTCACGCGACTGTCATCTAGTATACACAAAAATTCACCCCATAGGCATTGGGGATGTGATGATCTCACAGCAGCAGCTCACTCAGTCCCATAAAAGGGGTCCGACAACCAAACGATGTCGACTTCTTCCACACACACATCTAGATATGGCTTTAGGCGTTGTCCATTTACCTTGAACATATTTCCCCCTTTTGAATCATCTAATTCAATAGCTCCATGTGGGAAAACATTCCTTACAACTAATGGACCACTCCATCGTGATCGCAAACTTGCTCAGAAAGAGATGAAGCCGAGAGTTATAGAGAAGCACTTTTTATCCGGGAAGAAACTCTTTACATCAAATGATATTATCATGAGCGAGTTTCATCCTTTCTTTGGAAATTTTTGCGTTCTCGTACGCATCATTGCGTATCTCTTCCAACTCATTTAATTCAAACTTACGAGCTTCACCGGCTTTATCCATGTCATAATTCAACTTCTTAATCACCCAATACGCCTTGTACTCTAATTCTACGGGAAGATGGCAAGGTTTTCCATACACAAAGCATAATAGGTACATGCCGAGCGAATTTTTATATGCGGTACGATAGGCCATTAGCAAATCATTCAAACCAAGTGACCAATCTTTCCAGGTAGGATTTACGGTCTTTTCGAGAATGTTCTTGATCTCTCGATTCGCTAGTTCAGCCTGCCCATTCATTTGTGGGTGATAGGTTGTTCCAACTTTGTGAACGAATCCATACTTTCTCACGATCTTCTCGAATGGCCCATTACAAAAGTGAGTGCCATTATCGCTGATTATCGCTTTCGGGGCACCAAAGCGGGAAAGTATGTGTTCCTGTTGGAACTTAATCACCACTTTATTGTCATTAGTCTTAGTAGCTATAGCTTCCACCCAATTGAAAATGTAGTAGAATGCAACAAGGATGTATAGGAAACCATAGGACGAGGGGAAAGGGCCCATGAAGTCAATAACCCAACAGTCGAAGATCTCAATAATGAGTATCGGGGTTAATGACATCATGTCTCATTTGGTAATAGCTCCCATACTTTGGCACCTATTGCAAGATTTACAAGCATTGTTCACATCCCGTAATATTGTGGGCCAATAGAGGTCACATTGCATAATTTTAGTGGCCATCTTTTTCATCGAAAAGTGGCCTTGACAAGCTTCCGAGTGACAAAATTAGATGACTTTCGGGATCTCGTCATCCGGTACACAATGTCGGATGATTTGGTCGGTGCAATATTTAAACAGGAAAGGATCATCATAGAAAAACATTCGCGACCAAGTAATAAACCTCTTCTTATCTTGCGGTGTCCATTTGGGAGGGACAACTCCCGTGATAAGATAATTCACGATATTCGCAAACCAGGGCAAAGAAGATGTATTAAAGATTTGCTCATCCAGAAAGTATTCGTCTATAGGTATTGGATTACCAGGCACGTCGGACGAAAGCCATGATAAGTGGTCGGCAACGACGTTTTCTACTCCTTTCTTATCTTTAGTGGAGATATTAAACTCTTGTAGGAGTAGGATCCCCCTTATGAGGCACGACTTGGCGTCTTTCTTCTCAAGTAGGTATTTTAACGCCGCGTGGTTGGTGAAGCAAGTGATGGGAGAATCGATAAGGTAGGACCAAAATTTGTCAAGAGTAAAGACTACTGCTAGCAACTCCTTCTCTGTAGTGGAGTAATTGACTTATGGTTCCAGTAAGAGTCCGGCTAGAGTAGTAGATGATATGATCCTTATTGTCTTTTCTTTGGACCAAAATAACCCCTATCACATAATTGCTAGCATCACACATAAGTTCGAATTGTAAGGACCAATCCGGAACTTACATGATGGGAGCGGACACAAGCATGGTTTTTAGTTTTTCAAAAGCGCTATGGCATGCTTCTGCCCACTCAAATGGCGTGTCCTTCATGAGTAGGTTGCTTAAGGGCCTAGCGATGGTGCTAAAGTTCTTAATGAACCTTTGATAAAACCCCGCATGGCCCAAGAAGGAGCGCATGTCTTTGAGCAATTTTTGTGGGGGTAGATCGACTATGACATCTATCTTAGCTCTATCAACTTCTATCGGCTTAGATGAAACTATGTGGCCAAGAACTATTCCATCAGTGACTATAAAATGGTATTTCTCCCAATTTAGCACCAAGTTCTTTTTCAGACACCGAGTAAGTACCTTTTCCAGTTTTTCTAGACAAAGATCGGAAGATGTGCCAAAAATGCTAAAATCATCCATGAACACTTCAAGTCCTCTCTCGACCATGTTGCTAAATAGGCTCAACATGCACCTTTGAAAAGTCGCGGGTGCATTACACAAGCCGAATGGCATACGTTTGTAGGCAAACCTACCAAAAGGGCAAGTGAAGGTATTTTCTCCTGGTCAAGTACATCTAGCTCAATTTGGTTAAATCTGGAATAACCATCAAGGAAGCAATAGTAAGGGTGGCCCGCTACTATCTCAAGCATCTGATCAATAAATGGAAAGGGGAAATGGTCTTCCCTAGTTCCTGCATTGAGTTTCCGGTAATCAATGAAAACGTGCACCCGGTGGTGGTACATTGGGGGACTAGCTCTCCCTTAGCATTCTCAATCACTATCATGCCTGACTTTTTCGGGATAACTTGAATAGGACTCACCCATTTTCTATCCGAGATTGGATAGATAATCCTGGCATCCAATAGCTTAATGATCTCGATCCTCACCACTTCTTTCATATTAGGGTCTAGACTTCTTTGCATTTCTCTTAAGGGCTTGACATCCTCTTCGAGATGGATCTTGTGGATGAAAATAAAAGGACATATCCCTTTCAAATCAGCAATGCACCAACCAAAAGCACCTTGGTGCTTCCTCAGAATCTTTAGCAATTTACCCTCCTGTTCTTCGTCTAGGCTAGAGGAGACAACAACTGGAAATGTCTCGTCTGCTACTAGGTATGCATATTTAATATGGGAGGGTAGTTTCTTCAATTCAAGGGTCAAAAATTTGTCACTGGAGGGAACCATGCGTGTCTCCCTTGGCGATAGCTCCTCGAATCGAGAAACCCAATTCACATCTCTCACGTCCTCATCCGACGCTCTCTCATCAAGTAACTCTCTTAACTCCTCAACTTCCCTCTCTAATCTGGTGTACATTCCCTCATTCTTGCACCTAGATACCAAACTGGATCCTAGGGAATCTCCAAAATATTTCTCCTCAAAAGACTCCTCTACGATCTCATCTGTTAAGCTCACCGCGTGAAGATCATCTTCTTCCCCCATTTATTGGGCTATATGTAAGATGTTAGTCTCTAAAGTCATGTTCCCAAAGGTGAGTTTCATTTTCCAATTTTGAGTATTGATGATTGCATTATTTGTAGCTAAGAATGGGTGCTCAAGAATGATGGGGACATGATTGCTCGAGGTGAAGGAGGCTTGCATGTCCCAAATGACAAAGTCTATCGGTAAATAGAAAGTGTCAACTTGGACGATCACGTCCTCAACTATGCCTCTTGGGATCTTTACAGTTCAATCCACTAACTGGAGAGTGACCTTTGTGGTCTTGAGGTCTCCCAGATCAAGTTGCCTATAGATGGCGTAAGGGAAGATATTGACACTTGCTCCCAAATCAAGTAAGGCTTTTTTAATTTTATTTTCTCCAATGATGCAGGAAATGGTGGGTGCAACGAGATCTTTGAACTTGGGTGGGAGATCATTGAGCAGAATGGATCTCACGTTTTGTGCTAGAAAGACGTTTTTCTTTACCCTCACCTTCCTCTTTACTGTTAACAAGTCCTTGAGGACTTTCGCATAAGCTTGAATTTGCTTAATGGCATCGAGGAAAGGTAAATTTAACGTTACTTGCTTAAGCACGTCTAGCAGTTCATCACGGGGGTTTCCTTGGTGGGAAGGAACCAACCTTTGAGGAAAAGGTTCCATGCTGGGTGGTTTCACTACTACCTCAGGCTCACTGGTGTCTTCTTTATCACTCTCATTCAAGGGGACATCTTTAGCCTCTTTTATGCTGGGCAAAATCTCCTTGACTTTGGTTACGTCGTGTGGGGGAGGTGATAAATCAATGACTCTCCCACTACGAAGAGTGGCCACAACTTGACATTGCTTGTGACGTTCTGTCGAGGTGGAGCTAACACTAGTTTGACCTTGGGGCGGTCTTTGGTCCTGGGCAGGAAACTTGCCCTTCTATTGGTTACTCCATGATGATTGCATTTTTGAAATATTTTCATTTATGTCGGTGATCATGCGATCATATCTAGCATTGGCTACATTCTAAGTATTAATAAATTGGTTTATCGTATCCTCGAGACTTCTCCACGGTGGAGGGATATATTCTCCTTGAGGTGGTAGTGCTTGCACATGTCCTTGCATGTGTGGAGCTTGTTGAAATTATTGAGGTGGAGGAAGGGCAACATGTGAATTAAGATTCATCGTAGCTTGTTATTGCCCATAGTTAAAATCAGGATGGTTTTTCCATAAAGGGTTGTAATAATTCCATTGCGGTGCACCGAAATTACCCTTTAATCCTCCTATACCACTAACTTGCTCTTGAAGCATCACTTTGTAGGCAGGTATAGTCGGGCATTCCTTAGTTGAATGACCCGCCTCACAAATCACACACACCTTCTCGATGGGATTTGGGATGAATCCAGTTGGTCCTCTTTCATACACCTCACGTAGGTCTTGCAGTCCCTTCTCTAGTACATCGAGTCGACTGTCCGTCATAGAATTATTTTCTACATAAAATAGATGGACGTCGATGGAGTGGTGGTCACTTGACGATTTTTATTTTGAGAATTAGGGTCAGATGTATCCCAGGATTGGGTATTCTCGGTGACATACCTCGGGTGAAGCTCAACATCGTGGGCATCTAAGTCGACAAATGGACCACTACCCATGGTTTCAACGAGTTGCTTAGAATTAATGTTCAGCCAATTATGGATAAAGGAAATGATTTGTGTTTTATGAAAACCATGATGGGGACACGAAGTAATTAACTCATTGAAATGCTCGAATCATCGATCAAACAACCCATTTTCTAATTATCGAAACGTTTGAATTTGAGCCTTGATGGAGTTCGTTCGATGCGGAGGAAATAATTTCTTGAGAAATTTAGATTATAATTCGTTCCATCATGAAATAAAATTTGGAGGTAAAGACCATAGCTAGATCTTAGCCTTAGCCTTTAGCGGGTATGGGAAGAGTTTAAGGTGGAGCGCATCTTTTATGCAAGTTTGATTCCTAAGAGTCTCGCACGCCTCCTTAAATTCCATGATGTGGGCATATGGATTTTTTGAATCCATTCCATGGTAGGTGGGAAGTATCTGGATCATCCCATTCCTAAAGAGATATTGCCATGCATCATACGGGAGTAAAATGCATCCCAGAGCGACAGTGCGCTCAGGATATAATGTGTCTCTCAAAGGGCGATATGGGGCCTCTCCCTCACCAGTGGCTGCACTACCATGTTGCGACATATTTCTCTCACTAAAAGACTCTGTGTCCTCACTTGGTATGCTCGGGGCACGCTATGAAGTGTGTCCTAAGAGGGAGAACGGAGAGTTATTTGCGATTGAGTGTGATGGTGTGGGAGGTGGAACCCATAATTGTGGAGCGTTAGGAATGTGAGGGCTATCAGGGTCGTACTCAACTATTGGATTTTCGTGAATGAGAGTTGGAGTATTATGGGGAGTTGGAGTGAGTTCAGAATTTTGCATTAATGGGCTTATGAGAGATGATTATGAATGTTTTTGTGCTTTTTTTCAAATTTTTATATGTTTTTGGATTTTTGGAAATTTTTGGTCAAAGTTTTATATTGACTTGATCTAATCCTAAGTCTACCTAGTTCCCCGGCAATGAAAACAAAAACTTGACACAACTAAGAATGTGTCTCAGAAGTGCGTATTCTTGAGGTTCAAGTGAAAGCCTGTCATTCAAGTAATAATCCGATAAGTCGAGTATCGATCCTCAGGGAAATAGGACAACAGGGTTGTGGCGACGTTGGACAGATGAAGGAATCCTAACTCTGACTCTAAAAAGAAAAAGGAAAAGATGATTGGTTTTGAGAATTGAATACAACTAAATGCAAATTTGAAAGTATGAAAGAAATGAAACTATTCCAAATTACCTAAAATACTGATGATGACTGACTTAAAATTTAGACTATATGATGAAGAAAACAGGACGGGAATACAATCCCTCAACCCTAAAGTATATCTGGTATAAAACTAATCATAAATTTAAATGATTAATTAGACCCAGAATTTAGTACTCTTAAGCATTATGTATATGAGGTTCAAGCCCACACCATGCTTAATCAGAGGATGAGTAAATCGGTATTGCGATAGTTACACTCGAATTGCATTCTTAAGCATCTCGGTTACCCTGATGCAAACGAGATCCAAAGATCTACAATTGTCGTGTTGCTACATAATATGGTCATAATAAATCGTTAAATTTAGAGGATTAATTTTATACACATGCAACTACCACATCAGGTTGAGTTCATGTATCCCGACCTTTAAAAACATTGCCTAACATGATGAAATTACTGAAAACGATTATTGAATTGCATGAAATCATGATTAAACTAAGAGAGAATTGAAGAATGATGTAGAAGGAATATTAAACAGAGGAAAGTAATCAACTAACTTACCAAAGCACTAAAAGCATCAACTAAAATTATTTGTAATCATAGAAATATGAACAAACTTCAATGTTGCAAATAGAATTTCAATAAATCTTCAAACTAGGGTTTTAAGTGACAAGGGAAAAATTAGATGATTTTTCCCGTTCTTTAAAATGATAATAAATCGGGTTTTAAATACCCTATAAGGCTCCAAGAGTTTTAGCTTAACCAGGACTCTCCATTAGAGGAAGAGTAAGAAAACAAAACTTCGACATTCGGACCGGTCTAGTATTATTTCGGTTCGGTTCGGCTTGGATCTGGATCGATTCTTTTATTTCTTAGTCGGATCGATTCGATACGGATCGGCTTATTTATTTTTCAACAGCTTCGATCCGTCTTCAGTTCGGGGTTCACTGGAACTTTGCATTTCGGATCGATCTGATTCGGATCGGTCCGATTTCTCTTTGAATTTTTCTTCTATTTTTTACTGCTCATAACTTTTACACCGGGATTCCTATTGAGGTGCCGTTTCTTCCTATCTACTCGTAAACTTGATATCTTCAACTTTTCTTAGATGCCTCATCAGAATTTTGGGTAAAAATTACAACTTTGCCCTTTTGACTTTCCTTCTTTTCTTTCTTGATTCTTCTGATTTCTTTCTTTCTTTATTAACATCAAATACCTGTCAAATCAGTACGAAATACAAGAAACTCGATCTACTCATTAGAATAATTCAGTATCAAGATTATGAGGTAAAATCAAATTGATTACGTTGTTTGAGGTGCTAAAAGTAACTAAATTAAAGGGATAAATTTGGAAGAATTTATGCCTAATCAGAGAACCTAAGGTTGGGATGAACAATTTTGAGGCTTGGGGTCAATTTTGAGGACCAAAAGTTATAACGACCAATTCTGAGGCCTGAGGTCAATTTTGAGGACCTAATGTTGTAACATAGGGAATAACTCTCCTAGGTAAATTTTAATGTTTTAGGGGTACAGGTGCACTTGTGGTTCCACTGGGACGGTGTTGCCTTATGAATCCTCTGGGGTATGTTTACTTTTGAGCTTTTCATTGGAAAATTATAGTAGACTTGAATGCAAGCACATTATTTTTTTCGATGTGAAGTGTACTGGGGATAAGAGTGCAATATTAATCCTACTAGGGATTTTTGGGGTTTGTAAGGGGCTTAGATCTCTAAAAAATGATTTGCTTGAGAGAAAATAATGTTCCATATTTTTTAAGGATTTTTCGAAATGTTTTGGGTAATTTATGGATTTTTTGGAAATTTATGGCATTTTTTGTACAAAATTTGGAAGGGACTTCTAATAGGTAGGCTTTAGGGGGGGAAGTCGCCAATGGCACGAACTCTTAGGCTTCCCTTAGAAGAGTAAAAGATGGGTGCCGATCGGTATGGGCTGGGGGCTACAAATCGGCAGGCCCTTTAACTAACTTTATAAAAGGGGGCAATCTTTCCCCATTTTCACACCTTCAAGTGTTTAAATCTTTTACTTTCCCTCTCTAAAATGGTTCTTAAGCCCTTTCTACTTTAAGACTTGAAATGGGTGTCTCTTCAAGCGAGGTTTACAATAATGAGTGGTTGGCTACTAATGATTGGTCCAACCTGCAGTGGCGGTCTACGGTGCCCCTTACATTGGGCAATGGGAATGCTTTTGATTTGTTTGAGCCTGTAGCTGATGAACGTACCCTGCTACATGAGCCCGCATATTATCGTTTGTCTATATGGTGAAGAACCCTAGTTGATATATAAGTATGGTTACTATGGAATTCCAATTAATTTTTCTCTTTATTCCTTGTGCTTAATGAAAGGTTTTTTCTTCTATTTTCTTGTAGACTGACATAGCTTTTTCAAGTATTCAGTCTCGAGGAATGGCTGGGTTGAATGAGATTTTGGAGAATCTCCCTGCTATTATGGATTGGATGGTATCATATGTCGGGTTTGGCCTATTCACGCAGGATTTAGATAAGACACCTTGTTCCATGCGGTGTTATGTGCTCTTGGGGAGAGGTGGTGGGACACTACCCATAAATTCCATCTTGGATTCGGGGAGATGACCATTACTCCCATTAATGTCCAATAGCTATTAGGCCTGGATTGTGAGGTGTTTCTGATTGTGGTGGATCGCACTTTGAGGGTTATATCAAAGGCGGTGTAGGCGTCTCTGGGAGATATTAGTATATTCATGTCGGGGTTTTCTATCTGAATTTATATTTTGAGGGAGACTCTTTTAAGGAGGAGAATGGATGTCACCGATGGGAAACATGTGAGATAGATGAATCGTCTGGTTATTTTTCTTTTACTTTGTGGTTTCTTGGTAGCGATGAGTGGAGACGTTGTCAATTTTTGGATCTTATCGTTTTTTAGGACAATTTTTGATGTCCAGCTGTATGATTGGGGGAGCTTGAGCTTGGCATACATTTACTCTCATTTTGATGCTTTTATCCGGTGCTATCGACAGACCTTTATGGGGGACATGTACCTTGTCTAGGTAATTTTGGATTCATTTTTTTCTTTTTATCATTTCCTTCATTCTTCTTTTGTTCTTTTTGCTGAATCCTATCTTCTTTAGACGTGGTTCTATGAGGTGATTGGGTAGAATGAGTGGTTGATGACCCTGATGGATGAGGACATGGGGGGTTTCTGTTGGAAGTTTCGATGGAGAAATTCCAATCGACGATCAAATCAATCCTTATTTTTCACGGACGTGCGGCGGGTTCTGAAAGATCTGATGAGTGACATGGTTATCTTTCATCTTTTTGAGTTATTCACGGTAATATTTATTTCAGGAGTAGATACCGATTATTTTTTTGGGGATTTTATGTGATCTTATACTCTTAGACTTTTCCCCAGGGGGCCGCAGAAGCTACGAGTATGCAGGTGTAGATAAGGAGGTTATTGGCACATGAGTTTGGGTACATAAGGTACCTAGGGAAGATGGATGTGTGGAAGATAAGCTGACACCTGAAGCACCCTATATCTTTGACACACTTGAGATATTATATAGGTTCTCATCTAGTTTGGAAATAGTGACAAAATTGAGTCATACCCCTTTCAAACCAACAAGACTTCAGACTCTTCATTTTGATTTCCTCTAATAGTCTAAATATAGTAGAACAACACTTCACCTAGGATGCATTCATGTGTTACATATGAGTTTGCCTTATTCATTGTGTGAGGATGTGTGAGTGAAATCCCTTTAACATAATTTTTCCATAATTTTGGGATATTTCAAATAATTCCTATGACTTTTTGAAATAATTTTTATAATTTTAATTTTTTTTTAAAAGGTTGTTCGGTATTGTGTAAATCCATAAGCTACTAAATCTATGCTTGGGTAGAAACCTACAACACTTGAAAATATTATGGTGAGAAGTTATATTTTTGTAACATCAAAAACACGCGTTTATAGTTCAATCTTAGCCTTACTCGTGTTGATTACACAAAGGCTGGATTTGTGGTTTTATACTCTCACATACCCGAGCTTACCTGAGAACCCTTGGATCTTTTTAATCAACGACTTGCATGTAATCTCAGTCGATCCTTCTAATGTATGGATCAATCAATAAGGGTTATGTTATAAGGGGTGCATTCTTAACCCTTAGATTTGCTTTGATCATTTAAAATCAATCTTGATCATTGATTTCTTTGTGGTTCCATAGCCTTCCATTGCTTACTATAAGTACATGCCATATGTTATACGATTACAATCTTTTACCAGCCTCACCTTTAAGAGAAAATAAAGAGAGAATTGAGAATAGAGAGAGAGAGAGAGAGAGAGAGAGAGAGAGAGAGAGAGAGAGAGAGAGAGAGAAAGAAGATAGAAATAAGAAACCTTAAACTAAACTTTGAACAAATCTTACCAGAAAACCTTTTCTGAGAGTGAGTTAGTTTGAGATTTGAGAAGATCTATCCCCTTTTGTCCTTTATTTCTTTACGAACTTAATCACCTTGACTCAATCTCATTTTCTTTCATAGAACTTTACAATTTCCTCTCTGTGATACATATCAATTAGATATTGCTTAGTTTTGATTTCTTCTTTTGAGAAATCTTATTTTGTTGGTTGTTTTCAAACTGATATGTTGCGTTCAAACCCTAAACCAACAAAATTTGTTCTGATTTCCTTTTATTTGGATATTCAGACTTAGATCTAGTTGAGATGTTGATTGGGGTTTTACGCCATTAAAATTTTACATGTATACTTCCTCTTCCTCTCATCCATTTCTTGAGGTTGTGTTGATTTAAGTTCCCTAAGTTTTGTTTTTTAAAACCGGTAAAGTTATACCTTAAATAACTCGTTCGTACTATTTTACACATCTTGTGTTAAAAAATTGTTTTAAGAAAAGAGTTTCTTGAACAAACTATTCGATGTGATTTAAAGATTTTAATCTTGAATTAAACGACTTAAATGTTATTTTTTCAAATGGTATTAGAGCTTTGGGTTTTCAAAATTCTTTAGATCTTGAGTTTCTGAATTTTTTTTCTCAAAAGAAATTATGGATGAGAAATTATAGAGACTAGGTAACCTGTCCAGGCCCCCTCTCTTTTATGGAACCAACTTTCCTTACTGGAAGGTAAGGATGGTCTCCTTCATCCAAGGGACAATGGGAGATGATGTCTGGGAAGTTATTGAAAATGGTTACAAGTTTCCTACTAAACCAGCCACTGAAGGAAGTACTGTGAGGATTAGAAAGTTACTAAGTTAATTCACCAAAGAAGAGAAACAAACTTCCCTTAACAACAATAGAAGCAAGAATGCCATATTCATTTCTATTGATGAACACGAATTTAAGAGGATATTATTTTTTTCTACCTCTAAGGAAGCATGGTACACCCTAGTGACTGAATATGAAGGTGATACCAGAGTTAAAACTGCTAAAACAGAAATGTTAATTCAGCAATACAACTCCTTGATCACGACCGAAACTGAGTCAGTTGGTGACTTGTATATTAGACTGTCATACATTGTGACCAAACTGCATGCTAATGGGATTGTTTATGATACAAAGGAAATTGTCTCTAAAATACTAAGATCACTTCCACAAAAAAATGATAATAACATATATGCAAATGAGGAGACGGGTGATCAAATCTCACACCTGAACTCCTAAGTAGAAAATTAAGAACTGTGGAAATGGAATTAGAATTTAAGAAATAATTAACCGAATCCCAAAATAGATAGTGTGCCTCAAATCTTGTTTTTTCATCTATGTTTACCACACACGAACTTAGCATGCCTAACATTGACTTAGACTCTGATGAAGACCGTAATTTAGATACTTTGGATAATTAGATTGCCTTAATGTCTAAACAATTTAAGAAAATTGTGAACTTTTGAAATAAAATAGCAAAAAGATAAGGCAAACCAACTTATCCAAACCAATCTAGCAATAGGACTCATGAGAAAAGACAAAACAAACACCAGACTAACAATCACAAGAGACATTAAAAATGTTTAATGATATAGATGTGGGAAGTTAGGACACATGGCTAGTGACTGTAGAGTTAACTTAGATAAAATTCGCAAACAAAATAGGGATCATCTAAGCAAGAATTTGGATGACTCAAGTGACTCTGAAAATGATGCACCTGAGTCATCTAACACTTTTGACCCTTGTATGTCATTCATTGATAAGATAATCTACAATGAAGATGAGGAATCTGATCATGCTATGTTAACTGATACTATACCTGCTAGTTTATCTGCCTTATTGCTTGAGAATGTTGATAATGCTTCAAACGTTATGTGTGCTAGTCAAAGGGAACAATCTATTATTTATGTCAATGTGTTTGTGAGTCCTAAAAATGAACCTCTAGGGAACACTGCACACAACACATTTAGCGATCCCGAAAATGATGACCTTCGTGAAATTCACACATTATACACAAAAACTCTCAAGAAAAGAATTAGTCTTGAAAATATTGTCAAGGGTCTTACCCAGAAGATAGAAATCCTAAGTCATATGATCAAGAAAAATGCTAAAGAGTACACTACTAAATGTCTAACTCATGAGAATGAAACTAAAATTTTTGAACAATAACTAAAAGAGTTGTGTGACAACTTGAATATGATTATGATAAACCATGTTTAAATCATGCTTACCATATGGGATGAGGATAATGTGTTATTAGAATATATAATGTTAAGTTATTGTGTTTAGTCTAATCCTACCTTCATAACTTATGAAATATTAAATTAGTCACAAACACAAATTTGTGAAGTCTTCGGTAGGAACGTTTGAGTTCAGGACTACTTTTGGCCACTATAATATAATAATTGACTTGAGGTGAAAACTAGATAGTTGTATATATATGAGTTAAGTTTGTATGAGCAAGAATTTATGATGGAATTATGAAGCAGGGGAAAATCTGTCCATTCGTTAAGTGTATTTTATCTTATATGTATAACAAATGGATGAATTTCATTGGTTGGAGGGGGGGGGGGGAGCTTGGCCGACTTATGCCCCTTGAAAGGACCTTCTTCTTCAGCCAAACTCATCCATTAGGGAGTTGTGACACCTTGACTAATTAACCCCGGGTGATCAGTCCTAAATTCAATTAGAACAGGTTTCTCAGTTGGTTCATTCTTAGCATCGCTGTCGCCTTTTAAATTACTAACCACCTAAGTGAGAAAAATAAACTGGTGCCAAGTTTTATCTTTCATTAACTTAAATGAAATACTCATATGGAAACAAAAAAAACAATATGACAATCAAAATTAACTAAATTCCACCATTCACAAATAATTAACTGACCGAATAAACCATCGGTTCAAAATCCAATCGAAATAAAGACAAGTAAATAAATCTCAACAAGTCTAACATAAGTGCTAAATAAAGTAGTGAGCAACATGCTCGGATAACTGATAGGAAATTTCTACACTAGAAATGAAAGGAATGAGGCCTATCAAACTCCCACAACATCCACATAGGCTGCAGCAACGGGTCCCTGGAATGAGTCAAGCCTTGCGTCCCTGTGGCTGGACACCTAAAAAGTTTTTAAAAGTATCTATAGAAAGGGTTAGTACACAAAACATTTGGAAAATGTTTAGCAAATAATTAACTTGCAGTAATAAGTAAATATGCATGCTCTCCTTATTTTAGTTAGTGCCGCACTCCCTCTTGAGGACATCCTCACCCCTCCTCTAATGTGCACTACCAAAGCCTTAATAAATTTCCCTTAGTTATATATCTCATAACTAGATAATTTATATAACCCCTTGCAACTACCCTACTCTAACCGAGTGTGCCAAAATTATGATTTCTATAATATTCTCAACATTAACTTAATTAATCATTTCCCTTTTTAAGTTCATATAATTTTCACACCCATTATATGTAATACAATTCATAGCCTGTAATAATTGTACCCGTATGTAATTATTTATCTCATTATATACATATAATTATATTGCAACATTAAAAAACGTGCTGAATTAATAATTAATAATAACATCCTCCCGAGCAATTACTCACCGGATGTAAATTCTCTAAAGTGCTATCCCACTAGGTATATTCACATAACCTAGTTACCCAAGTCAAAATCGCTCACTAACTTGGTGAAATATATAATTGGAGGCGGTCATATTTCTTCCCTGAAAGTGAGATGCTCCTCACCTATATAACAAACACTATGACCTGGGAATATACTTGCCCTACTCCTCAAGCTAGAGGATTCATCCACTACGCGCAACCTCCCCCTATAGCACTAGAGTATATAATAATAATAATATCTACCCACTGATATTATTGCACACACCATACATATATATATATATATATATATATATATATATATATATATATATATATATATATATATATATATATATATATATTAATATATTAATTAAATACCCCGGCTATACTGTGTACTAAGTCCGTAACACAAGCCTATTCAGAATATTATGAGTTTATGGTCCAACTATAATTATTAATTAATTCTCACATTAATTAATTAAATTAGTATTGGTGTCATTCCCACCAATATACTGGGATTTACTCTCGTGGCCCGAAATAAAACTATACCCGAGTCTAAATTCGTGACTCCAAATTATTTAGCCTTTACCCTAAATAAAATTAACGTCTTGGTATCGCTCAACCAATATTCCGGGACATGTCCACTCGATCCGTATTTGATTAGTTTGAAATGTTATTCCCAAAATTTAACCATAATGTGTCACGCATAAATTTCTTCCAATATCCCAATTAATTCTTCCTCACAATTGATTTGATTAGACCCCCATGTTCGTTTCTCATTACATAAGGGATAGAAAAAGATGTCAAAGTTATTTTCCTTTATATATACAAACTGGCCGAATTGCCAGAAATTTCCGACCATCGTTCGATCGACCCCCAACCCTCGATCGATCGATCGAGCAGGTCATCATCTTCTCCGAGTTACCTGTTTCAGCCATGGACGAAATTCTAAAAACCCTAACTTTTTCCACTAGCAATCACAAGCCATCTTGTCAACAAAATATACTAAAAACCTTATCAGGGACCCCCATAAAGTCAACAAACACCATTTAATTTACGTTCTCTACTATTTTAACAAATCGGGAAAAAAATCTGATTTAATCTTTAACCCATTTAAACATCAAATCCCTATCTCAAATTCGTTTCTAATTCCTCCAATTTACACATCATACCAGATATATATATTCAAAATTTACATGAATTTCTATACAATTTAGAAATAAGAATAATGGTTCATAAAACCCATGTTTACACCCATTAAATCTCAAAATGAATTTCTTTGATTTCAATAATCACACGAATATGAATTAAAATACAATTTAAATTCTATAGCAAGTTAACCACTTGGCTTATGATTTATAGTGTCTGATTGTGGAGTTGTGAATGCCCAAGATTGAAGATAAACTCCTTTGATTTGGCTCTCCTTTGTCCCCCAAATTTGCCTTTAACTGCTCTTAGGGTTTCCTAACCCACTAAGTATTTTCTATACTTAATTCATCCGTTCCCTTTTTTCTTATAATTGTTTAATTAGGCTTAATCCCATTTTTTGCCTAACAGGCCAAGCCCAAGTGACCCAAATGCTCCCGTGTGGGCTCGACTATGCCTAAAAATGTCCTGTGACCCATTTACTACCCCCGACACACTTCTTCGACTATCTTGGCCCATCTGAACTCAATCATGCACTCAGAATTGGCATCCGAATTTATTTATATAAAAATCCTTATCTCACACCCAAATTAGTCCATACCGACTCCCAGTTGAGATAAGTACATACCCCGTCATTAATACCTGAAATGACGTAAATAAATTATTACTATTCACTTAGTAAATAAATTTCCCTAAATATTAACCATTCACTCCTCGATTAATATTTAAATATATTTTCAATACTTAATTCATTTAAAATTCCGACACACAAGTAATTTTAAATTCTCGAATTAATTAAATATTAAACGCACAAAATTACGGGGTGTTACATACTCCCCCCTTACAAAGGAATTTCGTCCCCAAAATTAGGTCGTACCTGTTGTGAAAAGATCTGGATATTTCTCTCTCATATCCTCCTCATTCTCCCAAGTAGACTCGTCAATGTTGTGATGACCCAACTGTACTCTAACTAGTGGAACAACCTTAGATCGTAACTTCTGCTCACTACGGTCCAGAATAGCCACCGGTCCCTCCTCATATGAGATGTCTGGCTGTAAATCAATTTCCTCAAGTGGAATGTGCCAGAAGGCCCTCTTGCTCCTTCGATATTTCTTCAGTGATGCCATATGGATCACATCTTGTATCCGCTGAAGATGCTCTGGAAAACCCAGTTTATATGCTACCGATCCCACCCTCTCAATAATTGGGAAAGGTCCCACGTACCTCGATGCTAACTTACCCTTCTTGCCGACCCTCATCACCCCTTTCATAGGGGACAGACGGACTAATGCCTGGTTCCCAACCTCTAACTCCACATGTATCCATGAAGCATCATCATAACTCTACTGCCTATCCTGAGCTATCCGAATCCGCCCTCGGCTCTATCTTGGCAAACGTCTCCTCGACAATCTCCAGCCCAAACAACTTGTTGTCCCCCACCTCTAACCAACAAGCGGGTGAATGACAAGGTCTCCCGTATAGTCCCTCGAACGGTGCCATGCCTATCGTGAATTGGTAAGAGTTGTTATACGCGAACTCTACCAAAAGGAAGATATTTCTTACAACCTCCCCTAAAGTCTAATATGCACATTCTGAGCATATCTTCTAACATCTGATTGACTCTCTTAGTCTTCCCGTTGGTCTGTGGGTGATAGGTTATGCTCAAACATAACTCTGTGCCCATGGCCTCCTGAAAGCTCTACCAAAAGTGGGCCATAAAAATTTTGTCTCTGTTAGACACAATATTTATCGGCACCCCATGTAGCTTAACAATCTCTGCTATGAATAGATGAGCATAACACATCATCTCAAAGTTTGTACGAACCGACAAGAAGTGGGCCACCTTGGTCAGTCGATCCACATTGACCCATATGGAATCGTGACCCCTTTGTGACATGAGTAACCCTGTAATGAAGTCCATTGAGATGCTTTCCCACTTCCACAAGGGAATCTCTAGCTGTTGTAGCATCCCTGATGTCCTCTGATGGTCAACTTTCACGAGCTGACACGTGGCACATTTCGAGACAAACTCTCCCATGTCCCGTTTCATTCATGCCCACCAATACTGCCTCCTCATATCCTCGTACAGTTTATCCCCACTGGCATGTACCACGAATCTCGACCCATGGGACTATGTTATAAAAGCGTGCCTCAACTCCTCATCCTATGGCACAATTAACCTCCCATTAAGGCGTAGGCCTCCTTCCGAGCTGATCAAGTAACCCTTTTCTCCCTCAACTAATAACCGGATCACCCTATCCTGACAGATCTGATCCTCTACTCGAGCCCTCACAACCCTCATAATGATCTCAGGTGTGATGGATAATGCTGACATGCAGGTCCAAGCCACATCATCCTCGTATCGGAGCTCTCTCCACTTTGCTTTCCAGACTTATGATATTTCCCTAGTCGGTCTCTGGCTCAATGCATCTGCTACCACATTAGTCTTACCAGGATGATACTGGATATCAAACGGGTAGTCTTTCACGAATTCTATCCACCGCCTCTGCCTCATATTCAGATCCATCTGTGTGAAGAGATACTGAAGTGACTTGTGATCCGTGAGTAAAGTGAACTGCTCTCCTGGAAGATAATGTCTCCATATCCTCAAAGAAAAATCTCCCGCTGCTAGCCCCCGCTCATGAGTGGGGTAATTCCTCTCGTGGATCTTTAGATTTCTGGACGCATATTCTATAGCCCTTTCCTCCAACTGAAGCACACCCCCAAGTCCCTGTAAGTATGCGTCAATGTAAACCCGATACTCTAGTCCTCCTTTCGGCAAAGAAAGTATGGGTGCAGATGTTAACTTGTCCTTTAGCTCATCGAAAGCTAATTGATAATGATCACTCCAAGTGAAAGGCACCCCTTTCCAGGTTAGATTTGTCAAAGGGCCTGCATTCTTTGAGAATCCTTTGATGAACCGCTTATAATAATCGGCCAATCCCAGAAAACTGCGCACCTCGATCGGTGTCGTGGAATGTCCCCACTCCCTCACCATCAACACCTTACTCAGATCCACCGCAATACCCCAGTCTGACACCATGTGGCTAAGAAACTGTACCTCCCGCAGCTAAAATCCACACTTCCCAAATTTGGCATAGAGCTGGTGATCCCGTAGTGTCTGTAGAACCATACGCAGATGCTCTGCGTGCTCCTCCTTGGTGAACGAGTAGATTAGGATATCATCAATGAACATGATGACAAATTGATCGAGATATTCCTTGAAAACCCTGTTCATGAGATCCATGAACACTGCTGGTGCATTGGTGAGCCCGAATGGCATCACCCTGAACTCATAAGATCCATACCATGACAAGAAAGCTGTCTTAGGAACATCCTCCTCTCGGATACGTAGTTGATGATACCCTGACCTCAAGTCGACCTTGGAGAAGTAAGACGCCCCTCTCAACTGGTCTAATAGATCATCAATCCTAGGTAACGATACTTATTCCGTATCGTCACCTTATTCAACTCCCTATAGTTCACGCATAATCGAAATGAACCATCTCGCTTCTTTACAAATAACACTGGTGCACCCCACGATAATGTAATCCGCAAAATGAAACTCTGACCCAGAAGCTGCTGAATTTGCTCTCTCAACTCACGCATCTCTGAAGGGGCCATACGATATGGGGCTCCAGCAATCGGCCTCGTCCCCAGAGCTAAATCGATTACAAATTCGATTTCCCTACTGTGTGGTAACCCTGATAATTCTTGGAACACATCCTCAAAGTCCCTTACGACTGGGATTGAGTCCAATGGAATCTCCACCTCCTGTGAGGTTTCCTCCTCGATGTAATACAGGTGTGTGCGTAACCCTCCCTCAGGTAATGACATCTCTATTAAGAACATCTCTTGTCCTGGAATAGAGAACACGATTGTCCTCTCGTAATAATCTAGAGTCGCCCAATAACCTGCCAACCAATCCATACCCAAGATGACATCGTACCCCTTAATATCTAACACTAAGAGGTCCACTGATAAACTAAGCTTCCCAATAATGTCCACCCCTCGACAAATCGAATGAATCACTGCCCCGATGCCTACTGGTGAATCTACACACATTCAAAGACTACCCACGATCTCTAGTAACCCGTACCGTTGAGCAAAATTAGATTTAATGAATGAATGAGATGCTCCCGTGTCAAAAAGAATACTACCCTCACGACCATGAATGATAAATATACCCTCAACTGTTGGCGGTGCCTACTGTGCTAGAGGATTGGGAACATCTTGGACGTTATACACACGCCCATAGTGCATTTGCCCCTGCTGTGGTTGGGCGGGTGGAGCTGGTGTTGCTGGCAGCATCTACCCCTGTTGCCCCTATTGGGTATCCTGCTGATGACCTCTGTCCCTCTGTGGGCACTCCCTCTTGAAGTGTCCTAGATGGCCACAGACAAAGCAACGTTTCTGACCGTCCCCCTGTCGTTGGCCCTATTGGCCTTAATGTGGCTGGCCCTGCTATCCTCCCCCATTGTTCCCTTGGCCCTAATGGCCCTGAGGAACCTGCTACTGCTGGTTTGGGCCCGTCTTCCCCTGCTTGAACCCCTATCCTCCCAGTCGAAACCCACTAGGACTAAATTTCTTAGCCTGATTCCGCTGCTAACTGCTAGTCTGCTACTGAGTACCACTCGTGTCACCACTAGTAACTGCCTTGCCCTGCTGGCTCTGCTCCATACTCTCTTGATCCCCCTTTGCATGGAAGTGATGATCCTGGAAATGTACAAGTGAGGCATTAACGACATTTGTATAAGTCACAAATGCTGGACTCCCAATCAAATGCTTCCTGATCCGCCAGGCTAAGCCATCCATAAATATCGATTTTTATCGCTCCTCATCGCTCACCTCATTTGGCACAAAGTCTTTCCAAATGGGTAAACTCTTCTTCATAGTCTGTCACTGACCGGTCACGTTCACTAAATCACTGAACTTCTTCCTCATCTCAGCCTCTACCGTTGGTGGGAAGTATTTGAGGTTGAACCGCACACAGAATTCAACTATCGTCATCAAATCCCGCTCCTCCATGGTGGTGTTTGACTCCCACCACTGTAAGGATTCCCCCGATAGACGAAAGGTAGGAAGCGTCTGTTTCTGCACATCGGTACACTCCAGCATGCGTAGATGGCACTGAATATTCTTCTTCCAGTCACAAGCCTCTACTACATCGGTGCTACCTCAAAACTTGGGAGGGTGACCCTTCTGAAAGGTCTCCCTAACTCGCTGCCAAGATGGTGGCCCCACTAGATCCTGAGCTGCTGGTGCGACTGGAGGTGGTGCCTGGGGCTGTGGGAAATGAGCTGCCATAGCCCGTATCATTGTCTTTACTGCCTGAGCCACTATCACTGCCACCTGAGTAGTGGAGATCAACTCGGGTGGGGGTGGGGGTACCTTGGGCTCCGGATGAGTCTCCCTAAGCTCATCTCTAGCCTCAGCCCTTTCTGCCCTTTGCCTCTTCGGTGGCATCTAAAAATAGATCGAATTGTATAAGTACACAATTCATACAAAAACTAATAGCAGAAAATACAATATCTCACAAGCGAAAATGAATCAACAGTCCTAATAATAGGGCTCTCTAACAACTGAACGCTACGCTGAAACGTAGTAAGCCGCACAGATCCTAAGGACACTAGAACCTGAGGCTCTGATACCATCTGTGACACCCCACCAAATTAACCCCGGGGGATCAGTCCTAAATTAAATTAGAACAAGTTTCTCAGTTGGTTCATTCTTAGCATCACCGTCGCCTTTTAAATTACAAACCACCTAAGTGAGAAAAATAGACTGGTGCCAAGTTTTATATTTCATTAACTTAAATGAAATACTCATACGAAAACAAAAAAACAATATGACAATCACAATTAACCAAATTCCACTATTCATAAATAATTAACTGACCGGATAAACCATCGGTTCAAAATCCAACTGAAATAAAGACAAGTAAATAAATCTCAAAAAGTCTAATAGAAGTGCTGAATAAAGCAGTGAGCAACATGCTCTAATAACTGATAAGAAATTTCTACACTAGAAATGAAAGGAATAAGGCACCTATCAAACTCTTGCAACATCCACATATGCTGTAGCAATGGGTCCTTAGAATGAGTCAAGCCTGGCGTCCTTGTGGTTGGACACCTAAAAGGTTTTAAAAGTTTTTATTGCAAGGGTTAGTACCCAAAACATTTGGAAAAGGTTTAGCAAATGATTAACTCGCAGTATTAAGTAAATATGCATGCTCTCCATATTTTACTTAGTGCCGCACTTCCTTAAGGACATCCTCACCCCTCCTCTAATATGCACTACCAATGCCTTAATAAATTTCCCTTAGTTATATATCTCATATCTAGATAATTTATGTAACCCCTTGAAACCAACCTACTCTAACTTAGTGTGCCACAATTATGATTTCTATGATATTCTCAACATTAACTTAATTAATCATTTCCTTTTTTAAGTTCATATAATTTTCACACCCATTATATGTAATACAATTCACAAACTGTAATAATTGTACCCACATATAATTATTTATCTCATTATATACGTGTAATTATATTACAACATTCACAAGCATGCTGAAATAATAATTAAACATAACATCCTCTCGACCAATAACTCACCCGATGTAAATTCTTTAAAGTGCTATCCCACTAGGTATATTCACATAACCTAGTTACCCAAGTCAGAATCGCTCACTAACTTGGTGAAACATATAATTGGAAGTGGTCAAATTCCTTCCCTGAAAGTGAGATTCCCCTCACCCATATAACGGACACTATGACCTGGGAATATACTCGCCCTATTCCTCAAGCTAGGTGATTCGTACACTACGTGCAACCTCCCCTATAGCACTAGAGTATATTATTATAATAATAATAATAATAATAATAATAATAATAATAATAATAATAATAATCATATCTAGCCACTGATATTAATGCACACACCATACATATATACTATCGTACATCGTATATATATATATATATATGTGTGTGTGTGTGTGTAAATAATATTAATAACTGCGGCTATATCGTGTACTAAGTCCCTAACACAAGCATATTCAGAATATTATGAGTTTATGGTCCAACTATAATTATTAATTAATTAGCACATCAATTAATTAAATTACTTTTGGTGTCATTCCCACCAATATACTCGGACTTACTCTCGTGGCCCGAAATAAATCTATACCCGAGTCTAAATCCCCGACTCCAAGTTATTTAGCCTTTACTCTAAATAAAATTAACGTCTTGGTATCGCTCAACTAATATCCCCGGACTTGTCCACTCAATCCGTATTTGATTATTTTGAAATGTTATTCCCAAAATTTAACCATAGTGTGTCACGCATAAATTTCCTCCAACATCCCAATTAATTCTTCCTCACAATTAATTTTAATTAGACCCCCATGTTGGTTGCTCATTACATAAGGCATAGGAAAAGATTTAAAAGTTATTTTCCCTTATATATAAAAACTGGCCGAATTGCCTGAAATTTCCGACCATCGATAGATCGACCCCCAACCCTCGATCGATTGATCGAGCAGGTCATCATCTTCTCCGAGTTTCCTATTTTAGCCATGGACGAAATTCTAAAAACCATAACTTTTTCCACCAGCAATGACAAGCCTTCTCATCAACAGGATATACTAAAAACCTTATGAGGGACCCCCATTAAGTCCAAAAACACCATTTAATTTACGTCCTATACTGTTTTCAGAAATTGGGGGAAAATCCGATTTAATCTTTAACCCATTTAAACATCAAATCCTTATCTAAAATTCGTTTCTAATTCCTCCGGTTTACACATCATACCAAATATATATGCTATTCTCAGAATCTATATGAATATCTACACAATTTAGAAATCGGAATAATGGTTCACAAAACCCCATGTTAATACCCTTTAAATCCCAAAACGAATTTCTTTGATTTCACACATCACATGAATATGAATTAAAATACAAGTTAAATGATACAGCAAGTTAACCACTTGCCTTATGATTCGTAGTGTCATATTTTGGAGTTGAGAATGCCCAAGATTGAAGATAAACTCTTTTGATTTGGCTCTCCTTTCTCCCCCAAATTTGCCTTTAACTGCTCTTAGGGTTTCCTAACCCACTAAGTATTTTCTAAACTTAATTCAGCCGTTCCCCTTTCTCTTATAATTATTTAATTAGGCTTAATCCCCTTTTTTGCCTAACAGGCCAAACCCAAGTGACCCAAATTCCCCCGTGTGGGTCCGGCTATGCCTAAAAATGTCCCGTGACCCGTTTACTACCCCGAGGTACACTTTTTCAACTATCTCGGCCCATCTGGACTCAACCATACACTCAGAATTGGCATCCAAATTAATTTATATAAAATCCTTATCTCACACCCAAATTAGTCTATACCGACTCATGGCAGAGACAAGTGCATACCCTGTCATTAATACCCGAAATGACTTAAATAAATTATTACAATTCACTTAGTAAATAAATTTTCCTAAATATTAACCATTCTCACTCCTCGATTAATATTTAAATATATTTTTCCATACTTAATTCAATTAAAATTACGGCACACAAGTAATTTTAAATTCCCGAATTAATTAAATATTAAATGCACAAAATTATGGGGTGTTAAAAGAGTTTGGCCTGAAGTGAGAGAAACGGGAAGTTTAAGAAGAGCAAGGCGAGGAAAAATTGGTGAAAAATCCATAGGAAATTACGAAAGCATCCCTAAGGTAATTCTACTGGTAAATCTTGTATATTCTTGGAATTATTGATTTAAAATGATAAAAATAATCATTTTTTACTAAGCTTCTGTGTTTTGAGGTATATGTATGGATAGATGCAGGTTTAAGCAAAGTTGAACATGTAAATCATGTATATTGATTCGATTGGAAACCCTGTGTATTCAAACTCCTATAACTTTTTGTATATTTATTGGAATTGAATAATTCAAGTTGGATATGTAAATAGACTCATATATGTATAACATAGACGAATATTATGTGAAAATAACAAGAAATTAATCTTCGGTGATAGTTTGAAGTTCATGTATCAAATCTGCCCTAAAGGTGTAAGTATGCACATCAGGTGTTCGATATTTTGCTTGACATAACAAATGAACCATAAAAATTATGAAACTTTAATTTTGTATTGTAAAATATGTTTATAATTGTTGGGAGAAATATCAAAGGAAGTTACAATGCATAAAAATTATGAAAATTCTTCGAAGTTGACTGAACGATAAAAGAGTCTATAGGGAAGATTTGATTTGTAATAAAGAAATGGACACATCTTGGTCTAGGAAACTTGAAATGATGTGTTGTCTTTTATATTGGGAACCTTATATGATAAGAATTGGATTACCAAGAAGAAATTAAAGAATGTTTGGGCTATGGATTGGATATGTTAAATATTTTAAAATGAAATTGAATGAGAGTTTATATATGACAAATGCTTAGAATGGGATGATATGATGCTTATGAATTTGGTTAAGGTTAAGTTTTACTTGGATTGTTAACATCCTTTTAATGATACTAATATTATAAGAATGAATATATGGAAGGGAAGAAGAACTGGTTAAACCAGTGCCAGACAAAGTCAAGGGAAAAACACATGAAGTGGCCAAGGTGAGTGTACTCACTAGTATGATGCATTTATACATGATTATGGATATTATAAGTTGTACTTGTCGGGTTGAGTATAAATATGAGATATTTTACTTATTGAGATGATTCTGGATATTATATGTTGTACTTTTCGAGTTGAGTATAAATATGAGAGGGTGTAATTGTTGAGATGATTATGGATAGTGTATGTTGTACATGCCGAGTTGATTATAAATATGATATGTGGTACTTATTGAGATGATTATCGATGTTAAATGTTGTACTTATCGAGTTGATTACAAATATGAGATTTCATACTTACCAAGTTGAATATGGATATGATATGTTGTACTTATTGAGTTGATTATGGTTAGGATATGTCGTACTTACTGAGTTCATTATGGATATGATGTGAAGGTATTATAAGAGATGTTATGACTTATCAATAACCAAGAGATGTTATGGCTTATTAATAACCAAGAGATGTTTTGGCTTATTAATAGCCAAGAGATGTTATGGCTTATCAACAATCGAGAGATGTTATGACTTATCAACAACCAAGAGATGTTATGGCTTATTATCACCAATAGATGTTATGGCTTATTATAACCAAGAGATGTTATGGCTTATCAACAACCAAGATGCTATGGCTTATCAACAACCAAGAGATGTTATGGCTTATTAATAACCAAGATATGTTACGGATCATTAATAACCAAGAGATGTTGAGATGTTTTATATTGTTACATAGATACAACTTGTTGCATTTAATTTTATTCACTAGTGTAGTAGTAATGCGTTCACTGATCTATTTTTCTCACGATTCTTATGCTATGTTTTTTTCAGGTAATGAAATGTCACGGCCAATTCTAGGAGGTCAGGGGGGGTATCAAGGAATGCATAAAACCATAATTTTGGTCAAATTAAAAGGGGGTAATTTAATCCTACTTATCCTTTGAGCATGTTTGAATAAGCACGATTACTTTAAAATTTTGAAAAGTTTTTAGTGTTATGGCTTCATGCTGAAATTGAAAAAGGATACTTGTGTTTATTGTTTGGTTAAGGAAATTATGGTTTGACTCACTTTGACTTTCAAACTAAATTATAAGTAACTGGGTTGGGTTTTGTCAACTTGGTATCAGAGCCTAGGTTTTAGTGGTTCTGGGGTGAGGAATGCCTAAATTTGGCAGTGGAAGTAGAAATTATTTTTAGTCATAAGTAAATTGGATTTTGTTGACTAACATTTGTTAGTTATACATACATATTGTTGTACGATATGTGAAATGCAAGGATCTTGCAGGAAAGGAAATGAGATGTTGAGGTTTATTTGGGGATGATCGCTAATACATGTATTTTTATATGAATCATTGCATTATTTTATTTGTAGTATGGACCAACATTTCATTGAAGGAAATTTTTTAAAGACAAAATGTGGTATACGAAAATTATGAAGTATTGGAAGTAATCCCTTCTTATACTGGAATATGTAAACTTGAGTAGTATCACTTATTAAGCCATGGTTTGGTGTGTGCCCATATATGTGGGAGTGTGAGGTACGAGAACCCATATTCCGTTAAAGGATGAGATGGTAAATTGTTAAAGTGTGAATCAAATGAAGATTCACATGGTAAAGGTGAAGTGAGAAGATTAATAGTTGTATATGTTTAAATTTAATATGTGAAATGGTCTGAAATTCAATTACTAGTCAATATATCACAATTGATCCGAATATGGGTTCATACTGAATTATGATAAGTAGAAGAAAAGAGTAATAATAAATGAGATGTTTTTTTGTATAGTATGCGTATATGTAGTGAATATTACTCCTGGGATATTTTGAAATGCTTATATGAATAGCAGAGTTGAGACGAAGTGTTAAAGAGTTGGAAGTTTAAAAATATTGGAGAGCCCTTTTAAGAGTATGTGTTGTGTATGAGTATAGGAAAGATTCTAACTAGGTTTGAATGTCGACAACCAGTTTGGGAGGATATTGAGTTATGTTTGTCATTGTACGTACGTGTTACCACTAAGAGTATGGCATATAATGAATATGGTTGACATTATACGGAGTCATCAAGAAGTATGTTTAAGGATAATGTGCTATGTGAGATACCTTAAGGGGATATGTTAACGTATTTGTATAGGTTATTTGGAAGAAACACGACATATAATAGTTAAGATAAGTATTATGGGGTTGGTATGTGTGGTTAAAGTTTTCAATGGTGATGTTATATTTAACATTCGTGTTACCAAATGGGTAAGGTGAGTGTATTAATAATGTTGCATAAGACTATAATGTTAATAAGGATGGGGTATGATTATGATTGTAAAGTTATTGTGTTGGATAAATGACTTATTAAGGTCATTGTATGATTAGTTAAAGAACAATGAAATGATACTAAAAAAGGGAATATAGTGAGAAGTTAGACTCAGTTCATAGTTCATGACTGCATAATATACATGAAGGTGAATATGAAATCTTGGTTAAGAATAAACATTGAGTGAATGATTGTTCAGTTTTGATATATGAATATTAGTGAGGCTATATTTAAATTAAGAAATTGTAAGGATGAGATTTAACATACTCTTAAACATCACAAATGAAATGGATAGTAGTTAGGGTCAAACATATGTATTTGGTGTTGAATGGAAGATGAGAAGATGTCATATAATAAGCTAGTCTTGTAATATGATATTTATGAATTGAAATATTGAATGGAAGTTGGAGTAAGGAAATATAAGAAGTTAGTCTTGTAATAGAATATTTATTATTTGAAATATTACATGATGATAAGGTTGGACCTTAGGAATGATGGTATGAAGTAATATATGAGTTGGGAATTGACTTCCATTTATAAGAAATCATTAGATGATTATTCTTACGTGCAAGTGATAAATAAAATGAAGAGAAGATTTTTCGGGCATGATGAAATAGTATTCCCAATTGGTTGGTAAGTGAAATTCCCCTTAAATTTCGGGGACGAAATTTTCTAGGGGGGGGGGGGGGAGCTTGTGACAACTCGAATATGATTATGATAAATCATGTTTAAAGCATGCTTACCGTATGGGATGAGGATAATGTGTTATTAGAATATATAATCTTAAGTTGTTGTATTTATTATAATCCTACCTTCATAACTTATGGAATATTGAATTAGTCATAAACACAAATTTGTGAAGTCTTGAGTAGGAATGTTGGAGTTCGCAACTAGTTTTGGCCACTATAATATAATAATTGACTTGAGGTGAAAACTAGATAGATGTATATATATGAGTTAAGTTTGTAACATAACAAACAGTGTGTAAATCAGAGGTCTGAACAAAAAGTTGTGCTAGAATTACGAAGCAGGGGCAAATCTATCCATTCGTTAAGTGTATTTTGTCTTATATGTATAACAAAACGGATGAATTTCATTGGTTAGGGGGGGGGGGGAAGCTTGGAATACTTAATCCCCTTGAAAGTACCTTCTTCTTCATCTAAACCCAGCCATTTTAGATTTTTTTCCTGAAGAGAGAGAAACGGGAACTTTAAGAAGAGCAAGGCGAGGAAAAATTGGAGAAAAATCCATAAGAAATTACGAAAACATCCGTAAGGTAATTCTACGTGTAAATCTTGTATATTTTTTAAATTACTGATTTAAAATGATATAAATAATCATTTTTTTATTAAACTTCCGTGTTTTGAGGTATATGTATGGATATATGCGGGTTTAAGCGAAGTTGAACGTGTAAATCATGTATATTGATTCGATTGGAAACCATGTGTATTCAAACTCCTATAACTTTTCGTATATTTATTATAATTGAATAATTCAAGTTGGATATGAAAACAGACTCATATATGTATAACATAAATGAATATTATGTGAAAATAAAAAGAAATGAATCTTTGGTGATAGTTTGAAGTTCATGTATCAAATCTGCCCTAAAGGTGTAAGTATGCACACTAGGTGTTCGATGTTTTGCTTGACATACCAAATGAACCATAAAAATTATGAAACTTTAATTTTGTATTTTTAAATATGTTTATGGACATTTGGTAAAATATTAAAGGAATTTATTATGAAAAAAAATTATGGAAATTCTTTGAAGTTGACTGGACGATAAAAGAGTCTATAGGGCAGATTTGATTTGTAATAAAGAAATGGACACATCTTGCTCTAGGAAACTTGAAATTATGTGTTGTCTTTTATATTGGGAACCCTATATTATAAGAATTGGATTAACAAGAAGAATTTAAAGAATGTTGGGGCTATGGATTGGATATGTTAAATATTTTAACATGAAATTGAATGAGACTTTATTTATGATAAATGATTAGAATGGGATGCTATGATGCTTATGAATTCAGTTAAGGTTAATTTTTCTTTGGATTGTTAACATCCTTGCGATGATACTAATATTATAAGAATGAATATGTGGAAGGGAAGAAGAACTGGTTGAACCAGTGCCAGACAAAGGCAAGGAAAAAACACATGAAGTGGCTAAGGTGAGTGTACTCACTAGTAAGATGTATTTATACATGATTATGGATATTATATGTTGTACTTGTCGGGTTGAGTATAAATATGAGATGTTTTACTTATTGAGATGATTATGGATATTATATGTTGTACTTGTCGGGTTGAGTGTAAATATGAGATGTTTTACTTATTGAGATGATTATGGATATTATATGCTGTACTTGCTAAGTTGAGTATAAATATGAGAGGTTGTAATTATTGAGATGATTATGGATAGTATATGTTGTACATGCCGAGTTGATTATAAATATCATATGTGGTACTTATTGAGAAGATTATCGATGTTATATGTTGTACTTATTAAGTTGATTATGGTTAGGATATGTTGTACTTACTGATTTGATTATGGATATGATGTGAATGTATTATAAGAGATGTTATGGTTTATCAATAACCAAGAGATGTTATGGCTTATTAATATCCAAGAGTGTTATGTCTTATCAACAACCAAGAGATGTTATGGATTATCAACAACCAAGATATGTTATTGCTTATCAAAAGCCAAGAGATGTTATGGCTTATTATAACCAAGAGAAGTTATGGCTTATCAACAACCAAGAGATGTTATGGCTTATCAACAGCCAAGAGATGTTGAGATGTTTTATATTATTACATAGATACGACTTGTTGCATTTAATTTTATGCACTAGTGTAGTAGTAATGCGTTCACTGAGCTATTTTTCTCACGATTCCTATGTTATGTTTTTTTCAGATAATGAAATGTCACGGCCAATTCTAGGAGGTCCCGGGGGGGGGGGGGGGGGGATAGCAAGGAATGAGTAAAACCGTAATTTTGGTCAAATTAAAAATGGGTAATTTAATCCTACTTATCCTTTAAGCGAGTTTGAATAAGAACGATTACTTTAAAATTTTGAAAAGTTTTTAGTGTTATGGCTGCATGATGAAATTGAAAAAGGATACTTGTGTAATACCCCGTACTTTTGGCTGTATTTATTTTTGGGATTAATTAATTAAATGTGTATTAATTGGAAATTAATCCGGGTTATAAATACTAATGAGATGCGAATTGGTATTTGATTATGTGCATATATGATTATATATGTACTTGGTATTATAAAATTTGTCGTGGGATTTATATACGGCATTTTAGAAATTTTGTTGAGACGCGTGGGACCGCCGCGTCACGGTATAATATTTTGATAATAAAAGTGAATTTAAAATCTATAATCCGTATGGTCGTTTTGAGTGCGCCATCGCGTCCGGAAGGGTCGAGATAGTCAGAAAACACTAGCCGGGGGTATAGTTTGGGTCCCGGGGTATTTTTAGGCCATACCGGCAACTTAAAGGGTATTTTGGTAATTTCACGTTTTGAGGAATTAAAAGTGACGAAAATTTGGTTAATTAAATCTGATGTGGATAAGACCCACTAGGCCCATAACCAACCCTTATTAACCTAGAAAGCTACGTAGGTTATCATTTAGTCTTCCAACTCTCCCAAAGGAAACCCTAGCCACCATAGCCACCTTTGGAAGAAGAAAGCTTAGAGAGGAAGGGAAAGAGGAGGAATTCTGCAGAAAATCTACAGAAAGAGCTTACAAATCCAACACCAAATCCAGAGACAATCAAGGTAAGTGATTTATTCCATTTAAATTTCGGAGAATGCTTCTTCCATGTTAGATTATTCAAACTTTATGTGTTCTTGGAAGATAATGAAAAACCCATAAGATTGGAGTTATTAGTTTAAATTTTGGGATATAGGTTGCATGTAGAATGTTACTGGAAGATTATATTAAGATAATTACTGACTTTTGTTATACCAAAAACGGATTTAAGATGAGGTTTATGAATGTTCTTGAGATAAATTAGAAAACTAGGTTTTTGATGAAGATTGATCCATATGTAGCCTTTAGTTGTTGAAATATTGATTTATGGACGTTAGAAATATTGTAGGATGGTTATATGACATTACTATAACGTTATATTAGAGAATCATGCTTTAAAAATAAGTTTTGGGATGTTTTCAAATCTGTAAAACGAAGCAGTCCGTAGCCATACCTGTTTGATCGATCGATCGACATTCATCAGTCGATCGATCGACTCAATCGATCGATCGAAGGTCATGGTCGATCGATCGACCTTCCCAGAATAAATGAAGTTTTCCCTTAATTGAATTTTAGCGGTGTTAACCCTTGGATAATATTATTAGAGACTTTATGAATACCCTTAACTTTAAGGAAGACCAGTAGGCATGATTATGAGATGGGACTTTATTTGGAATGTAATTTGAGGAATTATTCTAGATAAATGAAATTTGTCATGTGAGATAATATTTGGGTTAATAGTAAAAATTTGAATAAAATTGATGAAATAAGGTTTGGGGCAGAAGCAAAGACCTTAGGTATAAAGATGTCATATGTGGGAATTATGGGAGACTTAATATTCTATTATGGATAGGTTTTAAGGATAAGGGACTACGGCGTGAGACGTGTCGGCAATTTAACTTTATATTAACGGGAGACTTAAAATATATAAGTTGGAATAATGGTATTATGATGTAGAGTATACCTTATTAAAATACGATATTACTAAGATGTGTGTTTACTTAGTATTGGTATATGGATTGTGTGTATGACATACCTACCATACTTGCTATCACGGGAGGTTTGCGTTCGCTTAGGACCCTCTAATCCTTGTGTGCCTACGGGGGGGATATAGACTGGTACCTTGATAAACATAGGTCATAGAAAGACTTATTGTGATATTAATAAGTCCGCTGACCGTGGGAGCGTAGGTATGTGCGTGACCCACGTGATGGTGACTGTGTTCGCCTCCACTATGTGTGATTTGTGTTATCTGAACTATTCCTGAGAGATTCGGAATATGTGATCCTTATGTACGTGATGTACCGGGATGGATAGCAGAGTATGTGTGCACTACAACTTAGTTGCGGGGTGCTTGTATTGTATATTTATGATGTGAATAATATACATTTAATTAATGAGAATCATCATGTTAATGTTGTAATTATATTACGGTATTGTTTCGAGAAATATAACGAGTTAATTGACAATTATAAATATTGCACATTGAGTATCTGAGTTGACGTTAAACCCCTATTTAATTACGAGCATTATTAGGTAAATGGAATCAAGTATTATTGGCAGGACCTTTGGCAGTCTAGCTAGATATGTTGTCACTTAGCTAGTAGTATGGGTAGTTATAGATGGGTACTTGCGTTAGGAGTGCACAATTAGACGAGAGGTGAGAATATAATGTGAGTGCACGTCCTAACATGTACTTTGCATTTAATGTTTTAAATGTTTTTAAAGCACTTGCAGGTTTTTAAAATATAACACATTCGGGCTCTGACCCGCTTGCTTTTCAAATCTTTTTCTTGTAAAACCATTTTAGGTGCCCAGCCACAAGGACACCAAGCATAGGTACTCATTCAGGTGACGCGCTGTAGCGGTTTGTGGAAGCTACAGGGATTTGTTCATAGACGCTTCTATCTTTTGGATTCCAGAGTCACTATCTATCAGTTGTAGGGCATGTTGCCCATTTCTATTTTGAGCATCTTTTACATTTCAGTTTCAGACTTTAGCATGTTTTATTTCAGTTCAGTTTATTTATTTTAGTATGGGATTGTATTGAGGGGTTTCCTCCAGACTTTATTTACTCTATTTGTGATGGTTATTCTTTTTACTTTAGCATAGTGAATGGTGTTATTTAATTCTTCATTTCTTTTGTTGCATGTTAATCAGACTTAAATTAAAATTTGGCAACTTGCTTTTTAAATACTAGGTGGTTAGTAATAATAAAATGTTTTCGACAGTGATGCTATTAACTGAGCCAACTTGGCATTTTGAATTAATTTTATAAAGTAGTAGCTACCCGGTATTTAATTAGTCGGGGTGTCACAGGTGGTATCAGAGCATCAGGTTCTAGTGTCCTTTAGGATCTGTACGGCTATTATGTTTCCGCTACGTTTTCTTTGATATAGAGCCCTATATTTTAGGACTGTTGTATTCTTTTTGTGTGCTTCGTTCTTCAGCTATTTTAAGTTTATAAACCGTGAACTTATAAACTTTGTTCTTATTTCAGATGCCTCCACGACGTGCATGACGAGTTCCCAGGAATGCTACGCCCGAACCCCAGCCCGCTCCAGTTCAGGGTATGTCGAACGCCGCTGAGGTTGCTGCTATAGTAGCCCAAGCGGTAAATGCCGCGATTGCCGTGATTCAGCAGGCACCGCCTCAGGCGCCGGTTGCCGCGCCAGTACAGGTTAATGTATTCCCGTCTACTTGGGAGCGTGTACGTGACGCTTTTCAGAAAGCGCATCCGCCAGAGTTTGCAGGTAGCTCAGATGTGGTTGTCTCGAGCCAATGGAGGAAAGACATGCAGAGGCATTTGAGGATGCATGAGTGCACAGATGTTCAGAAACAGGTGCTAGCTACTTTCAAGCTAGTAGGATCTGCACTACAGTGGTGGGAGTCTATTACCACCGCGGAGGAGAGGGATACCCTCACGATTCAGGAGTTATGGGTGCGGTTCGACCGCAAGTACTTTCCGTCCGCAGTTCATACCGAGATGAGGAGGAAACTGATGAGTTTGAAACAGGAGGGCAAGACAGTGTCCGAGTATGAGGCCGAGTTCACTAACCTGTTGAATATCGTTCCAGACGAGATTCCAACAGAGAAGAAGAAGATAGAGAAGTTCACTGATGGGTTGAATTGGAGGATCCGTCAGCATCTGCTTGGGAACCTATCGTTGGCCACGTATTCTGATGTGGTTAACGCTGCATTGTTGCACTGCCAGGATCACCGTTTTCACATGGCCGAGGGCAAGCGGTCGGGGGAGTCTAGCCATCAGGGCAGGACTGGAGGACATGGTGCCAGCGGGGCACAAACCGGCCAGGGGCAGAGACAGACTGAGCAGAGTACCCAGCAGGGGGATAATAAGAGGTTCCGGTCAGGGAACTACAGGCAGGGACAGGGAGGTTTCCGTCAGGGCCATTAGGGTCCAAACGGCCATCAGGGCCAACAGGGACAGAATGGGCAGCAGTTTCATCAGGGCCAGCAGGGCCAAGGGAGGAACGGTAACGGCCACCAGGGCCGGGGACAGCAGGGGCAGAGGGGAGGGAATTTCCCAGGGAAGTGCTTTACTTGTGGCAAGACTGGCCATAAGAAGCAGGATTGTCCTGATAGGGGCAGGGCCCCACAGCAGCAGCAGCAGGGTGCTCGCCAGGAGCCACAGAGACCTATGTTTCCCGCCGCTCTTCCTGCACCGCCACAGATGGCAGCTTTGCCACCCATTCCAGCAGTCCCAGCACAGCAGGGGCAGCTACAGTATGGACGTGTCTACAAGGTTCACCAGGCTGCAGTTCCACAGGCACCGCCCGCGATCGAGGGTACATTTCCTATCCATGGCACTATGGGTCGGGTGTTATTTGATACGGGTGCTACACACTGTTTTATTGCTACACACTTCGCGAAAGCTTTAGGATTGTTAGCTACGGCAGAGAGCACAGTGACGTGTGTCGACTCACCATTAGGGAGTGGGTCACTTATTTTCTTTATATGCCGGGGAGTGGGGGTAGAGATCGGTGGTTTGGTATTACCTGCAGACATGTTAGTGTTAGACATGCATGTTCACGATGTGATCATCGGTATGGATTGGCTCGTAGCATATAGGGCCATGATTGATTGCTTCAGCGGGAGCATTATTTTTGCCATTCCGGGGCAAGAGATGTTTATAGTGGCGATGCCTCGCCCAGAGGGAGGATCGACCGCTCATCTGTATTACATAGAGGAGGATACCTCTAAGGAGGTTGTTATTCCTTTAGATTCGATCCCGGTTGTCAGGGAGTATTCAGATGTGTTTCAGGAGATACCAGGCTTACCACCCAGTCGAGAGATAGATTTCGTTATTGATTTGCTACCGAGTACGAGACCTATAGCACGTGCACCGTACCGTATGGCTCCAGCTGAGATGCGAGAGTTATGGGATCAGATAGAGCAGCTGTTAGGGCAGGGCTTTATTCGCAGGAGTACCTCACCTTGGGGCGCTCCAGTTTTGTTTGTGAAGAAGAGGGATGGTTCACTGAGATTGTGCGTGGATTACCGAGAGTTGAATAAGGTCACGATACGGAATAAGTATCCGTTGCCTCGAATCGATGACTTATTCGACCAGTTGAGAGGAGCTTCTTTCTTCTCGAAGATTGACTTGAGGTCAGGATACCATCAGTTGCGTATCTCGGAGGAGGATGTCTCGAAGACTGCGTTCTTGTCGAGATATGGTTCTTATGAGTTTTGGGTTATGCCTTTCGGCTTGAACAACGCTCCAGCTGTGTTTATGGACTTGATGAATAGAGTGTTCAGGGATTTTCTAGATCAGTTTGTCATTGTCTTCATTGATGACATTCTGGTTTACTCTCAGACGGAGGAGGAGTACGTCGAGCATTTGAGGCAGGTTTTGCAGACACTTCGTCAGAACGAGTTGTATGCAAAATACGAGAAGTGCGGGTTTTGGCTGAAGGAAGTCCAGTTCTTGGGTCACATTATTTCCGACCAGGGAATATCAGTTGATCCAGGGAAGGTATCAGCGGTGAGGGAGTGGGGACAGCCCACGACACCAACGGAGATTCGTAGTTTCTTGGGTCTAGCAGGATACTACAGGAGGTTTATTCGGGGTTTCTCAGAGATTGCAGGTCCGTTGACACATCTTACTCGTAAAGGTGTGCCGTTCATTTGGAGTGATGCCTGTCAGTTGGCATTCGATGAATTGAAGGACAAGTTGACCTCAGCACCAGTGTTAGCATTGCCGAGACCGGGAGTTGAGTATTTGGTTTACACCGATGCGTCTTTGCAAGGGCTTGGAGGTGTTTTGCAGCAGGACAGACAGGCTATTGCTTAGGCTTCCCGTAAGCTTAAGCCTCATGAGAAGAATTACCCCACACATGATTTGGAGTTGGCGGCAGTGGTATTTGCTTTACGGATTTGGAGGCACTATCTTTTGGGGGAGAAGTTTCAGCTGTTCACGGACCACAAGTCCCTACAGTATCTGTTCACGCAGAAGGAACTGAATATGCGGCAGCGTAGGTGGCTTGAATTTGTGAAAGACTACCAGTTCGACATCCAGTACCACCCGGGTAAGGCTAACGTGGTAGCAGACACGTTGAGCCGCAGACCAGCAGATGAGGTGGCAGAGGTGTGGAAAGCTAAGTGGAAGGAATTGGGACACCAGGATGCAGTGGCCCGATCTTTCATGTCTGTGATGACTGTTACACCGCAGATTGTCACAAAGGTAGTACGGGCACAGGCTAATGACACGTTCTGTCAGGAGCAGATAGTTCGATTGCTAGCAGAGGGAGCCGAGTCCTATACCGTTAGCTCAGACGGGGGATTGCGCTTCAATGGAAGATTGGTAGTTCCGGAAGGGGAAGAATTGCGACACGATGTTATGGCAGAGTCGCACGGCTCACGGTTCGCGGTACATCCCGGAGGGGACAAAATGTACCAAGACATGAGACGCCAGTATTGGTGGAGCGGTATGAAGAGAGATATCACTGAGTTTGTCTCGAAATGAGCCACTTGTCAGCTTGTAAAAGTGGATCATCAGAGACCAGCAGGATCGCTACAGCCGTTGGAGGTTCCGGTGTGGATGTGGGAGAGCATATCCATGGATTTTGTCACGGGGTTGCCTACGTCGCAGAGGGGTCACGACTCCGTTTGGGTAATTGTGGACAGGTTGTCCAAGGTCGCTCACTTCTTACCCGTAAGGACTGACTACACTACGGGACAGTATGCCCAGCTCTTCATTTCAGAGATTGTGAGACTTCACGGTGTGCCCCTAAATATCGTGTCTGACAGAGACAAGATATTTGTTTCGAGGTTTTGGGAGAGTTTCCAGGAGGCAATGGGCACGGAATTGCAGTTGAGTACGGCTTATCATCCGCAGACCGATGGGCAGACAGAGTGCACCAATCAGATATTGGAGGACATGCTACACATGTGCATTATTGACTTCGGAGGTGGATGGGAGCAGTACCTTCCACTGGTGGAGTTTGCTTACAACAACTCCTATCAGTTCACGATTGGCATGGCTCCGTTTGAGGCATTGTACGGTAGGCCTTGTCGTTCCCCAGCATGTTGGTTGGAGGTGGGGGACAACAAACTGCTTGGGCCAGAAGTGATTCAGGATACTTCGGCAAGGATTGAGTTGATTCGGAGTCGCATTCGGGTAGCTCAAGACAGGCAGAAGAGTTATGCTGATGCGAAGAGGTTTTTCAGGGAGTTCCAAGTGGGGGACCAGGTTTTGCTCAGGGTATCTCCAATGAAGGGGATTATTCGATTCGGGAAGAAGGGAAAGTTAGCACCGAGGTATGTGGGGCCGTTTCCTATTATTGAGCGGATCGGACCGGTTGCGTATAGACTTGGACTACCGGAGCACTTGCATCGGATTCACGACGTGTTCCATATTTCCTCGATGAGGAAATACCTTAGAGATAATTTGGCTCATTCTCACATTGCTGTGGAGGACATCGATCTCCAGCCGGATAGCTCCTACGAGGAGGGGCCGATTGCTATTTTGGACCGAAGCGAGAGGAAACTGCGGTCAAAGATAGTCCCATTAGTGCGTGTTCAGTGGCGACATCACAATGTTGAGGAGTCCACATGGGAGCGCGAGGATGAGATGCGCGAACGTTATCCAGAGCTATTTTTAGCAGGTACTTTCTAGTTTCGAATTTCGGGACGAAATTCAGTTATTAGGGGGGAAGTATGTAATACCCCGTACTTTTGGCTATATTTATTTTTGGGATTAATTAATTAAATGTGTATTAATTGGAAATTAATCCGGGTTATAAATACTAATGAGATGCGAATTGGTATTTGATTATGTGCATATATGATTATATATGTACTTGGTATTATAAAATTTGTCGTGGGATTTATATACGGCATTTTAGAAATTTTGTTGAGACGCGTGGGACCGCCGCGTCACGGTATAATATTTTGATAATAAAAGTGAATTTAAAATCTATAATCCGTATGGTCATTTTGAGCGATCCATCGCGTCCGGAAGGGTCGAGATAGTCAGAAAACACTAGCCGGGGGTATAGTTTGGGTCCCGGGGTATTTTTAGGCCATACCGGCAACTTAAAGGGTATTTTGGTAATTTCACGTTTTGAGGAATTAAAAGTGACGAAAATTTGGTTAATTAAATCTGATGTGGATAAGACCCACTAGGCCCATAACCAACCCTTATTAACCTAGAAAGCTACGTAGGTTATCATTTAGTCTTCCAACTCTCCCAAAGGAAACCCTAGCCACCATAGCCACCTTTGGAAGAAGAAAGCTTAGAGAGGAAGGGAAAGAGGAGGAATTCTGCAGAAAATCTACAGAAAGAGCTTACAAATCCAACACCAAATCCAGAGACAATCAAGGCAAGTGATTTATTCCATTTAAATTTCGGAGAATGCTTCTTCCATGTTAGATTATTCAAACTTTATGTGTTCTTGGAAGATAATGAAAAACCCATAAGATTGGAGTTATTAGTTTAAATTTTGGGATATAGGTTGCATGTAGAATGTTACTGGAAGATTATATTAAGATAATTACTGACTTTTGTTATACCAAAAACGGATTTAAGATGAGGTTTATGAATGTTCTTGAGATAAATTAGAAAACTAGGTTTTTGATGAAGATTGATCCATATGTAGCCTTTAGTTGTTGAAATATTGATTTATGGACGTTAGAAATATTGTAGGATGGTTATATGACATTACTATAACGTTATATTAGAGAATCATGCTTTAAAAATAAGTTTTGGGATATTTTCAAATCTGTAAAACGAAGCAGTCCGTAGCCATACCTGTTTGATCGATCGATCGACATTCATCAGTCGATCGATCGACTCAATCGATCGATCGAAGGTCATGGTCGATCGATCGACCTTCCCAGAATAAATGAAGTTTTCCCTTAATTGAATTTTAGTGGTGTTAACCCTTGGATAATATTATTAGAGACTTTATGAATACCCTTAACTTTAAGGAAGACCAGTAGGCATGATTATGAGATGGGACTTTATTTGGAATGTAATTTGAGGAATTATTCTAGATAAATGAAATTTGTCATGTGAGATAATATTTGGGTTAATAGTAAAAATTTGAATAAAATTGATGAAATAAGGTTTGGGGCAGAAGCAAAGACCTTAGGTATAAAGATGTCATATGTGGGAATTATGGGAGACTTAATATTCTATTATGGATAGGTTTTAAGGATAAGGGACTACGGCGTGAGACGTGTCGGCAATTTAACTTTATATTAACGGGAGACTTAAAATATATAAGTTGGAATAATGGTATTATGATGTAGAGTATACCTTATTAAAATACGATATTACTAAGATGTGTGTTTACTTAGTATTGGTATATGGATTGTGTGTATGACATACCTACCATACTTGCTATCACGGGAGGTTTGCGTTCGCTTAGGACCCTCTAATCCTTGTGTGCCTACGGGGGGGATATAGACTGGTACCTTGATAAACATAGGTCATAGAAAGACTTATTGTGATATTAATAAGTCCGCTGACCGTGGGAGCGTAGGTATGTGCGTGACCCACGTGATGGTGACTGTGTTCGCCTCCACTATGTGTGATTTGTGTTATCTGAACTATTCCTGAGAGATTCGGAATATGTGATCCTTATGTACGTGATGTACCGGGATGGATAGCAGAGTATGTGTGCACTACAGCTTAGTTGCGGGGTGCTTGTATTGTATATTTATGATGTGAATAATATACATTTAATTAATGAGAATCATCATGTTAATGTTGTAATTATATTACGGTATTGTTTCGAGAAATATAACGAGTTAATTGAGAATTATAAATATTGCACATTGAGTATCTGAGTTGACGTTAAACCCCTATTTAATTACGAGCATTATTAGGTAAATGGAATCAAGTATTATTGGCAGGACCTTTGGCAGTCTAGCTAGATATGTTGTCACTTAGCTAGTAGTATGGGTAGTTATAGATGGGTACTTGCGTTAGGAGTGCACAATTAGACGAGAGGTGAGAATATAATGTGAGTGCACGTCCTAACATGTACTTTGCATTTAATGTTTTAAATGTTTTTAAAGCACTTGCAGGTTTTTAAAATATAACACATTCGGGCTCTGACCCGTTTGCTTTTCAAATCTTTTTCTTGTAAAACCATTTTAGGTGCCCAGCCACAAGGACACCAAGCATAGGTACTCATTCAGGTGACGCGCTGTAGCGGTTTGTGGAAGCTACCGGGATTTGTTCATAGACGCTTCTATCTTTTGGATTCCAGAGTCACTATCTATCAGTTGTAGGGCATGTTGCCCATTTCTATTTTGAGCATCTTTTACATTTCAGTTTCAGACTTTAGCATGTTTTATTTCAGTTCAGTTTATTTATTTTAGTATGGGATTGTATTGAGGGGTTTCCTCCAGACTTTATTTACTCTATTTGTGATGGTTATTCTTTTTACTTCAGCATGGTGAATGGTGTTATTTAATTCTTCATTTCTTTTGTTGCATGTTAATCAGACTTAAATTAAAATTTGGCAACTTGCTTTTTAAATACTAGGTGGTTAGTAATAATAAAATGTTTTCGACAGTGATGCTATTAACTGAGCCAACTTGGCATTTTGAATTAATTTTATAAAGGAGTAGCTACCCGGTATTTAATTAGTCGGGGTGTCACAACTTGTGTTTATTGTTTGGTTAAGGAAATTATGGTTTGACTCACTTTGACTTTCAAACTAAATTATAAGTAACTAGGTTGGGGGGTGTCAAGTTGTCTAACGCAAATGAAATTCTGGAAGAGAAATACAAAGGAACGTTATTGGAATTGGAACAAATAAAAGAAAAGACATCCACGGTCTTAAAAAAGTTTGCAGAATTTGAAAATAATTCTAAATGTTTTGAAGATTGTGTTGCTGAAAGTAAAAGAAATTCTGATGTCGGAATTGGAATAAGATTTTGTCCCAATTCTAAGACCCAAACTAAAAACGTTGACACTATAAGTTTGTGTCTGGTTGAAAAATACCTATTGAAACTTGTCCAGATTTTCAAAGTTAGAAAAATGAGTTTGATAAAAAACAACTAAAGTTAGATATTGGTGACTCAAGTATCTCTAAGCATAATGTTGAACAAAAGGCAAAATATTTCTTCCCCCCATTCGACAAGCAGATTCGACATTTCATTCTGTGCCACCTAGGAACAAGACAAGAGCTCAAAACTTAGAAAAACCTTTGAATAATAATTTTCCTAAGGTTGTGAGTTCTATGTGCCATCTTTACTGATCCTATTTTGATGTCTATGGACATTCCCTTGATGGTTGCTATTCCAAACCTCTATGTAATACATTATATAACTCTCCCGTTTACCATAACTTCAACTATTCTAGGAGAAGCCAAAACAACTATATCCTTCCTAGATAGCCATACAAGAATTCTAACTATCTTAACAGAAGGAAAATGACTAATACTAAAAGTCCATCATCAAGAAGGGATCCTAGATTCTATTTTAGAACAATTGCTCAAACTATTTATAATAACAATAAAAATGCGCAAAAATGTTTTAAAGAAAAGACATAACCTCGAAAGTTTTATCAAATACGAGCTAATAAAAACAAATTGAAAAGTAGAGTAATTTGGGTTAGAAAAGATGATCTATTACCCAAGTTAAAATGCAACATTGTGATTAGTGCTTTTAAAGCTGAACATACTACAACTGGATGGTATTTAGACTCAGGTTGTTCCAAACATATGACTGGGGATGTTTCTAAACTTTCAAACAAAACTAACTTCTTCCGAGGAAAAGTCCTGTTTGGAGATGGTGAATCAACCCAGATCATTGGTAAAGGAACACTCCATGAAGAAGGATTACCCATTCATGAATATATTCTCTTAGTAAAAGGACTTAGCTAATTTACTAAGTATATCACAATTTTGTGACTCAAACCATACTGTCACTTTTTCAAAGAACAATTACAAAATTTTAAATGAAAAAGGTGATTGCATTATTACAGGACTCCGTACTCCAGATAACTGTTACACGGTCCATCCAAGTACAAAGTTTTGTAACATTTCCAGAATGGATGACAATGAGATATGGCATAATAGGTTGGTTCACATTAATTATGATAGTCTTGGCAAAATTATGACCCTAAGAGATAGTTAGAGGTCTTGGAAAATTATGCTCCTAAGAGATTGTTTGTGGTCCATGTCAAGAAGGGAAAATTGTTAAGGCTCACCATAAGAAAGTTAAAAAATTTCTATCCATTAGACCTCTAGAACTCATCCATCTGGACCTAATGTCTCCTTCTCGTACTGTTAGTCTTTGTGCAAACAGTTACATCCTTGTTATGGTTGATGACTTCACTCAATTTACATGGGTTTCCTTTTTAAAACATAAATCAGAAACCTTCCATAAGTTTTTGAAAATCGTAGTTCATATAGAAATTGAAAAGGACACCCAAGTAGATAGAATTTGTAGTGATAGAGAAGGAGAATTCATAGATTCAAGTGTCATAGAATATTGTGACTATAATGGTTACAAACATGAATTTAGTGCTCCTAAGACACCTCAACAAAATGGAATTACTGAGCGTAAAAATCACACTCTTCAAGAAATGGCCCGTGTGATGATTCATGCGAAGAACTTACCAAAATATTTTTTGGTAAAATCCATTCGTACCTCCTGTCATATAATGAATCGAGTCTACTTAAGGAAGATTACCAAATAAACATCCTATGAGCTTTGGTATGGGAAGAAACCTAACCTAAAATAATTTAGAACCTTTGGTAGCACCTCTTATGTCTGTAAGGACAAAGAACATCTGTCTAAATTCAAAACCAGAGGAGATAAATCCATTTTCTTAGGATATTCTCCAAATAGTAAAGCCTACCGTGTCTACAATCTTCGTACCAAAACCATGATGGAATCCATTAATGTGGTTGTAAGTGACACTAATGTAGAAAGTAAGACCAAAGAACCAATTATTGTGGATGAGTCCAAAAAGATTTTAAATTATAACTCTCTAGAAATAGTTGAATCCTTACCAACTGAGACCCCTGAAGTACCTAATTAGGTTTCCAATGATTATCCTTTAGATAGTGTAGTTGGTAATCCTACTGAGCCTGTTTGTACAAGATCTTAACTTCGTAACATTTCTCATTTTGCATATTTTGTGTCTCTTATTAAGCCAAAAAATGTAAATGAATCCTTGAATGCCACTTTATGGATAAGTACTATGCAAGAGGAGCTTCTTCAATTTGTCATTCATGATGTACAGTATCTTGTACCCATGCCTGAAAATAAAAGTGTTATTAGCACACGTTAGATTTTTAAAAATAAGACAGATGAATCTGGGATGATTATTTGGAATAAAGCTAGATTAGTTGCCCAGGGATACTCTTAGATTGAAGGAATAGATTTTGAGGAAACTTTTTCTCTTGTCATTTGCCTCAAATCTGTTAGCTTACTTTTTGTAGTAGCTTGTCATTTGCATTTCACATTATATCAAATGGATGTTAAGTTAGCCTTCCTCAATGGAATTTTAACTGAGGAGACCTATGTAGAACAACCCAAAGGGTTTATTGACCCTCGTCACCCAAATCATGTCTATTGTCTTAAAAAAATCTCTTTATGGGTTAAAAGAAGCTCTTAGATCTTGGTATGAGCATCTATCCACCTTTATTTTAGGCAACTAAGTTAGGATAGGAGGGAATGACCAAACCTTATTTGTCAAACATTTTGACAACAATATTACTATCGCTCAAGTTTATATTGACGATATCATTTTTGGATCCATCTCCCCTTTAGAAGTTAAGACCTAACCAGACATTACGCACAAAAAATTTCAAATGTCACTTATGGGGGAGTTATGATTCTACTTAGGGCTCCAAGTTAAATAAAATTTAGATGGATTATTTCTATCGCAAGCGAAATACGCTTTAGACATTGTCAAGAAGTTTGTCTTAGAAACAGCTAAAGAAGATAGGACTCCTATGACTACTTCTCTCAAACTTTCTAAAGATAAGAATGGGAATTCCATTGATTCTTCCTTGTACCATAATATAATAGGAAGCCTACTTTCCCTTACTACCTCCAATCCTGATTTCATGTACTTTCTTTCTGCGTGTGACCGATATCAAAATGATCCTAAAGAGAGTAATTTATTGTGCGTTAAAAGAGTTATCAAATACATTAAAGGTACTCTAAACTTAGGACTTTGGTACATTAAAGACACTTCTAATACTATAGTAGGTTACACCGATGCTGATTGGGCCAGTTGTACCGATGATAATAAGAGTATTTTCGGAGCGTGTTACTACATTGGTAACAATTTGGTAGGATGGAGTAGTAACAAACAAAACAACACTTCCTTGTCTACAACCGAATTCGAATATATTGCAGTAGGAAGTTGTTGTGCTAAATTACTTTGGCTAAAACAAATGCTGAAAGATTATAGTATAACTGAAGATAAGTTGCACCTCTATTATGACAATCGAAGCATGATTAATATTTCTAAAAATCCAGTTCATCACTCTCGTACTAAACATATTAAAATCATATATCATTTCATACGTGAGTTAGTTGAATCTAAGGAGTTAGAAATTAACTACCTACCTATTAAATTGCAATTAGCTGACATGTTTACCAAACCATTAGACTTTCTTCTATTTGAATCTTTACGCAAATCTATTGATATGGTTATGGTAGAATAATGATTTATTGTTTCATATTTATTTATTTTACCCTTTGTCCATTTGAGACAAAATGGGGAAAAAATTTGAGTCCTCTTAGACATTTTGGTGTATTCTCAACTAAAAAGATTGATCTTAGTTATCATATTTTCAAGAATTAGTACCTTTATTTGCATCAGATTTTTGATAGGGTATTGGTTTGTATCTAGTTGAGTTATGTAATTTTCTTTTTCTAGGATATTGGGTAGATATCATTTTTGTATAGGGCTAAGTTTTTCTTATTCTTTTGTATCGCTAAGAGTCCTAGATGACTCAAAGGATATTTTGTCTCATATTTCCAAAGGGGGATATTGAAGCACCATATATCTTTGACTCACTTGAGTCTATATTATACAGGTGGTCATCGAGTTTAAAAATAGTGACAAAATTGAGTCATACCCCTTTCAAACCAATAAGACTTTAGAGTCTTCATTTTGATTTCCTCTAATAGTCCAAGGTAGTACACCAATACTTCACCTAAGATGCATTCATGTGTTGCATATGAGTTTTCCTTATTCATTGTACAAGAATGTGTGAGTTAAATCCTTTTACAATAATTTTTCCATAATTTTGGGATATTTTAAATAATTTATATGGTTTTTTAAAACAATTCTTAGAATTTTAGAATTTGTTTTAAAAAGGTTGTGGGCGATTGTGTAATTCCATAGGCTACTAAATCTATGCTTGGGTAGAAACTGAAAGCACTTGAAAATATTTTGGTGAGAATTTGTTTTTTTGTAACATCGAAAACATGCGTTTGTAGTTCAATCTCAGCCTTACACGTGTTAATTACAGAAGGGCTGGATTTGTGTTTTTATTCTCTCACATACCTGAGATTACCTGAGAACCCTTGAATCTTTTTAATCAACGACCTGCATGTAATCTGAGATGATCCTTGTAATGTCTGGATCAACCAATAAGGGTTAGCTTATAAGCGGTGCATTCTTAACCCTTAGATTTTCTTCGATCATTTAAAATCAATCTTAAGCGTTGATTTTCTTCATGGTTCCATAGTCTTCCATCACTTACTATAAATACATGCCATATTTTATACGATTATAATCTTTTACCAGCCTCACCTTTAAGAGAAAATAAAGAGAGAGAGAGAGAGAGAGAGAGAGAGAGAGAGAGAGAGAGAGAGAGAGAGAGAGAGAGAGAGAAAGAAGAAACCCTAAACTAAACTCCGGCCAAATCTTACCAGAAAACCTTTTCCAAGAGTGAGTTAGTTTGATATTCGAGAAAATATATACTCTTTTGTCCTTTATCTCTTTCCCAACTTAATCACGTCGACTCAATCTCATTTTCTTTCGTAGAACTTTGAGATTTGATCTCTGTGATACATATCACTTAGATACTGCTTAGTTTTGATTTCTTTTTTCGAGTAATCTTATTTTGTTGGTTGTTTTCAAACTAATATGTTACTTTTAAACTCTAAACCAACAAAATCTTTTCTGACTTCATTTTTCTTTGAATATTCAGAATTAGATCTAGTTGAGATCTTGATTGGGGTGTTACAACATTAAAATTGTACATGCATACTTCCTCTTCCTCTCATGCCTTTCTTAAGGTTGTGTTGATTTAAGTTCCTTAAATTTTGTTTTTCAAAATTGGTAAACCTATACCTTAAATAACTCGTTCGTACTATTTCACACATCTTGTGTTAATTTTTTTTAAGAAAAGAGTTTCTTCAACAAACTGTTTGTAGCCATTTAGATAGTTTAATCTTGAATTAAACGACTTAAGTGGTATTTTTTCATCACCCATTTTTGGTTCTTCGCTTTCGATATTTTCTTGTAGATTCATTGTTGTGACTAGAGGAGATCGGTGTTGATCATGTTGTATGCTTGATTGAACGACTTTGTACCTGAAATAGGACTTAAAAAGGGAAAAAATAAATGCATCTTTTTTTAAATTATTTTGATTTAGTCACTTGCTCTACTTGCACTTTAATTTGTTGTTGCGATTCTTTTTTTAGGGAAAGTTAGGGAAATATGTTTTTTGGTATTTTATTAATAAAGGGAGGCCATGGAGGCTTGGTCAAAGAGAATTCCTCTTTGAAGGGATTTAATTAAAGAAATTCATTTTTGGAAATTGATTTTTGGGCAAAATGAAAAAAGGGGATTTTTTTTTTCTAAAAGGGGGGTTATCGATCAGCATACCCTTTGTGATGCCTATCGGCTTGGAGGTCAAATAAAATCACCCTTAGGCTTTGATTAAACTTTCCTACATACTAGAATAATTCTGTAGGGGTGATAATTAAACAGGTTTCAAGAAATTTTGCCTTTCGCCCAGGATTTTAGGTATAAAAGGAGGGGTATCGTTTTTTTTTCATAACCAATAAACACATTTTTTTTCTTCCTTCTCATTTCCTATTCCCCAAATGGCTCTTCCCATGTATGAAGGCTTATCCTCTTATCTTAAAGGTTTAAAGGCAATGTGCCTTTACATTGTTGACTATGATACTTTAAGCTTACATAGGGTTTCTCTATGGCATAATCAAGTAATAGAATGGAACTTGCTAGCAGCGGCGATACAATTCTGGTACCCCGAGGACCATGTATTCCATTTTAACTAGGACCATATTCATCCAAATTCGAGAACTTCTCAGCAATTTTTGGAATTATTCCCGATGTCGCGATAACCATGCCTGGTTTTTGTCGTTCTCCCCATTGGAGGCAATGTTTCATATTCCTTCTTTAGCGACACGACTGTTTGTTAATGGAGGGACTATTTCTCTGTAACATCATGTGCAATCTGACAAGCGAGGTGGCCTGCCACCGCCGCCAAACTACACCGGAGTTACAAAATAAGTAATCATTCTTAGCATGCGACAGATATGAGACGTATAAAAATTTCTTCCACAAGATAATAATCAGATTAATCCAATAAATATAACCATTCATGAAATTTTAATTTCATCACCATGCTAATCTGCAAAATAAGTCCAACTCCAAATAAAATAATCTCAAATAAAATGATCCAATAGTAAATACATGAATAAAACCATAAACAGCTGTGGATTTGATTGGCCCACCAACTCCATAAATTTAGTCTCATAATAAATATGATGGAAAATAAAATAAATCTAACTACTAGAGCATCTCAAATAAACTCTATCTACACCTCCAAAATATCACAAATCCCTCATATGCAGCTACTCCAACGCTATACCTGAAATGTTAATCAAGGTAATGGGTCAAAGCCCACCCCAATTAGGGTCTGTGAACTTTGATAGTAGCATTATACATGATAAACACCAAAATACAGTATTTTAAATTAAATGAGACAATATTAACATGAGAGTAAAATAAACTTCTATCATCTAATCACATAAGGATGCCACCGCAAAAGTTTTGAGTCCCACTTATGTTATCACAATCTGATAATTTCTTAAGTCACCTTCTTTATTTAAATAGGTTAATCAAATTATTATTATTATTATTATAGCGGAACCTTCATAGCCAACAAACCCTTCTGTATGTCCCCCACTTATTCAGGCCTGCCTAAAGTTTTACACCATTCACATTCCCCTTACTATAGCCATCCAACCCAATTTCATTAACCCTGAACTTATTGATGAGGTGCCATGCACAATACGTCACAATAGCCACCCAACTCGTATTCTGTTAGCCCTGCACTTTTTGATGGCTCCACACACACGCCCACATTGCAATATTCAGCCAACCCGTATTTTATTAGTCCAACACTTATTAACGATGCCTACAAATTTTTAATACCCGTTTATTATCTTAGGCATTAATTCTCAATTTTTCAAATTCTCATTGTTTTAAATTAGCCCACCCTATTATATAGCATAATTCCTCAAGCCTACCCTTAGTCCCATACCTAGAGGTCTCCAAAACATAAACACATCCTACCATTTTTTGTAGGATAGATTTCTACAATTTATCTCTTCTTAATCTAGTGCCTAGACTATCCAAATCAATAAAACGACATCAAAATCAGCCCCACCTCAGAATATCCCATCTGTAAAAATCTACACTAACTAGTCTCATACCTAAAAATTGTCAATCACAACTAAGGCATAACCACTAGTCCCACACCTAACAATTACTCCTAACAATAAGGTGAGAGCATGCTACTCAAAATCTCATCATCCCCGCGGTAAGAAATATAATGAAACCAATAGTCCACATAAAGCGTTTATCAATGATCCTACCAATTTATCCTATGTTCAAAAGTTTATACAATTTAATTCATTCAATCAATATCCATAATTAACACAATTTGTTTTATGCAACTAATATAAATTCCACATCATGCAAGTTTAATGGTGCGCACAACAATATTTTCTTCTTCATATCAACATAGTTTTTATGTGATTTCACAAGTCCCTTTTTAATTTAATAAATCTACTATAGTTTTTTACATGCAAAATCATCATCCATATTAACCAAAATGCCAATCTCTACCCTAAGCACACAAGGATTTTAAGTCTTAATCAATATTAAGATTTTTCATAAAATCAGTCCCAAAATAGATTTCACTTTCCCTAGTTAAGGTTGTTAGTTTATTTTAATAAAAACATGTAAATTAAGGTTTAGGAGATATGTAAGATGCATAATACTAAAGAGAGAGAATAAACTAATTCATGACTGATGAAAAGTCAATTGAAAATTCTGGTTAAATGGTTGCATTACTCTTGAAAAATTGATAACGATTCTTTCTTCAACAATCTTGAAAAAACAAGGTTTGAACTTCCAATTCTTGGGTTAAATCTTGATTCAATTTGGGGCTAGGGTTTTATTGATGGAAGAAGATGTAAAAGAGGAGTCTACTGCTCTTAGGTTATGTGTAAATGTATTTTGAAAAACCTATACCCAAAATACATTTGTATATATATATATATATATAAGAAAAAGAGTTTTAGTCCAACTCAATAACTTAAAAGAAAAGAGATGTTGCTATCGGTCTGGGCGAACTGGTTCGCCTTACCCCCCGAACTGATTCCGATGCCCTCACACCCGAAAGTCCCCCATTTTGATATAAAAAAGTTGTAATACTTAAAATTGGACTCCGATTGAAATCCTACTTTCCATAAACAAATCCAACATTTTAAATTACTGAAAATAATTAAATCCAAAATTTTGATATATCTCCAAGTTTTGAATTAAATTAAATTATTACCGGTTTAAAATTATGGGGTGTTAAATTATCTTTAGGCATTTATGTACTCATTGAACTTGAGGGACTTTGATGATGTTGTCTTTGCCGAAGCTTTTTTCTCTAAGCCTTATTGCGATGATTTTGCTGGCGACGGGGGACTTATGGGATGATCCCCAATTGGTTGTGACAGTAACATGGATACTTTAAATCCATAATCCTATGTTGATGGAGCGGGGGGGGGGGGGGACCCTGAATGGTGTTGATGCTTGCAAAGAGGGCCATTCTTATACTTTAAGGATGACCACGATAATGTTGTTCATTTGGCTTGCAGAGAGGTTTCGTTTGGTGACCCCTCCTCATTATCCCTTAGAGGGCGTTCCTAATTTCTTTGACTTTCCTTTCTTCAATTTTGACCCATCGGTAGAGAAATGGGTCAACTAGTTTGTGGAGCACAAAGCCTCGTGTATTTGTTGCGGCGTTATGGTGGGGGAGACTTGTAGCCTATTTTACAGATAGGAGTGTTCCAGTATGTGTTGTTGGTTTCCTTCACGTGACTTTCTTTTATTTCCTTTGGCGGCTTCTGCGCTAAGTCGGATGGGAAAAAATTGCGCCTCCTCACATAATGAACTTTTTCCTAGTCGAGGATTTGACTCAATCATTGTAGATGGTGTTGGGCTCCTTGTGGCGATGCTACTGACCGTATACCCATCCATCACAATTAATAATAGGGGCTTGGAATGTGTCTGAGAACTACCCGAAATGATTGTGGAAGTGGGTAGTGGAGAAGATCATTGAGGAAAAGACTCGGCAAAGGTTTCTTGTCACCTTAGACACTATGGAGGAAGGTGTTGTGGTTTCTTCCCAACTTGTCATGGACTACCACTCTATGGAGCACGTACGTAGTGTTAACATGAGTGGGAGACTTGGGGACCTTTGGGAATCGGGAATGATGATGAAATGGGGCCATTTGGAAGTTGAGGACAATGTTTGTGAAGCTGAAGTAACATTTTATGAAGCTTAGGTAATTTGAGTTTTGGGAGATTTCAGTTTTTCTCAATGGAGGTAGGGATATTTTTTGTGAGGCTGGTAGGAATTACGTAGGTTTGTTTAAGATGGCGTTTTAAGTGAAAAGGGGTGGTCTGTTTAGCTCCCATCGCTGATACTTTATGTAACAGTGATGTATTTCCTTATTTCAGACAAAAATGATTTTGATCATATTTTATTGTACCTATTGGTGAGTTTTGAATTTGAATAATCTATACCAATCGCGAAGACATACATAATCGTTTTGTTTATGCGAATGATAGAGTGGATCACCAGTTTTGGGGGTTATAAAAGAATAGCATTTTGTTAAAAAGAAGGGGACCTTGCCTATGTATGGCATATGGGCTATCTACGTACCTTTGGGAGTTTTGAAAATTTTCAGGAGTTTCCTTTTGAAAATAAATGATTTCGAGATGACTGGTCCCACATAGTTTTTTGTAGGGGAAATGAAGAATTTGTATTTTTGACTAGAAGGGGGATGAGAAGAGTCATAGCGCATCGAGATTTTGAACTAAGGGAAAAAATTCTTAAGGTGGTCTAGGTTGACTGGTGGCGCCATCTCTTCTCTATCGAGATTTGTGAGCATAGCGACACCGCTTGAAAGAATATTCTTTACGATGTAGGTGCCCCTCTAATTCGGTTTGACTTTTCCTTTACGTATATAGATGGATTCTATAATCTCCTTGAGGTAAAGGTCTCCTTCCTGGGCACCCCGATCCTTGCCTTTTTCATTTGAATGATTTCACTAACCGACGATGATACCATTATATGTGGTATAAAGCCTTAAGTTTCTTTTTATCAAAGAATGAACGTTTCTCAAAGTGACTCTGATTCCAGTCTTCTTCACCAACTTTGTTCTCGAGCATGATGCGTAGGGAAGTTATTTATATCTCAACGGGTAGGATTGTTTCCATGTCATACACCAGAGAATAAAGGGTAGCCCCAATAGGTGTTTTAATTGAAGTGCGGTAGCCCCGGAGGGAGTAAGGGATTCGATCGGACCAATCTATGTAACTCTCTATCATCTTAATAATGATGTTTTTGAGTTTTTTGTTGACAGATACGATAGCACCTTTGGTTTAGTGTTAGTAGGGATAAGATTTATGTCTCTGAATCCCATACTCTTCAGCTACTTTTATGACCTCGGCTTGGAAGTGGAGCCCATTATCTGATAGTAACCCATGGGAAAATCTGTATTAGCGAATGATGTTCTATTTGATGAATTTATCCACTTTCTTATCATTCAGCACTCTGTATGACTCGAATTCGACTCATTTTGTGAAGTAATCATTGGCGATTAGGATAAATTCATGACTGTTAGAAGTTTTTGGAGTAATATTCCCTATGATGTCAATATCCCAGGTGGATAATAGCTAGGGATAGGTCATGTTGTATAGTTATCGAGGAGTCAAGTGATGGAGATCATAAAACTACTATCATTTGAGGAATCTTTGAACATAGGCAGTGCAATCTTGAACCATGTGTAACACCCCACCCGCCCGGGGAGAGCGAACGGAGCGCCACTACGATAAAACTAATCAAATCCATAATATAACAAGGTATAGAGCATCTAAAACCCACAATAAAAATAAGAGGATCTACTTATATGAAATATCTTCAAATTACATACAACCAAAAATCTCTCGTAATAAAACATCTAACTATCTCGAAAGAAAATCAATCGCCAATGCTCTATACAACCAAAATAAATATAATTCTTCTAATGTACTCCCGAATATTCTTCCCAAAATACTCCAAGCTAAAATGCATCACTGATAAATCCCAAGCGCCCAAAATCCGCGCTAACCTGCCACTAAAATAAAATATGGGGAAGTACACAATATGACTGGAAAGATGCTCAACAAATATTAGTGGTGAATAAAGTGTAACAATCTGAATATGAATATTCAAATCAACGTGAATCTCATAAGCAATTATATCAATATAATTTCTCAACAACACATTAACCGGGTCACCGGGCCTCACCACCATATCGCGCCTATGCATTTTTTTAGCATATCCGTAAAAAGGAATATTGGGGGGTGCCCAATCTTAGTGCCATATTAAGATCTCATGACAACATGCTCAAAACCAAATATAATACCACATGAATCGAAATTAGATTCCAATAAATATTTCCAGATTTCCAAATGAATTTATCAATTCAAATATGAGTCAATAATCACATGAAAACAACGAGAATAATACTCGCGAGATTTAGGAGCATATTGTGTAAAACCCCATACCTCAAAATCGTCACATGAATCATCACATAATTTTAGCCTCAAAATCTAAACACACCATCATGTTCCTCTCGCGAAAATAATCAAATCTCGTTCTATCCCAAACTCCAGAATACACCAAATAAGCCTTTTAATCAAATGTTGAAATCTTGAATAAGTTTGGGGCTATGGTTTGTAGATGAAAGGGAGAAATTTTGGAGAGGTCTTCTGGTTAAAAATTTTGAGAAAAAGTTATTTGAAAAGCCAAGCCACGAATTTGTCAATATATAAAGGATTAAGAGTTTGATTAAGAAAAGAGTTCTAATTTGATACAAACACTAAAATATTTATTCGGGACGATCGGACCGTTGGAATTGGATGTAATTTTACAGAGAATTAGCTGAAGACGAGAGGAAGCTAATCGGACCATTCAATATTTTTAAATATTTTTTTTGCTAGAGAGTTTATTTTTAGACGACTCTTAGAGAGTTTTATGTTTTGACGACTCTTATATATAATAAAAATTCAATCAAAACTCCATTTTAATTCCAATTCCGAAACCGTTTGAAATTCTCATCTTTAAAAATAAAATCCAACATATATGAGAAATAAAAATAATTTTACCAAAAACTTTATTTTCCTCTATATTTTGAAAATACCCCAAAATTACGTGCGTTGCTACACTTCCCCACTAACAATGGAATTTCGCCCTCGAAATTCGCCGAATACATAACTCTAAAAAATTAGGCCAACAATCTCCAAAAATAATCTCGTCACCAAAAAATAATTTCCTCGCATCTAATCTAGATGCCTAACGCAAAACGATTCTCTAAAAATTTTCGTCACACCTCGCCTAATTCTGATACCATCTGTCACACCCCGCCTAATTCTGGCGTCGATCGCCACCAAAACTAAGTCGGGCATGAGTAAATAGAATACCATTATTAGCATGAGACAGATATGAGACATAAATAAACTAGTCCATAAGATACATAATTCTATCAATCTCAAATGATCATAAACAACTAAGCGATAAAAGATCCATCACATGTTAACTCCAAAAAAAATCCATACTCCAATAATGATTAAATAAAATCTGAATAATCCCATCAGAAATCCTCTAAACAACTTTGGAACCGAATTGCCCAATAAAACTCAAATGAAGTACCATAATTAAATACGACTGAAAAGGAAAGCCTAACTAAACTATGCCATAAAATGAATAACTCTAGTTGCACCTCCAAATGATAACTCCGATAAACTTATGCAGCTTCACCCATTCTAATCCTGAAAAATATTAGTCAACGCTTGGGTAAGAGCCAAAGCCCCGAGCAAGAATGCACACTACTCCCCTCAAATAGGATCCTTGAATCCAGAGAGTAGCATTATAGGCAATAAATATCACAATTGAGTATTTTAAATTAAACGGGATAATTAAACGTGATAAATATAAATCGCTAACTTCCCGTAGAAATACCCATTTATAAAGGCACACCAATATGATTTTAAATTCCCAAGTCCCGCGGAGTTAATATTTTATTAATTAACCCAAATTATCAAATTTCTCAATTATTTATGTTCTTACTTCAATAATTATTAGGTATGGCGGTCCACCCGCATCGGGTGATAATTCACAAAAAATCATTATAGCGGTCCTCCCGCCTCGGGTGATTTCTCCACCAAAATACATATCCTCTCGTCAAAATGCCCACTGGACCGTTTAAACTGTCGGCCCTGACTGATTGACGAGGTTCCACACACGACATAATATAAAATGTCGGCTGACCCGTTTAAACTGTTGGCCCTCGCTGATTATGTCACCGATATATTTTTATACCCGTCTTATTATCTTAGGTATTAGTTCTCAATTTCTCAATTCACAATTTATAAACACCCCACCATTTAATAGATGTGAGATCCTGAAAATACCCCTTAGTCCCATACCTAGGGGTTCCCAAGTTATCAATACATCCTAACCTATTTATAGAAGAATTTTCTGTCATAAATCATAACCTTGTCTCATACCTAGACTAGCGTAACGATGATAAAGTAATAAAAATCATCCCACCCCCAACACAATAAAATCGTGATAAATTTCCCTCACTAGTCCCATTCCTAGAAGGAATTTTAAAATATAGGGAGTGAAATCATACCAACAACCCGTCGTCACAATGATATTTAAAAATACCAACAAGTCATACCAATAAGAATAATTAATCAACGTATAAAACTACGAATGATAGTCCAATTCAATTAAATCTTTAATTTAATTATCACAATGTCAACAATACCTAAACAATATCATTTAATTATTTTAAACAAAATATACCAAGTTTTCATCATATCTACCTCAAAAACCGAATTTCATTGTCTCTACATGTATTACATGAGTTATACGCACCCAATAATCATTTATTTTAAAGTTAGGGTTTCTACATGCAACCTACACCAATAAAACCCAAAATCACTCATGAATCCTACGTACCCAAGGGTTATGAATATTATTCATATTAAAAGATTTAATAAAAATAGCCCGATAATTAGTATCCACTTTTTTAAATAAGTTACTAATTATTTTTAAGAAAACATGTAATTAAGTGTTTAGGAGACACTTAAAACGCATAATACTAATGGAAAATAATAGAGTATTCATGCGTGCGAAGATCGTATGGAAAATCTAATTAGAAATTTGGATTCTTCTCAAAAAATTAGCACAAGAGTGTTCTTGAGCGACCTTGATTAAACCCTAATTAAGCCTTCAAAAACTTGTGCCAAAACTTGTGACAAAAACTTGATTTTGTTGAAGGTTGATGATTATGAGTGAGAGGAACAATATTTTGAAGTGTTCTCTGGTGAAAAACTGGAGAAAAAGTGATTATGAGAAGTCCCCCTACGGATTAACAAGGTTATATAGTGATTAGGAGTCCTAATCCTACACAAACTCTAAAAACAGCTTAGTGCTCATGTTTTCTGGCATGGATCGATCATTCCTAAAATCTGGCAGTTCGTCCAAAAAAAATTATAAGGGTCAAAAATTGTAAAATCAATATAAAATCCATTTTAACTCCGATTTTAATTCTGCTTGAAGTTTTATTCTTCTAAAATCATATCCAACATATTTAGCGAATAAAAATTATTAAATTCAAAAATTTACTTTTCTAAAAAATTCCAGTTAATTAATAAAAATAGTTAATAAAAACATGAGGTGTTACATACATTTCTCCACTAGCAAAGAATTTCGTCCTCGAAATTAAACGAAGCATACATATAAACTCGTAAATCTCGTAAAAAGAAAATAAGGCTCATATATGCCTATCCGTAGAATGCTATAATTGGGCGCCCATATACCCATTCCTATATGCACTTCCCCCCGAACAAAAAGTAATATATATTGCCTATATGCATACACATAACTATGAAAATAATAGCGTACCACACGCTCTCACAAATCCTCCACTCGATCCGATAGCCGAAAGTTATCAAAATGAAAACATCCTCAAATTAAATCTCAACACCAAAAATTGTTACATACGATACCTAACATCTGTACTAAAATCTCCAAAATATTTATCGTCTCCAAAATCCATTTTAAGGACCCTCACATTTAGCTTACTATTTCTAAACTCAAATCCTATGACGTTCTTAGCACAAAGCTTCACATCTCCAAGAAACACATCTAACACGTATGCTAGACCCTCTACCTTAAGGAGTACAAATCAATAAAGGGAATCAAAGATCGGCAACGCAGAAGATAAACATACTCATAACCAACGAGACCTAAGACCACGCTTTGATACCATTTTGTAACACCCCGCCCGCTCGGGGAGAGCGAACGGATCGCCACTACAAAAATACTAACCGAGTCCAGAATATAACAAGGTATAGAGCATCTAAAACCCACAATAAAAATAAGAGAATCTACTAATCTGAAATATCTTCAAATTACATACAACTAAAAATCTCTCGAAATAAAACACCTAACTATCTTGAAAGAAAATAAATCGCCAATGCTCTATACAACCAAAATAAATATAATTCTTCTCATGTACTCTCGAATATTCTTCCCAAAATACTCCAAGCTAAGATCCATCTCCCATAAATCCCAAGAGCCCAAAATCTGCGCTACCCTGCCACTAAAAGAAAATATGGGGAAGTACACAACACGACAGGAAAGATGCTCAACAAATATGAGCGGTGAATAAAGTGTAACAATACGAGTACGAATATTCAAATCAACGTGAATCTCATAGGCAACTATATTAATATAATTTCTCAACAGCACATTAACCGGGTCACCAGACCTCACCACCATACCGCTCCTATGCATTTTTTTAGCATATCCGGAAAAAGGAATATTGGCGGGAGCCCAACATGACTGCCATATTTAAATCTCATGACAACATGATCAACACCAAATATAATACCACATGAATCAAAATTAGATTCCAATAAATATTTCCAGATTTCCAAATGAATTTATCAATTCAAATATGAGTCAATAATCACAAGAAAACAACGAGAATAATATTCGCAAGATTTAGGAGCATATTGTGTAAAACCCCATACCTCAAAATCATCAAATGAATCATCACATAATTTCAGCCTCAAAATCTAAACATACCATCACGTTCCTCTCGCGAAAATAATCAAATCTCGTTCTAGCCCAAACTCGAGAAAACACCAAATAAGCCTTCTAATATAAGGTTGAAATCTTGAATAAGTTTGGGGCTATGGTTGGTAGATGAAAGGGAGAAATTTTGGAGAGGTCTTCTAGTTAAAAAGTTTGAGAAAAAGTGATTTGAAAAGCCAAGCCACGAATTTGTTGATATATAAAGGATTAAGAGTTTGATTAAGAAAAGAGTTCTAATCTAATACAAACACTAAAAAAATTATTCTGGATGATCGGATAGTTGGAATTGGATACAATTTTAGAGAGAATTAACTGAAGACGAGAGGAAGCTACAGAAAAAAATTCAGCTCTATCAGACCGTTCAATATTTTTAAATATTTTTTTTGCTAGAGAGTTTTATGTTTAGAGGACTCTTAGAGAGTTTTATGTTTTGAGGACTCTTCTATATAACAAAAATTCTATTAAAACTCCATTTTAATTCCAATTCCGAAATAGTTTGAAATTCTAATCTTTAAAAATACAATCGAACATATTTGAGTACTAAAAATAATTTTACCAAGAACTTTATTTTCCTCCATATTTTGAAAATTCCCCAAAATTACGCGGGTTGTTACACTTCCCCACTAACAATGGAATTTCGCCCTCGAAATTCGCCGAATACATAACTCTAAAAAATCAGGCCAACAATTTCAAAAATAATCTCGTCACCAAAAAATAATTTCCTCACATCTAATCTAGATGCCTAACGCAAAATGATTCTCTAAAAATTTCTGTCACACCCCACCTAATTCTGATACCATCTGTCACACGCCGCCTAATTCTGGCATTGGCCGCCACCAAAACGAAGTCGGTCGTGAGTAAATAAAATAGCATTCTTAGCATGAGACATATTTGAGACATAAATAAACCAGTCCATAAGATACATAATTGAATCATTCTCAAATGATCATAAACAACTAAGCGCTAAAAGATCCATCACATGCTAACTCCAAAAAAAATTCATACTCCAATAATGATTAAATAAAATCTGAATAATCCCAACAGAAATCCTCTAAACAACTTTGGAACCGAATGGCCCAACAAAACTCAAATGAAGTCTCATAATTAAATACGACTGAAAAGGAAAGTCTAACTAAACTATGCCATAAAATGAATAACTCCATTGCACCTCCAAATGATAACTCGGATATACTTATGCAGCTTCTCCAATTCTAATCCTGAAAAATATTAGTCAACGCTAGGTCAGGTCCAAAGCCCCGAGCAAGAATACACACTACTCCCCTCAAGTAGGATCCTTGAATCCAAACAGTAGCATTATACACAATAAATATCACAATAGAGTATTTTATATTAAACGGGATAATTAAACACGATAAATATAAATCACTAACTACCCGCAGAAATCCCCATTCATAAAGGCACACCAATATGATTTCAAATTCCTTGGTCCCTCAGAGTTAATCTTTTATTAATTAACCCAAATTATCAAATTTCTCAATTATTTATGTTCTTACTTCAATAATTATTAGGTATGGCAGTCCTCCCGCCTCGGGTGATAATTCAGCAAAATTCATTATAGCGGTCCTCCCGCCTCGGTTGATTTCTCCACCAAAATACATATCCCCTCGTCAAAACGCGACAGGCCCGTTTAAACTGTCGGCCCTCGCTGATTGACGAGGTTTCACACACGACACAACAAAAAACATCGGCAGACTCGTTTAAACTGTCGGCCCTCGCTGATTATGTCGCCAATATATTTTAATACCCGTCTTATTATCTTAGGTATTAGTTGTCAATTTCTCAAAACACAATTTATAAACACCCACCCTTTAATCAACGTGAGATCCTCAAAATACCCCTTAGTCACATACCTAACGGTCCCCAAGTTATCAATACATCCTAACCTATGTATAGGAGGATTTTCTGTCATAAATCATAACCTTGTCTCATACCTAGACTAGCGTAACGATGATAAAGTAATAAAAATCATCCCACCCCCAACACAATAAAACCATGATAAATTTCCCCCACTAGTCCCATTCCTAGAAGGAATTCTGAAATATAGGGAGTGCAATAATACCCAACAACCCATCGTCACAATGATATTTAATAATACCAACAAGTTATACCAACAAGAATAATTAATCAACGTATAAAACTATGCATGATAGTCCAATTCAATTAAATCTTTAATTTAATTATCACAACGTCAACAATACCCAAATAATCTCTTTTAATTATTTTAAATTAAATATACCATGTTTTCATCATATATACTTCAAAAACTAAATTTCATTGTCTCTACATGTATTACATGAGTTATACGCACCCAAAAATCATTTATTTTAAAGCTAGGGTTTTTCTACATGGAACCTACACCAATAAAACCCAAAATCACTCATGAATCCTATGTACCCAAGGGTTATGAATATTATTTAGATTAAAAGATTTAATAAAAATAGCCCCATAATTAGTATCCACTTTTTCTAATTATGTTACTAATTATTTTTAAGAAAACATGTAATTAAGTGTTTAGGCGACACTTAAAATGCATAATACTAAAGGAAAAGAATAGAGTATTCATGCCTGTGAAGGTCGTGTGGAAAATCTGATTAGAAATTTGGATTCTTCTCGAAAAATTAGCAAAGAGTGTTCTTGAATGATCTTGATTAAACCCCAATTAAGCCTTCAAAAACCTGTGCCAAAACTGGTGACAAAAACTTGATTTTGTTGAAGGTTGATGATTATGAGTGAGAGGAAAAATATTTGGAAGTGTTCTCTGGTGAAAAACTAGAGAAAAAGTGATTATGAGAAGTCCCCCTACGGATTAACAAGGTTATATAGTGATTAGGAGTCCTAATCCTACACAAACTCTAAAAACAACTTAGTGCTCACATTTTCTGGGAGGGTCGATCGATCTACCCCAAGGCATCGATCGATCATGCCTAAAATCTAACAGTTCGCCCAAAAAAATTATAGAGACAAAAATGATAAAATCAATATAAAATTCATTTTAACTCCGATTTTAATTCCGCTTGAAGTTTTATTCTTCTAAAATCATAACCAACATATTTAGGGAATAAAAATTATTAAATTCATAAATTTATTTTTCTCAAAAATTCCAATTAATTAATAAAAATAGTTATTAAAAACATGGGGTGTTACATACATTTCGCCACTAGCAAAGAATTTCGTCCTCGAAACTAAACGAAGCATACACATAAACACGTAAATCTCGTAAAAAGAAAATAAGGCTCATATATGCCTACCCGTAGAATGCTATAATTGGGCGCTCATACACCCAATCCAACACGAACAAAAAATAATATATATATTGCCTATATGCATACGCATAACTATGAAAATAATAGCATACCACACGCTCTCACAAATCCCCCACTCAATCCGATAGACAAAAGATATCAAAATGCTAACGTCCTCAAATTAAATCTCAACACCAAAAATTGATACATACGATACCTAACACCAGTACTAAAATATCCAAAATAATTAGCGTCTCCAAAATCCATTTTAAGGACCCTCACATTTAGCTTACTATTTCTAAACTCAAAGCCTATGGCGTTCTTAGCACAAAGCTTCACATCTCCAAGAAACACATCTAACACGTATGCTAGACCCTCTACCTTAACGAGTACGAATCAACAAAGGGAATCAAAGATTGGCAACGCAGAAGCTAAACGGACTCATAACCTACGAGAACTAAGACCATGCTCTGATACCATTCTGTAACACCCCGCCCGCTCGGGGAGAGCGAACGGAGCTCCACTACGATAAAACTAATCGAATCCACAATATAACAAGGTATAGAGCATCTAAAATCCACAATAAAAATAAGATAATCTACTAATCTGAAATATCTTCAAATTACATACAACCAAAAATCTCTCGAGATAAAACATCTAACTATCTCGAAAGAAAATAAATTGTCAATGCTCTATACAATCAAAATAAATATGATTCTTCTCATGTACTCTCGAATATTCTTCCCTAAATACTCCAAGCTAAAATCCATCTCTGATAAATCCCAAGCGCCCAAAATCCGCATTAAACTGCCACTAAAAGAAAATATTGGGAAGTACACAATACGACAGGAAGTATGCTCAACAAATATTAGCGAGGAATAAAGTGTAACAATACGAGTACGAATATTCAAATCAACGTGAATCTCATAAGCAATTATATCAATACAATTTCTCAACAACACATTAATCGGGTCACCGGACCTCACCACCATACCGCGCCTATGCAACTTTTTTAGCATATCCGGAGAAAGGAATATTGACGGGTGCCCAACCTCAGTGCCATATTAAAATCTCATGACAACATGCTCAACACCAAATATAATACCACATGAATCGAAATTAGATTCCAATAAATATTTCCATATTTCCAAATGAATTTATCAATTCAAATATGAGTCAATAATCACAAGAAAACAACGAGAATAATACTCGCGAGATTTAGGAGCATATTGTGTAAAACCCCATACCTCAAAATCATCACATAATTTCAGCCTCAAATCTAAACACACCATCACGTTCCTCTCGTGAAAATAATCAAATCTTGTTCTAGCCCAAACTCGAGAAACCACCAAATACGCCTTTTAATCTAAGGTTGAAATCTTGAATAAGTTTGGGGCTATGGTTTGTAGATGAAAGGGAGAAATTTTTTAGAGGTCTTCTGGTTAAAAAGTTTGAGAAAAAGTGATTTGAAAAGCCAAGCCACGAATTTGTTGATATATAAAGGATTAAGAGTTTGATTAAGAAAAGAGTTATAATTTGATACAAACACTAAAAAATTTATTTCGGACGATCAGACCGTTGGAATTGGATACAATTTTACAGAGAATTAGCTGAAGAGGAGAGGAAGCTAATCGGACCGTTCAATATTTTTAACTATTTTTTTTCCTAGAGAGTTTATTTTTAGAGGAATCTTAGAGAGTTTTATGTTTTGAGGATTCCTATATATAATAAAAATTCAATCAAAACTCCATTTTAATTACAATTCCGAAACCGTTTGAAATTTTCATCTTTAAAAATAAAACGCAACATATATGAGCAATAAAAATAATTTTACCAAAAACTTTATTTTCCTCTATATTTTGAAAATACCCCAAAATTACGTGGGTTGTTACACTTCCCCACTAACAATGGAATTTCGCCCTCGAAATTCGCCGAATACATAAGTCTAAAAAATCAGGCCAACAATCTCCAAAAATAATCTTGTCACCAAAAAATAATTTTCTCGCATCTAATCTAGATGCCTAACGCAAAACGATTCTCTAAAAATTTCTGTCACACCCCGCCTAATTCTGATACCATTTGTCACACCCCGCCTAATTCTGGCGTCGATCGCTACCAAAACTAAGCCGGGCATGAGTAAATAGAATACCATTCTTAGCATGAGACATATATGAGACATAAATAAACCATTACATAAGATACATAATTCTATCAATCTCAAATGATCATAAACAACTAAGCGATAAAAGATCCATCACATGCTAACTCCAAAAAAAATCCATACTCCAATAATGATTAAATAAAATCTGAATAATCCCAACAAAACTCCTCTAAACAACTTTGGAACTGAATGACCCAATAAAACTGAAATGAAGTCTCATAATTAAATACGACTAAAAAGGAAAGTCTAACAAAACTATGCCATAAAATGAATAACTCCAGTTGCACCTCCAAATGATAACTCCGATAAACATATGCAGCTTCTCCAATTCTAATCCTGAAAAATATTAGTCAACGCATGGGTCAGAGCCAAAGCCCCAAGCAAGAATGCACACTACTCCCCTCAAATACGATCCTTGAATCTAGCATTATACGCAATAAATGTCACAATAGAGTATTTTAAATTAAACGGGATAATTAAATACGATAAATATAAATCACTAACTACCCGCAAAAATCCCCATTTATATAGGCACACCAATATGATTTTAAATTCCCAAGTCCCACAGAGTTAATGTTTTATTAATTAACCCAAATTATCAAATTTATCAATTATTTATGTTCTTACTTCAATAATTATTCGGTATGGCGGTCCTCCCGCCTCGAATGATAATTCACCAAAATTCATTATAGCTGTCCTCCCACCTCGGGTGATTTCTCCACCAAAATACACATCCCCTTGTCAAAACGTCGGCTAGCCCGTTTAAACTGTCGGCCCTCGCTAGTTGACAAGGTTCCACACATGATACAACATAAGACACCGGCTAATCCGTTTAAACTGTGGGCCCTCGCTAATTATGTCGCAAATATATTTTAATACCCGTCTTATTATCTTAGGTATTAGTTCTCAATTTCTCAATACACAATTTATAAACACCCCACCCTTTAATCGATGTGAGATCCTCAAAATACCCCTTAGTCCCATACCTAAGCGTCCCCAAGTTATCACTACGTCCTAACCTATGTATAGGAGGATTTTCTATCATAAATCATAGCCTAGTCTCATACCTAGACTAGCGTAACGACGATAAAGTAATAGAAATCATCCCACCCCCAACACAATAAAACCATGATAAATTTCCCCCACTAGTCCCATTCCTAGAAGGAATTCTGAAATATAGGGAGTGCAATAATACCCAACAACCCATCGTCACAATGATATTTAATAATACCAACAAGTTATACCAACAAGAATAATTAATCAACGTATAAAACTACGCATGATAGTCCAATTCAATTAAATCTTTAATTTAATTATCACAACGTCAAAAATACCCAAATAATCTCTTTTAATTATTTTAAATTAAATATACCAAGTTTTCATCATATATACTTCAAAAACTAAATTTCATTGTCTCTACATGTATTACATGAGTTATACGCACCCAAAAATTATTTATTTTAAAGCTAGAGTTTTTCTTCATGCAACCTACACCAATAAAACACCAAATCCCTCATGAATCCTACATACCCAAGGGTTATGAATATTATTCAGATTAAAAGATTTAATAAAAACAGCCCCATAATTAGTTTCCACTTTTTTAAATTAAGTTACTAATTATTTTTTAGAAAACATGTAATTAAGTGTTTAGGCGACACTTAAAACGCATAATACCAAAGAAAAAGAATATAATATTCATGCCTGTGAAGATCGTGTGGAAAATCGAATTAGAAATTTGGATTCCTCTCGAAAAGTTAGCAAAAGAGTGTTCTTGAACGATCTTGATTAAATTCCAATTAAGCCTTCAAAAATTTGTGCCAAAACTTGTGACAAAAACTTGATTTTGTTGAAGGTTGATGATTATGAGTGAGAGGAAAAATATTTGGAAGTGTTCTCTGGTGAAAAACTAGAGAAAAGTGATTATGAGAAGTCCCCCTACGGATTAACAAGGTTATATAGTGATTAGGAGTCCTAATCCTACACAAACTTTAAAAACAGACTAGTGCTCATGTTTTCTGGGAGGGTCGATCGATTTACCCCCAGTCATCGATCGATCGATCATGCCTAAAATCTGACAGCTCGCCCAAAAAAATTATAAGGGGCAAAAATTGTAAAATCAATATAAAATCCATTTTAACTCCAATTTTAATTCCGCTTGAAGTTTTATTCTTCTAAAAGCATAACCAACATATTTAGCCAATAAAAATTATTAAATTCAAAATTTTATTTTTCTCAAAAATCCAATTAATTAATAAAAATTGTTAATAAAAACACGGGGTGTTACATACTTCCCCACTATCAAAGAATTTCGTCCTCGAAATTAAACGAAGCATACACATAAACACGTAAATCTCGTAAAAAGAAAATAAGGCCCATATATGCCTACCCGTAGATTGCTATAATTGGGTCCCCATATACCCAATCCTACACGCACTTCCCCAAGAACAAAAAAATAATATATATATCGCCTATATGCATACGCATAACTATGAAAATAACACCGTACCACATGCTCTCACAAATCCCCCACTCGATCTGATAGCCGAAAGTTATCAAAATGCTAATGTCCTCAAATTAAATCTCAACACCAAAAATCAATACATTCGATACCTGACATCTGTACTAAAATCTCCAAAATAATTATTGTCCCCGAAATCCATTTTAAGGACCCTCACATTTAGCTTACTATTTCTAAACTCAAAGCCTATGACGTTCTTAGCACAAAGCTTCACATCTCCAAGAAACACATCTAACACGTATGCTAGACCCTCTACCTTAAGGAGTATGAATCAACAAAGGGAGTCAAAGATCGGCTATGCAGAAGCTAAACGGACTCATAACCTATGAGTCCTATGACCATGCTCTGATACCATTTTGTAACACCCCGCCCGCCCGGGGAGAGCGAACGGAGCGCCACTACGATAAAACTAACCGAACCCACAATATAAAAAGGTATAAAGCATCTAAAACCCACAATAAAAACAAGAGAATCTACTAATCTGAAATATCTTCAAATCTCATACAACCAAAAATCTCTCGAAATAAAACATCTAACTATCTCGAAAGAAAATAAATCGCCAATGCTCTATACAATCAAAATAAAGATAATTCTTCTCATGTACTCTCGAATATTCTTCCCAAAATACTCCAAGATAAAATCCATCTCTGATAAATCCCAAGTGCCCAAAATCCGCGCTAACCTGCCACTAAAAGAAAATATGGACAAGTACACAATACGACAGGAAAGATGCTCAACCAATATTAGCGGTGAATAAAGTGTAACAATACGAGTACGAATATTGAAATCAACGTGAATCTCATAAGCAATTATATCAATATAATTTCTCAACAACACATCAACCGGGTCTTAGCATATCCACAAAAAGGACTATTGGCGGTTGCCCAACCTCAGTGCCATATTAAAATCTCATGAAAACACTCTCAACACCAAATATAATACCACATGAATCGAAATTAGATTCCAATAAATATTTTCAGATTTCCAATTGAATTTATCAATCCAAATATGAGTCAATAATCACAAGAAAACAACGAGAATAATACTCGCGAGATTTAGGAGCATATTGTGTAAAACCCCATACCTCAAAATCGTCACATGAATCATCACATAATTTCAGCCTCAAATCTAAACACACCATCACGTTCCTCTCGCGAAAATAATCAAATCTCACTCTAGCCCAAACTCGAGAAAACACCAAATAAGCCTTCTAATCTAAGGTTGAAATTTTGAATAAGTTTGGGGATATGGTTTGGAGATGAAAGGGAGAAATTTTTTAGAGGTCTTCTGGTTAAAAAGCTTGAGAAAAAGTGATTTGAAAAGCCAAGCCACAAATTTGTTAATATATAAAGGATTAAGAGTTTGATTAAGAAAAGAGTTCTAATCTGATACAAACACTAAAAAATTTATTTCGGACGATCGGACCATTGGAATTGGATACAAATTTATAGAGAATTAACTGAAGACGAGAGAAAGCTACAAACAAAATTCAACTCGATCGAACTGTTCAATATTTTTAAATATTTTTTGTTGCTAGAGAGTTTTATGTTTAGAGGACTCCTAGAGAGTTTTATGTTTTGAGGACTCTTCTATATAATAAATATTCAATTAAAACTGCATTTTAATTCCAATTTCGAAACCATTTGAAATTCTCATCTTTGAAAATAAAATTCAACATATTTGAGCAATAAAAATAATTTTACCAAAAACTTTATTTTCCTCTATATTTTGAAAATACCCCAAAATTACACGGGGTGTTACACCATGATGGTCTAATTGTGTCCTTGACGAATGATCTTCTCAGGAAGCATGTGACCATTTACGTGGGGCCCACATTCCCCATTGTGGTTCTTATGAATCATTTCTTTAACATCAACCATGGCTACAGTGGAAATGGGTTCCATCAAGGTTTGTCTTAAAAAGAGCTTGGTCATAGATGATATACTAGGTAGCCAGTTTGCGAAGGGTCGCACAACTATCTTATTTATATCTTGGGGATACCTACCAGGTTTGAGAAGGCTCCTAATATCATAGTACCATAACCCGTCCATGTAAGAATCTTCCTCAGTGATAAGCTCAATGTTATTGTAGTGGATGGGCAAAACCTATTTCTGGACTAGAAGAGGGGCTATTATTGTTCCCTCGGGTGTATCGACCATGAAAACCATCGTAGCAATGGAATCATCTAGGTTGTTCTTTATACAAGGAAGGTAGTGTAAGGTGACATCTTTTAACTATGAGACTAGTTCTTCTTGGTGGTCATGGAAAGGTAGGAGCTTCCCGTCTTTGACTTTCCATTTACGAAGGATTTGGCTGATGATGAGGGAAAAGTCTCCATAGACGTCTAGGTGTTGGATTCTATTCTTGAGGGAGATTTTGAGGCTTATGGTGCATGCCTCGTATCATTTAGGTTATTGGTACAATGGATGTCTAATTTAATGGCAATGGGAGTGTGAGAACCATCGTGGGCGATCAGGAGTATCCCAATGACGTATCCTTTCTTATTGGCAGCTCTATTAAAGAACATCTTCCATTTAAGGTTCTCTTGATAGGTGCAAATAATTTTTTCATCCGAGAATTCAGAGATCTAAAGATCATTTCCTTCCATGGGGTAATCAGTAAGGTAGTTAAAGATGGCTCTCTATTTAATATCTTTTTACAGGACATACCTAATATTCAATTCGACTAGCAATATAAACCAACAGGCCATTCGGCTCGACATAGCAGGCTTATTTTATTGGTATTTGATGGGATCTATTTGGGATACCAGTTGGATGGGAATAAAAATCATGTAGTGTCGTAACTTCTTCGTGACCCAAAATAGGGTGACACATGATTTTTTAAAAGTAGGTAGTTGACTTACAAGATTATTCAATATATTAGCCTAGCAAAAACCCCTACTGCAATATCGATTACGATTAAGTATAAAAGGAGCGATATATAAGGATGTAGAGGTATAAGCACTAGAGGTCGAGTGATGTATCTCTTCATTTGGTTAAAGTCTTCTTGGGAGGCCTCATTCCAAACTTTAGTTTAGTCATTTTGGACGAGTTTGAATTTAGTTCACAGATAGAGGTCAGTTGGCTGATGAACTTACTAATGTACTATAGTTTACCCAGGAATCCTCATATTTCCTTCTCCTTCTGTGGTGGTGGCAACTAAAGTGTGGCTTTCATATTGGTAGGGTCTTCTTCAATTTCTTTCTCACTAACCATGAATCCTATGAGTTTTCCTTTTGTGACACTAAAAATACATATATATGGATTTAGCCGCATTTGATATTGTCATAGTCGTTTGAAGAACTTTTTGAGGGTGGGAATATGATATTATCATTTTTAGATTTAATGACCATGTTGTCCACAAAGACTTCGACCTCCTTATGAATAAGGTCATGTAAAATGTTTGTGTAAACCCTTTGGTAATAAGCCTTGGCATTCTTGAGTCTGAATGGCATGACAGTATAACAAAAGGTTACCCAAAGGATGATGAAGTCGGTTTTCTCCTGATGGCCAGGGTGCATTTTGATTTGGTTATATCTATTTAATTCACCGACAAACGACTTCAGGATAGGGCAATTGTTTAACCACTTCCTTTTTGACTTTATGCGACCATTCAATATGAAGTTTCCTTAACTCCTGTTTGACTATCTTGCATTCTGGGAATGTAGGGATCCCATGATGGGTTATTTTTGGGTCAATGTTAGGCATGTAATTGTAGGACCATTCAAGGAAGTCCATGAATTCTTTTAGTAGTTCTTTAAGTTACACACGCTCTTGCTCATTAAGGGTGGACCCTATCCTAATTTCACATCGATGGTTACCACAATTGAGATTACTAATAATAATCTCATCGTCATTAATTTAAACTCGGTTATGTTGTTTGTTATTATGCTTATTAAGATTAGTTAAGAATTGATCATTTTTAAAATCATCATCATCAAAGGTTTGACTAGAATCAAGACAATTAATGTAAGGCACAACTAGGTACTCAAAATCATCATTTATTTCATTTTCTCGAAAAACAACATTGAGAACCTCATCAAAAGATGTCTCAGTTACATTGATATTAGGAAAAGGAAAAACAACGACAGGTGAAGAGACTTGAATATAAGGTAAATAATAGGGTGAGGTTGATTCTGAGTGGGTTGGATTAGTACGGCATTCCAATCGAGGAGAGGCATGTCAGAAACATTGATTTGAGCGTACGGGTCTACAACGTGATATTTAAGTGGATCATTTAGAGACTCATCCCTAATGTATACAAGTCTAAGGATTATTCAATGTTAGTTTCCTCAGAGTTTTCAGTAATTGGCATGGTTTTCTCAGTGAGAGGTTGAACTTCATGTTTGTTTTCTTTGGCCCAAGAGTTATTGCCTTTAAAGAAGATTTATAGCCCTGATTCTATCTTCTTTTCAATGTGGCCATACCACGGTTTAAGGAAGCTACAAAAGGGCAACTCTTCAACCTTCTTGACAAATCTTCTATTCAAATAATCCATTGAAACAATCTTTCCATCTTCCAAGATTATTTTCGATATCGATCGACAAAGTGATTTAAGTTCATCCGGTGAAGGTTGGTAACCCAGTCCACATGGGGAAAAGTCATCCTTCAGGAATATGGTCTTAAGAATCTCTTATTGGCGTCACCCTAATCCCATTCCGGACATAAAGTACATGTTCTTGAACATCTTAATCACATTGACATTTCCATGAGCGTTGTGTTCTATACAAAACTCAATCTTTGAAGTTGTCTCCTACTAAGAGGTGAAGTGGATCAATTTTCAAACTAGAGAGATCGTGTCATTGGACCCATGATGGATTTCTAATACTGAAATGCTAGTGCTGGCACTGTTTGTACTCTCTTCCTACCCTAAAATAGTAGTAACCTGACCTTTGGCAAAAGAACTTCAGTTTCTGATGGAGAGGTGATGATGCTTTTCGGATGTGTGAAGCCAAGGGAGACTAAGGAGTATATTAAATCATGCAGTTATGTCAATGACTCAAAACTCCGTGACAGGATTTATAGGGACAACCCCTTGTATGAGTTTTATGGACCCTATTAATTCTCTATGATTATTATCATATGCACACGTGGAGATAGAGGCGGGAGTGAGATCACTGACTTTTAGTCCCAAACAATTGAATGTTTTGAGTGGACAAACATTAAGATCATATCCATTTTTGACAAGTGATAGTGGGCTTATCTTTTCGGGGACTTCGATAGAGATGCTAAGAGCATAGTTGTGACCGTGGATGAATTTTGGTATCTTCTGTTCAAAAAAGGAGACGAGTTTATAAAAGGTCAGGGACCCAACCATATTCATAGATTTTTTAAGAGTGGTGGAAGAAGAAACTATGGCTTCAATTTTATCAATACATGTTTGTGTATCTGAGAGGACATGAAGAGTACCCATAGGGTGATATTAGCCTGGGCATTCATGAGCTGATCGGGGACTTTGATCTCTTCGATGGTAATTTTAGTCATGAGAAGTTCTTTGACAACTCCATTTCCTTTATTTATTTCGGTTCCATAGGGAATCGAATCTTTATAGTGTCTCCCTGACCTACTCTTGTAATTAACTAAGGTAAGGAAGAATAATAATCCCATGGCCTCATCAATCTCAAGCTCGGCAGACACTTATTAATTTCTCCCAATAAATAATCAAAGGAGATCATTCCACACAGGTTGGTTACTAAACTAGCTACTTCCTTTCTTGGTTCATCATCTGAGCTATCAAAATCACCCCCCATCTGATGGTGACCATGTCCTCTTACCAAGAGTAATTAATACACTCAAAAATGTTAATGACTTAATCCTATAAATCTTCCCACTCATCGAGAAAATGTAGGAGTGAAGGGACCAACTGCCTCTGAAGCTTCAAAGCGGTGAGAATGTTACAGATGCTGAAGATTTAACTTGTCTATCATCACATATCGGCCTAGGGTATATACCACATCATATACATTTTGTTGGGAAATTTTAACCCAAACTCTAAAAGTTGTTCAACATAATCAGTAACTCTATACATCCCCCTCATTCCGGGTGCAGATGATGATGCATGACCTTGTAAGGAGTGGAAAAGATTGATCGATAAAGCATGTAGGTTGTAGAAGAAAGGATGGGAAAACCTTGAGTAGTTTAGGTGAGACTATTAGGATGATGGGTGCTTTGCTGGGCATAATTTGAGTACATAGGTCAAATTCTGGGTTATTTTCTAAGAAGATGGACTTTTCTATGCTGAAAGTGGGTTATGAGTGGTATTGTGTTTAGGATTATCTAGTGGGGGGATTATACCCAGTCAATTTGGCCTTGGATCACATTCCTAAGCTGGAAGCAATTGTCGGTGGCATGACCTGTGGATTGGTGGAAATTATAATGGGCATTAGGTTTGAAGTTTTTAAGGAGCTGATTTGTGAATATATATGGGTCTAAGGATTTGATGAGATTTTGGCCTAAGAGGGCTCAGTAGACTTTGGACAAGGGAGCATAGAGATCAGTGTATTCTTTATTAGAAGGATTAGGGATAATTTTTTATTCCCAAGAGGTAGAAGGTTATGAAATGTTGTTGTTTGTCGAGACTGTAGCACTGGTAGGGTTTTCATACATTTGGAGAGTGAACTGTCCATTTACTGTGGTTCAGATTGCACTTGAGTAATACCTTCCCTAATTTCTACCCCATCCTCTTAAAGGGCTCAAACATGTGGGTAATACTATACTACCATGGATGCTCGGATATGAGGCAAGAATTTCTTATTCACAATATTACCTTGTTCCTCCTCGGAGGGAATGTTGGTCGTGGTGGTAACGTTTTCTCTCCACCTTTATATGAAGATACTCACTGTTCACAAGGCTTTTGATTAAGAAGCTATAGATCTCAATGAATGATCGCTAGCTCCTTATTTTACTTTTATTGAGGCATGAATTCTCGGGCAACATCCCGTAACCTACGAATCCTGGATTCTTCGACGTAGAGAAACCACCGGAGGTCGCTTTTTTTCATGATCTTCTGAAACATCTGGGCTATGATCTCTTTGAAGGCACCAAGGACGGTCATGCCTCTATTATAGCTTCAAAAATGCATAATTAGAGGTCTCCTCTCATGAACTTCTTGATATCTGGCATCTTGAACTTCTCTGGTAGTCTAGCTTTGGGATAAGGAGACATATGGTTGTAATCCATATAGTTTTGGATATATTGACTTCGTCAATTTTTTTTTACAGTAGTTTGAGGTCTTCCTTGACCTTGTTTAACTCCTTCTTTTGGGGATCCATGGGTACTAGCATATTAGCCTTTGGTTGGGCAAGATTCAAAATTGGGAGTTGAGCAGGTGGTGACATATTTGTAGGCGGGGTGCGCAGAACATGATAACACTCTTCTGGGGATCGAACAATATTGGGTGTGTGGGGATCCATGACGCGAGGAAAGAGAACCTCGAGTTCTTTAAGAAATTGTCCCCAATATCGCTGAATTTTATTCAACTCAGTTTAAAGGTTGTTAATTTTGGCACCTAGTTGGGCTTGGATGTCCATCAGATTGGATTGCACATTCGGTGCTTGGTCGGTGTTATCCATGAAGAGCTCATGGAGGTATATCCCAAATTCGAACTAGGTAACCAAAAAAGCGATGGAGCTTCAGGATGGTTTTAAAAAAGATTGAAGACAATAGGGAGCCAGTCCAAAATTGTATGCAATCTACTTGAGAGGGAAAACTATTCCAATTTATTTTTGAAATAAGGAAGGAGGGAGATTTTTTTTATTTTGGAAGGAGAGAAACATGTTTTTGATATTTTTGGTTTTAAAAAAAGAAGGTAAAAAGGAGAAAAATCTTAGTATGATTATTATTACTAGTATTATTAGGTTTTCACTTGTATTAGGTTTGCTTAAATGCAGAAAAAATATCGGAGAGTACCCGAGCCAGGGAAAATAAGGTTTGAAAACATGTAAAAGAAAATTCAGGCGGTACGTCGACTCGAAAAGTTTGATAGAGTTTCACATGGAAATCGATAAATTAAATATGAGTGCCATAGGTTTGTCCCCTATATAAGGTTTATGTACTTATTGGGATAGTGGAAAGGTTCCCCCCTTTGCCATGACTTTCACAATATATCTCTTGCATATATAGGTAATCATTCCTCGGTATGTGCGGACAAGCAATTTGATATGCTTGAGTGTACGTTAATTTCCTCACGACATACCTCGTGGGGACGTATACGTATGAGAGAGAATTTGATATACTCGACACACGTTAATGAGTTCACTGCTATATACCTAACATCGTGAGTTCAGTGAAGTGGTATGATACGGGGGGGATTAATATACGTCAAAAGTAAGAGGACCATGTATGTTGAGAGTCATATCGCTTAGAGTAACTATGCCCCGTAGGACTAGTGCCCATCACAAAGTGACCCCCCAGTACGGGATTTTTTTTTGGTGAATATTGCCTTGCTCTTGGTGATGTAGTGTGCAAAAATGTATGAGACTTAATTAGTATATTATGGAGCGAGAATATTTTTTATTTGCATGATGAGTAAAGGGAGTAATGCACTAATTTGGGGGGTATATAAAAGTATCAAGAAAAGTAAATCTTGCATAAATCATAGAGACTATAATACCCATGGTGATGGGGATATATGCATGTGAGTGAGTGACATATGAATATTTACAAGTGAGTGTGTGTGGTAGTGAGACTATATATGGATCAACTAGAGGTGGTGTATGATATGTGTAAGTGAGAATGAAGATATATACAAGTGTGAGAAGTGTGGGTGCGAGCTAGTGAACCCTAAGTATGGATAATCTAAGTGGTGTGCGGAGCATGTGAGTATAAATGAAGCTAAATGTAGTTCTATGAAGTGAACATGGAGAGTATGTACCAGTGTGTGAAGTGTGTAAGTGAATGAAAAGTGATATATACATGGTAGATATACACAAAAAGTTAGTAGAGGGAGAAAAGGGAACATACAAGTAGGTGTATACTCACACATGGAGATCAGAATTACAACAAAGTAGAAGAGAAAGTCTAGTCCTATTAAAATACCTCCCCAGTGAAATCACCATTGTGGCCATCCTGGGGTGCTTCCCCCTTCCTTTCTTCTTTTTAGGTTTCCCTTAGGTGTGCACGTAGGATTGTCCCATTTCTTAGGGCGCTTAACCATCACTAATGTGGGGTAACATGTAGAGATAGTGTCGCCAACCTATATTGCACAAAACAGGCAAAAAAAATATTGCCTCCTCGAGAGAACGTCATCAAGGACAATATTGATGCTTGCTGTAAGAGGGTAGTTTAGATTAGATGGAGGCATAACCCCTTTCAAGTACAGTAGTAATAAGTTAACTAACAATTCTATCGATCAACTACAAGACATGCAATCACAACTTAGTGAAGATAAACTTGGTTTGAACTCACAAATCTCCCGGGTATAACTAAGAAATAATGAACTCAGAAGTAACTCATTTAGAGGGAGATATAAGTAAGCATCCTAGATACATCTTGGAAGGCATCTAAACACTCCAGCCACCCTCAAAGATCTATGTCAAGTATTAAAGCTTCATAATAAATAACAATGGTGGTTGAGTAAATTCTCTGTTTTGTAATAAATATCTTTTTGATGTATATCCTCTCTAGTAATAACTTCTGAACTCTAAAAAGGAACAATTTTCCCCAAAGGTGGTTGGGGCCCTTAAATAGCCCCCACACCACTCCCGAGATAACTCGGTCATTAATAACTGTGAAAGACATCCTTTATAGTTTATGTCACAAACATTAAATGTTAGATGCACTTTCTAGCTCCACGTTATAAACATTACATGCCAAGATATGCCTTTTGCCTAACCACTTTGTGTCAGGGGGATGCCATCACAGAGGTGGCTCACTAACTGTCTGACAACCCAAAATATCATGGTGGTTTACTCAAGTGCATAGTTTAAATTCCCTAGATGGCTAGTGAAATCACCTAAAGTAGATGTGACATTAAGCAGAGGGTTGTTTGGTTCACAACTTAGCACCTGATGGAACTTAAGGCTTCCCTGCCCAAGTTTTCACGGTCAAGGTCTTTTGGTGTTTTACCAGGTGTATCTAATATGGTCAGGACAAACCCTAACGGTGCCTCACTTCTCAATCATCCAAACCAAGTCCCTCCGAAGTTCCAACGGCGCTGTCGTTTGATAGAGCATGAAAGCTCTCCCAGGCCCTGCCAAGCCTAGTCTCTCGTGAGTGCCGTTCAAACTTACACTGAATTCCATTATAATCGCTAAATTATTACAATCGTTATATCTTATAGTCAATATAAACAAAACAAAAAATATGACTAACACAATTATATAAAGTGTGAGCTGCCACGCTAAGCTTTTTCTCTTGAGCTACCACGTCGAGCTGCCTCGTTGTCTTAATCCCAAACACTGTTATTAATGGGGGAATTACCTCTATAGTTGCCCCTACGTGTAGATATTTGTTGTGGGAACAAGAAATATATGCACAAAAACTTCTCAATCCGATGAACCTTCTCTGCATGAATTTTTTTGGCATCTTTTCCCTTATTACAACCACTGTGGTTACCACCTCCGAGAAAAAGTAAAATTCTCCCTAATGTGTCTGAGTCGAAATGCTGCGACTTATTGGCATTTTGGTGAAGGAACATCGCAACTTTTTCCCGTAATTGAGCTTCGATCGTTTTGGCCTGACTATTTGAAATTCTCTCAATACAGCTGCTGACTTTTGCAGATACCCGTTATGACACTTAAGAAGTGAAATTCTCTCGCGTGTGGAGTTTGTGGAGTATAGTTATAAGCTGTGAGTTTTTTTATTAGGACTGCCCCTATCGTTGCGACTTGTGGAATTCTTCCTTGTAAACTTCTCCCTAGGAAATTCTCCATATTCGAAGGTGCTATTTCTTTTACTTTATTTTATTTTACTTTTTTTATATTTTTATTTGTGTCGTTTTTAATTATTTTTTGTGTTGTATTGTGTTTTGTGTCATGTATATACTTTGAGGATTTATTTTTATATTTTGTTTTTTGAGTGTCACGTGTGTTTTTATTATTTTTATATGTGTGTTTTAGTTTATTTAATTTTTATTTTTATTTGATTTTTAGTTTTTAGTATTAGTTTAGTTTTGTTATTTCTTATTAAATTCGGTTTATTAGTATTATTATATTTTGAGTCTTTTATTTTTAGAATTGGAATTTAATTTTTGATTTTATATTTATTTTTATTTTTTAGGTTAACATTTTAATTAGATTTTTATATATATGCTTTTAGTTGTGTTTTAATTTTCTTTTTATTTTGAGGGTCACAAATTAAACACACACACTCCACACTATCCTAAACTCACTCACACCTAAACTAAACACTCATCCTCACCGTTTATCATACACCTCTCCACACCATAACCCAAACACAAACTATCCCACTCACCCTCACCCAACTTACCATACACTAACCCACACCCAATTACCCCAACCTCATCTCCAGCCTCCCACGTTATATCATTCCACAACCACCATTACCACAATTTCTCTCCTCTCTCTTCACATCCATCTTCCACCACCCAACAAAACCTATCACTATAACCCATTACCACCTCCTTTCATCCCCATAAATGACCCTTTTACCCACTGTCTAAACATGTCCCTGCCGACCCCATGACCCAGTCAAACTCGAACTCAAAAACCCGTACCTGCGACGCCCTGTCGACTTCCAATCCAGTAAAGCCAAAACTGAGACCCATTGCGACCAAACCGAAACCCGGACATAACCTTGTCCGCCCCCTCCGATCCGCAACACACAACTCTCCCAACGAAACCATAAACCCATCGTCAATTCCCTCCTACCCGTCAACCACCTTACCCGGAACCATCCCCATCCCAGACCTGTAGACCATACCCGTCACGACCCCAATGCCCACGTAGACCCGATTCCACCAAACAAAATCCATTTCAAACCAAAGACCCATTTACCTTCTTTCAAAAACCAAAATCGTGTGTTACCTGCTTTGGTCCAAAATAAAGATCAAATGCCAACCAAAACAATAACCCACATGCATTTAAACCAACTTTTACCCCATTTCCAAAAATGCCCCCAACTTATCACCACTCTCACATAACCTCACCCATAACATGTGTTCCAATTACCTTAACTACCCTCACCCAAATATCCTCACACCCCTCATTCACACTAGTCTGTACCTCCCCAAATTACCCTTAGCTCCATGCCTACTATTTAAAGAAGAAGAAGACCCAAATAGAAGAGAGGAGAGTTAGGATAGAAAGAGAATTAGATAGAGAAACAACATTTTTATTTTTTTAGTAGTTTAGTTTTTTATTTTATTTTTTTAAATTAGAGAAAAAATTCAATAAATTGAGTCTTTGTAATTAATTGAGATGATGGAAGAATTGAAGAATTAATGCAATTGAAGGCAATTTTGGTTTGATTACTCCTCACCAATGTTCATTTTATGCTCTTATTTTATTCTAATTTTTATTGGATGATGATTATGGAGGGCTAATCATCCCATTCAAGGGATGAATTGAAGCCCTCATGAATCCAATTTGATTTAATTTTCAATTTTAATTTTGGTAGTTTCCTTTGATTAGTAAATTTAATTCCTACTTATTTTCACATTGAGAAATGGACAATCATCCTTGAGAAATGATTGAAAATTTTATTATCATTTGATCATTTGATTCAAACTAGAGATAGGCCTATTACTTGATTTAATGTTAGTATAATTTTCATCTACGCTTATTTTTATATTGTATAATTAAAATTAGTTGATGAATCGATCCTAGCGGGTGATCATTTAATTGATTTAATTCATTTAGAGTGTTCTTGTGGGGATTAAACTTACTTTTCCAAAAGAAGATTAATTTAATTCTTTAGTGTAATGAGAATTAGATTTTGGATTAAATGAATATTTTTGAAATTGATGAAATTAAAATAATGCAAGTTAGATTAATTTGTGTGAATTGAGGGTGGATTTTCCAACCCTTGAATATTTTTCTCTCATTTACTTACATCTCACTCATTTTTATCACACACTTGTTTATATTTTTCACATTTTAATTTTAGTTTGATTACCTCTTTTTTATTTAGTTTAGTCTTATTTCACCTATATCTAAAAAATTGTTTTAATATTGATAACCCCAAAAAAAATAAAAAAATAATAAATCGAAAAAGAAAATAAATCAACAAATGAATTGCATGCCTCTCTGGCATGTTTCACCCTTAGATTTGGATTGATTCACTTACTTACCGCTACACTCTAGTATTGTTATATTTTTGTAGGTATGAAAGGTTTCTATTAGAGGAGCTTTACATGCAACAACGAAAAATACGCAAAAGCAACTCTAGCAAGCTAAAACTAGGAGCTTGACCTCCCGGGACTTCATGGGTCTCGACTTTAGTGACCCTCTCCTAGATATGGCTCTTGTAAACGTTGAGATGCCTAAGGGGTACTGAGGTCGATCGCGACGTTCTTAGATCTCATGGGATAAAACTAGGATTGATGCCAATGCTAAAGAGACCGAGGTTATTGATGGGACCAAGGTTCCTCCTGTTGATGGTTCGGCCCCTGGAGATGTCGATGCTACACTAGAGGATCGCTGAACTAGAATTCTATTTCTTAATCTTTTTTATTTTTGTCAGGGCGGTCGTCTGTGACCTATTTCCCTTTATCTGATGCAACACATGAACACTTAACTTCTTTTGCTTTGATTTATTTTTGGAATATAAATCTTTTCTTGCTTACTCTATCTATTTCCTCTACTATATGCTTTGCGTTTGTAGTAATTTCAATACCAAATTTCATAATGTTTGAAATCTGGTCTCGTCTATAAGGAAATATAAAAATAACCAACAAGTGATTTTGAATTTGAACTCACCAAATTAATGTGTTATATCATATCCCCTCTCGTCATTTTGAGAGTGCATGGTTGAGAATCGTCTCATCCACGAACAGTCAACTCAGTTGAGAGAGGTTATTTGACCAAGTTAATTCTGTTTTAATAATGAACCACACCCAAGTGATTTTGAATTTTAGCTAACCAAATTATGGTGTTGTGTCATATCGTCGTTTTGAGAGTGCATGGTTGAGCACTTAGATTTTTAGCTAACCAAATTATGAAGGACCACTTAGATTTTTCATTTATAAGTATATCGTTTATTGCAAAATAAAAAACATACAAGATAATGTCCACGATCTTTTACTGGTAGTATCTTCTTAAATGCTCGGCCTTTCAGGGGTTGGATAATGGCTCTCCCTCTAGATTTTACAACCGGTAGGTAGCTAGGACGACTTCATCAGTAACTCTGTAAGGACCATGATAGATGGCATGGAGCTTGTTCGGTTTTTACCACGTCTTTTTTAGAACTAAATCTCCTATAGCTATCGGCCTTCCTTTGATACTCTTGTTATATAATTTTATCGTCCTCTGCTGGTAAGCTACTTATCTAACCTCTACATCTTCCATTCACTCTTAGTCAGGTCAAGGTCAAGTCTCCTCTCTACGATGTTTTTCTCAGGGTCATACATCTGAACTCTATAAGTAGGGGGACCAATCTCTGTACGCACTACAGCTTCTGATCCATAAGCCAGCATGAACGGGGTCTCCCCCACCAACCTTTTTCCATCGTCCAGTAAGCCCATAGGACACCATGTACCTCTTTAGTCCATCTTCACTTTGCATCTTCTATCTTCTTCTTAATTCGATCAAGAATCATTTGGTTTGTCACTACCATCTGCCCATTAGCCCGGGGTCGGTCTGGAGTGGCGAAGAAATTTTTGATGATGATCCTTTCACAGTACTTTTACAGGGAGATGTTCTTGAATTGTGTTTTATTATAATAAAATTGGGTGTTAGGTAGGCCATGTCTGCAGATGATATTTTTCCAGATGAACTGTAAGGTATTTTGGTCCGTGATTGTAATCATTGGCTCAACCTCTACCCACTTCAAAAAGTAATATATCATCATAATTAAATAACGATAATTATTCATGGCTCTGGGTAAGGGTCCTAGCAGATCAATTCCCTATACTGTAAATGGTAAGGGAGAGGTGATGGAGGTTAGAGGTTGGTGGGGAATGGTAGCAAAACTCTGACACTTGTCTCACCTACAACATCTTTGGCCAAGGGAGGCCACCAATACCCTTTTTTAATAATGCTCTTAGCCAAGGATCTTACCACAACATGACTAGAGCACGAACCTTTGTGCACGTCCTTCTGGATATACACAACCTCAGACGGATGGACACATCTGAGCATGGGAATCAAAAACCCTTTCTTATATAAAATGTCTCTTATGATGGAAAACTTGGTAGCTTTATATCTCAACTTCTTTTTCTCGATTTTGGATTCTTGTAACTTACCATCCTTTATATAACTGATGATGGGATCCATCCAGTAAGATCCTATGTTAAAATCCAGACGAGACTATGAGGCACTGTCCTCTTCTTCAATGCTCAGTTGATGCAGGATTTCTACTTGTACCGTCCTTCTTATCTCCATTCTTATAGCTGAGACCAGTATTGCAAGTGAATAAGCTCGACCATTGTCCAGTGGAGGTATCCTATTTATCTTCACCTATTTGAATCTCTTTAATACTGACCTTACTCTTTCCAAATATTTGTCCATCCTATCGTCTTTCGCCTCATACTCTCCCATGATCTGGTTCACCACCAATCTTGAATCACTGTGAACTAAGAGCTGGATGATATTCAGAGCCCGAGCCAAGCAGAGGCCTGCTATGAGAGATTCATATTCAAAATCATTATTGGAGGCCTTAAAACTGAACCTCAATGCGTATTTAATATTTGTCCCATCCGGTGCCGATACTATCAGGCCTGCACCACTTCCACTCTCGCAAGAGGACCCATCGACGAAGAGGCTCCACACTATTCCATTCCTAGAGAAATTACCTTCTACTAAGGCACCATTTTTATACAAATACCTTTCCTCTTGATTCTTGGATACTTTATCTCTTGCTGAACTTGTCATGGCCTTGTCCGGTGGAGAGATTACACTTTTTCCCTATTCACTGTCAGTAGTCTTAGAATTTTCACTGTCGGCCTCTCCTAAGTGAACTCGGCCATGAAGTCTGCTAACACTTAAACTTTAATAGACACTCTAGGGTGATAGGTAATATCATACTCTCCAAGCCCTATTGCCCAAGTCATTAGTCTTCTCGACTTCTCAGGATTGTGGATGACCTGTTGAAGTGGAGAGTCTATTGGGATGACCATTGTGTGAGCCTGCAAGTATGGCTTCATCTTCCTTGAAGCGTTAATCAGATCATAGGACAACTTTTCTACTAAGGTACCTCTATTCATACCCTAGAGAGCCTTACTATTTAAATATATACCAGCTTTTGTATTCCATCCTCGTCTCTTATGATGGTAGCGCTAATAGCTGACTCTAAGACTGCTAGCTATACATAAAGTTTTTCCCCTTGGACTAGAAATGACCACAATCAGGGAGATACATGGTAGGAATTCAGATCTTGGAAGGCCTTATCACATTCTTCCTTCCATTCAAAAGTTTTTCTAAGAGATTTAAAAAAATGGAAGACATTTTTCGGTGGCTCTATAAATAAACATGTTTAGTGCCGCCGCTCTCCCCGTCAGCCTCTTCATATACTTGATCAAATATGTAGTCTTCATCTCTACTAAGGCCTTGATAAAATCTGGATTGGCCTCTATCCCCTCTGATTTATGATGACGCCCAAGAATTTACCAGCCCCTACGCCGAATTCACACTTTTTGGGGTTGAGCTTCATCATTTACTTATCCATCGTGTAAAAGGTTTTCTTGAGATCGTCCACATGAGAGTTTTCCTTGAGACTCTTAGTCAAAATATCGTTAACATAGACTTCCATCATCTTCTTGATTTTATCATCAAACATCCTATTAACAAGCCTCTGACAGGTAGCTCCAACATTCTTCAAACTGAAGGGCATGACTTTGTAGCAGTAAGTCCCCTTATTGGATATGAAGGACGTCTTCTCCTCATTAACTGGGTGCATGTATATTTGGTTATAGCCCGAATAAGCATCCATGAAACTCATCAGCTCATGTCCTATTGAGGAATTAACCATCTGGTCGATCCTAGGCAAAGGAGAGTTATCCTTAGGGAAAGCCTTATTCAGATCGGTAAAGTCTACGCACATTCTCCACTTCCCATTAGCTTTGGGAACTATGACAGTGTTGGCTAACCACTCAGGATATATCACCTCTGTTATGAAGTTGGCCTTTTCTACCTTCTTTACCTCTTCCTTGATGAACTCATATTTCTCCCAATCATAGATTCTTCTCTTCTATCGTATCGGCCTAGCATTGTCGGCCACATTCAGTTTATAGTAAAAGAGCTCAGGATCTATGACCGACATATCCTCATGACTCCATGTGAAGATATTTTTCCTCTCCCTCAAGAATTTGTTTAGCTCTTCCTCGATATCTCCTCTTAGGGCTTTGCTGACCTCGATAATTGTTTTCGGCTCGTCCTCATTAAGGACAATGGATTCTACCTCTTTCGTGGCCTTAACTTTCTTCAGTTTGGTCTCATCCCTGGGATCAAGGGTGTCAATACTATAGGTCATAGTTTCTCTCTTGTGGTCTTCCCTCTCCTTGACTGAGTTGAAGTAGCATTCATGTCCCAAAACATTTTCCCATTTGGTGTACAGTAGATGGAACGGCCTTAAATTCCTTAAGGGACACTCATCCCATGATAATATTATAGGCCAAGTACAGACTTTAGTCCATCACAAATACCTTTTTTATTATCCTCTTAGGCCAAACATCCCCCATTCTAACGTCCATTTCATACATTCCTAATGGGTGCACCTTCTTACCACTGAACCCTGTGCGAGGATGATGATAAAGGACCAACCTCTATTTGTTGAGCTTCAAACCTTTGAAATAAGGACAGAACATAACGTCAGTCAAACTTCCCCATCGACCAATACCATTGGAACGTCATACTAATGCACTCTAGTTGTGATTACCAAAGCGTCATCCTCGGGATCTAGGATTCCCTTAAGGTTAAGTCTTGAAAATCCCATTATTAAGGTGTCTATATCTACATTTTTTCTCTTCTCTGACTTTGTGCTTATTTCGGCCATGTTAATGGCTTCAACTTTGGGAAGGACCTTGGCCTTGGCCACATGCACCTTACGGTCATCCACTTCTGCACCACCCACTATCAGGCCTCCATATATCATCTTCACGTTAAATGAGATCATGTGGAGTCACCCCTTTGGATTACGATCCTTTGGTGGCAGGTCTGGGTCGTCATTATCATCATCGTCATTTGAGCTATCATCTTTCTTACCTGAGACGTCTTCCCGTCATTTATCGGACCTTATCTTTCTGGGGTCATGTCGTTCTCTCTTTGGTCCATCACTGCTCACCTATTTCCTTAGCTTTCCAGCCTTGAGCATCTTTTCAATCACATATTTCAAGGAAAAATACTTGTCGATTAAGTGCCCATGATCTTGGTGAAATTATTGCCATCTTAGGGACCGATCATTCTTAATCTCATTTAGAATATGCTCACAGCTGACCGTGAGAGGAGTATACCCAACAAACTTATCATCAGCCAATGTCTTATTTCCATCTTTATTCTTCTTATAAAACTTTCTCCCACTGCTATTCTCTTTTTTATCCTCATATTTAGCTGCCATAGCTTCCTAGGTGTTTATGACCTTTCTATCCATCGCCAATAGCTCGAACATAGACTTTGGTGGGTCTTCAACAAGATTCCAATGAAACTTCACTTTCTGTAAACCTACCATCAACTTCATCATCGCAATTCTTTCCTCATAATCCTCCACTTCCAACTTCTCCCAATTAAACCTCGTGATGTATTCCCTGAGACTTTCAGTCTTCCCCTACTTAACATATAGCAGGTGAGTAGTCTTCTTTTGAGGTCTTATCCAAGGAAGAATTTGTGGATGAATCGTTCTACAAGTTTCTTGAAATTTTCAATTGAGTTCTTCGAATGTGGGGGGGGGGGGGGAACCATATATGGGCAGCTCCAATCAAAGTGATCGAGAATGCACGACATTTTATCTTATTTGAGATGGAGTTGATATATATAGCTGATTGGTACATTACTACATGGTTCATAGGATTGGTAACCCCATCATACATTGGGGTAACCACCGACGGCTTGAATTTGACAAGGGTTGGGATATTGACTATATTTGCCACAAAAGGAGAAACTTCTGAATACCCCCACTATAAGGAGTCACGACTTTTAAGGATATCTTTGATCTTTTTTTCCATCCTTTTAATTAAATCATTCCAAGGCATCTCGCCCGCGTCAACAATGTCGGTCTGACCGATGTTATCCCTACTACCTCAATCGGCTGAACTGAGGGTTCCCCTACTTCTGACCTACATCGGCTATTCAACTCTTGCTGGCCCTTATCGTGGCCATACGAGGGTCGACCATCTTCCCCCACCCTCCTTGATCCATCATTGTTCCTTGAGATAGATAGCCTTCTCTAAAATATCTAATTGGACCAAGCCTTTCAAAGGCCGTTCCTCTACTTAATCGGTCAAAAGCTGAGCCCTTTGGTAAGCCATCTGGACTCGATTTCCTATCCTGCCCTCATCTTCCTTATTTGGGGCGTACTATATTCCCAAATACTTCATATGGATCCCAATAATAAATTTGAGCATCTTCAGCCTCATAATCATCATAGGAGTCCTCCGGGAAATATTGACCTTGCCTCCCTAAGAATAAATTCCTATGGTCAACAATGTCCCTCCGTCACTGAGGATGATGTAGATCCTTGCGAGGTGCCTGGGGTGGTCCCTTGTCCCTCTGATAATGTTCCCTGACTTTCGGAGTAATAATCTTCGGTAGGGCTTTCGCTGGCTTGATTACCACATTCTGGATGAAGGCATCCAACCGCTCTTGTATCGCCTATTGTCTTGCTGCCAAGGATTTCAATGCGATCGCTACTTCAACCATTTCTGACTGAGGAGGTGAGTTGATAGAACTAGGACCACCAGTGGCTGATGGTGGTTGTGGAAATTCTAATTCCATGTATTAAACCTTATAGATGAGCGATAGTTGAAGAGAAATTCCATGTAGCTAAACAAGAACTCTTTCAGTAGTGAAATAGATCCACATGAGGTGATGACTGGTTCACTACAAGAGACTAGGGTGAGTACAAGCTAAAAAAGGGAAGAGATGATGCTACACGTTCCCACAGACGATGCCAAATTGATGATGCTATAATCAATACCATAAGATTAAGATGAGATAATAAGTAGATTAAGCTCAATCATAGCACAAAAATGGAGGTATATATATATATATATAGACACACACACACACACACATTTATATGAGAGTAGGAGATGAGGATAAGAGGATGAGCACAATGATATAAAGTGGTTCAGCCAATCAGGCCCACATCCACTCTGTGAGTGTGTGAGAAATCCACAAAAAAAAGCCATTAATGACCATGGATACAACACTTGATCTTTCTCCCACTCTCTTTGAATACAATGGAGCAGAGTTTTAGCTAGGGTTTTAATTTGGAGATCAATCCCTTCTTACGAAAAAGATAAAGAGTATATAAAGGGCTTGGGGGTGTAGTGTACCCCCAAACCATGCAATCAACTTGTGCATGAGGAGACTCCCATACAGATGAAGACACCTTTCCCTGGCTCATGTGTGTAATAATTAGGTATTATTACCTCATGTGAGTGAATGATCTTGTTGCAACAGTTTTTCCCACCTGGAATCCGTAATGTAGGAACCTTGTACTGCTCGCACTGCAAATGTCATTTGAGGGAGTCTAGGCCTGGATGAGTACCAGGTTACTAACATGACGTTTGACCTTACGTAGGAAACTAGCAAGTGTGGTCTCTAGTGCGTAGCCTAGGCTGAGGTTTACTAACTGATCGTCTCTCTGGGTCATCTTTTTTAGAACACGAGAGGCGTCCTTGTTGTTGAAGCACTTGCCCGAATCATAGGCCTGCTTGGTGGCCGAGGTTATTTGGACAAGGCTGACCCTGCATTAGGTCAAGTTCGGGAAACATACTACGAACTCCTTCTGGAAGCTCTACTATCTGGGGTCAGCAGGTCTAATATGGAGAAGAGGACATATTTGGGTATATCAGGTGGAAGGTGAGGAAGACAACCCATTTGTTTGTTTTTCTTCTGTTTGGTGTTTTTCTGGTGGTGATTAATGACCACGTCATCCATATCTGGTTCTTGCAATTTCTTCAAATGATTTCTGAGGTCTGCATGTATCATTGGGGAAGCATGAACTTAAAGTCCCTTTATTTCTCTTTTGATTCTTTCAGCCAGTGTTACCAATAGACTGTTATAGGGGCCACATACCTTATAGAGGTAATCTTGAATTCATCTAATTTTTTATGCATTTCCTTGCATTCTTCACTGGTTTCTTTTTTCTTAATTCCTATATTTTGCAGCGTGGTTCTATGAGGTGATAGGGTGAAATGCGGGGCTAATAGCCCTAAAGGATGATAACTTAGGGGATGTCGGATGTTTTGATGGGAGAAGTCCAATCACAGGTGGAATTAGGATTTGTCCATGGCGGTCTTGTGGGAAGTTTTGAATGCCCTAACGAGTGATCAGGTTATCTTTATATCTTCTCCAAGTATTTTGGTTTTTTCATTCCTTGAGTAGATACTAATTCTCTATTGGGCATTGCAGGTGACCTTGTACCCTAGGGGAGACTCCACATGATATGGGGGTGACGGGCCTATATGCACATATGCAATGGTATATTCTGCATGAGTTTGGGTATGTCTGGTATCTAGGAGAGATGGTGGTTAGGCAGATCGTGGAGGACCATGTGGTGGTACCACCGCTGGCACCATGAGGCGGGTGAGGGAGATGTCAGACGATTCCCAATGATGATGATGATTGGGGAGACTTATATGCTCGACATGGATATGATGGTGAGATATGATTACCTAGATTTAATGTCGATTTGGATTATGCCCCCCCCCCCCCCCATATCTATGATATGGAGAACATGCCTCCACCTACTAGAACATTAGATATGGGGCGAATGCACCGGTGGGATAAGGCCATAGTGAAAGTAGTGGCATGTCGATGGTGGAAATATAGGATCTGATTATTAATGTTACTCCCTCTTATTATAATTTTTTATTGCAGAGGGGGGAGTCACTGAACATGTTGCATCATTCTCACATGCCAGTGTCTGGATTGACATCGCTTATCGATGATTCCCTTTGGCCTAATGTATATCCTTTTCTATTTTTTCTTTTCCTGCTAACTTTCATTGGTCGCTTGACTGATTGATTTTCCTTTTGTTGTTTCTCCTTGCAGTATGTTCGGGTATCAACCACTTGGATGAGGGATATCAAGGATTGGATGTCCTCCATGTTGTAGTATATCAAAAGCCCGACTTCTTTATGTTTCGTTCTACCATTCACTTCTGATGAAGGCTCGAGTTTTTGTAGCAGAGGATCCACTACCGAGAAAGCGCATCCGTCGTGGGAGTTAATGGTCTAGAGTGATAGAAAAGGAAAGTTGTGGGTTCAGGCTGAGTCCCGTTATTTTTCTATTTTTCTTCTTATCTGAAATATGTAAACTTAGTCAAGCAATATATATAAACGTTTGCATTTTTTTTAGATTTTTCTCAATTTAGTGACTTATCCGAAATGACTAACTTTGAAAAAAGAAATATATACAAATATAAGTAATATATATAAACATACGAGAATGGTAAGAATAAGAATTTTTATTAAATGACTAACTTTGAAAAAAGGATTTTTTGAGTATGAATTTATTTTTCAGAGAAAATGATTTTCTTGAGAGAAAGAGTTGGGAAAATAACTCGGGGGTAATTTTTCAAATTCAGGATAGATTTTGATAAAAAAAAAAAAAAAAAAAAAATTTTTCCAAAATAGGGGGCTGCCGATCGGCATACCCCTTGACCTACCGATCGGCATGTGGGTCATGAGAAATCATCCCTAGGCGTTAATTGAACTTTCCTCCACCTAAGAGTACTCTGGTTAGGTTGGATTCTGCTGAAGTCTCTAAGGCCCTTGTCTTTAGCCAAAGTTATTAAGTATAAAAGGGGTTGTGTCGGATGGTTTTTTTCTCTATTTGGCTTTTCAAATGGCTCTTCCCATGTATGAAGGATTTTCTTCATATCTCAACCGTCTGGAGAATATGTGTCAGTATAATGTGGATTGTAACACTTTTAACCAGCGTCGAGTTTCATTATGGAGTAATCGTGTTATAGAATGTAACCTATTGGCTACAACAATGCAATTATGGTAACCCGAAGACCACGTGTTTAGCTTCATTTTAGATAAGGTTTATCCCACTTAGGAGGAGTTCTCATCCATGTTTGGGGTAACCCCACTATGGCGGTGACTATGTCTGATTTATCCCATTCTCACTGAGTTTTCTTGTCGGAGTTACTTCACATATCTCCTTCGGCAACTAGACCGTTGGCTATCGAAAGGGCCATTTCTCTCCATGAATTTATGCATTCCATGCAATTGAGAGGTTTTGAGGATTTCGGCTTTGGAAGGGCTGTTGCCTTAGGCCTTACTGTGAGGCAACTGCTGGTGGTGAGGGTCTTGAATCGGGACCCCCAAGCTGCTGTGATAACAGCCTAGATGTCTTATCGCCATAATCTTGAGATGGTGGTGTTAGATGATATGCTGAATGGACTGGACATTTGGAGGGAGTTTATTTGTGAATTTTTGAGTAGGAGACATGTAGTATTGCTCATGTGTCTTGCGAAGAGGTGTCGCCTGGTGGCCCCTCCAGAGTACCCTTTGGCATTTGTGCCGAATTTCTTTATCCGACCTTTCTTTAGCTTCGACCCATCTGTGGAGACTTGGGTAAACTGCTTTGTAAAGCTTGGATCCTGGTGTCTTAGCTGGTTAGTGCCATGGTGGGGGGACTTACTCCCTATCTTGCAGCTTGAAGATTATTGGTATATGAGACTAGTGGGCCTTCAGTATACTTCTTTATATTTGCCCCGATGGCTCTTGCGACAAGTCGGGTAGGAACAGACCGTGCCCCCTCATATAATATTTTTTTCTAGTGGAGGAGTTGTCTGAATCAATAAGGAGGATGTTAGGCTCTTTGTGTCCACACTGCAGGTCGTCTATCCATCCATCACAGTCTATGGTAAGAGCTTGATGTGTACTTAGGGACTACCTGAAATATCTATGGAAGAAGGTAGTGGAGAAGGTTCTTGTGAAAGATACCGGTCAAAGATGGATTGTGGCTTTTGATACCATAAAAGATGATGCTGTGGTTTCTGTTTAGGTTTGTTAAGGTGTACCGCTCTGTGGAGCGTGTATGAAATGTCAATCAGAAATGGTAAACTTAGGCACCTCCAAGGTTTGGTACTTATTCTAAAATTTAACCGCTAACTTCCACCGATTTATCATTATGTTACTTATCCGAAAATTATTTTTGATTTAATTTCTCATGGATTAGTCTCACAAACGAATCACTCATAATGTGTCTTATTTCTCTCGGCGTACGTGATTTATAAGAGTAAATAAATTGGGCAAAAGGTCACACACACAATTTGAAATAAGGAAATAATTGAGGTGAAAAGATCTCATGATCGGATTATGGTCATTGGAAAATGGGAAACATTGCCTCTTATTCACACAATTTAATCTCTCTTATTATGTTTGTGTGTCTTCGCTCTCCAATAGGAAATTGATTTTGTTATTAAGACTCTATTAGGACTTTCTTAGGTTTTAAGGTGTATTGTGTAAAGTTGGGAATGGTTGGGAAATTCGGAATTGGAAAATATTCTTATGATGTCCATTAGTACTTTTTCGAGCTTTTCCTCATTTCTGCCTTTTTTTCTAATTTTTTTCTTGCTATTTTTGTTGATCTTTTTTTCCTTACACCTTTTTATGCACTTTAGAGACGTATTTTACGAATTTTTCAATTTTCACAATTCCGGGCCAATTGGTTTATTTGTGTTACAAACGAGAAGGGGAGATTTTTCTTAGGGTCAAATTCGGTTGCAAATGGATAATTTTTCCTAACTTTTTATGGCCAATATTTTTTGGTAAACAAAAGATGGCCTCATTATTCGAATTACTCATTATTTTAAAATATGCATCTCGAGAATATATTTAATTTAGAGATATTTTTGCCTTTTTCAAGAAAGTATCTCGTTTGTTTCCCATAACCGATCAAAATAAAGGAATTGAGATCTTCGACGACTTATTCAAAGAAAAATCGAACTTTTAGTTAAGTTTAACTCGGACCGATTTAGTAACTCACAAAGATGATAGGCTCGAAATCTCACCAGTTCAATTAATCTCCACACTTATTCGTAAAGTCGTCAATTTTTTCTCAATTTCCATCTTTTGTCAATTTTGATTGTGCATTTGATTTGTTTACAAATTTGAGGCTTTAAACAAATTTTTGTGACATTTTTGAAGATTTAAATTCCAATTTTTATTTATTTTGTAGAAAAATATGTTTGGCTTTTTTAATTTTCTCAATTTTTATATAACTTTTGAAATTTTATATTTATTTTTTTGAAATTTTGGGCACATTGAACTTTGTGAAATTTTAAAGCGCATGCATACCCCCCCCCCCCCCCCCCCCCCCGGAACTTAGACTTTTGCAAAGTCCCTATGCAAATGGACTAAAATCCAAAGAATAGGGGAGTGCATAAAAATGAACTAAAGCACAAATGCAAAGATTTTATATTAAAAAAAATACATGCTATAAAGAGAATACATAGTCCTTGTTAATGAGATATGCTATAAAGTAACAAAAGCACAAAGAACTACATAAGAAATGCCAAACAATCCAATACAAAGACCACGCCAATTGCCGGGGAGGTTGAGAAGGTCCGGGCGCACTAGGATCATAGGGGTCGTGAAAATATGATGGAAGAAAGACGTCCTCCCCTAGATGAAAGTGATACATTTCACCTAGGAACCAGATTATCATGCTAGTATCGCGCTCATAATTGCGTTGGAAATTAGTAAAATGGGTTTCGAATGAATCAAGGCATTGGGAAATCACCAATGTATTGAAATGAGCTTCATCAAATTCACCCTAGGGATCATAATTCGCATCTTTCCCTCCCCCCTCTTATTCTTCCTCTTCCTCCACATTGACATCCTCATCTGCCGTGCAACTTCCCTCCTTAAGGTTTGTGTAACTTGATTGATCTCGGAGGTGTGCGACTTCCCTCCTTAAGTCATCATTTTCCTGGTGCAGAACCTCTCCGACATGATTGATCTCGGAGGCGTCTAAAAGCTTAGTCTTCAAAGCATCCATTTATAACTATCTCGGATTGGTATTTATTCCTTTCCCTAAGGTATTTTCAAATTGATAAATGCTCGGCAAATGTGGTCACTTACATTCGAACCAAGGATTTATCCTAGATGAGACGTGGCAGGAATTTAATCATCAAGATCAACAAACTACAAGAAATGGAACGCAAGTGACAAAGTATATCAACGGAAGCAAAAATGAGATCCCTTCACTTCATTTAAAAAAAAGGCACTAGCCAGGTAAATATACACGTAATGATAAATAGATAGAACAAAAAAATACAAGTAAAGAAAATAATCATATAAGTCTATTGGTCGACCCCGACCTACTCTGTGGGGGGCTAGCTATTTCCCCTTGTTAACAGTAGTATCATTCGTCTTTGCCCCAAGTGCAGGGGCATTAGTAGGAGGATTGACGGTAGCATAAGAAACACAATTGACATGAGCATCTGTAGTAGGGGATTCTTTGTCAATGATGGGCTTGGGGCCAGCATTGTTCCCACCAAACAGAGGAGAGTTAGTAGAAACTCCAACAGCGACTAGGGCCCGATCTCAGTCTTTTTTAAAGTTTTCCCGATAGATATAGCCAATATGTTTCTCGGCATCTTAAGAGGCTACTTCCTATACCTCATTATAACAATTCTCTTTAACCTTGGCCACCTATGCCTCTAGAGTCTTCACCTTCTCAGCTAGCCATGTGTTCTCATTTGTGACGGTAAGTTTGCTCGCCATAACCAGTTCATAGGCCTCGCGGAGTTCCTTCAGATTCTTGGCTGCCTTAGCCCTATCCTTGGAAAAAGAGGCCTCGACCTATGTGAAAGACCTCTCAGAGGACTTCTGGGACTCATGTGCAGTTTTCAGGATCCCCTCGAGCTTAGCATTCCTCCTATCCAGCCTATCTCAATTACGACAGAGGACGGTGTAGTCAGATATAAACTCTAAGAAGAAATGGGTGTAAGTCAAACCACGAGAAGAATTAAAATAAAAAATGGAGAAGAAAGTAAATTGCCTTACCAAAGTAAGCCCTTGATCATCTTTCAGGTCTAACTGGTGTGGACCCATCTTTGAGGAACGTTCGCAGTCTGTCATTAGTACTGCTCTCTCGAGCATCATCGGAGTAAGGTGAGGGGATAGAGCCAGAGTGGCCCCCTCAGCTGGAACGACCACAAGCACAAGGTAAGCATGTCTGTTCTTTGTTCTTTGTTCTTTTATTTCCTCTCAATCTCTCCCCTTCTTTCTTATTCTTCTCCCTTTTGCTCTTCCTCTTTCCTTTTGTCCCTCACCCTCTTCTCTTCTTCACTCCTTTTTCTCTTCAGCTCATTCTCATGAGCTACTATCTGGGAACCACTAGTAGTATCCCCAGACCTAGTCTTCTGAATCCTTGGCCTGTTGGAAAATAAGACATTATCATCATCATCATCATCATCATCAGGGATCAAGTTCTTCCATCTAGGCAGAGACATATCTTCCTCTCTAGAACTCTCTGACCTGGAACCACCTAAAGTAGAAACCTCTTTGTTGGATCTCTCTCCACCAAACTCTTCTTCCCTAGATCCCTCCTCATGACATCCTACCTCACCACTGCCACCTCTATCACCAACAGTAACACCAGACTCTGAACTGCTCTCCTCTTCCTCGTCTAGATCAATGGGTTCGAGAGAACCTTCTTCCTCCTTTTCTTCCTCTGGGATATCGATATGAGGAATGGATTCAACTGGATGAGTCATGAAGCTAGAAATAGTGTTATTGTATTCCAATAAGAAATCCGTCAACCTGGGATATTCTCCTTCCATAATAGAATCCTTTATATCCCAAGCCTTGAGTAACTCAGCAGCACGGATCTCGTGGAGAGCAGTCTCTTGATTATTGGAATTCACTAAAAAAGAAAAGAAAAAAATTGAGGATGAACACATTATAGAAATAATTAAGAGGAAATGAGATTGAACAACAACCTATATATTCCTCCCCATAATTAGGAATTCGAGGTTACCTGTACCTTGCACCCCCTACCTAGGGTGGGAACTACCAGTTCTTAGTTATACCCTTCAGACCAGTAGTCCTTATGGGAATTAGGTATATTAACTACCAACACCGTATCCAAACTCCTCTCTTTCAAGTAAAGAAGACTAGAGTTGGTATAAGAAAAGGTATACCAAAATCATATTTCAACTAAACCTAAATTAGTGGCATATTGTTGGTTTATTCTATAGACACCATTTACAATCTTCCAAACGTTTGGAAAACACTAGGCTGGGGCTATATCAAAATAGTGAAAGAAATGTAAGAAAAGGAGATTTGGGAAAAAAGTTAAACCTCCTTGAAATAAAAAAAGAGCATGAATCCAGTGGACATCCTCAAGATTGCGAATATTACGAGGAACAAAAGCACACTCGATATCCACCCAATCAAGAATATTATAACATTTCCAAATTCTACTAGAGATTTGTTGTCTATCCTATCCATGAGAAAAACCTAGCTACAGTAGAAAGAAAAATGACGAAAGGAAGAACAGAAAAATAAGTGATTGAGAACTTACAAAGCAAGTATCGAGCCAGGAATGATGAGACAACACAAGTGAATGAGGTGAAAAGCATAAAATAGCTTTCAAATGATGAAAAATAAGTTTGAAGGCAAGAATGTTCTTGAGAGTGAAGGACAATTTGGAAGAAAAAGAGATCACAGAGTAGAAGTGACAAAGTGGATCGTCTGAACGCCTTGGTTCAAACCCCCTAATGATAGCACACGACAATCAAAGAAGATTTACCGCTCAAAAATATCACAGAATGACTAATCACTTTCCTCTCAATCTTAAAAAATAAGACAATGCCATCTAAAGTAGGCCAAGAGTGACATGTAAAAATTTCGATCCCAAATGAGGCCCTAAAATATTTGGGGCAATTGTGGGTACCATTTTTGTTTACTAGGTCCGTATGAGTAGCCGACCATATCCAAAAGTGAATGAGAGGTGCCCGACCCAAATTATGAGTTCTATATGGTGGTTAGAATAAAAAGATGTGGCCAAGTTCAACCCTAAAATCTCGGGACAAGATATTCAGGGGATACTGGGCTAACAAGTTGGTTACCAAAACCTTCTTTCTTTCTTTGAACGGAATATATATTGTACCCCTGGTCCAGGGCAAATAGCATGTGAAAAACTATCTCGAGAGTTACTTAATACGAACAGTAGACCTCTCCGTGGACGTAGGTAATTTGTCGAACCATGTATATTCTTGGTGTGTGTGATTGAGATTGAGATCATTGATGTTTCATTTATGGTGATTGTTTTCCTCTCATAAGTTGTTTCTGTTGAGATTTTTGTCACCAGAGGCAATTATTTCTTCCTGGTGGAGTAATTGAGTTATGTCCCAGTTATAATTCGACTAGCGTAGTAGATGACATGAGCTTTCTTGTCTTTTTTTCCCAAAATAGTACCTATAGCATAATCACTCGCATAAAAGATAAGCTCGAATGGAAGGGACTAATCTGGAGCTTGCATAATGGGGGAGGAAAGAAGCATGATTTTCAATTTATTAAAAGCACTTTGGCATGCTTCATTCCACTCAAAGGGGGCTTCCTTCATATTAAGAATACTCAAAGGTCTAGCAAAGGCACTAAAATCTTTAATAAACCTTCTATAAAATCCCGCATGGCCCAAGAAAGAGTGCACATCCATTAGTGATTTAGGTCGGGGAAGCTTGGCTATGACATCTACTTTTTCCCTATCAACTTCAATTCCTTTGGAAAACACTATGTGTCCAAGAACTATTCCTTCAGTAACCATAAATTGGAACTTCTCCAAATTCAACACCAAGTTCTTTTCACACATCCAACCATCACTTTTTTAAGATTCACAAGACAAGGGTCAAAAGAGCGGACAAAAACGCTAAAGCCATCCATAAAAACCTTAAGACCTCTTTCTACCATATCGATAAAAAGTCTAAGCATGTGTAATACCCCGTGTTTTTGCATAGCTAAAATTGAGAAGGAAAATACCTTTTATTTAAATTACATGAGTAGAGTAATTTAATATGAAAATACATTTTTTTATTTAAATTACGTGAGTAGAGTAATTTAATGTGGTACGTTTTAAAATAAATTACGTGAGCAGAGTAATTTAATGTGACATAATAATAATTATGATTATTAAGTGATTAATTAATCATTATGTCTATTAGACATAAATTGAGAGTTAGATACTAATTAATATGACGATTAAAATTTACTAAGTGTGAATAATAAATATGGAAAGTTTTTATGTACGGCCTCTCGACCGAGTGTCGCGTGTAGACAAAATTGAAGGTAAGATGAGAAACATATTTTTAGAGACTCAAACGATAATTTAGAGTCCACGGATGATTCCAAAAGGGTCAAATTAGCCAAAATAGTGTACCCGGGGGTACTAGTTGAGTGCCGGGTCATTTTTGGGCTAAATCGGGACCATACGAGGGCATTTTGGTCTCTTTAGATTTAAGGGTGAGGAGACCTACGAATTTTGCAACCCTAAGTCATATTATAAGAGTTGGAGGTTAGGGTTAGAGAGGAGGTAAATACACCATAACCATTAGATAAAAGAGAGAGACAATTTCCTAAGGCAAAAGAAAGAAGTAGGAAGCATTCAAAGGAGATTTCACTACAAACTTTTTGGGAAGAAGGATTGAAGGATAAAAATCATCAATCATGAACAACAACCAAAAAATCAGACCCTACAGTACATAAGGCAAGTGGTTATTTGCAAAATAAAATGAGTTATAACACCCATATATGAGCTTTGGTAAGAACATGATTTTAATGATATTTTTGGAAGCAAACATTTGAATATGATCCACCATTGATAGGGATTGCATGTAGAACGTTTTGGATCTCCAAATAATCTGATATCATAGAAGACTTGATGATTAAATTGAACTAAAAATCTGGTCTTATGATGAAAAGATGGAAAGATTGTATTTTTAGGGTTCTTGAATGATAGGAAGATTTTTAGTTAATTTGGATGAAATTTGTAAGGATTTTGTTGTTTTAAATCGTTAGTAATCATCCCAGAATATGTAGGAATGATTAGAATTTGTTAGTTGAAAGTATGGTGAATTATCATGGGAGATGGTTAAATAAAAATGGTGTAACCCGCATGAAGAAGACGATCTGGGACTGTCACTGCTCGATCGATCGATCGACCCTTGAATGTCGATCGATCGACCATATCCCATCGATCGATCGACCCCGGCTGTACTTTAGAGAATTTTGTGAAAATTTCTTTTCAATTACCGTCACTTAATGGGAATCTTAGTGATGACATTTTACCTATGAAGGGACTGCATAGATGCCAATAGGTGTACCGTAAGATTTCTTCATAAATGATTGAGTGAAATTTGGATATATGGACCGACGGGAAAGTAACCGATTGAGTCGGGTGTCGGGAATGTGAGAATTTAGTTACGGAAAGAGTGAGAGTCAATTTTGGAAATATACCTGTAGGTTAGAGATGGCTTAACTACTGAATTAAGGGAGGGGTAACTAGGACCCTTAGAGTTGCCTGAATACTCGAATAAATGCGATAGTGAAATAAATCGTAAATTAATAAGTACGGTGAATATAAGTAAAATGTATTACGTACGGGCATGATTTGATAGGTCGGGTGTGTACCTACTAAATTATATGAATTTTTGGGATAAGAGAATTATACCTAAATTAATTATGTTAGGGTCGATGAGATATTACGAACTAACACAAATTTACTCTATGTTTGGGATCGATGTAAAATGCCGAACCAAACCTTAAAATTGGTGTCACGATGAAAGAGTCCCGAACCAAAATATGTGTATATATATATATATATATAAATAGTTGGGGTCGATGGATCATTCCGAACCTACTCTCACTTGGGGTTGATGAATCATTCTGAACCAAGAGTCATTTATGTGTGTTAGAAGGATATATTAGTGATAACTAATATTTAATACATGTTGTGTGATAAAATGTATTCCATATGCATAATCTACTGACTTAGGATAATAGATAATTAGATAAATTGAAAATATCTTAGTAATAATTAAGAAGTGTGATACAATTATTACAAGAATAAGGATAATGAGAAGTAATTAAGTTATCTATGTTTATAACATATGAGACATGGACTATTAATTTACTACGAGTATGTTATGGAGACTTAGCAAGGGAATATGTGTAGTGGGGTATTCTGATCTTTGTAACTTGGGTAGTATAACTAGGTGAACAAAGTACCATCGTTAGGCGTGCACTATAGAAGAGAGGTGAGGAAACTCAAAAGACTGTGCGAAGTCTTAATGTGTGTAATCAATAACTCAATTGTGATTACTGCTTGCAAAATATTTTTAAATGTTTTTGAGTACTAACTCTTGCTATGTAAAAATCTTTTAAAAACATTTTAGGTGCCCATCCAGAGGGACACCCAACATGATTTCATTCCAGGGATTTGAGAGCTGCAGCACGTGTGGATGTTGCAGGGGTTCTTTAGATGGCTTCTCTTTTTCAAATCTAGTACAGGACCTCAGATTTACTACTCTCTGTTGGGACATGTTGTCCAATCTTTACTTTTACAGTTATTCAAATTTTGGATTTTGAGTTAGTTTTCTTGGTCGTGGTTTTCGGTAAGACTTTCATTTATTCAGTTATTTATGTAAATTGGTTTAATACTGCTTGATATGTATCATTCCTCATGAGTTGTTTATTTCAATTCAAGAAAGATAAAATTTGGCAGTAGCTTAATGTCACTTAGGTGATTAGTAATTTAAAAAGGCTTTCGACAGTGATGCTAAGAATGAACCATTTAAGGAGCCTATTTTAAATTAAATTAAAGCTTGATCACCAAAGGTTTAATTAGGCGGGGTGTCACAGATGGTATCAGAGCATTAGGTTCTAGTATCCATAGGATCTTTACGGTTTACTATGTTTCTGCATAACATTTGATTGTATTAGAGCCCTACTATTAGGACTGTTGACTCACTTTTCTCTTCTAAGATATCGTACATCTGCTCTTAAATTTTTTGTCTAAACTGTGTACTTATACAATTTGATCTAATTTTAGATGCCACCGAGGAGACAGTGAGCGGAGAGGGATGATGCCAGAGATGAGGTGATGGAGGCTCATCAGGAACCACAGGTGCCAGTGCCACCACCCCCACCTAAGTTTATTTCCACTACGCATGTTGCAGTGATAGTGGCTCAGGCAGTCGAAACGGCGATGAGGGCAATGGCAGCCCATTTTCCTTTGCCCTAAGTACCACCTCCCATGGCACCGGTAGTTCAGGCCCTAGAAGGGACATTTACTTAGCAGCGAGTCGGAGAGACATTTCAGAAAGGACATCCACCCGAGTTCCAGGGTAGTACCGATGTAGTGGAGGCATGAAACTGGAAGAAAAACATACAGCGCCACTTGCGCATGCTAGAGTGCACTGAGGTACAAAAATAAATACTAGCTACTTTTCGTCTCTCGGGAGAGGCCTTATAGTGGTGGGAGTCAGTTACCACCACCGAAGAAAGGGACGCAATGGCAATTTCTGAGTTTTGGGTGCGGTTTGACCGCAAGTATTTTCCTCCAACAGTAGAGTCAAAGATGAGGAAGAAATTCAGCAAAGTAGTTCAAGGTGATCGCTCAGTTTCTGATTATGAGGAGGAGTTTACCTTTTTGTCTAACTTTGTGCCAAATGAGGTGAGCGATGAGGAGAGGAAAAAGTCAAAATTTATGGATGGCTTGACCTGGAGAATCGGACAGCATTTGATCGGCATTCCGGCGCTGGTAACTTACATAGATGTCATCAATGCCGCTCTACTACACTTTCAGGATCACCGCTTTCATGCGAAGGGAAATAAGAGAGGTGAGCCTAGCCAACCGGGCAAAGTGGATGGAAGTAGTGGCAGCAGCACACCACAGCAGCAAACGGTGGGCCAGCTAGGGCAGGATTCCCGATAGGGGAACTCTACCAAGAAGTTTAAGCATGGGAAGCATCATTTTGATAGACAGGTCCAGCAGGGTCCCCAGCAACCAGTTCCTCAGGGCCGACAGGGTCAAGGGAACCAAGATGGAAGGCAGCAAGGCCAAGGTCGACAGGGCCAACAGGGCCAAGGTCAGAGGAAGTTTCAGGGGCAGTGTTTCACTTGTGGCTAGTAGGGTCACAAGAGTAGGAATTATCCACAGCAAGACAGGGCGCAACAATAGGGTGCCCAATAGGGGTAACAGGCTCCGTTAGCCCCAACAGCAGCACATGCCAGATGCACTAAGGGCGTGTGTTCAACGTCCGTGACATTCCATTTCATCCAGCACCTCCATCATCGCCGACAGTCGAGGGTATGTTTCCTATCCATGGACTTGAGGGTATTATTTTGTTTGATAGGAGGGTGACACATTCGTTTATTGCCACTAGATTTGCACGGGCAGCCGGCCTCTTAGCGAAAGCTGACACTCATCTTATGTGCATGGAGTCACCGATGGGTAGTGAGTCCCTTATACATTCGATCTGTAAGGATGTGGACATTATGGTCGGGAGTTTGAGTCTAGCGGCAAACCTTCTAGTGCTGGATATGGAGGGTTATGACGTCATCCTAGGCATGGATTGGTTGGCGCGTTATAGGGCAATGGTAGATTGCTATGAGAGGACTATCGTGTTTTCCATCCCGGGGCAGGAGATGTTCCTTATGGCGATGCCTCTCCCCGAGGGACGATCGCGCACTCATCTATACTATATCGAGGAGAAGACCTCACATAGGGTTGCCGTGTCTCTGGACTTAATCCTAGTTGTGAGGAATTTCGAGGATGTCTTTCAGGAGATACCGGGGTTACCACCCAGCAGGGAGATAAATTTCGTTATTGACCTAGCGCCGGGGATGAGACAAATTCCAGAGCACCGTATCACATGGGTCCTTCGTTGATGCGAGCGCTGAGAGAATAGATTCAGCAGCTCTTAGGACAGGGTTTCATTCAACGGAGTACATCGCCATGGGGTGCGCCGGTGTTATTTGTAAATCAAAGGGATGGTTCACTTCGTTTGTGTGTAGATTACAGGGAGATGAACAAAGTGATGATACATAATAAGTATCCATTACCGAGGATTGACGACTTATTTGATCTGTTAAGAGGGGATGCGTACTTCTCAAAGATCGATTTAAGGTCGGGTTACCACCAATTGTGCATTCGTGAAGAGGATGTACCTAAGACCGCTTTCCTATCACAGTACGGGTCATACGAGTTCAGAGTAATGCCGTTTGGGCTCACTAATGCACCTGCAGTATTCATGGATCTCATGAACAGGGTATTGAGGGAGTTTTTGGATCAGTTTGTGATTGTATTCATAGACGACATTCTAATCTACTCTCGCACGGAGGAGGAACACATTGAACATTTACTAATGGTTCTACAGACATTACGAGACCATCAGTTGTATGCCAAATTTGAGAAGTGTGGATTTTGGCTTCGGGAGGTTCAGTTCCTAGGCCACGTTGTATCCGACAGAGGCATTGTCATTGACCCGAGTAAGGTATCGGCAGTGAGGGAGTGGGGACAGCCCACGACACCGATCGAAATTCCTAGCTTTTGGGGGTTGGACAGTTATTATTATCGCTTCATCAAGGGGTTCTCAAAAATTGTCGGTCCTTTGACGAACTTGACTCGGAAGGGAGTGACCTTCGTATGGAGTGACTGTTGTCAGTTAGCGTTTGATGAGCTAAAGGACAAGTTGACATCAGCACCAGTTCTTGCCTTACCTAGGAGCGGAATGGAGTACTGAGTCTATACTGAAGCATCCTTACAAGGGCTTGGGGGTGTGTTACAGCAGGAAGAGAAGGCTATAGCTTATGCATCCCGAAAGCTTAAGCCATACGAGAAGAATTATCCCACCCATGACCTTGAGTTGGCAACATTCGTTTTTGCATTGAGGATATGGAGACACTATCTTTTAGGTGAGCAATTCACTCTATTCATGGATCATAAGTCACTTTAGTATCTTTTCACACAGAAGGATCTAAACATGAGGCAAAGGAGGTGACTTGAATTCGTGAAGGACTCTACCAGTTTGATATATAGTATCATCCTGGTAAGGCTAACGTGGTGGCAGATGCGTTAAGCAGAAGGCCTACCGGAGAGTTGGCAGAAATATGGAAGGCGAAGTGGAGTGAACTTCGACACGAGGATGAGATATCTAGAGCATACATGGAAGTTTTAGCTATCACTCCCGAGAGTGTTATGCGGGTAGTGAGGGCACAGGCCAAGGACCCATTTTGTCAGGACAAAGTACGACAGTTACTGGCCGAGGGGGCGGAGTCCTACTCTATCAACTCCGAGGGAGGACTACGGTTTAATGGTAGACTGATAGTACCCAAGGATGATGATTTGAGGCATGCCGTAATGACAGAGTCGCACGGGTCAAAATTCTCGGTACCTCCAGGTGGGGACAAAATGTACCAGGACATGCGACAAATATACTGGTGGTCAGGTATGAAACGAGACATTTCAGAGTTTGTCTCAAGGTGTGTTACATGTCATCTTGTAAATGTTGGCCATCAGAGACCTTCAGGGATGCTATAACCACTGAAGATTCTCGTGTGGAAGTGGGAGAGTATCTCGATGGATTTTATTACTAGGTTACGAACATCACAGAAGGGTCACGATTCCATACGGGTAATTATGGATCGACTGACTAAGGTAGCTCACTTCTTGCCGGTTCGTACGAACTATGATACGATGCGGTATGCGCAGCTATTCATTTTAGAGATCGTTAAGCTACACAGAGTTCCTATTAATATTGTGTCTAACAGAGACAAAATATTTGTGTCACATTTTTTGCAGAGCTTTCAGGAGGCCATGGGCACCAACTTGCGGTTGAGTACAGCATATCACCCCGCCGACAGACGATCACACTGAAAGGGTAAACCAGATGTTGGAGGATATGTTAAGAATGTGTGTCCTAGATTTTGGGGGAGGATGGGAACAATACCTTCCTCTGGTAGAGTTTGCATATAACAACTCGTACCAATTCACTATCGGTATGGCTCCATTCGAGGGACTTTATGGGAGACCTTGTCGTTCGCCCGCCTGTTGGTTAGAGGAGGGGGATAACAAGCTATTGGGACCAGAGATGATACAGGAGACTTCTTCCAAAATAGAGTTGATTCGAGGACGTATTCGAATAGTTCGGGATAGGCAGAAGAGTTATACTTATGCCGATAGGAGACACGTGGAACTAGATGTGGGCAACCAGGTGTTAATTCGGGTATCTCCTATGAAAGGGATTATGAGGTTCGGCAAGAAGAGGAAGTTAGCATTGAGATATGTGGGACCGTTTCCTATCATTGAGAGGGTGGGACCGGTAGTTTACAGATTGTAACTTCCCGAGCATCTTCAGCGAATACACGATGTATTCTATGTGGCGTCGCTGAAGAAATACAAGAGGAGTGAGAGAGCCTTCTGGCACATTCCACTGGGGGAGTTTGACTTGCAGCCAGATGTCTCATATGAGGAAAGACCCGTGGCTATTCTGGATTATAATGAGCGCAAACTACGATCGAAGGTGGTACCCTTAGTGCGAGTACAGTGGGGACATCACAATATGGATGAGTCTACTTGGGAGTGGGAAGAGGATAAGCGAGAACAGTATCCCGAATTATTCACCGCAGGTATTTTCTAAATTTCGAGGATGAAATTCCTTTGTAAGGGGGGGGGGGGGGGGAGTATGTAATGCCCCTTGTTTTTGCATAGCTAAAATTGAGAAGGAAAATACCTTTTATTTAAATTACGTGAGTAGAGTAATTTAATGTGGTACGTTTTAAATTAAATTTCGTGAGTAGAGTAATTTAATGTGACGTAATAATAATTATGATTATTAAGTGATTAATTAATCATTATGGCTATTAGACATAAATTGAGTGTTAGATACAAATTAATATGACGACTAAAATTTACTAAGTGTGAATAGTAAATATGGAAAGTTGTTATGTACGGCCTCTCTACCGAGTGTCGCGTGTAGACAAAATTGTAGGTAAGATGAGAAACATATTTTTAGAGACTCAAAAGATAATTTAGAGTCCACGGATGATTCCGGAAGGATCAAATTAGTCAAAATAGTGTACCCGGGGGTACTTGTTGAGTGTCGGGTCATTTTTGGGCTAAACCGAGACCATACAAGGGTATTTTAGTCTTTTTAGATTTAAGGGTGAGGAGACCTACGAATTTTGCAACCTTAAGTCAGATTATAAGAGTTGGAGGCTAGGGTTAGAGAGTAGGGAAATACACCATAACCATTACAGAGAAGAGAGAGACAATTTCCTAAGGCAAAAGAAAGAAGTAGGAAGCATTCAAATGAGATTTCACTACCAACTTGTTGGGAAGAAGGATTGAAGGATAAAAATCATCAATCATCAACAACAACCACGAAATCAGACCCTACAGTACATAAGGCAAGTGGTTATTTGCAAAATAATTTGAGTTATAGTACCCATATATGAGCTTTGGAAAGAACATGATTTTTATGATATTTTTTAAAGCAAACATTTCAATCGAACTAAAAATCTGGACTTATGATGAAAAGATGGAAAGATTGTATTTTTAGGGTTCTTGAATGATAGGGAGATTTTTAGTTAATTTGGATGAAATTTGTAATTATTTTGTTGTTTTAAATCGTTAGTAATCATCCCAGAATATGTAGGTGTGATTAGAATTCGTTATTTGAAAGTATGGTGAATTATCATGGGAGATGGTTAAATAAAAATGGTGTAACCCACATGAAGAAGACGATTTGGGTCTGTCACTGCTCAATCGATCGACCCTTAAATGTCGGTCGATAGAGCAGTCGATCGATCGACTATACCCCATAGATCAATCGACCCCGGCTGTACTTTAGAGAATTTTTGTGAAAATTTCTTTTCAATTACTTGTCACTTAATGGGAACCTTAGTGATGACATTTTACCTATGAAGGTACTGAATAGATACCAGTAGGTGTAACGTAATATTTCTTCACAAATTATTGAGTGAAATTTGGAGAAATGGACCTACAGGAAAGTAACCGATTGAGTCGGGTGTCGGGAATGTGAGAATTTAGTTACAGAAAGAGTGAGAGTCAATTCCAGAAATGTACTAGTAGGTTAGAGATGGTTTAACTACTGAATTAAGGGAGGGGTATCTAGGACCCTTAGAGTTTCGTGAATACTCGAATACATGTGATAGTGAAATAAATTGTAAATAAATAAGTACGGTGAATATAAGTAAAATATATTACGTATGGGCATGATTTTATAGGTCGGGTGTGTACCAACTAAATTATATGAATTTTTGGGATAAGATAATTATACCTAAATTAATTATGTTAGGGTCTATGAGACATTCCGAACTAACATAAATTTACTATATGTTTGGGGTCGATGTAAAATGTCGAACCAAACCTTAAAACTGGTGTCGCGATGAAAGAGTCCCGAACCAGAATATATATATATATATATATATATATATATATATATATATATATATATATATATATATATATATATATATATATATATATAGTTGGGGTCGATGGATCATTCCGAACCAACTCTCACTTGGGGTCGATGAATCATTTCGAACCAAGCGTCATTTATGTGTGTTAAGAGGATATATTAGTGATAACTAATATTTAATACATGTTTGTGTGATAAAATGTATTCCATATGCATAATCTACTGACTTAAGATAGTAGATAATTAGATCAATTGAAAATATCTTAGCAATAATTAAGCAGCGTGATACAATTATTACAAGAATAAGGAGTATGAGAAGTAAGTAAGTTATCTATGTTAATAACATATGCGACATGGACTATTAATTTACTGCGAGTATGTTATGGGGACTTAGAAAGGGAATACATACAGTGGGGTATTCTGATCTAGTTAACTTGGGTAGTATAACTAGGTGAACTAAGTACCATCGTTAGGCGTTCATTATAGAAGAGAGGTGAGGAAACTCAAAAGCGTGTGCGAAGTCTTAATATGTGTAATTAATAACCCAATTGTGACAACTGCTTGCAAAATATTTTTAAATGTTTTTGAGTACTAACTCTTGCTATGTAAAAATATTTTAAAAACCTTTTAGGTGATTTCAGGGATTTGAGAGCTGCAGCACGTGTGGATGTTGCAGGGGTTGTTTAGACGACTTCTCTTTTTCAAATCAAGTACAGGACCTCAGTTTTAGTACTCTCTGTTGGGACATGTTGTCCAATCTTTACTTTTACAGTTATTCTGATTTTGGATTTTGAGTTAGTTTTCTTGGCCGTGGTTTTCGGCAAGACTTTATTTTATTCAGTTATTTATGAGAATTGTTTTAATACTGCTTGATACGTATCGTTCTGCATGAGTTGTTTATTTCTGTTTAAGATATATAAATTTGTCCCTAGCTTAATGTCACTTAGGTGATTAGTAATTTAAAAAGGCTTTCGACAGTGATGCTAAGAATGAACCATTTAAGGAACCTGTTTTAAATTAAATTAAGGCTTGATCACCCAAGGTTTAATTAGGAGGGGTGTCACATCATGCACCTTTGAATGGTTGTGGGCACATTACACAATCCAAATGGCATACATTTATAGGCAAACGTGCCAAAGGGATGTGAAATTTGTCCTCTGTTGATCAAACACACCCACCTCAATTTGCTTATATGCAGAATTATAGTCAAGGAAGTAATAGCATGGGTGTTCCTCTACTCTCTCTAGCATTTGGTCGATGAATGTTAAGGAGAATTGATCTTTCTTAGTGCCCGCATTGAGTTTTCGATAATCAATGCAAATGTGCCACCCAATTGTGATATGTTGGGGTATTAACTCACCCTTGTCATTCTCGACCACAATCATTGTAGACTTATTCGGGATGACATCAATATTACTCACCCATTTTCTATCCGAGTTAGGGTAAATGATCCATGTGTCCAATAGCGTAATGATCTCCGCTTGCGCTACATCTTTTATAGTGGGGTTCAATCGCATTTGAATTTCCCTCGATGGTTTTACGTCCTCCTCAAGGTGGATTTTATGGGTAAAAATCAAGGGACTTATACCTTTCAAATCCACTATGCTCCAACAAAAATCACTTTGGTGCTTCCTCAAAATTTGTAACAATTTACCCTCTTCCTCACTATCTAGGATCAAGGAGAGAAAAATGAGAAATATATCATCTGCTCCCAAATAAGCATATTTTACATTGGAGGGTAGTTTCTTTAATTCGAGTGTGGTAATTTTTTCATCAGAGGGGGTCATGCGCGAATCCCTGGGTGGTAACTCCTCTAATATAGAAGCATAATTTACATCTCTTGAGTCCCTATCCGATGCTCTCTCAACTCCTCTACCTCCCTCTCGAAGTCAGTGTATGTCCCGTCACTCTCTCTAGCCGATACAAGACATGCTCCTAAGGCATCCCCACTGATATTTCCCTCTATATGCTCCTACACTATCTCCTTGAGAAGATCGTGCAATTCATCCTCCTCGCCCACTTTCTTGGTGATATTGAAGATATTCATCTCGAGGGCCATGTTCCCGAAAGTGAGTTGCATTTTGCCATTTCGAGTGTTGATTAATTCGTTAGCCATATCTAAGAATGAGTGGGATAGGATGATAGGAACATTAGTGCTTGAGGGAACGGAGGGCTCCGTGTCTCAAATGACAAAATCTATCGGGAAGTAGAAAGTGTCCACTTAGACTATCACGTCCTCAAAAATCATTTGGGGTATCTTAATAGTATGATCTGCGAGTTGGAGTGTGATTGATGTGGTATTTTGGTTCACCAATTATAGTTTCCTATGCTGACACTCGTCCCTAAATCAAGTAGAGATTTTTCTATTAGGTTCTCTCCAATGATGCACGAGATAGTAGGTGGACCCGAATCTTTAAACTTGGGTGGAAGATCATTTAGTAGAACACATCTCTCATTTAATGCTAAGAAGACATTCTTTTTCCCCTTCATTCTTCTTTTCACCATCAATAACTCCTTAAGAACTTTAGCATTGGTGGGAATTTTCTTTATGGCATCAAGAAAAGGTAAATTCATCTTTAATTTCTTAAATACATCTAGCACATCTTTGAGGGAGGTTCCTTTTTAATGTGGAATAAAACATTGAGGGAAAGGCACAACAGTGGGTGGTTTCAATACGACTTTTGGCCTACTAGTGTTGTCCTCGTTGTCACTCTCATTTAAGGGGGCATCATCGGCCTCTCTCGTGCTTAGAAAAATCTCCTTATCTTTATGTCCGTCATGTGGGGAAGGTGATAAATCAACTAGTCCCCAACTACGTCAAGTAGTGATAGCCTGACATTGGTATTGATTTGCATCGAAAGTAGAGCTAACACGAGGTTGACGTTAAGGAGGTCTTTGGCCTTGGGATGGAAACTTAACCTTTTCTTAGCTACTCAAGGTTGATTGCAACTTTAAAATTCTAGAATTTATCTCAACAAACAACTGGGTGTTTTGAGCATTCATTACTTGCTAAACATGTATGAATTGATTTATCAATTCCTCAAAATTTCTCCTCGGTGGGGTGATATACGGAGAGGGAGGTGGTGATGGAATATGTGGAGCTTGTTAAAAGTGCAGAGACGGTGGTGGAGTAGGGGAAACATGGTAATTAGGATTTAACGCATCATTTGGTTTCCCGTAACTAAACCTAGGATGGTTCCTCCATGAAGGGTTACAAGAATTCTCGTAAGGGGCATTGAAATTCCCCTTAAATCCCCTACATCTTCAACTTGCTTATGGAGCATGACTTTATAGGTGGGTATCGCCGGACATTCCTTTATTGATTGGCCCACCTCGCAAATGGCACACACAATTTATTTCGTAGCTCCGTTGGGTCCGATTGTTTCTCTTGCCCGTGATTCAAGTACGTCTTCCAATAATTTCTCAATTTGGTTGACTCGAAGTTTCTACTTGGCATCCTTGTCCACGTGATATAGAGAGAGGATGCAAAAGGAGCAGTGGACGTCTGTCAAACCCAGTTTAGGGTGTCTGGTTCAAATGTGTCCCATGCTTGAGTAGTCTCGACGACCTACTTAAGGTGGGCCTTGGCATCGTTTACATCTAACCCCAAAAAATTCTCCCTCTCACATAATTCCCCGAGTTGTTTGGATGATATTATTAGCCCTTAGTCGAAGAAAGAGATAATGTGATACTTCTCAAAACCATGATGCAGGCATGTGTTAACAAAATATTGGAAGTGCTCCCAACATTGATCAAATGGATCATTTTCTTGTTGTCTAAAAGTTTGAATTTGAGACTTGATGGAATTACTTCTATGTTTGGGGAAGAATTTCAAAATAAACTTAGCTTGCATATCTCTCCATGATCCGATTGAGTTCAGTGATAAAGACTAAATCTAGGTCTTACCTTTATCCTTTAAGGAAAGCGAAGAAGTTTTAGAAGAACGACCTTTTGAGTAAAATCTTGATCTCTAACCATGTCGCATGCCTCTTCGAACTCACGGGTGTGGAGGCATGGTTTCTCCGAATCCAAACCGTGAAAGGTGGGAAGAATCTAGATCATCCCATTTCAAAAGTGAAATTGTCCCACATTGTAGGAAGTAGAATGCATCTCAGAGTGATAGTTCGATCGGGATATAAGAGCTCTCTCATGGGATGATACGACATCTCACCCCCACCCGTGATAAAACTAGCGTTATCTGACATGGATCTCTCTCAAAATGACTCGGTATCCTCACTCGGTGCCCTAGAAGTGTGACTTGTAATGGAATTGGGTGTTTTATGAGGTGGAGCCCAAAATTGTGGAGCGTTAAAAGCGTGTGGACTATCGGGGTTGTACTCAACTATAGGATTTTTGTGAATGCGGGTTGGGGTGTCTTGAGGAGTTTGTTGCGTATTTTTCATGAAAGTACTTTAAAGATGTTATATTTTTTTGCTTTTTACATTTCTATTTTTTTCCTGATTTTTTTTACTTTTTAAGAATTAGAGTCAAATTTTGGATTAAATCGAGCTAACCGAAAAGTCTACATAATCCTCGACGACGGCGCCAAAAACTTGACGCAAATTTAAAAGTGTTTATAGTGCGTGCTTCTATCGACTCAAGTGTAAGTCGGTCGCTCAAGTATAAATCAGATAAATTGGGTGTTGAACTTAGGGAATAGGACAAAGCATCATGATGACGGGTAGGAAATACGCTTAACCCTATAATGACTCAAAAAAAAGAAAGGAAAATGTGATGAGTCTGTGGGTATACCTATCATCTAATGCAATTTGAATTAAATTAGTATATAACTAAGCATGTAAGAAGAACTAAATTAAACTTTAACTATACGCGAGAAAATTGAGTTAGGGTACACTCCCCCGAACCGTCGGTGTTTACATAGAAGATAAAATATTCAAAAAGACAATTCTTCATTCAAAGAGACATCAAATACTCTTTAAGAATTAGACATATGAGGACTAAATGCCACACAATACCAAATCAAAAATTGTATTTGATTAGGATGAAAAGTTATCAAAACACCAACCGCACCCTTAAACATTTCGGTAACCTAGGGCAAGCGGAATTAAAAGGAATACAATCTTTATGTCGATAAATTTCAAACCTTTGAATGAAGGATTAATTTTTATTCACTTTTAAATCCATATGTGTTACCTAGGTTGGGTTCATGTACCCCACTCGCTAAATAGTTAACCGAACGTGGTGTAAATATTATTGGACATGAAATTTATGTTGCATGAAATCATTCTTAAATAAAAAATGCAATCAAACCCGTAAAAGAGAATTCTAACTATGAATAATGAATCATAAAAAAGAAAGATGAGAGAAATTGAGAGCAATAAGGGAACTATACTTGTATTGAAGAAGTACCCTTTGATTTAATGCTAAAAGATGAATAATTATTGAAGAAGTTGAATCCTAGGCTTCTTACCAAGAAGAATCTCTCAAAACTATGAAAAACCAAACTCCCTACTATCTAGTGTTACAACAGAATATTACCCTCATGTTTTATTAAGTGGTTTCACTATGCACAACTCTAATTTTTAGAATAAAAAATAATAAATCCATCATGCCGAACCAGTCCGATTTGTCATCTTCAATGGGGCGAATCGATCTACTTAATACAGAATGTCGGATTGGTTCAGAATATTTTTCATCGGTTTGGTTTGTACATTCCAGTGAAGTGAATCGGTTCATTGAAATTTCCATCAGTTTGGTTCGCTGGAATTTTTTTCTTTCTTTTCTCTTCGAATTCTTCTTAACTGTGAATGATTTTTCTTCCTACGTGCTTGTGGACTCGAGGTATTCCACTTTCCTTTAGGTTCCACATCCGAATTCCTAGTGTAAAATTACTATTTTTCCATTGAGTTTTTTTATTTTCTTTATTTATTAATTTTGAGTTTTCTCTTTTCTTCACTTGTAAAAAATAGCTGCAAAATCTAAGAGAAATACACAAAACTCGATGAACTATATAAAAGAAGTCAGTAGCATTGATATGAGATAGTTCAACTTAATTTACATTGTAAAAGATGATAAAAGACTATAAATTACGGGGATATATATGAAGAATTTATGCCTAATCATTCGTCTTGGTTTTTATCAGAATTATTGATTATATACATAAGGTCATATGATTTATTATTGCAATTTGATTGGTTCCATATGTATTATACTTAAATTGAATATAATGGGTAGGTTTTTATGTTTTCATTCTTGGTCAATACGTGTAGCTTACAGTTTCTCCTAGGAGCGAGGGAGGGGCGAGCTCATATGTATTATATATGCGAGTAAATTAGAGAAGTTTACTGTTTCTTAGAGATATTATCGATAATCGGAAAAAAATTCAACTCTATTTAAATCGGTATCGAGTTACTATCTACACATGATATTTCTCCTGATCATAGATTTAACACTAACATTGGGACCAAAATGTGGTAACGTTATTAGTTAACTCCATTGGAGATGAAAGAGTTGTGGGAGTAGACATAGCGACTTTTGAGCCAAGATTTTGTTTAGAAGATTATGTCATTGTGGGGAGGCTCTAATCCTCTTTGTTAAAAGATTGGTAGTTATTTAAGTTTATTTGTTGACCACTTAGAGAAGGGACAGGTCACGATTTGGAACATGTGTTAGTTTCTACATAAGTTATTATTGAGGGCGCATCATTATTTTGAAGATTGAATTGAGCTTGAGTTATTTCTAGTTATGGATTCAGGATAAGGATATCCCAAACACTATTTTTTTGACAAGATATGGAGCACACACATCTTTGTCATGCCATTTAGGATTGACCAATGCTCTAGTCATGTTCATGAAATGTATTTATAGATTATTTTGACTGTATGTGGATCATTTCTCTATTAAGCGCATTAACAGTATCTTGGTCCACGCACAATCGAAGTACGGACATGCATTGCATCCAAGGACAATTTTATAGTGATTTAATGAACACAAGATGAACATTATGTTTTCCAAATCTGGATCTTGTGAATGAGAACTGCGTTTTTAGGCCATGTTGCATTGGAAGCTAGGACCTTTGTGATCCCTAAATAGGTGGCGATAGAGTTGGAATGGGGACAACCCACAACACCTAATTATGTAAGAAGATTCATGAGTTTTCTCAAGGTACTATAGGAGGTTCCTTCTGAGGTTTGCAAATAATATGGTGACACTTACGCATCTCACCTAGAAGGGTGTATCATTCTCTTAGGACAAGCATTGCCAATAGGCTTTTGAAGTTGTAGAAGATAATACTCTTTATGTTTATAGGCATGGCTTATTAGATGAGATATCCACGCTGACATCAGGTCATAAGATATTTTACAATCTGGTTGTTATGTGACACTTGAACATGAGTAAAAAAAGGTGATCGGATTTTGTGAAGGAATATTTATTCCCCATTTATTAGGACTTGGAGAAAGTGCACAAAGTAGTAGTCGCGTTGAGTTGTCGATCGAAATTTAGTCTATCGAATTTAAGGAAAGACACGACATGGTCGCCATCTACTTCGACCTTTTAAGAAGAATTTCCCCCAAGTGCTGGTGACTACTCTTGTGAGTCCATCACCCACTTAAGGGCTCGTTTCTCCATTATACCTACCTCTTCTTGTACAAAGTTCACTAGAAAAGGCCTTTGTCCAGTCCTCTTGTGATAAATTCATAATTTCATCCACATTTGTTTTTGAACAAAAGATGAAGGAACTCGCGATCAAATAGTACCTAAGATCCTTCCTTTGGCATATTATTTCAATTCCGGGTATACTACTCCCTTATATATGCCACAACCTCAGGGTATCTTACATCCATTATCTACACACACAATTTTCACACTTCTAAAATTCCAACAGGTGATCCTCTCCAAAGACCCCTCCGACTCTCGCTCCTATTCTAACCACATTGGGTAAGTCTAGTTTAGTAAATTTTTTGCTATAGTGGTACTTGAAAATATAAGCTGCACACTAGTAGTACTTACAACCCTAACTTCCCGAGCAATAATAGGGGTTGACCTCAACTATGGTCATCGTCCCAAAAATATTCTATAAATCTAACTGAGCCTTGACTCTTGTTGCCTTCCCGACAGACCTCATTGTTGTTCCCACATTGTTCATCATACAAAGAACACCCGATTGCATATAAGATTCACTATAATTATATATAGAAGTAGAACAAAATCCTAAGCATAGGATTATATATCAAATAGAAAGCAATGTTGAAAACGTAGTACATCCATATAGGTTCCTAAGGACACTAGAACTTGATGCTTTGATACCATCTATGAAACCCCACCTAATAAAATACCCGGTGATCAGTCCTATATCAAATCAAACAGGAATCTCGTATGGTTTCATTCTAAGCATAACTGTCGAAAACTATTTGATTACTAATAACCTATTAGGCCTGGCGTCAAATTTTAAACTTTCTAATCTTTTTAACTTAAACACACAAGCAAATCATCCATATAATTAAATGAATTCAATAGAACAATAACTGATGACTTTCGATAAAACATCCAAAAAACCATATCGAAAAAGCATAAAAAATGCGCAAACTAAAATAAATGACAACAATTGGGCAATATGCCAGAACAACTCATAATATATCCTATCTAGATCAAAAGGAGAGAAGCGTTTATAAAATTTCCTGCCAACATCCATAACTGTGGTAGCAACGTCTGAATTGAAAGAATAATCATCTAGGCGTCCTTGTGCTTGGACACCTAAAAAGTGTAACAAAGGAGAAGAAAAGCAAAAGATAAATATGGGCCCAAACCCGAGTTTTTGAAAAACACTTTATTAGCAATTTCTTAACATACTTTAATATTTAAAATATTATATTCTCCATATTTAATATGGTGTCGCACTCACATAAGATATCCCTCACCTCTCATCTAACAGTGCACACCTAACGCATGCATTTTAACACCCTAGTTACGCTTCCCAACATAAGTAGTGTTTCCCCAAAACCACTAAATCACTTCATTATTTCATATCCCGTTTATATAATATCCTAAGCTTTCGCACAAGCTTACACTATATAATTTCTCTCTTATTATTTATTCCTTCATTTTGAATAACTTTCACTAATTATACACTATTCACATTTTAGATTTATTTATCTCATATATAATATTATAATACTTATATATGTATATCACATATTTTATTCTGTATTTTATACTCCCGGATTATCTAGAAATTATTTTACAATTCATTATTTATTTTGTCCGTATATATATATAAACTAGGGTATGCCCGTGCCTGAAGGCACGACGTAAATTTTTGAAAGTGTACGTCGTTAATTGGACCATATGTCATATTTACATAAATACATACAAACACTGTGTTTATATACATATGTACATACATCGTGGTACGAACCTATTATGTCAAACTTTTTTTACAACAAAAAATTGTAAAGAATTTTTAAAAATTAGGTAAATTTTCATACGTTTATGTAACTATGCAGCGTGTGTAATACATACATACATACCCGATTTAATTACAATACAATAGGTTATAATTTTAAAAATATATGGAGATAATCTCTTTTATTTATAGGACTATCCACCTATTTAAGGTATAAAAAGCACTCCAACAACCAAATAAATACATTCATGGACCTTATATAAACTAAATAAAATGGGCAGAGCTCCATTTATTTATAGAATTGTCCACATGTTTTAGGTATAAAAAATGCATCTACAATGAAAATAATGACTCATTCATCACCTATTTAACAATATTTTATAAAAAAAAAAGTTATGTACAAAACCTAACAACTAAAAAAATGGGCAGAATTTCCTTTGTTTATGGGGCAATTCACTCATCATCATCATAAATTACAATTGCTCATGCTCTTAAAAGGTAATACTTTTACAAATTATTCTGTAAAAATAGTAGACACACAATTTTAAAAAAATCCTATATAGGGCTCACTATTCTAAAATAAGAGGGTTAGCTCATGGTCACCCACCCAATTTTATACACTATATGCAATAAAAAAACACATACACACCACATCGCATTATTTAAATTCAACTAATTAGGCTAAGAAATTACGAGAACTAACCGATAACAGATATGGTTAGTATATCGGCAGCATGGTCTTGGACACAAAGAAGCCCGACATGTATGCATATAGTATTCATATGTAGTCATCATACTATGTTTTTTCTTCAGGACTTCTAAAACTTCCTTCCCAATCTATCCTCTTCAATTCCAAATCTAATATCTTCTTACTTCTTGAACCTATATACAATAAATCCATGTGTATAAATAGTAAAAGTTAATGAATCTTTATATCCAAAAAATATATATGCATATAGAGTGGACATGTTAAAAAAAAGCAAACAGTATCCATCAAAATCATTTTAATCCTTCCCACTACTGTAGTTTTATATTTGATACTCATAAAATTCTAAACTACGAACAGAGTGCATAATAGAAAGAAACTTACTCACAGATGAAGGGTTGGCCTAGTGATTCTGGGATCATCAATCTAAAAAAATAACAACTTACAAGCATGTCTAATTAGAGAAACAAACTTGCTGCTAAAAGCTTATCATCTTACCTCATGTTTGTTGTATCTTCTACAATAGAGTAATGGCTGATGAACTGATTTAAATAGTGAAAAATAAATCTCATTTCGCCTGGAATTAAAATCCTATAAACAACCATTTAAAACAGAGTTACCATTGTCTTCATTAATAAATAGACAATTTAAACCCCAATATACATTTAAACACCATCGTTGGCGTAGTTTCACGTTTAATTTGCTCACGTTCACAACGGCGGCGCTGCGCAAATGCAGCCTTTGAGATTCCAATTTAAAATTGTTCCTATATATGTAACGATAGAAGTAAAGGTACCCGGAGATATCTTGAGATATCCTCCTGTGGTTTGGACTGAGATATCAAGCAGGTAGTTGGCAGTTCGTGAATCAACATCAATGGTTTGGACTGAACCAGTAAGGGTAACCAGAAATGTATCTTGGATGCGGGTCTTCTTTGAAACCTTAAACCAACCAACACGTTGGCAATTGAAGACACCAACCATGCTGGTGCATTTATTCATGTTCGAAATCTTAAGCAAGCTGTATAAATTAAAATTTTAACTTAGTTGAGTAAAACCACATTGTTGAAGGATAAATATGATCGATTTAAACTAACATAAAATTGTAGGCATAAAGTATAAAAACTTATTACATATCTAGTCGGATCAACAAAAAGACATTCACGTGTACCAATTTTTTCAAAAGCTCAAAGTTATGGTTGCCAAGTTTGTTACTATCAATTGATCAACGAAATAAAAGTCTAGTCAGATAACAACCACTTCAGGTTTAATATGACTTGATAGTAATGTTTGAAATGGTGGTCATGTAAGGTATTTCATTTTGGTTATGGAATTCTTGTTGTGTAAGCTATGTCGCAACCGTAAAAACTACATTTGGGGTTAATAAGAATTCCACCTCGGGAGAAACAGAAACATCGAGAGAAACATCGATGATCTTCATCTTCTTTGAGTGTTCTCTCATGTGGTCTTCTAAAGCTTTGTGTTCCCTAAAACTCTTGCGTTACAATGGTTATTCTTCCCATGAGATATTGAGAGATTCATAACATCAACAAATTTATCCATCAACATAATTTTCATAGTAATTTGTTTAGTAGAAGTTTTCATAGCGCTATAACGCGTATTCTTGCATTATAGCTTTATAACGCAGTTTAGTAGTAATATATGTTGAATAATTCAATTCATTTACTGTATTCTACAAAACTCTAAACTTTGTTATCCAATATAATCTGCATATACGTGTATTCAATTCATTTACTCATATTATGCATATACTTGTATTCATTTACTCATATATTGTATAGAAAAAATGGACTTTATGAAACAAAGAATTATGTACTTGGTTATACTCTATATACCCCTTTTTACATAGCCTATAACATTCACTACACTAAATACTAAAACTAAAAATAATTATAGGTACATAGTTCACCTAAAAAATAAATTTACAATTGAAAAAAAAATTACTGAACCAAAGGGGAAAGTGTTCACCAATATAGTAAATGAGATTGTAAAGATGATGGGAAAATATACTAGAAGTTTATCCAAAGAAAAATAAAATACATACTTTGAGGAAGTGCTGGGAAAAGAGGAAACTATACCTCCATATTCCAAAATCTATAGTGGTTTTGAGCCAGCAGTGGGAACATAATCTTATTCATGGCCTGAGCCAGCAGTGGCTTTGATCCAGGGAACCAGTTTCCGAATCCAAAATGCAAGTTATATACAATATCAAGATCAATCATCAGCAAGTGAAACATATTGGATACCTCTTGGAAATGGATAGATAGACATCTTATCTGTAGTGTAAACCATAAAATTCTCCCTGGTGTAACGCTTATTTGTAGCCATACGTAATGCTTTGAATATCCTGCAATGTATTGAAAGAGAAAAATTAATGTTAATTAAAGAAAGTACAAATATGTTCGTCAATGCTTTACCAAGTAAAACCAAGATGGGGGAAATAGTGAATAAGTTTACAAAGATGTTATGTTTGTCAATTCAAAACATATGTTTTCTACACTAATATTGGTTTTAACACAATAAATCAGTCAATTCTTGCTCGATTTTTAGACAAAATTTAGTATTTGAGGAACACAGAAACAATTGGTAAACCTTGAGTAAAATATAAAGGCTCTCGATAATACGCAAATATTGCGTATTTCATTCCTCGAACCGATGCATTTTAGTAACTTGGGTATCTTATTCCCTATATTTATGCTCGTTAACCAGACAACCTCGGATTTCTATGTTAACATGTTTTGCAGGGGTTAATTGAGATTTTATAGGTATTTGGATGCTAAGTGTGAAGTTCGGACGCATTCCGACTAATTTCCCTACGTGATTGCACGTTTAAGGGCAATTCAGTCAATTCACAACTTGGTCATCGGGACTAATATCACGAAAGTTGTAGCCCTTCTCGTAAGCTTTACGTGGCCACGAACGGTGCACTATTCCGATTCAGAATGATTATGTTACGACGATTTTAGCGGAGGAGAAAACCAAATATGCCAAAACAGGGGGGAAAAGTTGCAGACATGTAGCCATCGATCGATCGATCATTCAGATTTTTCCAATCATGGGAGATAGTGGGCTTGATTTTTTACCATCGATCGATCGATCACAAGGGATCGATCGATCGGTCCCCTATTTTTTACTGCTATTTTTCTTTTCTCTTTTCATTTCTAATTTAATTCCTTATACTATATAAAGGATTTTTGTTGTAAAAACAGATATAATTCGTTTTAGATAGTTTAGGTTAGGGTTTTGGAGGTTTGAGAGGTCATTTCTTCATTTCTTCTTGGATTGACACCCATTTGGGTTTGTAATTTGTTCTTTCATCTTCCATCTCCATTAATATAGTGTGTATTTCATTATTTCTTACTTTGTAGTTAATTTACTTGCTTTCTAATTTAGGTTTACATGCTTTGCTTACTTTCTTTCTAGTGTAATTTTACTGCGTTTATATATCGGGGTTTTAATATGCTTTCTAGCTAATTTAGTCTAGGTTGTGTTTGAATGGAACTCACTCGGGTTGATGTGTTGCTTTAGTGATGGTGTTTACGAGTCTATTTCGGGTGCGTTGTCCTAGTTATTACGCCTAGGAGATTTAAGGGGGGATATCATGTATTTCCTGTGCTTACGACCTTGTGTGAGTAATTTCTGGCGTATTTGTTGACGCCAAAATTGTATTAGGCTTTTATGTGAATTTAGGGGCGTGACAACCCTTGGTTCAATTAACTATCGAAATGAGACGCATTTGTAATAACTCGTCCCATTTTATACTAATTAACTCGGGTGAGGGATATTCGACGCAACCTATAGTTTTTCCCGCTTTATTAATTTAGATTCAATACACCCACCAAGATTAATCATTTCCCTTTTATGCATCTTTTCCCTTTTTAGTTTGTAATCACCATTTTCACTTTTATTGAGGAATATTAAATCCTATAAATTATAGCAACTCGTCTTTATGGATTTTCGATATCTGACATACCGCTACATTCACCCATTGAGTGTAGTCGTAGTTTAGGTTTTTGTATAGTCAGATGAGCCGAATTCAAAATGAACGGCGCGAAGGCGACTTTAGCGCTGCGGCGAAACCCTACCTATCAAATGGCATCGTTGCCAGGGATGAGTTGTTTTAGACTTTATTTGATTTAGTATTTCATAGTATTTTCTTTCTATTTGTATTTTGGGCTAACCTTTTTCCAGGAATTCCACATTTGAGCACTTAGAAATGCTTGAATTTCCCATGCGCACCTACTTTGTGGAATTCGCTGTAATACCCCGTATTTTTATAGCTTTTAAATTATGGGATTTATTAAATTTAATTGAGATAAATTAATTTAATTTTAATCCGGAATGTTGTTTTAAATATTTACTAGCGTGACGAGAGTTAGTAATTATTGGAAATTTGTTATTTGTTGAATGTTACTGGATGAGTATAGTAATATATGTTATTTGTTGAATGTTACTGGATGAGTATAGTAATATATGAGATATATTTTTATAATATTGTCACGTGTGAATAAAATGACAATTATGGAAATTTAAGTCGGGACGTGCCTGTGTCGTGTCGGGACTAAATGTTGATTAATAAAAGTGAATATTTTATAGGTTGTTCGTATGGACGTTTTGAGTGCGCCAAAGCGTCCGGAAGGGTCGAGATAGTCAGAAAAGTGTACCCGGGGGTTTAGTTTGGGTCTCGGGGCGTTTTTAGGCCTAATTAGTACCCCGGGAGGGCATTTTGAACATTTCACATTTTTGGGTAATTAAACACACGAAAATTAAAGGGGTTATATCAGATATCTAGGTTATCATCTAGGGTTATAAAACTCAAAAATCTAGAACGGCCATTGGAGAAGAGAGGAGAGAGCTCTCAAGGCAATCCAAGGCTCAAAACCCATCTGTTTGCATCGCCGCAACCGCCAACGCGTAGATCGCGAGACGGGGAACGTAACCACACCAAATTCGGCACCAAACCAGAACGTTGAAAATCCCAGACAAGTGTTTATCTTACTTATTTTTGTTGATGCATCACTCATGTTAGTCTAGGGATGATTAGGGTGAGTTTTACGGAAAAAACCTAAAATTTGAGATAGGAAATCGCATGTAGTGATGAATTAATTGTTATTCTGGAAACCCCTTAACATGTGGAGGATTAAACCACGAAATTTTGATGTTTTAGGAGAAGAAAATTCTGGAAAAGATTTGTTAGAACCATGTTTAAGAGATTTCTAGGGTTCTTGATATTTACATGAATTTTGGGCTGTTAATCCATGTTTAGTGACGGAAATTTACATGATTTATGTAGGAAATACATAATATGATGATATAATGTTAGTAGTAAAAATTCTGGGATGATTGGGAATGAAAAATATGGAATTGGTTGAGGTTAGAGGATGAAACCCGTAACTCCAAAACTGTAGAAATCGCATACCTGCTTGATCGATGGATCGAGCCAAGAGCTTCGATCGATCGAAGGTTCGATCGATTGAGCCCCAAACCTCGATCGATCGACCCCTCGTGGCAGACTCCTATTTCCCTTTTAAATTAGTTAAATTCAAGTTGATGTGAAATAATTCTTGGACATCCTTAATAAAATGTTTTGGGAGATATGGAAGACCAGTAGGACATATGAATAATGTTGGGGCGTTTAATGTGAGACGAGAATTGTATTTTTGGGATAATTACATAAGGAATGATGAAATCTTGTATTAAAGGGAGAGATTACGTAAAAATGATTACGACGGAAAATAAATGAATTCCTACTGAATTTATACTTGGGAGAATAGATTCCATGAGTGTTACATAGTAAGTTGGGATAATACCTCGAATTAAAGTTAAAGACGAATCGTTAAACGTGATAACCAATAATGAGATATGAGGATAAATGTCGTAACTATGGGATCTGAGATATACCTAATATGGATATGGTAATATTAGTATAATTATATGATTGTGTATGCATATGCTATCTATGTGTGAAAAACGTACCCACGCTACTTGCTATCCCTGAGGTTACCGTGCTGGGACGATCTTATCTCGTGTGCCTTATGGGGGATATTGACTCGTACCCTAGGAAATAGATATCCTTGGTACAGGCTATCGGAATGATAGTTCAGACGGTCCTAAGAGACGCGGGTATGTGCTTTCCTCTTAGAGACTTGGAATCTATGCTTCGCCTCAATATTGTTTGTGTATGTGTTAATACAATTCGAGAGTGATTCCGAATTTGTATTCCCCTTAGTACGAGTGATAGTAGAGTATGCCCGCACCATAGTTTTTATGTGGGGTGCTATTATAATATATATATTATACGAGTAGTTAATATATATATTAAATTCTGGAATTTGGAATTGCCTACTGTGATATAGTAAGTAGGACATGCTTGATGACTCAAATTGTAAATACTTGTGTTGAGAAAGTATAATATGACACTGGAAAACTTTATTAATTAATAAAGTTAAAATGAGAACTTTGGATACTAACTGAAGTCTTATTTTTTAAACAATTGTATTGTTCAGTCTTAAATCTTGCGAGTAACCTAAGATAAGTGAAATAAGTGGGGAAGATTAGTGAGATATATGATAAGATAAACCGTTGGGAAGGTTAGTGCGATAGGTGTGCACACTAGAAGAGAGGTGAGAATTTCTCAAGAGAGTGTCGCACTAATATGTTGTTGCATTGGCATGTAATCAATTTAAATACTTGTTAAATGAATTTTTAAATCATATACACTATCGAGCTCTGACCCGTTTCTTTTTTCTTTCTCTCTTGTATATATATGTATGTATTACCGGAGCCTAACCACAGGGGCGTCTTGCATAGGATCCTTTGGATGGAACGCGCTGTAGCATTTGTGGGAGTTGCAGGACATTGTTTAGACGACCTCATTGTTGACTCTACTTCTAGTTCAGCTTTATCCAGTCGGGGCATGTGTCGCCCTTTTTCCATTATTTAGTTGATATTGTCAGAGATTTTAATTCTTTTAATTTCAGTATCTTTATTTCGGGATTGTTACTCTCAGGATGTTTTCCTTAGTATTTTAATGTTGGGATATATTATTGTTGGGTAAACTCTTGAATGTTCATTTTATTCTTCTACTTATTGTGTGACTCTTTAGATGTTAATGGTTTAAGGTTTTATAACCGGATTTAATAAAATGAGAATAAAGGTTTAAATGGTTTTGACACTTAGCTTAATTAATTAGGGTGTTTAAATTGGAAAAGTTTTTCATTTGCGACAGTGATGCTAAGAATGAACCAACTGTTCACCTTGATTTTAATTTAATAAAGGAGTGATCGCCCGGTATTTAATTAGGCGGGGTGTCACAGGTGGTATCAGAGCATCAGGTTCTAGTGTCCTTAGGATATGTACGGCTTATTATGCTTTCAGCGTTGCTTTGTTTGATATAGAGCCCTATGTTTAGGATTGTCGATTTCTTTGACGAGATTACGTTCTCCTGCTATAATGTGTATACATTAGTGAATTCTAATTTCGTTCGGATGTGTGCGTGTACCGAGCGATGACGGATGTCAGAAGAGGACCGTTAAGCGTACATCAGGAGGCAGGGCTCAGTTGAGATTATAAAATATATCCGAGGATGATGTCCGTAGTTGAGGTCACCTCCATTATGGCACGAGAAGCCAAGACTAGAATGGCGACTAAGGCGCAACAATGATTTCCAAATGCTGTTATAGTCAAATGAGGTGCGAGGGTAAACTTACCGAACATATTACAAAAACGTGTAGAGACTGTCAGTGGGAAATTCTAGAAATGCGGAAATTATGTGTCTTTACCAAAGGAGGTAAAGTATCCAAAGGCTTAGATATAGGACGGAGTGTGGCAAACTGAAAGTTAAAATTTAGAGAAAACTTTCTTGGCTTTCCGGACGAAATTATAATGGTTGGAGTCAACCACCAATTTTAGAAGTAGAATGCTATGCCTATAGGAGAACCTTAGGTACAGTGTTGACCATATGTTCCTTCCTCAACTGTTCAGGATGAGAAGCAAACGTGGTTTTGAACTCATCGCAGGAGGGCATGACAGAAGTCCAATTGTGGATATGAATCCTAATCGTTAGCAAATTTTGTATCGAAAGATGTAGATACGAGTGGAGGAAACGACTCCAAGTGGGAGACCAACTCGTAATAATAGTTGATAATACTTGAGGAGGAAATTCTGATGGACGACCGATTCAGAGGTTGACAATGTCATATTTTGTCAATATAGATGATAACGCTTCCTTGTGGAGGAAGTTAATGGAATCGAAGAATTTAGTCGAGAATAAGACTGAATACAACGGTGGTGGTATAGCACCACAAAAGGATGTGGATACACATCAGGAAAACCATTTAAATGCTTCAGATAGTTAAATTCTTACCAAGTGATGGTAAATTCAGTAAGTAATATTATAGATAGTAACATGATCTCTATGGCCTAAAATTCCAAGGGAACAACCGGGATGGCTAACAGGAATCGGGTTTACTAAAGTCCGAGAGAAGGACAATCCTAATCTGGTTAGTGGGACAGGTGGTAAGTGGATTATGTGTTGAGGTATTTTGGTGTGGAGTGAAATTGCTCGCGATAATATATTCCAAAGTGAGTAAAAGGACAAGAATACGGTGCCTAGTAAAAGACAACGATTAAAGTAATTTTGTTTGGTTTGAGTAGACGTGTTACATCTAGAAACCACTTTCACCGTCAAGACGATTGTCAAGGTGGAAGTATAAGTTGTATCCTCAGAGGATGAGGCGTGTTTATGTGACACGAGCGAGTCACCATATTTTGTTCATTGCTAGATTATCATGTGAGACGAGTTTAATGCATATCATTATAAATATTACCATCATGTGAATATTTTTCCCTAGTATAGCGGGATTTTTCTTTGGTGCTATCCGCGGAGGATGAATGTGTATATTAACAGTGTTACGTATTTTATTGAGGTTACTCGTCGTAGTGATGCGATATACGAGTATAGTATTATCTTTGATAGAATGTTATAGAAATGGTTAGTACGATGGTGGGCATTTATTGCAAGGCTATCGGAGTAGTTGCATTAGTGCAGCACGTTTTGTTTTGGCGAGGCTTTACCTGTAAGAAGGTTGGACTCGCACTTATATTATCTATCCTAGAGACTTCGGAGGAGATAGTGGGCTCGAGATATTTGATGCCAATGTATGTATAGACTTTGCCAGTATAATTCCGTATGTATCAGGATTTATTATTGGGCGAAAAGATTTGACTCAGTATTATGTTTAGCACTCCGGACTTAGTGATAGGAAAAGTGCATTGTTATATTTATCCTTTAGAGATGTGGGAGTTAAGAGTTATAACCCTATTATTAGGTAAAGGAATTTTGAGAATTCTGATCATATATATTCGAGGTTTATAGAATGTAATTACCATTAACCAATACGGGACGATAGTGAAATTGGCGAAACGCTTTTGTTAAGCATAATTATGGGAAAAATTGTAACTTTTCTGTCAAGAGACGGAATAAAGGGGTACATGCCACGGACGGAGGACCTAACGGATTTCGATAACCGACAATGCTAGGTAGTAGTGTATCGGGGGGTTCCTTGTTTGGATTTTGATTTGCGAGACATCCCACGCATGAAACTATGCGTAAGGTTGGAAATAGGGAGACGTTTGGTCACTATTCCATAAGTTTGGTACCCTGATCGAAATGGGATCAAGTAATTATGTATATAAGTTGGAAGTTGAATTTTGTTTTAAAGCCATTGGAGCCGAATTTTTTTTTTGTGGTAAGAAAGCATTGAAAGTTATCCCCACGAGTTGCGGGGTGGAATGATGATAAGGAGAAAAAAAAATTGATTTCTAGGGTGATTGAGAGTACCCAAATGTCGTAACAACGTTCAGAACACGAGGTGAATAAAGAGTTGGAATGATTTTTAGCTTGGATTATCTGGAAAGAACTTTATTATACAAAAGAGATGACCTGTAATTATTTTGATGAATAGAGCATTAGTGATTTATTTTGGTTGTTGTACCTATTTGGGAAAATTGTTGTACTTATCTGAAGAAGGTTGAGAATTATTATTCCTCTTTTATTGTCATGGAATTTGAATGCCCTATTCCTTCTATTTCGTTGAATTTAGTTAGTCCTACAGATGAGTAGCACGCCGTTTGCTCTCCCAGGGCGGTCGGAGTGTTGCAATAATGTGGGAATCTTGGTTAACTATAGTTAAAACCATCCGAGTCGAAGGGACGTGGTAATAGACGTGTGAAATATATGTTTGTGGGACTAGTATAACGAAGTGGAAGTGATAGAGTGGATTAAACGTCACTTGAGGGGCGATAATCCATACATAAGTGTGCAATTAGAATAGCACGCCCTAACTTGATTGGAAGGTTGTGGGAAGCCATTCGAGAATTGGTATTCCTTGAATAGAGTAGAATTTAATTATTATGAAACACACTCGGAGCAGAGTTGTTATTAGTCAAGTGTGAGAGCAACTTGCGCATACAAAGACTAATGATGTTAGTATAGTATAAGAGATCCAGAAGTGCGCTTCGTGGAGAGAAGCGCACGGGTCGGAACTTTCGTCATACTCCAAGGAAGGAAGGGGAGTATTACATATCACTTAATGTGAGACATTTCATGGAAAAATCGATGTTTAACGGGACGTAGTGAGTAGTCTCTACATGCACCGCCTATAGGTATGGTTTGGTTGAAAGAGGAGAATCAACCAAAGAATTTTGTGTTTATCGACAATTCCTGAAATTGGAAGAGGTCGGTAAAGTCGATACAGTCCTTGGATGGGTTGCCATCGTCAAAACAAGATCAAGGGTTCATCCCGAACATGTGAATTAAGCCGCTGAGAAGGAAGTGATTGATATTCCTTTGGGATCGTTAACTAGTATGCCCCAGACTTCCTTTGAAAGGAAGGATCGCGCCAGTGCATGGTCCGACGCAGTATAAATTTCTGAATCAGGATGAGATTGGTGAATCCCACCTTTGATATGGGATTTCAGGAACCAGCGGAGATAAGATTTCGTTTCGAGTAGGATGTATCACCGTTAGCCAGGGAATAAGCGCATGGTGATTAAAGATTAGTGGAGCCACGTGAAGGAGATTTTGGAATCTTGGTACGATGATTTCAAGAATGCTCTATAGAAGCAGTCGTACCTGTTTGTCGCTTACGAGGTACTTATTAAGGTTTTGTTATGGAAGAACCTCGACTATTCTCCTTTCGTATGTTTAGAGGAGAGTAGATAATCAAAATTTTTGGATCGATCGAGAACATCCGATAACTGTGGCAGAATTCCACGACTGTTTTAGGCGAGTAAGAGTGATCAAACGTTCGTATAATTTTCTCAGAATGGGAGTTTTGTATATGAATAAATCCTAGTATTTGTCATGTAGTGAGGTGCGGCCTCCTAATGATAGTGAGATAATGAAATTTATAACGTATAGGCATGACCTATGCGAATGTTGTCGGTTGGGAGCACAATGTGAAGTGTCTCCAGTGAGAATGTAAAACAATGTTGCTGTGAAGAAAGGGCTATAGTGATTGGGCGCCGTAATGTGTAGTTAGTTTGTGTACAGAAAAGGATACCCAGAATTGTGCTACCATATAGGCCTTATTTTTCGAATTTCGGGACGAAATTCCGTTATTAGGGGGGGGGGGGGGGGAGTATGTAATACCCCGTATTTTTATAGCTTTTAAATTATGGGATTTATTAAATTTAATTGAGATAAATTAATTTAATATTAATCCGGAATGTTGTTTTAAATATTTACTTGCGTGACGAGAGTTAGTAATTATTGGAAATTTGTTATTTGTTGAATGTTACTGGATGAGTATAGTAATATATGTTATTTGTTGAATGTTACTGGATGATTATAGTAATATATGAGATTTATTTCTATAATATTGTCACGTGTGAATAAAATGACAGTTATGGAAATTTAAGTCAGGACGCGTCTGTGTCGTGTCGGGACTAAATGTTGCTTAATAAAAGTGAATATTTTATACGTTATTTGTATGGTCGTTTTGAGTGCGCCAACGCGTCCGGAAGGGTCGAGATAGTCAGAAAAGTGTACCCGGGAGTTTAGTTTCGGTCTCGGAGTGTTTTTAGTCCTAATTAGTATCCCGGGAGGGCATTTTGGACATTTCACATTTTTGGGTAATTGAACCCACGAAAATTAAAGGGGTTATATCAGATGTATAGGTTATCATCTAGGGTTAGAAAACTCAAAACTCTAGAACGACCATTGGAGAAGAGAGGAGAGAGCTCTCAAGGCAATCCAAAGCTCAAAACCCATCCGTTTGCACCGCCGCCACCGCCAACGCGTAGATCGCGAGACGGGGAACGTAAACACACCAAATTCTGCACCAAACCAGAACATCAAAAATCCTAGGTAAGTGTTTATCTTGCTTATTTTCATTGATGCATCACTCATGTTAGTCTAGGGATGATTAGGGTGAGTTTTACGGAAGAAAACCTAAAATTTGAGATAGGAAATCGCATGTAGTGATGAATTAATTGTTATTCTGGAAACCCCTTAACATGTGGAGAATTAAACCATGAAATTTTGATGTTTTAGGAGAAGAAAATTCTGGAAAAGATTTGTTAGAACCACGTTTAAGTGATTTCTAGGGTTCTTGATATTTACATGAATTTTGGGCTGTTAATCCATGTTTAGTGACGAAAATTTACATGCTTTACATAGGAAATACATAATATGATGATATAATGTTAGTAGTACAAATTCTGGGACGATTGGGAATGAAAAATATGGAATTGGTTGAGGTTAGAGGATGAAACCCGTAACTGCAAAACTGTAGAAATCGCATACCTACTTGATCGAGCCAAGAGCTTCGATCGATCGAAGGTTCGATCGATCGAGCCCCAGACCTCGATCGATCGACCCCTCGTGGCAGACTCCTATTTCCCTTTTAAATTAGTTAAATTCAAGTTGATGTGAAATAATTCTTGGACATCCTTAATAAAATATTTTGGGAGATATGGAAGACCAGTAAGACATATGAATAATGTTGGGGCCTTTAAAGTGAGACGAGAATTGTATTTTTGGGATAATTACATAAGGAACGATGAAATCTTGTATTAAAGGGAGAGATTACATAAAAATGATTACGATGGAAAATAGATGAATTTCTACTGAATTTATACTTGGGAGAATAGATTCCATGAGTGTTACATAGTAAGTTGGGATAATACCTCGAATTAAAGTTAAAGACGAATCGTTAAACGTGATAACTAATAATGAGATATGAGGATAAATGTCGTAACTATGGGATCTGAGATATACCAAATATGGATATGGTAATATTAGTATTGTTTTATGATTGTGTATGCATATGCTATCTATGTGTGAAAAACGTACCCACGCTACTTGTTATCCCTGAGGTTACCGCGCTGGTATGATCTTATCTCGTGTACCTTATGGGGGATATTGACTCGTACCCTAGGAGATAGATATCCTTGGTACACGCTATCGGAATGATAGTTCAGACGGTCCTAAGAGACGCGGGTATGTGCTTTCCTCTTAGAGACTTGGAATCTATGCTTCGCCTCAATATTGTTTGTGTATGTGTTAATACAATTCGAGAGTGATTCCGAATTTGTATTCCCCTTAGTACGAGTGATACGTGGAATGGATAGTAGAGTATGCCCGCACCATAGTTTTTATGTGGGGTGCTGTTATAATATATATATTATACGAGTAGTTAATATATATATGAAATCCTCGAATTTGGAATTGCCTACTGTGATATGGTAAGTAGGACATGGTTGATGACTCAAATTGTAAATACTTTTGTTGAGAAAGTATAATATGACACTGGAAAACTTTATTAATTAATAAAGTTAAAATGAGAACTTTGGATACTAACTGAAGTCTTATTTTTTAAACAATTGTATTGTTCAGTATTAAATCTTGCGAGTAACCTAAGATAAGTGAAATCATTGGGGAAGATTAGTGAGATATACGATAAGATAAACCGTTGGGAAGGTTAGTGCGATAGGTGTGCACACTAGAAGAGAGGTGAGAATTTCTCAAGAGAGTGTCGCACTAATATGTTGTTGCATTAGCCATTAATCAATGTAAATACTTGCTAAACGAATTTTTAAATCATATACACTATCGGGCTCTGACCCGTTTCTTTTTTCTTTCTCTCTTGTATATATATGTATGTATTACTGGTGCCCAGCCACATGGGCGTCTTGCATAGGATCCTTTGGATGGAACGCGATGTAGCTTTTGTGGGAGTTGCAGGTCATTGTTTAGACGACCTCATTGTTGACTCTACTTCTAGTTCAACTTTATCCAGTAGGGACATGTGTCGCCCTTTTTCCATTATTTAGTTAATATTGTCAGAGATTTTAATTCTTTTAATTTCAGTATCTTTATTTCGGGATTGTTAATGTCAGGATGTTTTCCTTAGTATTTTAATATTGGGATTTATTGTTGTTGGGTAAACTCTTGAATGTTCATTTTATTTTTCTACTTATTGTGTGACTCTTTAGATGTTAATGGTTTAAGGTTTTATAACCGGATTTAATAAAATGAGAATAAAGGTTTAAATGGTTTTGACACTTAGCTTAATTAATTAGGGTGTTTAAATTGGAAAAGTTTTTCATTTGCGACAGTGATGCTAAGAATGAACCAACTGTTAACCTTGATTTTAATTTAATAAAGGAGTGATCGCCCGGTATTTAATTAGGCGGGGTGTCACATTCGCCCCTTAAGCCATTTTTTGGGTTAGCATGTCTTAGTCCAATTCTTTCGGTAATCATTATGATAATTCTCAAAATTCTCGCAAACCTATGACTTTTGGTCAATACTTAGAATTCCAAAAAAATGCAACATCTAAAATGAATTTGGGCAAGTATTACAAAAGTCAAGCTTTGGAGTGCGTTTATTTCGATGATGATGATAATGATTTTGGGCCTTTACCTCCTTACAATAGGAATTTTGAAACGAATTGCAATAGTTTTCAAGATTCCTATAATAATGAGTTTTCGTTAAGTCCGATGGTAATTTTCAAAGTTCCCATTTTCAAGTATCCACACTTCGACCTATGAAATTCGGTGAGGGCTTGCGTATGCTTGAAAATGAGAAAATTGAAAACCGTTATTGGGAAGAAAATCATTTATGGGAACATGAATTGGATTTATTATTTGAATTGGACAACGATTTTGCTTTGGAGACTTTTGAAGTCGAGGAATGTTTTGAACCAAATAAGGACTTTGTGCCTACTTTGGAACAAACCATTCTAGACTTTGCCCATTGGATAATAGATATTGAAAGTGAGGATGAAAATGACGTAATATCTATTTGCATTGAAATGATATCTTCTTTGCCTCCTAAAGAAGAACTTTAATTGAAAATGATCTTATTTCTTTTGAAACTCAATCTTTGTGCAATGATGATTCATATCATGAGTTTGAATTTCTTTTATCCCCATTTTCATTTTCTATTATCACGCCGTCACAAGTACCCGATGATTCGGTTTCAAACTTTAATGTTTTAAGCCTTTTCGCCGATGAGGAGTACTTGCTCGAGTCGCCTTCCACGATCGCATCTTTGCCTTCATGTGCGCCACCTCCCATTCCAATTTCAAAATCCTTGGGAGGATATTCGACTTTTCTTGGTCCCCGCATGTTTTTGTCACCCGTTCAATCCATATCCCCCATCATCCCTCCAAAAATTTCAATTGACGATGTTTCCTTTCTTCCGCCTACACACGCCTTCCATTTTTCAAACGGAATTCATATTTTTTAGAAGGGATGAATATATGTGAAGGTACACCAGTTATCCTCCAAAGTCAAATCGTTTTTGCGGTGGACCCTTAAATATTTAGACTTCTAGTGTATAGTTAGTGTCAAGCCTAAATAGTAGGTTGTATATAGTTAGCTTTTTATTCTTTATTTATTTATTTTTTCCTTCTTTTTTTATTTAGTATAGTGTAATTAGTTAAATTTTTGTTACTTCTTTTTGCTATGCTTGGTACTAACTTGTTTTGTAGATTCTTTGGACTCGTTCTTATGGGGATCGCTCCAATTTTGGGTAATATCGCTCTTTTACTCTCTTTAACTTGGTTCTTAATTTACATCGAGGACAATGTCAGGTTTTAAGTTAGGGGGCGTGGGATATTCTATACATTTGTTTATTTATTCTAGGTTTTTTCTCACATGTTAGTTACTTAGTATGCTTTTCTTAGACAAATTCAAAAATTTCAAAAATATTTTCTTTCTTTTTTCTCCTTTTTCGGCATTTTGCCTTTGTTTTCGATGATAAATTTCAATAATTGCCTGATCCAATAGACATCCCAATGATGCATGTTCTCGATTTTAGAAGTTATTAGACTTTAGTCTTAATTATTGATATTATGAATAAATTTATGAATTAAACTTTAATCCCATGAGCAAATGCACTTTTCTTGCTTTATTGATTTGGTTTAAGATTTTTATAACTTGTAATATTTTATTGCATTGTATATACTTACACCGAGTAAGCTTTGTACCTTTTGTTGTTTGTGAGTGTATACACTATTCTTTCCTCTTTGCAAATGTTGAATTTGTTGGTAATCTCTCTATTCTTTCATTGGACCGTTCATTAATTGAGTTCATTTTGAAATTTATTACTTGATCATGATTTTCATATATTATTTTGACTCGAGAATTGTATAAACTTAGGGAAATGATCGTAGGCCCTCTTTGTTATATCACCCATATTGACCTTGACCTCACCTTATATGTTTGCCCTAGTCAACCCCTTTGAGCCTAAATATTAGCAATTCGTTTCATAACCCAAATCCCATAACCAACTATGAATTGGAGTTTTAACCCATACATACACCTTCCATACCTATGTTTGGAATGTTACTTGGGAATGAATGTTTTTGTTGTGTTGCGGTTACCATTTAGGCATATGAGAGTGAGAAAAGCAAAGAAAAGAGATGTGAAAAAAATGATGTAAAAGAGAAAGAAAAAAAAGCAAAAGAAAACAAAAGAAAACTTGAGAAAAGGAAGAAAAGAAAAGAAAGAGAAGTTTGTAAATGTTGTGTATAGTGTTCAATAAGCTTTTATTACTCTCCCCGATTACTATATTCAATGCCTTTTTGGAACTTGTTTTACAATTTTGATATTTCCCACATTCTTCCATTATCCCGAGTTTTCATCTTAAAACACTTTGAACCCGTACATACATATCCTTCATTTCATACCCTAGCCAAACCTACATTACAACCCTATACAAGTCCTATGTGATCTTAGGTTGATGTTATTCAAAAGTCATAATAATTTTGATAATTTGTGAAAATGCATTTTGCCTCTTTTAATGGGCGATATCCTTTCATTGAGATTACAAATTTTAATTTCATATATAGAGTTCTTCATTTGTGACATGTGTGCGTCCTAGTTTCCATTTACATTTACTCTTTATGCCCGCATGTTTCGTGTGTTAACTCCCTGTTTTGAGTGAATTCACTTGATGAGTGTAATACCCGTGAAGATTTAATATATGCTTGCTTTATTGCTTATTCGGTTTATATAAGTTTTTGCCAAATCACACTTCGCATGTGCTCTCTCCCCCTCCCAAATTTTAAGGTTTCAATTCTATGAGGTGGATTCTATAATGTTAATGATTCGGACTTTTGTTTAAATCCGTTCAATGTGCTAATAATGCATATGAAATTCTTTTCGCTATTGTTGGGCCTGCCGCATGTTGGTTTGGGCATATTTTCAGGAAACCATGTGATGTTTGTGGGTATCATCCCTGAAAACCCTAACGACATGACACTCGTCCACCAGGGTAACCTGGGGATTTAATGGATTATTGCATACGCTAAATGCAATCAAATAGCCCACGAAAGTTACCTTATGCTTTTATACCATACTTTTGTACTTTTCCTGCTTTTGATTTTCTTCTAGTTCTTGTTTCATCCTATTTCATTGCTAGGGACTAGTAATGTGTAAGTTAGGGCGTGTGATAATACGCAAATATTGCGTATTTCATCCTCTAAACCGATGCATTTTAGCCCGCTCAGGTATCTTATTCCTTATACTTATGCTCGTTAACCAGACAACCTCATATTTCTATGATAACATGTTTTGCAGTGGTTAATTGAGCTTTTATAGGTATTTGGATGCTAAGTGTGAAGTTCGGATGCATTCTGCTCGATTTTAATACACGATCTCACATTCAAGGGCATTTTAGTCTTTTCACAGCTTGGGCACCTGGCCCAACATCTACACAGAAGTTATATCCCTTCTCGCAAGCTTTGCGTGGCCGTGGAAGGTGCGCGATTCCGATTCAAAACGAAGAAGTTACGGCGATTTTAGCGGATGATAAAACCAAACATGCAAAAACAGGGGGAAGAGTTACAGATTGTAGCCATCGATCGATCGATCATTCAGATTTTGATAATTTTGGGAGACAGTGGGCTTGATTTTTTACCATCGATCGATCGATCATCCCCTATTTCTTGCTGATATTTTGACTTTTATTTTCTTTTCTCTTTTCTTTTCTAATTTAATTCCTTTTACTATATTAAGGATTTTTGTTGTAAAAACAGATATAATTCGTTTTAGATAGTTTAGGTTAGGGTTTTGGACATTTGAGAGCTCATTTCTTCATTTCTTTTTGGATTGACAACCATTTGGGTTTGTAATTTCTTCTTTCATCTTCCATCTCCATTAATATATTGTGTATTTCATTATTTCTTGCTTTGTAGTTAATTTACATGCTTTCTAATTTAGGTTTACATGCTTTGTTTACTTGCTTTCTAGTGTAATTACCGTGTTTATTTATCGCTTTCCTTTACCGTGTTTTTAATATGCTTTATAGATAATTTAGTCTAGGTTGTGTTTGAATGGAACTCACTCGGGTTGACGTGTTTCATTGCTTTGGTGATGGTGTTTATGGGTCTATTTCGGGTGCATTGTCATAGTTATTATGCCTAGGAGATTGGACAGGGCATATCATGTATGTACCGTGCTTACGACCTTGTGTGGGTAATTTCTGAGGTATTTGTTGATGCCAAAATCGTATTAGGCTTTTATGCGGATTTAGGGGTGTGACAACCCTTGGTTCAATTAATTGTCGAAACGAGACTCATTTGTAATAGCTCGTCGACCCATGTGACCATTTTTACTAATTAAATCGGGTGAGGGATATTCGACGCAACCTATAGTTTTTCCCACTTTGGTAACTAGTTTCAATACACTCTCCTATATTAATCATTTCCCTTTTATGAATATTTTCCCTTTTTAGTTTGTAATCACCCCTCTCACTTTTGTTGAGGAATATTAAATCCTATAAATTCTAGGAACTCGTCTCTTTGGATTTTCGATACCCGACTTACCGCTATACTCACCCGCTGAGTGTAGTCGTAGTTTAGGTTTTTGTATAGTTCAGGTGAGTCGAATTCAAAATGACCGGCGCACAGGTGACTCTCACGCTGCGGCGAAACTCTGCCTATCATAGAGGAAATGGTATTTAGGGATCAGTTTTGAAGTTTTTCCCTATATATAATTGATAGGGAAATAGGTAATTAAGATTAAGAACTTTATTTTGAAGCAGTAAAAGTATATAGTGTGAAATATTAGTGTATATATACCCCCCCAAAAATGAAATAAAGAGAAGAGATTTAACCTTAGAGTCACTTGGACATATGGAGGTGGCAGTGTGAGGAGTAGCATGGGAGGCAGTTGAAGGGAGGCAACAACATAGGAGAGTTTGTGAGGCGGTAGAAGTTGACTCAAGGGAAGCAGCAGTGACATGGGAGCCGTGATGTTGTCTTTGTTTTGCACATGCATCGCCTATGCATCGGTTTCACTAACTAATCTGATTCACTAATTAATCACTGATGTTATCTTCTCACTTAATCATCATTGATAACTAAAATCAATCCAATCGAAACTCAAAAAAATAGTTACATAACCCCTTGCAAAACAGATCAATAGAAACTTTCGATACTCAATTGAAACACAGTTGAAACATATTTGAAACACAGTAGAAAATCTGTCGGTTCTGAGCAGTGATAAAAGTTGAACACAAAGTTGAAACATACATACATATATGGGAATAATTGTAAACTCTTAAATGACATTTTAAACTCTTCACCAAACTTCATTTGCTAACCTTCTACTCAAAGTTATACATTCCAGAAAATTTCATCCAACTCCAATAGTTCTCAACTCAATGAAAGTTTATGTGATTAATGAATAGTTATGTAAGAACATACATGAAAGTATAATGTGTGTGTGTGTGTTATGTGTGTAGGAGGCATGGCATACAACCCTTTTGTACTAAAGTTTCAAAATAGAAAAAACAAATTGTAACCAAACTCGGTGGAGATGATTTAATAGTGTGAAGAAATTTAAAAATCAACTCCCATATGTATCTCTGTTCTCCCACTCTATTTGGACAATATCCTGGAAAAATTAAGAGAAACCAAAATCAATAGAATAAAATAAATTTAAAATTAGTACAATGGAAAATAGTAAGACGCATAGTCAAAAAAGGACAAAAAAATACGACGACATGAGGAAATGGAGAAGGTATAATTGTGGCTCCTAAGATTGTGGTGGAGGTGTGATTGCATCTTAGAAAGAGGCCAACTGTGATCACGGCTAAGTTCCATTTAAAATCAATTTAGTGTACTCGAGGAAACTCGGGGATTTGTTAAAATCCACACTATTTATTATTTTCTAACAAAAACTTGGTGATTTTTTCAAAACCTCAAAAAAAATCATTCCAGGTAAGAAAACCCTCTCCTTAGAAAAAAAATTAGTTGAAATCCGCAATTAGTACAACTCTAATATATTAGACATATCCTCAAACAATTGTAATGCAACTAAGAAAATGTTGATGGTTCTTACTATAGCCACACCAATATTAATTCTGGTGCAAAGAAATTGGCTCAGAACATAAAAAGGTAACAAATCCCAATGTGAATCGACAAATAAAATTTACCTGAATTTATTTTTTGAAATTTAAGATAACCCAAAAATCTTCAAATATGTGGTTGTTTGTGCGTGTGTAGGAGATATTACCTAAAAATGGAAGCTTTGGAGATGGAGGGCGGTGACAATGAAACTCTAATTAATACGTGTAAAGAACCAAATTCGTACGTCTGATCACAATCTACAACAGATCAAGTACAGTATCATCAACCTTATGACTTTTCAGTTCCACATTATGCAATTCAAAGATCCCTTTCAGTCTGGGAAAAATTAGGTCTCATATCTATATGATCAACCTTGAAAGGCAGCTGAGAACCAAATTCTTGAGTCCCTATATTAGTAGATGGAATTATTTATCTATCATCAGAATGTGGAGCATTTCCATCATGTATACATGAACAATGACAATCCCTGGTTGTCAACAAATTAGGGTTAACATGAATTGAATTCTGAACTTTTCAGCGAAGACCAATTTCAACCATCTCAATTTGGGAAATACCTACAGAGAAAAAACACATCAAAGTGAGTTTACAGCAAACATGGACGCAATATCACCGTCCATATTTTCTAAAACATTGAAATTGATAGATAATAGCAATGAATTACTTGAATCATTTTGTGCAATATCTGTTAGAAAAGGAAGGAATATTTTATAACTAAACAACCATGAAAGCAAAAATTATGCATTCTTTGAACAACCGTTCAGTCAATGATTCAAGACTCCTAATAACCAAGTTATACACCACCATCATCAACTAATTCAGTAACACTTTACCCAAAAAAGCATGTGAAGTTACTGACAGCTCCCATTCTATTATGAATGGGGACAACTTGGATCAAGTTACTGACTTAGCTAGAGTGAGCACCTCATATCCGTCAAGCATTGCCAAATAACGTGAAGAAATTAATACAGATGTCGAAGGTAACATAAGCTAGCATGCACAAAAGCTTTTTAAAAAACCAAACTAAACAGCGTGCATAACCCAAATTAGCAGATTTTTAGCAAAATGTGAAACTAACACCAACGACCACAACTCACTTTAGTCAAATCAACGAATTTTTGGAAAAAAAAATATAACGAACTTTTTTCTTCACAGGCCCATTTTACTCATAACCCAAAATAACAAAATACACCGCAACGAAACAAATACACACAGTCGTTGTGTGTTGATACATGCAAGTTAACTTTAAAAAAATCAAAATTAAAATAAACTCGGTGTCATTTTTTGTCATTCCTGTTGGAGCTATTAGGATTTATTTCACGTTCTGTTAGTAATCCTTACTAATTAGGTAATACTATAGGATTTGACTATTTTATTAACCACTTACCACGTTTGTAGTTAGTGTTAGACGTGGGTTGTTATTTCAATTTCAGTTTCATTGTAAGGCTATTTAAGCCATAAGCTTGTTTCAATTCAATAACATATATTCTCCTAATTTTGGAGTTCTTGCTTTGATTTAGAGTTCTCAACAAATTTGGTATCAGAGCCCCATCACAGGGCCTGGTTGTGAGAGACCTAGAAACAACAATTTTCTTAGAGGGGAGTGATAAAATGGAAGCAGAGAGTAGTTTTGTGCAACCAGCAATTCCAAAGTTCGATGGACATTATGAACATTGGTCTATGCTTATGGAAAATTTCCTTCAATCAAAAGAATATTGGAGTTTGATAGAGGTTGGGATACCTGCAGCAGCAAAAGGTATAGAAGTGTTAGACGTACAGTGCAAGCAAATTTAAGATGCCAAGTTAAGATATTTAAAGGTTAAGAACTATCTCTTCCAAGTGATACAAAGAACCATCAAGAAGACAATCCTCAACAAAGACACTACAAAGAACATTTGGGATTCGATGAGGTAAAAATATCAAGGATCAACCAGAGTCAAATGTGCTCAATTACAGGCTCTTCGAAGGGAGTTTAAGATCTTTTATATGAAGGAGGGAGAGACTGTAGATGAATACTTCAGTCAAACTCTCACCATAGCCAACAAAATGAAGGCTCATGGTGAGATAAACATGGAAGTTGTGGTCATCAATGAGAAGATACTAAGATCCATGACTACAAAGTTTGACTATGTTGTATGTTCAATCTAGGAGTCTAATAACCTAGACAACTTAACCATTGATGAACTACAAAGTAGTCTTCATGTGCATGAGCAGAGGATGAATGGTCATGTTGGAGATGAACAATCTTTGAAGGTCACTGAAGAAGAGAGAAATGGAGGAAAAGGCAGAGGTTATGGAGGCTTTAGATCAAGACGTAGAGGCAGAGGCAGAGGCAGAGGCAGAGGCAGAGGTAGACAGACATTCAACAAGGCTATTATTGAGTGTAAGAATTGCCACAAACTAGGGAATTTTCAGTATGAATGTCTAATTGGGAGAAAGGGGCCAATTAGGCCAAGCTTAAGGAAGAAGAAGAGATGCTGTTGATGTCCTATGTGGAGTCTAACAACTCCAAGAGAGAGGATGTGTGATTTCTTAATTCTGGATGCAGTAACCACATGTGTGGGAACAAGCAATGTCTATCTAATCTCAATGAGCATTACAGACTGTCAGTGCAGCTGGGGAACAACATGAAGATGGCTATTATGGGAAGAGGAAACATAAGGCTGTAAGTTAATGGGATAACTCAAATAATTATTGAAGTTTATTATATTCCTAAATTGAAGAATAATCTGCTAAGTATTGGCCAATTGCAAGAGAAGGGACTGGCTATTTTGATTCAACATGGAACATGTAGGATTTATCATCCAAAAAGAGTCTTGATTATGCAGACAATAATTTATGCTAACAGAATGTTTGTACGTCTTACCATAGTACTGCCTCAAGTCTCTACATGTTTCAAATTGACCATAGAAGACAACACACGTCTATGGCATTGCAGATATGGCCATTTGAGTTTTTAGGGGCTGAGAACTCTCCACTATAAAATGATGGTGAAAAGTTTGCCAGAGCTCAAGACTCCATCAAAGCTATGCAAAGATTGCATGGTAGGAAAGTAGCACAGGGACTCTATTCCTAAGAAGAATCAATGGATAGCCTCTCAAAGACTTCAACTGGTGCACGCAGACATTTGTGGACCTATCAAGCCAACTTGAAACAGCAAAAATAGGTATCTTATCAGTTTTATTGATGATTATAGTTGTAAAACGTGGATATATCTCTTATCTGAGAAGTCCAAAGCTTTTACTATCTTTAAGAGCTTTAAAAATATTATTGAGAAAGAAATAAGAGCATATGTCTGTCGTCTACGAATAGATAGGGGAGGTGAGTTCACTTCAAGTGAATTCAATGAGTTCTATAGTGCAAATGGTATCACTAGACAACTAATAGCAACTTATACTCCTCAACAAAATGGGGTCGTTGAAAGAAAAAACCTCACTATCATGAACATGGTTTGAAGTATGCTGTTTAAGAAGCAAGTTCTGAAGATCTTTTGGCTAGAAGCATCGAAGTGGATTGTTCATGTTCTCTACCGAAGTCCAACATTGGCAGTGAAGGATATGACAACAGAAGAGGCATGTAGTGGAATTAAACCAAATGTTTAATATTTTTGTCTATTTAGTTGAATTGTTCATATTCATATATGAGATGCTAGAAGAATCAAGTTGGATGATAAAAGTTCCAGGTGTGTTCTACTATGTATGAGTAAGGAGTCTAAGGCATATAGACTCTATGATCTAGTTGCTAAAAGGATTGTTGTGAGTAGAGATGTGGTGTTTGAAAAAGCTGAGAGTTGGAAGTGGGAAAACAGTGTTGAAGAAATAAGACATGATGTGCTGGAATGGAGTGACAATGATGAAGAAGGGAATTCGTCAAGAAAAGAAGAAGAGGAGGCTGAAGGTGGTGTGAATTCATAAGAGAGAGGGGTTGTCAATTCATCCTTAAATGAATCTCTCGAGGAAATCTCACCAAGCACAAATGAAGGGAGGATTAGAAGACATCCAATTTCGATGCAAGATTATGTAAGTGGAGAGGACTTGTTTGAGGAAGAAGATATGAACAATTTGGCTATGTTTATTGCAACTACTAATCCAGTTCATTTGAGGAAGCCATTATAAGTAATAAATGGAGAGCAGCCATGGATCAAGAAATGGAAGAAATTAAAAGAAATGCTACTTGGGAATTGAGAACTCTACCAGCTGGAGCAAAGTCAATCGGAGTGAAATGTATATTCAAAACTAAGCTCAATGAGAATGGTGAAGTAGATAAATGCAAGGCTCGGCTTGTGGTAAAGGGGTATTCTCAACAACATGGGATAAACTATACTGAAGTCTTTGCACTAGTGGCTAAATGGGACACGATTCGAATACTGATTGCTCTTGCTGCTCAGAAAGGTTGGAGTATTTATCAGCTTGATGTCAAAAGTGTTTTCTTGCATGGAGAACTGAGTGAAGCAGTTTAAATTGAGCAACTACAAGGCTATGAGAAGAAGGGTGATGAACATAAGGTGTGAAATCTTAAGAAGGCACTGTATGGACTCAAACAAGCTCCGCGTGCATGGTACAACCGCATTGAAGCTTATTTTGTCAAATAAGGCTTCGAAAGGTGTTCAGATGAACACACTTTGTTTATAAAGATAGTAGGAGGAGGTAAATGTTTAATTGTTAGATTTTATGTTAGTGACCTTATCTTTATTGTAAATGATGAATAAATGTTTAATGAGTTTAAGAGGTCCATGCAGCTTGAATTTGATATGACTGATCTTGGGAGGATGAGGTATTTTCTTGGTGTCAAAGTTGTGAAAAATTCTGATGGCATTTACATTAGTCAGACGAAGTATGCTCGAGAAATATTAGAGAGGTTTGGGATGGAGAAGAGTAATGCAGTGAAAAATCCTATTGTTCCTAGTTTCAAGTTGATAAAAGAAGAAGGAGGACCTAAGGTGGATGCTATAATGTACACGCAAATTCTGGTAAGCCTCATGTATTTAACTACTACTAGACCAGATATGATGTTCATTGTAAGCTTAACCAGAAGGTTTATGGCATGTCCCACAGAGTTACATGTGCAAGCAGTAAAGAGGGTTCTCAGGTATCTCAAAGCTACACTTGACTTTGGAATTTTCTACAAGAACAAAGGTGATGAGAAGATGGCAGCATACATTGCTAGGGACTATACAGGAGATGTTTATGATCAAAGGAGTACTTCAGGGTATGTATTTTTATTCAGCTCAAGAGTTATGTCTTGGTCTTTAAAGAAGCAACCAGTATTCACTCTTTCCACAACTGAAGTCGGGTTCATTGTAGCAGCATTTTGTGCATGTCAAGGAGTTTGGATGAGGAGGGTATTTGAAAATCTTGGACGTGTTTAGAGAAAGTGTACTACTGTGTTTTGTGATAATAGTTTAACAATCAAGCTTTCGAAGAATCCAGTGATGCACGAACGCAGTAAGCATTTTGAAGTTCGTTTTCATTTTCTTCGTGGGCTTATGAGAGATGGAATTATGGAATTAGTTCAGTGCAACACAGAGAATCACACTGTTGATATTATGACAAAAACACTGAAGTTGGATGTGTTTTTGAAGCTTTGAGACATGCTTGGAATGTGCTTGGTACCTGGAGTAAATTGAGTGCAGTATGCAATCAATTTAAGGGTGGATATGTTGGAGTTGTTAGGATTTGTTTCACGTTTTGTTAGTAATCCCTACTTATTAGGGAACACTATAGTATTTGATTATTTCATTTACCACTTACGACATTTGCAGTTAGTGTTAGACATGGGCTGTTTATTTCAATTTCAGTTTCATTGTAAGGCGATTTAAGCCACAAGCTGGTTTCAATTCAATAACAAATATTCTCCCAATTTTTGAGTTCTTGATTTGATTTACAGTTCTCAACAATTCCCACCATCATCTCGTCTCTATGCAGAGACGCATTTTGGTCTCAACCCAAAATAGAGTCAGTGTCGATACACACACCCCAACTGTTTAAAAAAGGAACCTACCTCTTTGGTATGAACAAAGCCAATACCCTCATCCTCATGCTCTGAGTCCACCCCATCACCACTGATATCCACACTCTAAACTCACCTGGGAAGTGATCGCCAGAAGTTTAAGAGAAGAAAGTAGGGGATGGGGATAGGGAAGACATGAATAAGTTAATGGTAAAATAATCAGTAATACACAATATTAAAATACCTGATAGTTTGGAATATCAAATAAGCTTACATCTGTCTTCAGTTTGCAGAACAAAAAAAATTGCAAAAAAAAAAGGAACTGAAGCATTTGCATAACAACCTAAAAAATTGCAAAAAGAGAAGGAAATGAAAAGAGACAGCGTTAGAATGAAAAAAGAAACATCAAATGAAATTATAACAATAAAATATTAAGATGCATAGAATGATTTGAAGGAAGAAGAGAAAACCTACCCTGACGTTGGACTGAAATATGCAGACTGAAATAACACAATATGCAGATCAATATGCAGACTAATTTAGAAATTTAGCTGAAGGCATCTCACGACGTTGCAATGGAAATGGCTGCAAAATCAAGCAAAGCTTCTTCTTCTTTAGGAATTGAAAACGGTCAAAGCAGATCTCGCTTTTGGGAAGGGGCGTTGCGAAAAACGAAATGAAAAATAACAAAAAATACATACATATACAATAGAAAAGGAAAAAAACTGTATAAAAAAAATTTAAAAAAACTATTTTTTTCTTTATGTGTGCCATCGTCTTGGGTGAGAGATGAATAGCAAAAAATGGACGAGAAATAAAACCCTAATTTTGAACTAAGAAATCTCAACCTAGAAGCATATGGTGATAGAGTGTATACCTGAGATCTAAAAAAATACGAACCATAATCTTGACAGGGGAGCATCGAGAAAGAGAAATAAAGAGGATCGGGGGTTAGAGGTGAGCAGGTGACTGGAGATGGGAGTGGAAGGTTTATGAGAGTGGGTGTTAATCCATAAATCTGTAGAAACATTTGGGAAAACAAAAGAGAGAATTGGGAGAAGCATGTATTTCAGTAGTGGGAAATGATGAGAGGGATTAGAGAGCTTTTGGATTATGGAAATTTACTCTTTTGTCATTGGTTTTGAATTTTGAAAAAAGGGGGAAAGAAATTAGAGTGTGTCAAAAGAGGGGGAAACCAAAAATTATAAGGGTAAAATAGGAAGTGAAAATTTTATATATATATATATATATAGAGAGAGAGAGAGAGATCCATATACAATATACTATATGCATCAGGTATATCCATACCTATATATATCACAAACTATATAAGTATAAAAACCATCCCTAAGGGCTATAACTCAATGTATGTAGTCTCTCAATTTTATCATCTTTTAGAGAACTACTCACACATCATCCTCGGTACAAGCGATCACACATTCTGATAAGCACCAAAAACTGTACATTTTATACTTCAAATAGACGTACTTTAGTTGCTAATTCTCGGTAATATGGGTCTTATGCGCTTAAATGTTTATCTTGTAGGTCAAATGTTCATTTGCGGTGTCAAAAGCTATATATCGAGGCAAATGCGCATTGAATGGAGCTAAATACCCTCCCTTGTAACCTTACCCTAGCCTAAACCTACCCCAAACCCTCTGTGGGTTTAGTTTTTCCCTTTTATTTTTTAGATTTTAATTTGAGTCATTTTATTTTTAGTATTTATTTATGATTTATTTAGTATTTTCTACGTTTTTTTTTCTATTTTATCTTTATTAGTATTATTTTATTTTATTTTGATTTTTATTAGTTTTTAGTCTTTATTAGGATTAGATTTTTTAGGATTTCATTTATCTTTTTTAGTTTTATTTGATTTTACATTTATTTAAGATTTTAGTTTTAGTTTTATTAGATTTTATTTTTATTTCTTTTTAGTTTCATTTTTTTATTTGAGTCTTTATTTTATTTTTTTTAGAGTAGGATTTTAACTTTTAATTAGTTAGTATTATATTTTTAGGTGTCCAGATTAAACACACACACACACTCCCATACACTTTACACAAACACAACCAACCCCTCACCCCCACCCCTACATCCTATACACCCCACCACACCTTATCCCTCCTATTCATATTCTACCTCCCACCTCTTTCTCTCTCCACAAACCCATCTCACCCCCATCAACCTCCATTAACAATTACTCTCTCCCGCTCTAATCCTCATACCCCAAAGCCCCCATACCCAGAGTTGAACCCACCATCTAAACCGCCGACCTATCCCAGCAGGTCGGCGACCCACTTGTCAACCCGCTGCCAGAACCACCTACCTCTAGCTTAACCCCCTGTCCACCCCTAACCCGCAACCCTTCTCCGTCCACCTCTGTCGAGACCCATCAACCAGAACCACTGCCCTGGCGATGACCCAACCCGTAATAGAAAACCCGACGAAACCCCTTGCTCCGCCCGGCACAGCCCCATCCAATCTACCCCAACCCACGGTTCAAAACCCAACTTCGACACCTCCGTTGTGAAACCCACAAACCCTCAGCTAGCTTCCACCCAAACCCGATCGCGATCTTTGAAAACCTCAAACCCAATTTGAGGCCAAAACCCAAGACCATAAACCCATTTAACTTCCAAGCCATACACGATTGCTATAAGCTGCCAAATACAAAATACCCAAACCAAATAAATGACCACATGTCTTTTAATCAATTTAAACCCCTTTTCCTTTTTTACCCTTAACTACTCTTTTTTACCCAATGCCTAAAATACCCCTTAAACCAAATCTGATTTTATCCTCACCACCACACTTCCCACATTACCTCACCTCGTGCCCATGCACATGTGTGCATAATTTCCTAGATACCCTCACCCAAATACCTTCCATATCCCATACACCCTTGTCTTCTCATTTTTACCCCCGTGCTCCATGCTTACTATTTAAAGGATGGAAGACCCCATTTGAAGGAAGCTTGTAGAGAAAGGAATTGGTAAAGAGAATTCTAGAGAGAGATAGGTTAGATTAGAAAATAAATTAGGAAATTATTTTTGTAAATAGTTTTTATTTTTCTTTTTAGAGATTATTGAGTGATAATATGTGAGAAATTCAATTGAGTATTATATTGAATTGATTATTATTGGATGCTCATATTGGATGGATTGTGCTTGATTTCAAGGAAATAAGAGTTCAATTTCACTTCAAGAGATTGGGTTTGATTGTTCTCTTCTCTTCTCATTTATTTTATGCCTTTGATTATTAATTTGTCAAATTCCATACCATGTTAGGCTAAATCCCCTTTCAAGGGGTGGGGGGAAACCCTTATTTGATGTTATTTTAGTTTAATTGGTTTGATTACTTGAAAATTCCCTTTGAATATTAATTTTGATCCCCCACCCTTAAATTTACGCCTCGAGAGAGGGTAAATGATTTTCGAGAGAAAATCGAAATTCTAGTTATAATACCCATTTTAGATTCGAACTAGAGATAGGGGTTTCTTAAGTGGGGTATTATTACTTGAATTTCAACTCTAAATTTATTTTCTAAGATTTACATAAATTTTAATCGATCGATCCTAGAGGGTGATTAATTAAAAGGAGTGTAGATCTATTTTCTAGAGTTGTGGGGTGTTAAACTAGATTTTTTAAAATGTTACTATTAAAATTACAATTGCAATGAGAGTTGATTTGTAAGTTTGATATTAATTTGGTAGAATTCAATTAATTTAATTAATTAGTTAGAATAGATAAAATTTGTGGTGTAATCCCACTCCTTGATTGTTCTCAATTATTTACCTCACTTTATATAATTTTAGTGTTACATTTTGTTTTTTATTTTATTCACTTTTTAGTTTGTCAATTGATCTTTGATTTAGTTAGTGTTATTCCTCACCTCACCTAATTGTTTTAATATATGAAAAGCTAAAAAAATAGAAAAATTAAAAGCCCAAAAAGAGAATAAAAAGTGAACTACAATTGAGTTTGTCTCTAGCTTACCCCCTTGATGTGGATTGATACCCTTACTTACCTCTACACTTGAGTCTGTTATATTTTGTAGGTTTTTGAGGATTTTGATTAGAGGAGCTTTTTCAACCAACAACGAAAGATACACACAAAAGTTCTTTTTATCACTTTCACACTGACTTGGTATAAACAAAATCACAACGTAGGTGAAGCGGTCATATTTACTCACCTAAAAGTCTTATCGAATCGTACAAAAGATGTCTCACCCATGAGAATTGTAACACAATATAAAAATAGACGCTATGACCTGGGGAATATATGCTCCCTGCACCTGAAGCTAGCGGCCTCACCCACATCACGCAACCTCCCATGATAGCACTAGAGGGGTATGCTTCACATAAATTTATAATTCACACACAAATATATTCATAATCACATCATATATATACCGTTTCTATACCCGTATATATATATATATATATATATATATATATATATATATATATCACATCAAATCCGGTAATCATGCCTATCTCTCGTGGCATTAGCTTATAATCCCGAATATACCAATTTGTATTAATTCATAAGTATACACACAACTTATTTTAATCCCATATGTATCAACTAACTTGTGATATAATTATCACATTCATTATTTTCGAATAGTAGATTATCACGCCTTGCTAGTATTCTAAAATCATCCTACTCGCACCTTAGGATTTATTCATATATATATTCGGCATAAATATATTCCACACGCATAAATATGTATGTCCTTACCCGCTGAATAATTCCTCGAATGTTGTTTGTCCCTAACATTCCTAAAATTTATACCCCGAATTTTAATCCCACTAATCCCAAGGTCCACACATCACTCATTTAATCATCTTGACGTCCTCATTCTCTATTTAGGATCCCCTAATATTTATCTCCATAAAACCATTCTACTTTAATCCCTAAAACCAAGGAAATTTTTCAATAACTAACAAGGTGAATCAATTCACTTAAGGGTGAATCGATTTGGGGGGAATCGATTCGATTCCTGCCGAAGCAATTCGGAAATGACGTTGTGCTACTACTCAACTTCTTCTACAATTTCTTCCTTATTCCAACACTCAACCAACAAAAGTCTCATGGTTTCTACATCATCAACCATCAAAATAATCATCTACACACTATGATTTAACCAACACATCAATTATTCCACTGGATTCATCAAATTTAACAAGATTTAAACCCTAATCCATTTAATTATACATTACACATATCTTCCAATATGTCACCAAAAATACTACCGTTAACATGGGTTTTAACCTAAATTCTTTATGGAGTTGTCAACACAACAATTTATGTGAAATCATTTCTGAAAAACCCATATTTGTGCAAAAATACCAAACCCAAAATCTAATAGTTTTCATCACCAACTATAATATGAACAATAAACACACTTAATAGTTAAAGCAAGTTAAACACTTTCCTCATTGGATAAATTCGATGTCCTCGTGTTGGGATCTACCGGAGCTTGGCAAAAAATCTCCCCTTTTTCTCCTTTTTCTTCCTTGATTCTTATTTTCCTTCTTAAATGTCATTTCTTTCCATATCTCATGACCTAATAAGCGAGAAATGATACTTATCTCTTATTAAAGCCAAAATTGACTCGTACACACAATTGTGAGTCCTCCTAGTCCAAAAATCACCAGAACCCTAACACTACCCCAGGTACTTTATTTAGACTATTTTAGTCATTTCGAAAATAGCCGTGCACTTAAAATCTCCATCCAAGTCATGTATAAAAAATTAATATCTTAAACCCAACACATCTCCACACGCGTGTTCCGAATAAAATAATATCACATGTCACTTTTATTCACCTTCGACATGAAATGAAATGAGTCCATCTCATTTACTTATTCACGTAAATAAATATAACACATGTAAATATTAATTTGTCACCAGACAAATTAATATTTAACCCGCACTTCAAATTCTCTTTCACTTAAAATTCTCCAATCATTAAATTACACCCACTCATATAATTTAAATATCCATAAAAGTACGAGGTATTACATTCTCCCACCTTACAAGGGAATTTTCTCCTCAAAATTTAGATAAGACCGGTACTAAAGAATTAGGATCTCTAACAACACCACATGCCCTAGTACCAAGAGCCAAATCATACTAACATAAGGGTCACTCCACTAAATGCCCGCTAATGGTACCCAGTTGTCAAAAGGCTACTCACTATAGCCCCAGCTTAACAATAATCTTGCCCAATAATTTCATACCAATATTCACCACCAGTCTTACTATCTCACCTCAATAACGGCACATCACACATTGTGTTTCTACCAATGGCATCTGATTAAGATGATCCTATACATCACCGGATCTATCGCTTTAATACTATTGGGAGGCTGCACATCACTAAGTGTCAGCCTTCCATATTCATCCCAATAGTTTATGGTTAACTAACTTATCAACGGACTCTAACTCTCGTCCGATCCAAAAGTATTAGTTATTAACTTGCCTCTAAAAATTCATAGTGGGAATGACCAGGCATTCCCACTCAAAACCTCAAAGGATACCTTGTCTACAACAACTAGGTATGAGTGATTACACACAACTCTACCAATCTCTAATTTCTCCTCCCAATTACCATATTGTGCTTTAATTTAATTACAAGTTATGTCAGTTACGTCATTTACAGAAGTAAACTAACCGCAATGACTCCATAATTGAACTCATACCACTTTACTTGTTGTCAATCACCTCCCGTCTACTCATTAGTCCATAGGTGACACGACTTCCCCAAAACAAAGCATCATCCCCACTGCTTCCCAAAATTACTATTGGAGGTGGGTACAAGGATGTCATCCTGATTTACAAAAATATTGGGTGACACCTTACATTGGTGCAATCCTTTTATTCAAAGAAAGGTTTGATCACACCTATCAATGAAGTTTTCCACCCTGTTTTGCCAATTTCGTCACTAGAATCGTTGGCTTGATACCAAATTTTTGGTTGATCATCTCGAACCAACCTATTTCCATTTATGAGTGGTTCACCTGGAGACAGTCTCACTACGTCTCATCTAGAACCTACTCCAACTTATGATATCTCAACTTAAGTGGTACTTTCTACTCCCCTTCTTTCCTTGGGGTAACAAATTTTCTGACCATGCAGTTTTGCCATAATTCACTCTTATCGTCCCGTTTGTCTCATAGAGATTAACATTTGATTTATGTGCAATCAACTCTTAACATTCAACTAAGTAAGACCATGATCAAGTTTCACACGATAATTGGCTTTTCCTCTTCTCAAGAGATATCCGAATAATTGGCTTCCCATAGCCTTTCAACCCATCTCGGGTGTGCCAACTCTCATTGCACACATATACTTGGATTATCATCATTCTCATAAGATGTTCAATCCCTGATGCCATGCCATCTTGTTTGTACCTACCTCACAAGCATATATTCCACACATTTATTCCTACATCCTCCTATTTGGGACGATTTGAAATCAGCTAACCAGGGCGACCAATCACTCTGTAATCGGTGCATATTTACACAACACTGGAAATTTCACACACTTTCCTTAAAATTGGCCTTACAATATAGATGTGGATATAACACATGGGTATTCTCAATCACCCTATAAATTGAAATTAAATTCTCCTCGACATCATTCCACCCTTTAACGCGTGGTGAGAAAGAACAAACTTCATTGCTATCTCACGGCACTACCGACTCTACTGGCCTTATAATATATAATAGCTCTCTGATCAGAGTGTTTTGTCCACATTTCCATTAATAACTGTTCAAAACTAATTCCATATCATCCATCGACATCTCTCTGCTCACGATGTTTATTAAGATTCATATGTATTTCATCACGCAATAACATTTAAACAAGTAACTCCCCCCCAATATTACATCACTCAGCATTGGTGGTAATCAAATTCCATAAACCTCAAACACATAACCAGGACTGTCAAAATATTATCCCCATAAATATAAATATAAATCTCAACTCCCACATCTCTAAAGGAGTGATATAATAATGTGCTTTCCCTATTACCAAGTTCTGAGCGCTAAACATAATAACGAGCTAAGTCTCTCCGCTCAACAGTAAACCCAATGTACCTCAAACCATATCAATAAAGTCCCTACACATCGGGATCAAATATCTTGAGACAACCATACTCTCAGAAGTCACTATCATAATATAATATAAATGTGATCTCGACCCTCATTCAGGTGAAGCATCGCCAAAACAATACATCCTACCCTGGAACAGCAAACACGGTAGCCTTGCAATAACATCCCACTATCTTTCTAATTGGTCTATACTCAGGATAATATCATACTCATATAACACATCACTAAAATGATTAATTCCAATAAAACATATACCAATATGACTACACCCGCTTCCCCACAGAAGAAACCAAAAATACCCCGCTATACTATGAAAAATAGATAAACATAATAATGTTACCAATATACACACTAAACTCGTCTCATATGTGAATTTAGTGCTAACCAAGATACCGTGACTCACTCTTGTCACACAAAGAATACATCATTCACCCAAGGTTAAAACTAATTTTACTACCATGCAAAATCACCCTGGATGCTCAAATGGTTCCCGAACATGACACGTTTATCTGAACTGAACCAAAAACTATCTTAATTATTGCCTCAGCTAGGCACCATACTCTTGTCCTTTCACTCGCTTTGGGATAAAATCAATGCATGAGGTCCTACTTTCCACATAAAAATACCTCTTCATATAATCCATAATTCCTAGACATACTGACCATATTAGGGTTGTCCTTCTCTCGGAACCTGGTAGCTTCGACCCTAACGGCCACCCTCATTGTTCCCTTAGTTCAACTGGCCCTAAGGAAGACATTAATTATCTTACCAGTCCAAACTGAACTCACTATCACTCAATAAAAATTCATCTACCTAGTTCATGTAAATGGGTCCTTATGGGTCTCCCCCTTCGGTGTTTCACTAGCACCGTTACATCCAGTTTTACTCCCTGACTAAATTTTTTAATGTTTTTAGCTCCCTTCATATAGAAGCATTAATATCGTGTGACACCCCGACTAATTAAATATCGGGTAGCTACTCCTTTATTAAATTAATACCAAATGTCAAATTGATCCAGTTAATAGCATAACTGTCGAAAACATTTAAATGATTACTAACCACCTAGTATTTAAAAAGTAAGTTGCCAAATTTTAAGTTAAGTCTGATTAACATGCGATAAAAGAATAATGGAAGAACAACATAAATCCATTCACCATAACGAAGTAATGAAATAACTAACAATAGTAATAAGTCTAGAGGAAAACTCCTCACAACAATCCCACAACTGAAAATAATAAGACTAATCTAAATTCTGAATTAAGTACATGCCCGAGGTCTGAATAACTGAAATAAATGAAATGCCACTAAAAAAAATGGGCGACATGCCCTACAACTGATAAATATTGAGTATAGATTCAAGATAGATGAAGCATCTATAATCAATGTCCTTTAACTTCCACAAACCGCTACAGCTCGTCACCTGAATGAGTATCCTAAGCATGGTGTCCTTGTGGCTGGGCACCTAAAATGGTTTTTACAAAAAGATAGATTTGAAAGCAAACGGGTCAGAGCCCGAATGTGGAGAGTATTTTAAAACAGCAAGTGATTTAATAATAATTAAAACAAGGAATGCAAGATACATGTTAGGACGTGCTCTCACATGAAAGGCTCACCTCTCGTCTAACTGTGCACTCCTAACGTTCCTGTACCCATTCATGTGTTTTCTCATAACTATCTAATTCCAAAGAGTTTATAACACTCCTACTCGGTTCACGTTTAATTTCCAACCTTCACAATTAAATAGAGAGTTCTACTTTAATTCTCGGATTCCCAATTATTAACAAAACTATTTATTGATATATGTCCCCTTTTATTTTTTCATAATATTACAATTACTATACTCACAATTTAACATAGCAATTTCCTTTTCATTTAACCGTATATTATTCACATCATAAATATACAATACAAGCACCCAAAGGCTAAGCTGCGGTGCACACATACTCTGCTATCCATCCCGGTACATCACGTACATAAGGATCACAAATTCCGAATCTCTCAAGAATTGTTGGAATAAGCACCACACACAAAAATGGAGGCGAACATAATTCTACATATCCATGGTCACGTACATACCTACGCTCCATATTCAGCTGGATTATTAACTCACAAATAAGTCATTCTCTTGAACTATGTCCTCGAGGTACCAATCTAAATTCGGGCAACACAAGGATAAGAAGGCCCTAAACGAACGTAACCTCCCGTGATAGCAAGTATGGTAGGTATGTCATACATATAAAAATCATATACTAAGCATTCACACATCTTAGATAATTCAATATTAATAAAGGTATACTCTACATCTTTATACCATTATTCCAAATTTGTATATTTTACGTCTCCCGATAACATAAAAGTTAAACTGTCGACAAGTCTCACGTCGTAGTTTCTTATACTTAAAACCTATCTAAAATAGATTATTAAGTTCCTATTATTCCCACGTATAACATCTTTATTCCTAAGGACCTTACTTCTGCCCCAAACCTCATTTCATCAAATTATTCAAATTTACACTATTAACCCAAATATTAACTCACTTATCGAATTTCAGTAGTTTAGAATAATTCCCCAAATTGAATTCTAATTAAGGTCCAAATTTCATAACCAAGCCTACTGGTCTTCTTTAAGGTTAAGGGTATTCATATGGTCTCCAACAATATTAATCAAGGGTTAACATCATTAAAATTTAAATAGGGAAAAACTTTACTCATTCTGGGAAGGTCGATTGATCGACCTTTTCCTTCGATCGATCGATGGTGGTCGATCGATCGACTGATGAATGTCGATCGATCGAACGCACCAGGTATGGTTACGGACTGCTTCTTTTTGCAGTTATCAAATCAACCCAAAACACCATTAACAAGCATGAAACTCTAAGATAACGTTATACTATCATCATACAACCATCCTACAACAGTGTTAACATTCTAAAACCAATAATTCATCATTCAAAGGCTTTGTATGGGTCAAATCTTCACCAAGAATTTCAGATTTCTATTTCTTTCAAGAGCATTAATAAACTTCTTCTAAAATCCGTTTTTAAAACATCAAGGGTCATAATTCTGAGTTCATAATTCGTCCATAATGTTTCTACATGCAGTCCCTAACATAGTTCATAGTTTTAAACTTCCAATTCATGGGTCTATATCATCTTCCAAGATAAATTCAATAATTCCTAAACATGGAAAAGCATGGCATTGAATCAATTGTAATTAAACCACTTGCCTTAATCTTTCTCTGAATTTGGTGTTGAATCTTGAAGGCTAAGTTGTCCTCCCTCTCTCTTTTTGCAGAATTCTCTTCTCTCTCTCTCTCTCTCTCTCTACAAGTTTCTTTAAGGAAGATGACAATGGAGGTGTGGTTGGTTTTTGGTAAGTTGGGACTATATCTTAACTTCTCCCGTAGCCCATTAAGTCCCTTAGTGTAGTTAGTGGGTTTAGTGGATAAAGAATAAGTCAGATTTTTGTTTCTAATTTTCGTGGGTTTTAATTCCCAGATTTTCGAAATTACCAAAATGCCCCTATAAGTTACCGGTATGGCCCAATAATGCCCCGGGACCCAAACTTAACCCCCGACTAGTGTTTTCTGACTATTTCGACCCTTCAGGATGCGTTGGCGCACTCAAAATGACCATACGGGTGATAAAAATAAAATTCACTTTTTAATTCAAATAATTATATTCCTGACGCGGCTGTCATGCGCGTCCCAACAAAGTTTCTCAAATTACCGTATTTCGATCTCGCGACAATTTCAATATTTCCAATATTCATATATTGCCAAGTATACACAATATAATCAAATACTAACTCACATCTCGTTAATATTTTTATCCCAATTAATACACATTTAATTCAATTAATCCCCAAAAATAAATATCATGAAAATACGGGGTATTACATACTTCCCTCTTAATAACTGAATGTCGTCCCGAAATTCGGAACTAGAAAGTACCTGGTAAGAACCACTCCGGATAACGTTCACGCATCTCATCATCGCGCTCCCATGTGGACTCCTCGACATTATGATGTCGCCACTGAACACGCACTAACGGAACTATCTTTGACCGCAGTTTTCGCTCACTTCGGTCCAAAATAGCAATCGGCCCCTCCTCGTAGGAGCTATCCGGCTGGAGATCGATGTCCTTCAAAGCAATGTGAGAATGAGACAAATCGTCTCTAAGATATTTCCTAAGCGAGGAAATATGAAATACATCGTGAATCCGATGTAAATGCTCCGGTAATCCAAGCCTATACGCAACCGGTCCAATCCGCTCAATAATAGGAAATGGTCCCACATATCTCGGTGCCAACTTCCCTTTCTTCCCGAAACGCATGATCCCCTTCATAGGAGATACTCTGAGCAAAACTTGGTCCCCCACTTGGAACTCCCTGAAGAATCTCTTCGCATCAGCATAGCTCTTCTGCCGATCCTGAGCTACTCGAATGCGATTCCGTATCAATTCTATCCTCGCCAAAGTATCCTGAATCACTTCCGGCCCAAGTAGTTTGTTGTCCCCCACCTCCAACCAACATGCTGGGGAACGACAAGGTCTACCGTACAACGCCTCAAATGGAGCCATGCCAATGGTGAACTGGTAGGAGTTGTTGTAAGCAAACTCCACCAGTGGAAGATACTGCTCCCATCCACCCCCAAAGTCAATGATACTCATACGTAGCATGTCCTCCAACATCTGGTTTGTACGCTCAGTTTACCCATCGGTCTGCGGGTGATATGCCGTACTCAACCGCAGTTCTGTGCCCATGGCCTCCTGAAAACTCTCCCAAAACCGTGAAATAAATATCTTGTCTCGGTCAGATACGATATTTAGGGGCACACGGTGAAGTTTCACTATCTCTGAAATGAAGAGCTGGGCATATTGTCCCGCAGTGTAGTCTGTCCTTACGGGTAGAAAATGAGCGACTTTGGTCAACCTGTCCACAATTACCCAAATGGAGTCATGACTTCTCTGTGACGTAGGCAACCCCGTGATAAAGTCCATGGAGATGCTCTCCCACATCCACATCGGGACCTCCAATGGCTGTAGAAGTCCTGTCGGTCTCTGATGATCCACTTTAACTAGCTGACAAGTGGCGCATTTTGAAACAAACACGGAAATATCTCCCTTCATCCCTCTCCACCAATACTGTCGCCTCATGTCTTGGTACATTTTGTCCCCTCCGGGATGTACCGCGAACCGTGAGCCGTGCGACTCTGCCATCACCTCGTGCCGCAATTCTTCCCCTTCCGGAACTACCAATCTCCCATTGAAGCGTAATCCCCCGTTTGAGCTAACGGTATAGGACTCGGCTCCCTCTGCTAGTAATCGAACTATCTGTTCCTGACAGAACGAATCTTTTGCCTGTGCCTTTACCACCTTCGTGACAATTTGCGGTGTAACGATCATCACAGACATGAATGATCGGGCCCCTGCATCCTGGTGTCCCAACTCCTTCCACTTGGCCTTCCACACCCCTGCCACCTCATCTACTGGACTACGGCTCAACGTGTCTGCCACCACGTTAGCCTTCCCCGGGTGATACTAGATATCGAACTGATAATCTTTCACGAATTCAAGCCACCTCCGTTGCCGCATATTCAACTCCTTCTGCGTGAATAAGTACTGTAGGGACTTATGATCCGTGAACAATCAAAACTTCTCCCCCAAAAGGTAATGTCTCCAAATACGAAGGGCAAATACCACTGCCGCTAACTCCAAGTCATGGGTAGGGTAATTCTTCTCGTGAGGCTTAAGCTTACGGGAAGCATAAGCAATGGCCTGACTCTCCTGCTGCAGTACACCTCCATGTCCTTGTAAGGACGCATCGGTGTAAACAAGATACTCAACTCCCGGTCTCGGCAATGCTAACACAGGTGCTGAGGTTAACTTGACCTTCAACTCATCGAATGCCAACTGACAGGCATCACTCCAAATGAATGGCACACCTTTACGAGTTAGATGTGTCATAGGACCTGCTATCGTGGAGAAACCCCGAATAAACGTCCTGTAGTATCCTGCTAAGCCCAAGAAACTATAGATCTTTGTCGGTGTCGTGGGTTGTCCCCACTCCCTCACCGCGGATACCTTCCCCGGATCAACAGATATTCCCCTGTCGGAAATAATATGTCCCCAAAACTGGACCTCCTTCAGCCAAAACCTGCATTTCTCATACTTTGCATACAACTCGTTCTGGCGTAGCGTCTGCAAAACGTGTCTCAAATGCTCGGCGTGCTCCTCCTCTGTCTGGGAGTAAATGATAAGCACCCAAAACTGTACAATTTATACCCCGAATAAACGTATTTTAGTTGCTATTTCTCGACAATATGGGTCTTATGTGCTTAAATGTTTATTATGCAGGCCGAATGCACGTTGTGGTGTTCAAACGCGTATTTCAAGGCAATTGTGCATTTTATGGAGCTAAATACCCTTTCCCCGTAACCTCATCCTACCCAAACCTAGCCTAAACTTGTCCATAAACCGTCACCCAAGACCTGTGTGTGTTGGTTTGATCTCTTTTTATTTTATTTTAATTTTTTTAGATTTTTATTTAGTGTCGTTTTATTTTTTTAGATTTTATTGTAGAATTATTTAGAATTTGTAGGTTTTATTTACTATTTTTATATTTTATTTTTATCTTTATTTTTTGTATTAGTTTTATTTTATTAGAATTAGTTTTTTTTAGGATTTCATTTATTTTTAGATTTATTAGATTTTATTTTTTTAGGCTTTTAGTTTTTAGTCTTATAGATTTCTATTTTTTATTTTTTATTTCTTTTTCGATTTATCTTTTTTATTTTTGTGTCTTTTATTTTATAGGATTTTATAATTTTAGTAGTTATTATTTAAATTTTTGAGTTATTAGTTTTTATTCATAGTTTTTATTTTAGTTGTGTTTAGTTTTTTTAGAGTTTGTTTAGTGTGTCGTGTCTATTTTATTTTTAATTTAGTTTAATTTTTAATTTTAGTTTTTGTTTTAATTTTTAAGGGGTCCTAATTAAACACACACAACCCTTATTACACACTCACTCACTCAAACCTATCCTACACCCAACTCCCCTCACCCTCATCCTATTACCTACACCCTCACACACACAATAAACCCCAACTTCATCTTCCCCAACAACTCACCCTCTCTCCTCTCTCCAAAACACAAAAATCACCATAACCAAACTCACACACCCATCTCTCTCTATCTCTTACCCCCACCTTAACTCACCGGACCCACCGTTCCCCACTCCGGCAACTCGAGTCGCGACCTCCGGCGGCATCTAACCCCCTGCCGTCGCGGCGGCCCCCTCTCACCACTCACACCGCCTCGGGCGACTAGCACCCCTCTCGACCCTTACACCGACCCATCTGCCCGTCGGCGCACCTCCACCCTCCCACTCCGGCGTTAAACCCGCCGTCGACCCAGGTCGGAGCTCCCATCTCGGCTAGCTGAAGACCGGAACCCCATTTCAGCTGCCCAACTCATATCCACAAACCCATTTTGAAGACCCATTTCACCTTGTTCAACCCAAATCCCATTTCAATACCCCCATATCAAAACCCATTTCCCTTTTCTTTGAACCTCCACATGTAAGCCACGATTTTCCCCTGCATAAGCTAAGACCAACAATTACCCATGTGGCATAAAACCATTTAACCAACTTGTCCCCATTTTACCAAAATGCCCCCCAACTACCTTTTTAACCCCAATACCCATTATACCCTCATATGCAATATCAGATTTTATCCTCACCTCACTACCCACATGCCCTCAAACACTCACTACCCACATGCTCCCCTCACCATTCCCATGCACACCCAAGTCAATTCCCAAAAATAACCCCATGCTCCATGTGCCTATTATTTAAAGAGGATGAAGACCCATTTGCAAAAGATCTCAAATTAGTTTTAATCTTGGTGTGATAAAATTCTCCCCACCCCTCTATGTTGAGTATTTGCATTTTTAGCAAATACCTCAATATAGAGGTGTGTGTTGAAAATTATCTCTAGGATAAATTTCACCCCACCCATCTATTATGAACTTTTGCATTTTTAGAAATTATTCATAATAAATTGATGTAGTGAAATTTATCCCTTATGGGAGATAAATTTTAACCCATTCATTTATGTTGAGATTTTGCATTTTTAGCAATTATCTCAATATAAATTAATGATCTAGAATTTATTTCTTTGGATGAATTCTAATGTACAATTTTATAATTTTAGGATTTGCATTTTTAGCAAATCTCTTTTATTATTTAATTGTCCCTTATGAATTCATCCACTATCCTTTTAATTTTTAGTTTGTAATTTTTAGTTTAGCTTCAATAAATACATGAGTGAAGAATTGTAATTGAGAGATTGATGATGTAATTGAAGATTTCATGTCAATTCAAGGCTTAAATGGGTTTGATATATTCCTCTCTTTTACTTTTAGTTTAATCATCTCATACTTTCAATTGTTTATCTTATATTTTTGGATGATGATTAGTGACGGCTAATCTCCCATTTATGGGATGAAATTTTGAAGCCCTCATGAGTCCAATTTTGTTAGTTTACTTATTAGGACAATTTTCTTTATCTCACCTTTCTTAAATTAGCTTTTACTTCTTAATTAGTAGTTATAAAAATTAGTATAGTTAGTTAGTTAAAGAAAAATCCCTTGAAAAATCCATAAAAAAAAATATGAAAAAAAGCAAAAATAAATAAATATAATAAAATGCAAATGAATTTATATTTATGTCCTCACCAATTTTGTGTTTCATCCTTAGATTTGGATTGACTCCCTTACTTACCTCTACACTAGTTTTGTTATAATTTTGTAGGTTCAAGGGAAATTTTGATGGATAGAGAAGTTGCAACAACGACAAATCTACAAGAGAAGCAATTTTTCTTTCTATCAAATGGCGCCATTGCCCATCTTTGGAGCTTGAAGCACTTGCGAGGATTACCTATTTGTGATTCATTTGTATTGCACCTTTTATTTTTTTTTAGTACCATTTTCTTTTATTTTAGAAGGATTGTATTAGAACTTTATTATTTGGCTTGTATTGCGGTGCATAGAGACACCATTAAATTTTCATTTAAATTTGTAATAATTGAAGCCAAGCGTGATAGGGAAACCGGACAAGGTAGAGAGAGGGCGTCCAACGACGAGGAAAAGAAGCCTCTCTACCTTGGGTCGGTAGGACTCCCGGGGACGACTGAGATAGGCGTGATCTCCCCCCGGTCGACTCAAATTTTTCGGCACCCCACGGCCTAAAAACCGTGGGAGGTACATTTCTAAACCCTCGCGCGTCTCCTGTTAGCGAGTCAATTCTTTTGTGTGCTCTTGTGTGATTTTATTCTCGCATTTTTTTTTTGAATGGTGTGATGAATTAAATTACTAAGACCTACACCCGGTCACTCACGAGAAGGGATTTCATCACCCGACTCACTCGCTTATCATTGTGTGCTACCCTAGCCATCATTAAATTTAAAATCAATCAACTAGGTAGCCCACTAGGAGAACATTTTTCAAAGGCGATCACTCATATAAATTTCGTGATTTTTTTATCGCCCATGGACTTAATTAAAAATTTAACTACCCTCTCACTAAATTTAATGATAAAAATTGGCTATGTGCTAGTTAGGAAATTTTCTTGACTTGTGTGTGTGTCCAATTCATTTTTTTGGTAGTCAGTTTTAGTTAGTCCGTCCAAATCAAGAGTCCATATCTTTCCCCACCCTTTTCTTCTAAAAAAAAAAAATTCCAAAAATATTTTCTTTCATTTTTATAAAAAAATTCAAAAATATTTTCTTTCTTTCCTTTTTAGAAAAATCCAAAAATATTTTTTTTTTCCTTCTATTTCTTCACAAAAATCCAAAACATATCTTCTTCCTTTATTTTAATAAAAATTCAAAAATATTTTCTTCCTTTCATTCTCTAAAAAAACCAAAAAACCAAAAAATAAAAAAGGTCGTGTTCGGTGTTTCTTCACCCTCACCCTTGTCAAATTATCGAACAAGACTGACGCTTCAGTCTTGTTTGGGGGTGATTCTCATCACCCAATTTTCTGCCGCCCCGCGCCATCATTGTTCTTTTCCTTAGGGTGAGATTTCATCGGTCTGGCTGAAGACATTAAACTTGGGGCTACTGGGAGGCAGCCCGCATTTCTTGTACTAGTCTTATCCTGTTTGGGGGTGGTGTTTCACATCACCCTATGTTTTACCATGCTTATAGACTTGTACACATTTTTTTTCTTATCATTTATTCAGGTTTATTCTTGGCTTCACATGTCCACTTTATTAGCGGTTCATTCTGGTAATCTCTTTCCCACCTTATGCTCTCAATTTTAAAAATCATTTTATCTAATATCGAGGACGATGTTCCTTTTTGTTTGGGGGTGGGGAATTTTATCAAAATCGTACCTCTTTTGAAAAATTTTGATTGTTGAACCTGATTTTTTAAAATTTCGTGCACTTTCTTTCATCTCAATCATTGATGTGAATTTTCAATCATCCATCTTTTCAAGTCTAGGAATCAAGCTAGAGAATATTTTTTCTAATAGCTTATGTAATACATAACAAGGCATTTTGCACCATGATTTTCTAGACTCAACAAAATTTGCGCACTTATCACGTCATTACGTTTAGAGTTGAGGAGTACTACAATTCTAAAGAGAACCTTAAAGATCACTAATAGAGACTTTAGCCCGTGAGATTTGTGCCTTTCACCCTTTTTGAGTGTTTTACGCAATCTCCGAGTCACAAGTTGATTCAACTTCTTTTGGGTCCGCACTTTAATTGTCGTATGATCTCATTATCTTTCATAAAATTTTGGCTTGATCACCGAGAACGACATCACTTTCGAGTTGTAAGAAACGCGTGTCTTAAAATTTGTCCTGGTCACTAGATTTTCACCACACCTTCACTCTTACACCAACCAAATTTCATTTATCATACATTCATACACCTTCCATTTTCCATATCATCACCATATACCATACCGCCCATTTCCATATCCACTGAGAATAGTGTTGAAAGTAAAAGGAGAAGATCCGTCATAGAGAGTGTTTGCATTTTTAGCGAATATCTCTCCCAAAGCCGATTCAGATGGAGAAAAATTTGATACAAATCTATGTTGGGGTTATTTGTATTTTTAACAGATTTATCTCATACATTGATGCGTATTTGGAAAAGAAAAAAAATATATAAGAAAAAAAAAAGAAAAAAAAAAGTAAGTAAAAAAAAGGAGATGATCTATCATAGAGAGTGCTTGCATTTTTAGCGGATATCTCTCCCAAAGACGATTCAGATAGAGAAAAATTAAATACAAATCTATGCTGGGGTTATTTGTATTTTTAGCAGATTTATCTCATACATTGATGTGTATTTGGAAAAGAAGAAAAAGAGAAAGTTGCAGTCAAGAAATAAAGACATTTGTTCGTCTATGAGTGATACACTCTTCTCAAATATCCACCATCCATCCATCATATCATCATCCCATCCTATCCTACCTACCTCATCCCAAACATCCCACATCATCATATCCTTCCTATTTCATTTTCCCCCTCACCCATATACATCCATGTTCCCCTAGATGTTCGGGCAAATGAGAGTCAACGTGGTGAATAACTCGACGTTCTCACTATTGTGATTAGCATTCCTTTCATGAGATCAATTTTCTTTCTAATTATTCGTTATTTCTTATATGTGTGTGAGACGTTTGAACTTGCTTACATTTACTCACCTCCTCACACACAAGAGCGATACACTTACCCTAATCTCGAGAGTTCGTTTGAGAGTGATATATCCGTGAGATTTTGAAGTTGAAGCGTTGATTCCGACAAGGCAATCTAAGAATTACTCTTGTGATACTCGACCCGTTTTGACTGATTCACACCACACACATTGAGTTCTAGGAAGGATGTGCCTTGAGTATTTACTTAGCTTAATCTTTTTACACATTCTAGCTTGTATTTCTGAAAATATTTCTCATGTGATGGATTGTGCGATTATTCTACATCTAATAAGAGATTTACTGCCCTTCAATAAATTTTTGCAAAATAAGAATTTTGTGGGTATATTCCCTGCAAACCCTCACGAGACACAACTCGTCCTATAGGGCAACCTATAGGTTTAAAGGCTTGTTGCACATGCTAAGTGCAATCGCAAGTGCCCGCGAAAGTGGTACTTTTTTGGTTACTTATCTTTCTCCTTCTCTCTATCTTATTGCTCGAGGACTAGCAACGCTCTGTTTGGGGATGGTGTGATAAGCACCCAAAAATGTACAATTTATACCCCGAATAGACGTATTTTAGTTGCTATTTCTCGACAATATGGGTCTTATGTGCTTAAATGTTTATTATGCAGGTCGAATGCACGTTGCGGTGTTCAAACGCGTATTTCAAGGCAATTGTGCATTTTATGGAGCTAAATACCCTTGCCCCGTAACCTCATCCTACCCAAACCTAGCCTAAACTTGTCCATAAACCGTCACCCAAGACCTGTGTGTGTTGGTTTGATCTCTTTTAATTTTATTTTAATTTTTTTAGATTTTTATTTAGTGTCGTTTTATTTTTTTAGATTTTATTTTAGAATTATTTAGAATTTGTAGGTTTTATTTACTATTTTTATATTTTATTCTTATCTTTATTTTTTTATTAGTTTTATTTTATTAGAATTAGTTTTTTTAGGATTTCATTTATTTTTAGATTTATTAGATTTTATTTTTTTAGGCTTTTAGTTTTTAGTCTTATAGATTTCTATTTTTTATTTTTTATTTCTTTTTAGATTTATATTTTTTATTTTTGTGTCTTTTATTTTATAGGATTTTATAATTTTAGTAGTTATTAATTAAATTTTTGAGTTATTAGTTTTTATTCATAGTTTTTATTTTAGTTGTGTTTAGTTTTTTTTAGAGTTTGTTTAGTGTGTCGTGTCTATTTTATTTTTAATTTAGTTTAATTTTTAATTTTAGTTTTTGTTTTAATTTTTAAGGGGTCCTAATTAAACACACACAACCCTTATCACACACTCACTCACTCAAACCTATCCTACACCCAACTCCCCTTACCCTCATCCTATTACCTACACCCTCACACACACAATAAACCCCAACTTCATCTTCCCCAACAACTCACCCTCTCTCCTCTCTCCAAAACACAAAAACCACCATAACCAAACTCACACACCCATCTCTCTCTCTCTCTCTTACCCTCACCTTAACTCACCGACCCCACCGTTCCCCACTCCGGCAACTCGAGTCGCGACCTCCGGCGGCATCTAACCCCCTGCCGTCGCGGCGGCCCCCTCTCACCACTCACACCACCTCGGGCGACCAGCACCCCTCTCGACCCTTACACCGACCCATCTGCCCGCCGGCGCACCTCCACCCTCCCCACTCCGGCGTTAAACCCGCCGTCGACCCATGTCGGAGCTGCCATCTCGGCTAGCTGAAGCCCGGAACCCCATTTCAGCTGCCCAACTCATATCCACAAACCCATTTTGAAGACCCATTTCACCTTGTTTAACCCAAATCCCATTTCAATACCCCCATATCAAAACCCATTTCCCTTTTCTTTGAACCTCCACATGTAAGCCACGATTTTCTCCTACATAAGCTAAGACCAACAATTACCCATGTGGCATAAAACCATTTAACCAACTTGTCCCCATTTTACCAAAATACCCCCCAACTACCTTTTTAACCCCAATACCCATTATACCCTCATATGCAATATCAGATTTTATCCTCACATCACTACCCACATGCCCTCAAACACTCACACCCCATGCTCCCCTCACCATTCCCATGCACACCCAAGTCAATTCCCAAAAATAACCCCATGCTCTATGTGCCTATTATTTAAAGAGGATGAAGACCCATTTGCAAAGGATCTGAAATTAGTTTTAATCTTGGTGTGATAAAATTCTCCCCACCCCTCTATGTTGAGTATTTGCATTTTTAGCAAATACCTCAATATAGAGGTGTGTGTTGAAAATTATCTCTAGGATAAATTTCACCCCACCCATCTATTATGAATTTTTGCATTTTTAGCAATTATTCATAATAAATTGATGTAGTGAAATTTATCCCTTATGGGAGATAAATTTTAACACATTCATTTATGTTGAGATTTTTCATTTTTAGCAATTATCTCAATATAAATTAATGATCTAGAATTTATTTCTTTGGATGAATTCTAATGTACAATTTTATAATTTTAGTATTTGCATTTTTAGCAAATCTCTTTTATTATTTAATTGTCCCTTATGAATTCATCCACTATCCTTTTAATTTTTAGTTTGTAATTTTTAGTTTAGCTTCAATAAATACATGAGTGAAGAATTGTAATTGAGAGATTGATGATGTAATTGAAGATTTCATGTCAATTCAAGGCTTAAATGGGTTTGATCTATTCCCCTCTTTTACTTTTAGTTTAATCATCTCATGCTTTCAATTGTTTATCTTATATTTTTGGATGATGATTAGTGAGGGCTAATCTCCCATTTATGGGATGATATTTTGAAGCCCTCATGAGTCCAATTTTGTTAGTTTACTTATTAGGACAATTTTGTTTATCTCACATTTCTTAAATTAGCTTTTACTTCTTAATTAGTAGTTATAAAAATTAGTATAGTTAGTTAGTTAAAGAAAAATCCCTTGAAAAATCCATAAAAAAAATATAAAAAAAAAGCAAAAATAAATAAACATAATAAAATGCAAATGAATTTATATTTATGTCCTCACCAATTTTGTGTTTCACCCTTAGATTTGGATTGACTCCCTTACTTACCTCTACACTAGTTTTGTTATAATTTTGTAGGTTCAAGGGAAATTTTGATGGATAGAGAAGTTGCAACAACGAGAAATCTACAAGAGAAGCAATTTTTCTTTCTATCAGTAAACCAGAATATCATCGATGAAGACAATGACAAACTGATCTAGGAAATCCCTGAACACCCTATTCATCAAGTCCATAAACGCTGCTGGAGCGTTGGTCAAACCAAATGGCATAACCCGAAACTCGTAAGAGACATATCTCGATAAGAACGCAGTCTTCGAGACGTCCTCCTACCTGATACGCAACTGATGTTATCCAGATCGAAAATCAATCTTTGAAAAGCAAGAAGCTCCTCTCAACTGGTCTAATTGGTCATCGATTCGAGGCAACGGATACTTATTCCGTATCGTGACCTTGTTTAACTCCCGGTATTCCACACACAATCTCAGTGAACCATCTCTCTTCTTCACGAACAACACAGGGGCACCCCACGGTGAAGTACTCATCCGAATAAACCCCTGACCCAACAACTTCTCAATCTGATCCCGTAACTCCCTCATCTCGGCTGGAGCCATACGGTACAGTGCACGTGCTATAGGTCTCGTGTCTGGTAATAAGTATATAACAAAGTCTATCTCTCGACTGGGGGGTAGGCCTGGTATCTCCTGAAACACATCAGAATACTCCCTGACAACTGGGATCGAATCTAAAGGAATCACAACCTCCTTAGAGGTATCCTCCTCTAAGTAGTACAAATGAGCGGTCGAACCTCCCTCTGGGCGTGGCATCGACACTACAAGCATCTCTTGCCCCGGAATGGCAAAACCAATGCTCCCACCGAAACAATCAATCATGGCTCTATAATCAGCGAGCCAATCCATACCGATAATCACATTGTGAACATGCATATCTAATACGAACATATCTGCAGGTAATACCAGACTACCAATCTCTACCCCCACTCCCCGGCATATAAAGAAAATAAGTGACCCACTCCCCAATGGTGAGTCTACACACGTTACTGTGCTCTCTGCCGTAGCTAATAACCCTAAGGCTTTCGCAAAATGTGTAGCTATAAAACAATGCGTTGCCCCCATATCAAACAAAACCCGACCCATAGTACCATGGATAGGAAACATACCCTCAATCGTGGGTGGTGCCTGTGGAGCTGCTACCTGGTGAACATTATAGACACGTCCATACTGTAACTGCCCCTGCTGCACAGGAACTGCTGGAATGGCTGGTAATGCTGGCACCTGGGATGGAGCTGGAAGAGTAGGTGGAAAAAGTGGCCTCTGTGGCTCATGTCGAGTACCCTGCTGCTGCTGCGGGGACCTGCCCTTATCAGGACAATCCTGACGTTTGTGGCCAATCTTACCAGAAATGAAACACTTCCCCGGGAAGTTTCCCCCTCGCTGTCCCTGTTTCCCTCGGCCCTGGTGGCCGTTACCATTTTTGCCACGGCCTTGCTGGCCCTGGTGAAACTGTTGATGCTGACCATTTTGACCCTGCTGGCCCTGATGGCCGTTATGACCCTGCTGGCCATTCCAGAATCCTCCCTAACCGTTCCTGAAACCCCCTGATCGGAACCTCTTATGATCCTCTTGCTGGGAACCCTGATCACTCTGTTTATATTGACCCTGAGCTGACTGTGCCCCGCTGGCACCATTTCCCCCTGTCCTGCCCTGATGGCTGGACTCTCCTGATCTCTTCCCCTCTGTCAAGTGAAAGCGGTGGTCCTGGCAATGGAGCAATGCAGCGTTAACCACGTCAGAATAAGTGTCCAACCAGAGGTTCCCCAATAAATGCTGACGGATCCTCCAAGTCAATCCATCTATGAATTTCTGAATCTTCTTCTCTTCCGTCGGTATCTCATCTGGGACAATATTCAGCAAATTGGTGAATTCGGCCTCATACTCGGCCACAGTCTTACCCTCCTGTCGAAGGTTCATCAACTTCCTCCTCATTTCCATGTGAACAGCAGACGGAAAGTACATGCGATTGAACCGCATCCAGAACTCCTGAATCGTGAGAGTATCTCTCTCCTCTGCGGTGGTAATAGATTCCCACCACTGTAGTGCAGATCCCACTAGCTTAAAAGTATCCAGTACCTGCCTCTGAACGTCAGTGCACTCATACATCCTCAAGTGCCTCTGTATATCCTTTCTCCACTGACTCGAAACAACAACATCGGAGCTGCCAGCAAACTCCGGTGGATGTGCTTTCTGAAAAGCATCACGTACACGTTCCCAGGAAGACGGGAATGCATATGGCTGAACTGGCGCGGCAACTTCCTCCTGAGGTGGTGCCTGCTGTACTACGGCTAATGAAACATTTACCGCTTGGGCTACTATGGTTGCAACCTCAGCGGCGTTCATCGTGCCCTGAACTGGTGCGAGCTGTGGTTCAGGCGTTGCATTCCTAGGAACCCGTGGTGCACGTCATGGAGGCATTCTGAAATAAGAATAAAGTCTATAAGTTCGCAGTTATAAACTTAAAATAGCTGAAGAACGTAGCATATACAAAAGAATACAACAGTCCTAAAATATAGGGCTCTACATCAAAGAAAGCTCAGCGGAAACATAATAAGCCATTCAGATCCTAAAGGACACTAGAACCTGATGCTCTGATACCACCTATGACACCCCGACTAATTAAATACCGGGTAGCTACACCTTTATTAAATTAATACAAAATGTCAAGTTGATCCAGTTAATAGCATCACTGTCGAAAACATTTAAATGATTACTAACCACCTAGTATTTAAAAAGTAAGTTGCCAAATTTTAAGTTAAGTCTGATTAACATGCGATAAAAGAATAATGGAAGAACAACATAAATCCATTCACCATAACGAAGTAATGAAATAACCAACAATAGTAATAAGTCTGGAGGAAAACTCCTCACAACAATCCCACAACTGAAAATAATAAGACTAATCTAAATTCTGAATTAAGTACATGCCCGAAGTCTGAATAACTGAAATAAATGAAATGCCACTAAAAGAAATGGTCGACATGCCCTACAACTGATAAATACTGAGTATAGAGTCAAGATAGATGAAGCGTCTATAATCAATGTCCTGTAACTTCCACAAACCGCTACAGCTCGTCACCTGAATGAGTATCCTAAGCATGGTGTCCTTGTGGATGGGCACCTAAAATGGTTTTTACAAAAAGATAGATTTGAAAGCAAACGGGTCAGAGCCCGAATGTGGAGAGTATTTTAAAACAGTAAGTGCTTTAATAATAATTAAAACAAGGAATGCAAGATACATGTTAGGACGTGCTCTCACATGAAATGCTAACCTCTCGTCTAACTGTGCACTCCTAACGTTCCTGTACCCATTCATGTGTTTTCTCATAACTATCTAATTCCAAAGAGTTTCTAACACTCCTACTCGGTTCACGTTTAATTTCCAACCTTAACAATTAAATAGAGAGTTCTACTTTAATTCTCGGATTCCCAATTATTAACAAAACCATTTATTGATATATGTCCCCTTTTATCTTTTCATAATATTACAATTACTATACTCACAATTTAACATAGCAATTTCCTTTTCATTTAACCGTATATTATTCACATCATAAATATACAATACAAGCACCCAAAGGCTAAGCTGCGGTGCACACATACTCTGCTATCCATCCCGGTACATCACGTACATAAGGATCACAAATTCCGAATCTCTCAAGAATTGTTGGAATAAGCACCACACACAAAAATGGAGGCGAACATAATTCAACATATCCATGGTCACGTACATACCTACGCTCCATAGTCAGCTGGCTTATTAACTCACAAATAAGTCATTCTCTTGAACTATGTCCTCGAGGTACCAATCTAAATTCGGGCAACACAAGGATAAGAAGGCCCTAAACGAACGTAACCTCCCGTGATAGCAAGTATGGTAGGTATGTCATACATATAAAAATCATATACTAAGCATTCACACATCTTAGATAATTCAATATTAATAAAGGTATACTCTACATCTTTATACCATTATTCCAAATTTGTATATTTTACGTCTCCCAATAACATAAAAGTTAAACTGTCGATACGTCTCACGTCGTAGTTTCTTATACTTAAAACCTATCTAAAATAGATTATTAAGTTCCTATTATTCCCACGTATAACATCTTTATTCCTAAGGTCCTTACTTCTGCCCCAAACCTCATTTCATCAAATTATTCAAATTTACACTATTAACCCAAATATTAACTCACTTATCGAATTTCATTAGTTTAGAATAAATCCCCAAATTGAATTCTAATTAAGGTCCAAATTTCATAACCAAGCCTACTGGTCTTCCTTAAGGTTAAGGGTATTCATATGGTCTCCAACAATATTAATCAAGGGTTAACATCATTAAAATTTAAATAGGAAAAAACTTTACTCATTCTGGGAAGGTCGATCGATCGACCTTTTCCTTCGATCGATCGATGGTGGTCGATCGATCGACTGATGAATGTCGATCGATCGAACGCACTAGGTATGGTTACGGACTGCTTCTTTTTGCAGTTTTCAAATCAACCCAAAACACCATTAACAAGCATGAAACTCTAAGATAACGTTATACTATCATCATACAACCATCCTACAACAGTGTTAACGTTCTAAAACCAATAATTCATCATTCAAAGGCTTTGTATGGGTCAAATCTTCACCAAGAATTTCAGATTTCTATTTCTTTCAAGAACATTAATAAACTTCTTCTAAAATCCATTTTTAAATTATCAAGGGTCATAATTCTGAGTTCATAATTCGTCCATAATGTTTCTACATGCTGTCCCTAACATAGTTCATAGTTTTAAACTTCCAATTCATGGGTCTATATCATCTTCCAAGATAAATTCAATAATTCCTAAACATGGAAAATCATGGCATTGAATCAATTGTAATTAAACCACTTGCCTTAATCTTTCTCTGAATTTGGTGTTGAATCTTGAAGGCTAAGTTGTCCTCCCTCTCTCTTTTTGCACAATTCTCTTCTCTCTCTCTCTCTCTCTCTCTACAAGTTTCTCTAAGGAAGATGACAATGGAGGTGTGGTTGGTTTTTGGTAAGTTGGGACTATATCTTAATTTCTCCCGTAGCCCATTAAGTCCCTTAGTGTAGTTAGTGGGTTTAGTGGATAAAGAATAAGTCAGATTTTTGTTTCTAATTTTCGTGGGTTTTAATTCCCAGATTTCCGAAATTACCAAAATGCCCCTATAAGTTACCGGTATGGCCCAATAATGCCCGGGACCCAAACTTAACCCCCGGCTAGTGTTTTCTGACTATTTCGACCCTTCCGGACGCGTTGGCGCACTCAAAATGACCATACGGGTGATAAAAATAAAATTCACTTTTTAATTCAAATAATTATATTCCTGACGCGGCTGTCACGCGCGTCCCAACAAAGTTTCCCAAATTACCGTATTTCGATCTCGCGACAATTTCAATACTTCCAATATTCATATATTGCCAAGTATACACATTATAATCAAATACTAACTCACATCTCGTTAATATTTTTATCCGGATTAATTTCCAATTAATACACATTTAATTCAATTAATCCCCAAAAATAAATATCATGAAAATACGGGGTATTACATATCTATTGTCAAGATAGGACATAATCGCCATCTTCTTCAAAATTTGAAGAAGAATTTCCCCTAAGTTCTCATGACTCCTCTCGTGAATCCATCACTCACTTAAGTACTCTCTTGTCCATTATACCTACCTCATCGGGTACGAAGTTCGCTAAACAAGGCCTCTCTCTAGTATAGTCCTCCTGTGATCAGTTCAGAATTTCATCCACAAATCGTTCTCAAAAAAAGATAAAGGAACTCATGGTAAAACCATACCTAAGATCCTTCCATTGGCATAATATTTCACTTCCAGGTATACTAATCACTGCTATATGCCAAAGCCTTTGGGTATCATACATCCATTAGCTACACACACAGTTTCTGCACTTCTAAAATTCCAACAGGTGGTCCTCTCCAAAGACCCCTCTGACTCTCTCTCCTATTCTAACCACACTGGGTGAGTATAGTTTAGAACAACTTTCTGCTATAACGATACTTGAAAACATAATGTGAACCCAAGCAGTACTTATAGCCCCAACTTCCCGAGTAATAATAGGGGTGACCTCGACTACGGTCACCGTCCCTAAAATATTCAACAACTTCAACTGAGCCCTGCCTCCTGCTGCCTTCCCAACGGCCTTCACTGGTTGTCCTACATTTTTTGGTATATGAAGCACACCTGAACGCATATAAGATTCACTATAATTATATATAAAAGGATAACCAAATCTCACCATAGGAATCAACAATCCTAAGCATATGGCTCTATATTAAATAGAAAACAATGCTAAAAATGTAGTACGTCTGCACATAATCCTAAGGACACTAGAACCTGATGATCTGATATCATTTGTGACACCCATCTTAATAAAATATTGGGTGATCAGTCCTATATAAAATCAAACAAGAATCTCATATGGTTTCATTCATCATCATTGTCGAAGCCCATTTGATTACTAATAAACTATTTGGCCTGGCGTCAAATTTTAAACTTTCTAATCTTTTTATCTTAAACGCACACGTAAATCATCCACATAATTAATTGAATTCAATAGAACAATAGTCGATAACTTTTGGTAAAACATCCAAATAACCATATCGAAAAAGTGTAAACGAAAATGCGCAAAATATAATAAATGACAACAGTTGGGAAATATGCCACAATAACTCACAATATCTCTTATCTAGATCACAAGGAGAGAAGAGTCTATATAATTTCCTTCCAATCTCCATTGCTGTGATAACAATGCCTAACTCGAATGAATAATCATCCAAGCGTCCTTGTCTCTGGACACCTAAAAAGTATAACAAAGGAGAAGAAAAAGAAAAGATAGCTACAGGTCAGAGCCCAGATTTTTGAAAAATATTTTAGCAAGTGCTTAACCTTTTTTAATATTTAAAATATGATATTCTCCATATTTAAACTGGTGTAGCACTCACAACAGATACCCCTCACCTATCTTCTAATAGTGCACACCTAACGCATTTATTTTAACACCCTATTTACGCTACCCAACATAACTAGCATTTCTCCAAAATCACTAAATCACCTTACATTATTTTCATAACCCATGTATATAATATCCTAAGAGTTTGCACGAGCTTACGCATTATAATTTCTCGCTTATTATTCATTCCTTCATTTTGAATAACTTTCACTAGTTATACACTATTCACATATTAGTGTTATTTATCTCATATATACTATTCTCATATTTATATACGTATATCACATATTTTATTCCGGATTTTACACTCCTAGATAATCCAAAAATTATTTTACAATTCATTCTTTATTATGTTCGTGTATATATATATATATATATATATAATGTACTACACGTATCAAGTATATCCATACTTATATATATCACACGCTATATAAGTATAAAAACCATCCCTCAGAGGTATAACTCAATGGATGAAGTTTCTCAATGCTATCATCTTTCAGGTAATTACTCACACATCATCTTGGGTACCAACGATCAGACTCTCACACCGAATTTGTATAAACCAAATCAAAACGTCGGGGAAGCGGTTATAGCTCCTCACCTAAAAGTGAGACTGAATCATACCCAAAACGTCTCACCCGTGCTAAATGTCACATAATATAAAAATGGATGTTATGACCTGGGGACTATACGATCCCTGCTCCTCAAGCCAAGGGCCTCACCCACATCGCGTAACCTCCCATGATAGCACTAGAAGGTTATGCTTCACATAAATATATCATTCACACACAAATATATCCATAATCACATCATATATATACTATCTCTATACTCGTATATCTACATAATAAGTTACAAAACTTATGTATGTCATAAACTTAACCTATGATGTCAGAAGAAATGATTTTTTTACAATACCCATTTTAACCTTAAAATTTTTTATTTCCCCCACTTTTTGAGGCTTTAATTTGTTTCCCCCTTCTTTTCAAAATTCAAAAATAAGGGCTTAATAGAAATTTTCATATCTCCCCACACACGCCTCCTATTTTATTTTTGCCCTATCTCGATTACCTCATTCCCCATCTTCTTCTCTCAGTAATGCATGAATGAAAAAAATTGTCATCAAGCCATTCCAAATGCAACCCCCCTTTGGACGGCATAGGTAAAATCTCCCCCTTTATCTCTCTATTTCCCATTTTGAACTCATCTCTCTATTGTCGATCCTAACTTTTTTGAGATTCAAATAACTATTTATGTCTTGATCTTTCATTCGAAACCAATTTTTTTTGTAAATTTCAAACCCCCAAATCATGATTGTTTGAGGGTTGTCTCGATATTTTTATTTCAGATCTGTCAATGATTACCTGTGTAAGTGTTTAAAACTTCTTATTGTTAATTATGTGTTTGTTTTGTTTAAAACCCAAAAATGTCAGCATTTGTTTTGTTTAAATTTCCATATTACGAATCGATTTAAGCACTCATCGTGCTCTCAGTTGTTTACAGTTTGTGTACTATAGAGACTTTTATTGTTCAATGGGTTTGAAACTGTGTACAACACTCATCGTGAGAAATGTCGTCCCTTTAATTCGTTTGTAAACCTAAACCTCAAGCTCTGCTCTGTTTATAGAGAGTACCTATTTATCAACCGATACGCAAATAGAGAGAAAGAGAGAGAACCCGTTAGTTTCTTTATTTACCCAAAAGCATCGTATGCTCTATAAAAAGAGCTTAAGGTTTACCCAAAAGCATTGTCTACAGTACACACTTCATCCAAGAAGATGATTGAGTTTTGCTTCCTTTTTGGTTTTATTTTTGCAGATCGAAACCTAAAGAGGTTTGAAAATCATTTTTTTTCAGATAGACACTTAATGATGTATACGTTCTCTAGCTCACTTTGATATGAATTTTGGTGTTTATGTTTTGTTTTATAAATCTTCTTTTTTCCAGATTGACAAACTATTCTCGATTGTGGATTCATCACACCTCCGTGTTCCAAAGATATGGAACTGATGACAGATCTTTCAGTGGGTTTCTTGATGAGTCTATATAAGATTCAATTGCCACTCCACAACTGTTTCGGTAATAGCTAGATCTTCAATTAGAGTATTATCAAGGGTGGTGATCGAGAGTTCAGTTAATGCGATACAGGAGAATTAGATCCCCACATCTAATTCGAGCTCCACAACTCTCTGCCCTTCTCCCTCCAACCGCAACTATCCGAGCTCCACAACTCTTTGCCCTTCTCCCTCCAACCGCAACTATCTGCCTCTTCGTTTTTAAGATCCCCACATCTGGCTTTGCTTTTTTTTTTGGGTTTTTTTGATACGACTCTGGAAATGAACAACTCTGCTTTTTTGGGTTTTTTGGATACGAACTCTAGCTCTCCTTTTTTTGGGTTTTTTGGAAACGAACAACTCTACTTTGATATATTGGTGTTTGAAAAAATGGGTATTATCTCAACATCCATTTTGATTTATGGGATAGTCATGTTGCGTTTTTTTTTTGTTCAGAGTATATTTTGCAGAAGCTTTGGTGTTTAACGGTGCCGTTGTAGGTGAGTTCGTTTCTTATCTTGAAACCACACTAAATGGGTCTCTATTTATTTTTTTGCAGCAGCTTTGGTGTTTAACGGTGCCGTTGTAGGTGATTTCGTTTCTTATCTTGAAACCACACTAAATGGGTCTCTATTTCTTTTTTTTTTTATATATAAATGGGTCTCTATTTATAACCTTGAAAACACATGAAATGGGTCCTTTATATTCAAATCAAGCGAAATGGATCTCTGTTTACAGGTCACGCCATACATGAGTCAACACTAAACACCATCCTGATGGCCACCGACTGGTTCAAAACCTACTTGCTGTCTTATTTCATCTTCACTGTCGCCGCTGCCTCGCTCGGATATGGATTTTTTCTTTGAAGTTTTCATGTCGATGATGGGGGTGTACATAGAGGAGAAGCAATGAAGGACGGAAAAGTGAGCTAAAATGTCGTCGGGCATGCCTGAGACAAAAACACAGGAACGGAGCATTGAAGTTGGTGAGCTGGTGGGTAAACTCCCTAGCCGAAAAAGTCACATATGGGTTTATTAAATAGATGGGAAGCTTGGGTGGCCAACAGGTGGATGAGTCAGAAATGTTGGAAATTAAATAAGTGATGGACAACAAAATGGAATATAATATTGTATTTAGGTTTTGGTTGTGTTTGTACTCTCATTTTCGAGTGTGAAAGACACAATTATGAATTGGTAGGCCGCCAGTTGCTATGGAGAATTTTTTTTTACTCTCATATTTAATTCTTGACAAAAAATGTACGCTACTTTGTACTTATATGTATCTAAAGGCAGCCACTTCTTTATTATGGAATGTTTATTGTTGTTGTAATTTTTTTTTAGAGTAGTTTTCAACCCAACTTTTTTAGAAACCCAGTAATTTTGTTTATTGTGCAGTGTTTATTGTATAGTGTTAATATGAGGATGTTGAGAAATTTGAAGTGAGAAGGAAATTAATTTTCGTTTGAATTTGTAAATATATGTGTTAGTTCACATTTTACTTTTTACTTATTTTATTTCAGAGCAAAAGAAAACCTTGGTCAAAGTTTTTAAATTGTTTAGAAAAACTTTTTCTACTTAAAAATAAATTATGTTGTAATGTAAAACTCTATGACTATAGTTGTTTACCTTAGAGGCAACTTTGATTTCCTTTCAATCTTGAACCTCGCTCTGATTGTTCTTTTAACGGACTATTGTTTTATATATAAACTAATTGTACAGATATTGTCTTATACTTTTTATATGTGATTTGTTCAATTTCTTAAAGTCCACAAGAGGACTAAGATATCGATTTTTTGTTTCCCACGTTGGTTGACTCAAGTTGATGGTTTACAAGAAAAGAGTTGGTATATGTCATAATACCTTTCAGTCGATTTTTATGGATAATATATCTATTGCCTTACGAATAAACCCTTGGGCCCCGTGCGAATAATTTAGATTGTCAGTTGTCTTTTGCAGGCTCCACATATCCCTAGAGTAGTGATTTGTCTTTACGTCACGTCAATTACTTTTTGTTTTTTATTTATACTTTTTTCATATATGAGATTTCGTTTCTGATATATATTTTTTATTTGGAGCCTCACGTCCGGGCTCTAAAGATGTTTTAATTATGGTGATAATTGTGTCTAACAAAAATATAGAACATTCTTTTTAAAGAAAAAATGGTCGAAACTTTTATTATAAACTATATTTTTTATAAACAATTAAAATAAATATGACTTGAAATAATATTTTACCTATCTCGAATTCAATCCAAGTAAAAGCGACAAAACATGAAATAATTTTTTTAACAAAATTTAAAGTTGGCAAAAATAAACATGACTCGAAATAATATGACACGCCATGAAACAATATTTTTTTAACAAATCATGAATACTATATCAAGAAAAAGTGGCAATATACAAAATATTTTTATACACTAAAAAGGAATCCAGTCAAAATATACGCGACACGACATTAAATATCATTGTTTACTTATCTCGAACACGGCCAAAGTAAAAGTGGCAGAACACAATATTTTTTTAATCAAATATGAACTTGACTAAAATAAACACAACACTACATGATTTTTTTTTACCAACCACGAACACTACCACTACCGTTTTGCGGAATAGTCATATAAACAATGGATATAATGGCTATTTTTTTAAATTACACTTTGTTTTGTCGGGGAAAACATTTTCGTCGTTTTGCGATTACGTATTTTGGAAAATTTTGCCACTTTGTTATTACGTATTTTTGAAATTTTTATCGTGCCTTCAGGCACGGGCATACCCTAGTGTGTATATATATATATATATATCACATCGAATTCGATTATCATGCCTATCTCTCGTGGCATTAGCCTATAATCCCGAATATACCAATTCGTATTAATTCATTAGTATACACACAACTTATTTTAATCCATAAGTATTGACTCACTTATGATATAGTTATCACATTCATTATTTTCGAGTAGCAGCTTATCATACCTTTCTAGTATTCTTAAATCATCATACTGACACCTTAGGATTTATACATATACATATTCGGTATATATATATATATATATATATATATATATATATATATATATATATATATTCTACATGCATAAATGTGTATGTACTAACCCGCCTAATAATTCCTCAAATGTTGTTCGTCCCAAACATTCCTAAAATTTATACCTTGGATTTTAATCCCACTAATCCCAAGGGACACACATCACTCATTTAATCGTCTAGAGGTCCTCACACTCTGTTTAGGATCCCCTAATATTTATCTCCATAAAACAATTCTCCTATAATCCATAAAAGCAAGGAAAATTTTCAATAACTCATAAGGCGAATCAATTCTCTTAAGGGTGAATCGATTCGCCTCCTGCCAAATAGATTCGGAAATGACGTTGTGTTACTATTCAACTTCTTCTCCAATTTCCTCCTTATTCCAACACTCAACTAACAAAAGTCTTATGGTTTCTACATCATCAACCATCAAAATAATCATCTAGATGCTATGATTTAACGAACACATCAATTACTCCATGTGATTCATCAAATTTAACAAGATTTAAACCCTAAATCCATTTAATTCTATGTTACACATATCTTCCAATATTTCACAAAAAAATACTACCATTAAGATGGGTTTTAACCAAGATTTCATACGGGGTTGTCAACATAACAATTTATGTGAAATCATTTCTGAAAACCCCATTTTTGTGCGAAAATCCCCAACCAAAAATATTATAGTTTTCATCACCAACTATAATATGAACAATAAAAACACTTAATACTTTAAGAAAGTTAAACACTTTCCTCGTTGGACAGATCTGACATCCTCATGTCGGGATCCTCTGGAGCTTGGCCGAAAATCTCCCATTTTCCTCCCTTTTATGATTCTCTTCTTTTTTCCTTCTTTCTTTCCTTCTCTCGTGACCTAATAAGAGAGAAATAAGACTTATCCCTTCTTAAACCCAAAATTGACTCGTACACACAATTATGAGTCCATACTAGTCCAAAAATCCCTGAAACCCAAACACTACCCCCAGGTACTTCATTTTGACTATTTCGCCCATTCTAGAAACAACAGTGCACTCAAAATCTCCATCTGAGTCACTTATAAAAAAATTCACGTATTAAACCCAACACATCTCGACACGTGTTTTTTGAATAAAATAACCTCACCTGTTGCTTTTATTCACCTATGACATGAAATAAAAATAGTCCATATCATTTACTTATTCCCGTAAGTAAATGTAACACATGTAAATATTAATCTATCACTAGCTAAATTAATATTTAATCCGCGCTTCAATTCTGTTTCACTTAAAATTGTCAAATCGTTAAATTACACCCACTCGTATGATATAAATATCCATAAAAGTACGGGGTATTTCAATTGAGTTATAAATGAGTGTAAGTTACAAGGAGAGACATCAACATATATTAGATAAAAGAGAGAGAGGGAATTATGCAGACAACATATTCCTATACCTTCGAGTTAGATATTTAAAAGAATCGAATTTTAAGGAAAAAATTCCTTCTTTCAGTGGGACCAATGATATATTCTGTATTTTTATAGTATTTAATTAATTGTTAAACTCATTATTGGGTGTTGACTAGTTGTTATTTCATATGATATACAATATGTTATTTTTTTGATTTTAGATGTTGGAATTTCGATATAGCTTTTGGACTATTTATATGTTACATATGTTACATTATAAGTATGAGCTACATGTTTATTTGACTATATTGCTATCAATGTTAGCGAACTCATAATAATTCATTAAGATAAATAATTAAGCGACTTAGTATTATGGGTGGCTATTGAATGGCCAGGGGCTAGGCATTGGAGGTTTTATTATTTGGATTATTCCCTTCGAATCAGGTCCCATCAATCGTGAACTATATTCTTATAATATCAAGTCACAATCTAATTAATTAATATTTAATATTTAAACTTAAGTGATGCATATTTGCTAAAGAATTAATTTAATAAGATAATTACTAAACTTAATAATATTATTGACTTGTAGAACGTGTCAACCTTCTATTTGGCTCATAACATGTTTAGAGAATTTGGCTCATAATGTTTTAGGCCATTTGGATCTTATTTTGAGTTGTTTTAGTCTAGGCTATATGAGGGCCTAATCCTAACTCAAAATTAGTAATTATAAAATAACCTATTAGCTTAACCTAATTATTATAACACATATTTGAATAGCCCTGGATTTTAAAGAAGAGGATGAAGAAACCTTAACTCGGTCAATTGAGGTTTTAACTTGATGAATTAGGGGAAATTGGAGACTACTTCTTCAATCAATCCAAGGAAAGTTTACTTTGTTTAAATATGTTTTTAAATTTGTTTTATAATGATAGTAATTTATTGGAATGTGAAAAAGAAGATGTTGTAAATATGATTGCGTTCATAATCAAACCGTAATTCTAAATTTAAATTAATCTAATGAAGTCCCCTGGTTTTGTATTTTGAACAACTCATGCAACATTGTAATTAATCAACAACTTAATACTTTCATAATTATAATTGGACTTAGAAATTATTATTATTGAATTATATATGTTATAATCTATAAAACCCCTAATGTAATCATGTTAATATATGATAATTTTTTTGGTGATTATATCACTCATGTGTAGAACATACACTTATGGTCTCATTTATGATTTATTAGATTAAATCTTGCAATTAGTTTTTAATCCTCTAGAACTTGAAAAAATAGGTTGCGAGTAATCATATGATATTTATATGTGAATCAGAAAGGCTAAGTTGATACAATATATGCATAAGGAATCGAGGTTTTTAAGTTGTGCACAGAAAAAAAATTCAAGAGAAAGAAGATGACATGGCCCCCATTGGATAGATCGGATTGAGGTTCAGATCGATCTGAACCTAATGGGTTGACTGATTCAAGTTAAGTTAGTGGCTATTTTGTTTGGGTTTTGATTAGGGTTCAATTATAGGATTTTAAAACATTTTAAATAGTTGTTATTGCAATAAGTTTAGATATTGATTTGTAATTTTGAGTAACGTTTATCGATTTTGTTAATCAAATAAGGGAAGATAAAATGTTTGTCTACCATCAAGTAAGGTAGTTGTAAAATTAGAATGCTCATTATGAATGGTTGTTGCGAGATGATACCTAGATATTAGAGCGTTGAGAGTTCAGGATACAATTATATAAACGATTATAGATAAACATGTGTAATAACTTATAATAAAAGAGATTGTCTATGTAATCAAGTTGAGTAGGGATTGTGATGATTGTTTGACTTATGTGAAATCATACCATAGGTGTGTGTTTTCTCTATATGTGACTTACAAGGAAGGATTTGATGGGGGTCGTACGACACTGACAGCGATTTGTACCCCAGTGTTTGAGAAAGGCTTTACAAGACCTCATTTACCTCAATCTTACGAGTTGAGGTACCCATCCGCCAAGTAGGGGCAATGTGACCAAATCCATTCATATAGTCTTTGGTATGGGCCCCGTACATATGTGATTGGAAAGTTATTTTCCTTTCATACTGCTATTTTGAGGTTATAGTATTTGGATGGCCTATAGATATACCTAATATGCATGGGCAATCCCCAAAGACATTAAGGATAGGGCTTCACACTATTATTTTCAGGCTTCAGCATAGCTCATATGATCTGAGGTGAGTTAAACATACTCACGGATATTTTAGATTAAGTGATTCTAAAGACTTCACACTTTTAATTTAGCATAATCTCATACAGCCTTCGCACTATACTAGAGATCTATACACTTGAGATTACGACTTGGGAATATGATTATAGAATATACTAGAAACGTATAGTCAAAACTATGACTTGAGAATATTACAGATTCATAAAGTATAGATATACATTTATAAACATAACTTCCGATCATATAAGTAAGAGAATGATGTTAAGTAAAATAGATACCATAATGTAAGAAATCATTAGATATAAACTTAAGATTGAAATAGTAAAAAATACTAAATTAAAAGATGAAATTATATCATGGGCCTCATTCGAGTTTTGGATTAGAACTTCATATTTATTTAGGTTGTTTGGGTTTAGGTACGTAAATAAATTGAAATCAAATTAATATTGTAGGAATATGTGTTATTATTATTAATGCATAAATGTAGTTACATTCTTAAGCACTTTAGACTTTCTAGTTTTAATCATTTCTATTGAAATGTTTTTACAACTCATATGCCAGAGTCACTATCGCAGACTTAAGCTACTCATTAGAGGTGTTCTAGTTTGCATTCAAGTATTCTATTATATTTTCGTTTTAGTCTGATGTATTATTTCAATTTTCTTGACATTTGTATTATGCAGTATTCATTCAAAGTTTGATACTATTGAGATTTTTTATACTCTAGATTTCATTATCATATTAATTGGATGGTATTATAGTTTTTCAAACTTATTTAGCTATTTATTATTTAGCATTGTCTTTGTTTATTATTATATCGTTTATACTTAGAATGCTACTAACTGTTTTTTACTCCCATGATTTTTATATTAAACATGATCAATTTATTAATGCATTTTATGGGGTGCCACAAAGGGCATTGTGATGCATCATTTGCGTTCTAATCATGTCAAACCCGACTAGTAAATTTAATTTTTTAACATACAAAATAAGTTGAGTGAACTATTTTAATGAATTAATAATAACACTAACAAATATAAGCGTTATTAATGTAATATAATTAATGAGTATTTGTAAACATAATTTGGGAAGATTATCAGTCATGTAATAATAAGGAGATCAAACTCATAATTTTGAGATAGTGCATTACGATGTTATTAATAATATTTAGTGAAATAAATTATAATGGATAGAATTGAGTAGTTGATTATAGCGTTTAATTATGATTAGTTATTGAAAGATATTCTCTTATTTATCATAGAGATTCCCTTACGATTACGTTAGTTGACTAAAAATATGCATTTTGTAACAATTTTAGTTCTGAATTTATTATTTAGTTAAAAAAATCAGTGTTTTCCAATTTTAATAAGAATTGTGTATGGGCATATTGTTTTCATTATTATATATACTAGTACTTAATTTTGTTATGCATAGTAGGTGATGTAGTATGTAGAGTATAACTTAAACACAAAGGAAAATATTAAATAAAAGTGGACATATCATTTTTAGGACGATAACGTAATTTTTAGTGGGTATGTATTGATTACGGAGAATAATAGCGTTTAAAATTATTGTGCTAGTACAATTTATGTGTATTGAACAAGACTACCTTGGGGTAATTGTCTTTTTATACTAATTTTCATAAAATCATTTACATAGTATGATTATTAGGATTATTTAAGCTCTTAATCCTTATACACTAAATGGAGACATGCATTTGTTGTTTATTTATTTGACTTATTGGGTAAGATTCATTATTGGATGCATAGTTTTGATATAATGGAGTGTGGTTTTTAATGTAGAGTGAAAATATTTTATGTATTGGATTCATGCCCCAGTGTAAAGATTGGTGATAGCCCTTTGAGATGCGTATACATTTTGTATGTGTAAAACCATTCAAATGGATTATGTTAATCTGACACTACAAATAAGATATGTTATACGTCTTGAGGAATTAAAAAATTATTGATAATAATTGTCAATATTTTATTTTCTTATCGGATATGTGTAGCCTTAACTTGGGTGTATTTATTTAATCAATGATAATCATTAAAAATTTAATTTTAAATGAGTAGTCAATTTGATATCATAATTATTTAGTGTAATTAATTATAACTAATAGACTAGTATTAGGATTCAAAATGAATCAGGTTTCCTAGGCTCTTAATGCCCATAAAGATCTCTAGCGCTAAACTCTTAATGCTCATATAACTCTTGAAAGACTAATTCGAAATACAAAATTATAGTAAAAAAGAGAGCATAAGTTGTTCACGCAAGAAGATCCCACCCTCTATTCATGATTCAAAGATACTCTAGAATATTGCATGTTACATCGAGATCATGTTCTAAATTAATGTGTATCAAATCATGTTCGTGCCAAAATGAGATGAACTTAAAGAGATCTCAAAGGTAAACCTCAATTCTATGTTGTATGCCTTTATATTTCAAGACGATTAATATTTTTTTTAGTTCAATTTACACACATGATTAATATTATGGGACAACCGCTCTAGCACTTTCTAACCTATATAGTCATCCCTTGTTTATTAATTTAATAAGGTCTCACTATATAAGATACAAACATAAGAAGGAGCTAGTTGTATTACTACATAGAAATTTCCTTCTTTGTAATTACCTTATTTGATTTTACTTAAAGTGATCGATTACAATATCCAACACATAAAAAATAAATAAAGGAATACAATTAATGCTTTAGATAAAAAAAAATACTACCAAGACAACCATCATTTCAAGGGATACAAGTTGGGGTCATAAAAGCCCTATAAAATATCATGATATCTATTTGTGATCCTCAATATTCATTAAGCATCATAAAATCAAATTGATCCCTTAAGTGTTAAAAAAAATATTGTGGTGTACGCCATAGATGTAAAGAATTTTATCAAACCCTAAATTAATAATCAAATCAATTATCAGAACCAAAAAAAATTCATCCACTTTTTAAATAGACATTGTTTGAGTGGACATCACACTCATTTAGGATTTTATCCCACCTTAATTGTTTCAGTGGACATCACACTCCTGTGTTTTTAAAATTGTATTTAGTGCAAAAACCACCCATAAATTCTTTTAATCGCCTTTTTTCATGCATTTTAAAGAATTACACATGTTTAATAGTTTGTTAAAATATGACTAATAACAAAAAAAAATACATAGATGACAAACAAAAAATCTTCACAAGTGGGACTATTAACTTGGGCTCCCCCTTTTTAAATTACTAGAAATTAAATGAACAAAGGATGAAGTGGATATATAATGCAATTCACCACCACCGAGATCGTGTCAATTGAACCCTTATTAGGAACCCTATTTAATATGTCACGTGGATTGTAAAACTTCAAATCTATAGGATCGTTATAGTATCGTTATGAGAGTGTGGAGAAATTCACATTTTTGAACCATGATCATAGTTTTAGATGAAATTTGAGAATACAAATATGGGGTTCAAACCTTAAGAGAGGCCACCACACACACATGCACGCGCGCGTGCACACACACACACACACACACACACGTCCTTCGTAATATAATGAATAAGATTTTTTAATTCATAAAATTGTCCAAAATGAACATATATCTAATATAAACATTTTGAAAATCTAAGTAAATATAAAAAATATTTATATGACAAAATAGAGAAAAATATGGATAAATAGATGATAATTGCGACTTGCAAGTATGTAAATACTCATTCATAGCATTTAAGTCTAATACATGAACACAATTCGAAAGTTATTTATAATGTGTTGTAAACTTGGATTATAGATGTTGTAAGGTTCTTTAAAATAATATATTTAAGTAAAAATCCTTAAGAGTGTGAAAAAATTAGAAATTATTATTATTAACATATGTTTAAATGAAATAGTTGTGATTATTGGATTCATTAAATGTGTGATTTTTATATGAAAAAGTTTTCATCTTATTGTTTTAGTAAAAAATGTATATATTATAATTTTTTTGCACAATCATCACGAGGGCCGGCTCTAGGCATAGGCGGGTTAGGCTGCCGCCCAGGGGCCCCGATTAATTGGGGTCCTTCCGAAAAAAAATTCAGGTATAAAAAAAATTAGGTTTAAAAAAAAAGTTGTAAAAAAAAAGCCCCCCCTCCCCCCCAAAAAATAAAAAAAAAATTAGTTATGAAAAAAATTTAGAGTTATCACTTAAAAAAAGACCTCCCAAAATAAAATTTGTTCTATTTAAAATAAACTCACACACTAAACCCAACAACAACATAATAACCCACCCACCTACCCACTAAAAAATAAACCCACACAATAAACCCACTGTCATAACCCAAACCAACTCAACCCATTTACTTATTCTATTCTAACCCTAACTCTCTCATTTCTTTCAACCACTTTCTTCTCCTACTCTTCCACTCTTCTTCTCTCTCACTCACACTACTCTCTTTCTCTACTAACCAAAGAAAAAATAAACCCTTCCATTACCCCCACCCACCCAAAAAAAATGAACCCCCCCCCCCCCCCCCCCCCTTTTTTTTTTCTTAAACTAACCTCATCAAAATAAGGGTCAAAAATCTAGGGTTTCAAATTCTTCATTTTCAAAAATTTTGGACTTGATTGGAAATTGATTGGAGCTTGTTTGTGTAAGTATATATTATTCATTGTCTTTGTTATATCCCATTATATATATTTTTTGGTTTTACCACTAATATTTGTGTTGTATTTTTTTTTTTTGTAGATTCCAATTTGTTATTTGGGCATTTACAAATTAAAATTTGTGATTGCTCTCAAATTGGTTACAAATCATGTTCTATTGTTCATCTTTAGCATTTTTCTTTAATATTATTTGTCAATATTGTTGAGAATATTGTGATTAATTTTTATTTTTGCAAATTACACTTGTTGTTGTGTGAATATGTCTACTAGAAAATATCCCTCTGGTCACAAAAAAGAAAAAAACAAAAACAAATTGAAGAAGATACATCAAAACTAGTGGGTTCGCTAAATAAATATTTTAATAAATAAAAAAAAGTAGATGTTGAACATCAAAATAGAGAAGATTTAGATAATGAAAATGTTGTTGAACATCAAAATTTAGGAGAATTAGATAATAAACAATTAGAAAATGAACGTGTAGAATCTTTATCACTAGGTATTTAGAAGAATTAGATAATCAATTAAGGTGTTAGAATATATTAAAAGAATGGATTGTATTTTTCCAAACACTTGGATTGCCTATATAATAATTTTGACAATACCCGTTACGATTGCCTCTGTCGAGAGAAATTTTTCAAAATTAAAATTAATAAAATCTTAATTTCGTTCTACCATGTCACAAGAAAGATTAAATGGATTAGTCATGTTATCAATTGAAGAAGATTTGTTAACAATAATTAAATTTGATGATTTAATTGATAGTTTTACATCGAAAAATTTGAGAAGAACACATTTTAAAAAAAAAATAATGTAAAGGGCACCAAATTGATTGTTCGCCTAGGACCCCTAAAATTTCAGAGTCGTACCTGATCATCACATTATTAAATCAAATTATTATTTAAGAAAAATTGACTCACGAAGTCAGTTTTTTTATGCAAAAAGTAAAAACATAAATTGATTACTCTAAGAGCATACGATAGGTTTATTGGACGACAAACACATTCCCATTCGCTTAAACTTGGAGGAAGACTTCCTTTGTATGTGGTTGAGGGATATATAGTATACCCATAGATTTCCTATGCAAATGTTGATAGTCCCTACATTCCTATTTGGGTGAACCTCCCTTTTCTACTAGTGCATTTCTTGTCCATATCGACTCTTTTTTCGATTGCTAATGCCTTTAGCAACCCCATCAATATTGCCTAGTCCATGGGGACTCTCTTTAGACCTAGCATGCCTAGGGTTTATGTGGAGAATAATGTGACGAAACATCTCCCAAAGAGGATCTGGATTGGTACTCTTCAAAAAGGTTTTAAGAATAAGATTTTACATGAGAATCTTCCTCAATATTGCTCGATTTGTTCCAAACTGGGACACGATGTAGTGGACTATAAGAATGTAGTTACAAACAACAAGGCCATACATCATGATAAAGGTAAGTCTAAACTTCATTTAAATCAACATGAGAAGATAGTTAGATGGAAGAAGATTGATGGAAGAGGGTGAACCCACTGTTCCTCCTAGTTAGTTGCCTTTTTTTCTGGTAAGGTATTTTTAATACCACGAGGTGTTCTGGCCATCTAATGCGTACCTCAACTAATCCCCGCTCACGGTTCGTGGCTTCCACTGGCCAAGCATTATTTCGACACTACCAGGGATCAAAATGGGGACCAAACCCAATCCACCCCCAAACAGTCACAGTGGCAGCCTTATACCACTGGGCCAAGAGGCTTGTTCCTAGTTAGTTGTCGCTTCTTAATAATCAACATGTTCATAGCAATATATCCAAACCCGATACGAGTAATAATATTCTTATTCAGTTAACCAACATGCAATCATCCTCATTTTCAAACCCTAAAACTAAGTTTGCCAACAAGACAATTCATAAGAAAACCTCAAAAACTTTTGAACCCTTAAACCTGGTTAGTTAGTATTTGAAAGAGGGTGAAATCCCTATAAACTCTGTAAACCCTATTCTAGTCCATGCACTGGTGAATAGTATGATTGGTAATTTATAAGGGGAACAATTGGAGATTTGGCACTTCTACATGGAAGATATCCCAAAATTAAAAAATGTTACCAAAGATCCTTCCAGGATTAAGAAGTTTGGCCTTTCTCCTAGAGAACCTAGTATGCAACCTAATAATTCCCTGTTGTAAGATTGGTGTCACCTTTATGATTTGAATTCGGAAACTCTTTTGGTGCGCTAGATTAATGATGATTGGGACACATTTTATAGGGGTTTATTTGAAAATTTTCCAAGACTTGATCGGAGAAACTACTTTGAGGATTCAAAATTGAAGGATGGAGAATTTCTTGTTGTCAAGAGGAGAAGACCTAGAAAGAATTATTAGAACATCAAACCTAAACTTTCTAAGACTCCATCAGGAGGAAAGGTGACTAAAACATTAATACTCGATTATTCCAATTGATGCACTTATATTTTTTTAGATTGTTAGTGGTGTGGGGAATGGTCCCTCGATACGTAGACTTAAATGACTCATATGAATTCATTCAAGTTCAGTTGTGGCCTTATTAGAACAAAAAATTGGTGAGACTAATATAGGAGAAGTTTGTAAGAAGTTGAATTTCGTGGGATGTCTTGGTAATAATTCTAATAAAATTTGGATCCTCTCGAATAATAATTGGGAGGTTACCGTGGAAAAAATTGGAGATCAACAATGATTTGTTTGAAGTTCCCTTTCTTTTTTCGATAATTTATGCTAAATGTAAGAGAGAAAAGAGGTTAGATCTTTGGGAAGAAATTGATACTTTATCTTCTCTCGATGATATGCAATGGATTATGGGGGGAGATTCAATATTGTGGCAAATTTGGAAGAACAAATTTGAGGTAATGGGATTAATTGGGAAGGTATGCTGGATTTTAATTTGTCACTTATTAATGTTGGTCTACAACAAATCCCTTTCAACGGTTTAAGATTTGCGTGGTGTAACAACCGTGAAGGTACGCTTAGATTTGGGCTAGACTTGGTAAAGTGGTGGGCAACTCTATTTGGGTCTATGAAAAGTTTATTAGTTCGGTAGATTATCTTCACATGGAAAACTCGGATCATAGTCCTCTTCTTCTCAAACTTAAAGAGGACAATAGTTCTTCCCCAAAACCGTTAAGATTCCTTTCTTTTTGGACCAAAGAGGAGGAATTTGTTCAAGTTGTTAAACAATCTTGGTGTTTTTATATTAAGGGTAGATCTCTAACTATTTTTACGAAAAAACTTAAAAGGGTTAAATCCTTTCTAAAGTTTTGGTTTAAATCAAAGTTTGGTGATATTTTTTGAGATGCAAGGAAAGTGGAGGATGACATGTTAATACACCAAGTGGAGTTTGAATCAAACACATCCATGCAAAACATATTGAAGTTTTATAAGATTCGAGAGGATTACTTGAAAGCATTAAAAGTAGAAGAAGATTTTTGGAAACAAAATGCGAGATTTAGGTGGGCAATGGAAGGTGACACTAATTCTAAGTTTGTCCATGGTATGAGAAAAAAGAAAAGAACTTCTGTCAAATTAACCGGTATTTAAAACAAAATTGGATTTTATGTCAAGAAAGTATGGAAGTGGAGAAAATAATAGTTGACTCTGGGCAACCTGATTTATAGTAGCGCTAGCAGTACTAGCTACTTTTCTGCATCTACTTATGTAGTCTTGGACTACCTCAGTTCCAATAATCTGAATGAAGCAGCTTCTTCAGGAAATCAAATCGAAAGGTCTATTTCCGGACAAGATCGGGTACCTCCTGTTCACTTCAATTTCCTTTTGGATAGTATTCTTAATTCAGTAACAACTATTGACAATTCTATGCTGAGTGATCTTTCGACCTTGGAAGAAATTCATGACGTTACCTTTAAAATGAATAGTGATGGTGTAGCAGGTCTAGATGGTTTTAATCGTGTCTTCTTTAAAATTTATTGGCATATTATTAAAGATGACCTCCTTCAAGTGATATCCCCCTTTTTTCTTGGAGATATTCTCCCGGCTAGTTGGACCTCTATTAATATTATTTTGATCCCAAAAATTTTGAAACCCAAAAATTATGGATATTTATGTCCTATTAGTCTTTGCAATTTTTCTTATGAAATAATCTCAAAAATATTGGCTAAGAGATTGAATTTGATTTTACCAAAAAATATTTCTCTCTCTCAATCCGGTTTCATTAAAGGGAGGTCCATCCTGGAAAATGTTTTACTATCCAAGAACTTATTTCATGTTTTAAAAATAAAGTGTAAGGATATAACGTTATTCTTAAGCTTGACATGTCGAAGGCTTATGATAAGATGTCATGCTTATTTATCTTAAAAACTTTTAGAAGTTTTGGATTCTCGGAGACAGTGATTGACTTTAATTAAAGGATCATTTCGAACTGCTGGTACTCGATTGGGGTTAATGGAAAAAAATGTTGGTTTCTTTAAATCTATGAGATGGGTGAGATAAGGGGATCACTTGTCACTGGCTGTTTTGTAATTATAGTGGAAATTCTCAATAAGGGGATTCAAAAAATGAGGGTGGAAGGGAAGATGTCTCATTTTACTTTGTCAAGGGGTTGTCCTATTATTTTATGTCTCTCTTTTGCAGATGACACACTTATTTTTGCTAATTTTGACCAAAAATCTCTTAAAAGATTTATCAAATTCTTGAAATTCTATGAAGATGAATCAGAACAAGTGGTTAATTGCAATAAAATCTTCTTTTACCATCCGGGGAATGATTTAGTTGGCATGATAATGATTATTGATTCTACTATAGGTTTCAATTTCAAAAATCTTCCGATCATTTATTTGGGGATTAGTTTGTTTGCTGGTAGAAGAAAGAAGTCTTCTTTTTCTCCCTACATTTACAAGCTTGTGGAGAAACTTAATTTCTGGAATCATTAAAACATTTCTCGAGAAGGTTGATTAACTCTCATAAAATTAATGAAGGAATCCATGCAACTTCAACTTTTAGACGCTATTAATCGTCCATGTATGGTTCTCAATCACATTAATAAACTCCTTACAAGATTTTTATGGGGTAAGCAAGAAGATAAATATAAATTTCAATGAGTTGATTGGTCCGATATTTGCAAAATGAAAGAAGGAGTAGGCCTTAATTTAACATGCATGTTTGATTTATCTATGTTTATACTCATAATTTATGGTGGAAATTTTGTAATGCTACCCCTTATGGTTTGAATTCATGCATAGTAACTACAATAAAAATGGAAATTCACAATTTTAGAGGATATACTTCATTTTCTTCTCTAGTATGGAAAATAATGCAAAATGTGTAGGAGGATTTCTTAGATAATTTGAACTTTGATACCAGGAAGTGGGTATTGACAAATAATGGTGAATTATCTGTCAATTCTTCTTGGCATTTAGTGAAGGATAAAGGATATATACAACGTTCTTTCTCTCTTATCTGGAATAAGAGGATAACTACTAAAATTTTGACAACTTATCCATAAAAGGATTTCAATTGGCGAATAAATTAAAGGCCATCATATCCCTTTATCCTCAAAATGAAAATGTCATGCATCTCCTTAGGTAGAAGATAGAGAACAACTTTTTTGGAATTGTACTATTACTCATGGTAATTGGAAAAGATTCTCGAATATTCTTGGCTTAAGGTATACTTCTTCCAATTTTAATGGCAATTTGGTGAAGTGGTGGATAAATTCAAAGGGTGAAATAATAAGAAGTATTATATGTCGTATCATTCCAGATTTTATTTATTGGCATTTGTGGTGTGCGAGGAACAAATCCAATTTTGAAGGTATCTCGATGTAGGAATCATCCATTGTGAATCTCCTTTGTGGAGTGATTAAGGTGGATTTTCCTATATCTTTGTTCAATGGATCTAAAAATTATTTTTGTATTGATATATTAGATGGTTTTTATAGTGTGGGTGCTCATATTACTCATACTTGATGTAAGACATTAACTGGGGGCTATTCCCCGCTATAATCTCTATATATAAATTTCTAGTTTTGAAAATTGAAAATAAAAAAATAAAACATAAAAGCATACAATATAAATACAATGCTTGCGAGAAAAGGATGGATTGAATATTTTTTTTACATCCCCCTTTGTCACATGATTTTATAAGAAATTATTGGATAAATGACAAATATTATTGGTTGTTATTAACATTGGTGAAGATAAATTCTTATTTCCTTCAAAAGCTTGAAACAAATGTAACAAATAAGTATGATGAAGCTATGCATTAATAATGTACTACTATTATGGGCCAAAAATAAAGGGTTAATTAATATTTTATCCCCTAACTAAATATTTTATTTAATGTTTAATCTAACTTATTTTAAAATTTTAATAAAATGTAAAGGAGTGGCATCAGCAATGACATTAGTTCCTTCAAGTTGGAAAGTGAATCGACAACCATGTTAACACTTGTGATAAGATATCAATGTCATGTGAACATGTTTGGTTGATTTTTTGATGACTTTGTTGTGGTTGAAAAATATTTGTGTGACACTGTCGTGTAATCATTAATGTTATCGTGATAGTTGATATTGACGTTACAATGCTACATCAAACTAGTATAACTATTTGTTGAGTTAATAACATAAGAGTAACATCAATTTTATTTTAGGATGTGCTAGATTAATATTTATTTTAAGGGCCTTTTTGAGAGTAGTCCAATGAAGCCAAAAAGTTTGCAAAAATTAGGACCGTACAAATAAATTTGTAAAATTAGTACCAATGTACCAAAATACAAGAATACCTCTATAAATAAATAATATAATAATTTAACCAAAATTTAGCCTTTAACTGAACGTTAGCCCAACATTGAACAAAACACTCACTCTTTCCAACTATTGTTGATAAAGTGCTTATGGTAAAACCCTAACTATGTCCAAGTATTGTCCATGAGGAGCTTAAAGAGGTTGAATTTGATTCGTGAAAGGCAATATTACAATGATAATCTTTACATTAGATTCCATTTTTTTATTGTTAGTAAACAAATAGTTCAAATCAACATACAAATAGTTACTCATTTAGCACATTTTTTCCCTCATTTACGACATTTAAAATGACTTACCACATTTTGGATGATCTATCCAAGAACCACCAACAAAAAAATTAGACCTTTCAGACCTCAATAACCACCAACACTACAATCAAACGAGATAAAATCATAAAACCAAGGATCCACCTCTACCAGACAACCATGTGTAATAACCCTCGCTTATGAGAACGTATTTTATATTAATTACTAGGATGGTAATTAGATATAAGTGTTGGAGTATGATTTGAATGTTAATTTTATGAAGAAAAGTTAATATTCACTATGAGTTTCCATGTATGCCATAACTATGGGTAAATATTGCAATGTTATGCTTATTAATATCATATGAATTAGAATGATATTTGACTTCATAATGAGACCGGACCTTAAATTGATTTATAAAATGTCCAAATGATAATTTGGAGACCGCAGTTGATTCCGGAACGTGCGAGATAGTCAGATATTGTTCCATTATGTGTTTTGAGATTTTGGGCATTTTTGACTGATTATACCTTAAATATGCAATTGCGTGTTATTTTATCGCAATAATTTATCAATTGAATTGGGTTTTTGGTTAAAGGCACGATTTGTGTCTTGTGTGAATCACTATTCACCAAATTGTCTTTCCTAAACCTAGAGAGAACTAGAGAGAGAAGAAAGGGAATTGAAGACTTGAGAAGGATTCTTGATCCCACACCAAGAAAATCTGCATTTTCTTCTTTGAGGCAAGTTTTCTACTTGCTATTTGTGGTTAAGATAAATGATTTGTTATGATAATGATGTGTTGATCATGGTTTATCTATTCTAGGGTTTCCTTTGTATATTTGTGGATTTTGATCCATTGAAGAAGATGTTGGATGTTTGATGAAGTTTATGGTCGTAGTTAGTAGCATTAATGTTATGTTGGTGGCAATAAATGAGTTGGTTTTGGGAGTAGCTTGAATAGGAAGATTTGGGTTTGGTCTAGGTCTGCGAAGACCGGTCGACCGCATTTCACAGACCGGTCGATCGGGTCTACGGGAGAGGGTTCACTGCATTTATTTCAAAGGCCTAAAATTATAGCGCGGTCGACCGCGGTACCCTGACCGGTCGACCGGTCCTGCCGAAATGACTTTCTGCTTTTCTTCTTAGGCCAAATCTTGAGACGCGGTCGATTGCGATATTAGGACCGGTCGACCGGTCCCCTGTTTTCTTCCCAAATATTTTATTTTCAGTCCTTAACTTCTTCTTTTCATAGGAACATAGGGACCTTCTTAAATGAAGTAAAAATAGGGACTTAGAGTATTAGTTGAGTTCGGACGACTCCCTAGACTTGAAGGGGTTCATCTAGGGTTCCAGTCAAAGGGGAGATTTAAAGTAATGTTTAGGCATTATTTTTTGTCAGGTAGTTCTATAAAAGTCTAGGAAATCTTAAGGTCGAATTTGGAGACTTTAGGAGTAAATGCGAACTAAATCTCATATGATGAGTATTATAAAGTCCAAATAAGGACATTGGGGGAGAGATAACTTGGGAGTTTAAATAATCTTCGAGGTTATAGTGATGATGTGAAATATACCATAATGCATTTGATAAAATGTAAAATGGATAAAGTAAAACATAATTTACTGAATCATGATATAGAAATTAATAAAATGGATGTTACACAACTCTCTAAATACCATCTTACGGGAAGTCCGTGCATGAGGTGAAGCCCCCTGGTTAGTGAATGCAGGGTGGATATAGTCCTAGGCCATATGAGCGCTTGTTTTATATTTTTCTACGATGGGTAGGAGATTCTGGGTGTTGTCTTGACTACCCCGCAGGCATATGGCCGCTTCCCGACGTTTGCGATAGGATCCCAGGTTGTCTTATGTTAGGCCCTAGAATATGATGGTTATTTAGGGACGCGCACAGTGGGGAAACCCGAACGGGCGGTCTTAGAATCGTTATATTTATATTTATAACTATTCTATTATCGAGTTGGACTCGATGGAACATTAATGCCATAAAGAGCAGAGTATATGCCACAAAGAGCATACTATTGAGATAAGTGCCATAAAGAGCACATGGTGATAAATGCTTTCCTGATAAGGAATGGAAAGAAGATGGAATTGAAAATGATGAAAGATAATAAAGGCTTATAAGTACTTTTATTTCTTTGCATAATTGAATTTCATTTTAATAATCATTTAACTGTCTTAGTTCTTCTTTCGATATTATCCATGCTTACCTGTACATTATTATCAAACCTGTCATTTATCTAGTGATCATATAAAACCGGTCTCTAACCGGTTCTTCATTTTCTTGTGGTGTATGTATCTCCTATATTCGTTCTGGTGTTCCGCCGTAAGGTCGCCCGTAATGACTTTCTTTTCTCGGAGTCTTTTGAGGAGCCGTGACTTTTTGCGGGTATCACGGGATATTTTGTGTAGACACCTCTATTATTGTTTTCTAGTTAAGATCAGTCTTTATTCGAGCGTGTGGACCAAATGGTTGTAATTGCATAATTGATCTATTATGTAACACGTGAACTTATTGTATGTCGTATGGATGGTATTGATTGACGCTTCATTCGGTCCTTTCTTATCTATTTAATTACTTATATATGTTTGTGGGAGTTTCCATCTTCTTTTTCTATTATGGGTTGTTGAAAGTGTTTTCTTTAAATTGCAAACTAAAATTTTTGATAACCCATTTTCTGGAATATTGTGTGGTTATTCCTGGTACTCTGTATGATTTTTGTGATGCTAAGAATGGTATCTATCCATGATTCCTGTTTCATCGGGGTATCGGGCTGGCCACCCTTTTATTTCGGATAGCGGGTTGTCACAAATGGTATCAGAGCATGAGGTTCTAGAGTCTTTAGGATCTATGCGGACTGTCACGCTCTACCGTAGCGTTCTTTGATATATAGCTTAATGTTAGGATTGTTTTGGTGCTTATGTATGCGATCTTCTGCTAGATAGATTGTTTTATATAATATTCTAACTCTATCTCTTCTCTATCTCAGATGCCGCCAAAGAGAGGACGCCCCTCTAGATGCAATAGGGTTGTCGAGGATGAGGTTGGTCCTCCACCGCCGCCACCGAGGAATATCAGTGCCGCTGATGTGGCAAATATCGTGGCCCAAGCTGTTAATGCAGCGATGACTGCAGTGACACAACAATTGCCTCAAGCTCAAGCGAGGGGACAAGAAGCACCGGTTCCTGTGGGACCTTCTCAGTGGGAACGAGTAAGAGAGTCTTTCCTAAAGGGTCACCCCCCAGAATTTGAGGGAGGTTCTGACGTTATAAAGGCAAACCAGTGGAAGAAGGACATGCAGTGCCATCTTAGGATGGTGGAATGTAGTGAGGAGAAAAAGAAAATCCTCGTTACCTTTAAGCTTGTCGGATCAGCCTTACACTGGTGGGAGTCAATGACGACACCCGAACAAAGGGATAGAATGTCAATCACAAATTTTTGGGCTTTGTTTGATGGAAAGTATTTCCCTCCCGCCGTTCAAAGGGAGATGCAGAGGAAGCTTCAAGATTTAGTACAAGGGGAGAGATCGGTTTCCGAGTACGAAGAGGAGTTTACCCGGTTAGCAAGCTTTATACCGGATGAAGTGACTCCGGAAGCGAAGAGGATCTCCAGATTTGTAGGAGGTTTGCACTGGCGAATAAAACAACATTTGCTTGGAAATCTATCTTTGGTAACCTTTGGGGACGTGATGAATTCTGCTTTACTTCACTGTCAAGAGCATAGATTATTTGTGCAAAACAATAAGAGGGCTTCAGCAATGGGGCAAGTGGTGAAATCGGGAGGAAATGGGAGCGGAGGGGGGACATTTTCTTTGTCCCAATCCTTGGGGAACAAGTAGAAAGAGAGGGATCCTCAGCAAGGGGATTTGTCCAAGCGTCAACGTTTCTGTGGGTTTAATGCTGGTGGCAACAATAATAATAATAACAGGCTGGGTCAAGGCGGTCAACAACAACAACAACAGGGAGGTAGAGGTGGAAATGGAGGTAGGGGCCAGCAGGGCCGGGGTGCGGGGAAATTTCAAAACAATCAAGGTAGGAATCAGGAGAACGCGGCTAATAAATGTTTTCAATGTGGGGAGTTGGGCCATTATAAAAGGGCGTGTCCTCAGTTGGTTGGAGGGCATCTTCCTAGGGCCCCACAGCAACCGTATATACAGTTTCCGCCCCAGGCACCTAATCCAGTCGCTCATCCTCAGCAAGGGTAATTGTAATATGGACGGGTTTACCATATTCAGGAGGCTATGCTTCCTCCAGCTCCTCCGGCACCACCAGCGATCGAGGGTAAGTTTCTCATTCATAGGCATATGGGTCGAGTACTATTTGATACGGGTGCTACACACTCCTTTATTTCTAGAAATTTTGCCCAGACCACAGGTTTGATAAAATCTGCTGAAAGTACCTTCACTAGCGTTGAATCCTTGATGGGCGATGGTTCATTGATTTTCTTTGTTTGTAAAAACATAGGGATTAATCTTGGCAACTTATGTTTTGAGGCCGATTTGCTCATCCTTGATATGGTCGGGTACGATGTAATATTGGGTATGGATTGGCTAGTGAAATATCGCGCGATAGTAAATTGTTATGGGAAAAGCATAGTTTTTGCAGTTCCGGGGCAAGAAATGTTCCTAGTTGTTATGCCTTGTATGGAATGGAGTACGAGTGCTTATTTATATTGTATTTCGGAAGATGCATCTAGGGATGTTGTGGTTCCCCTACATTTTCTTCCGATTGTTAAAGATTTTGAAGATATTTTTCGAGAGATACCGGGATTACCTCCAAGTCGAGAAATAGAGTTTGTGATTGATTTAATGCCGGGAACTCGACCGATCGCTAAAGCTCCATATCGAATGGCTCCTGTGGAGATGAGGGAGTTGAGAGATCAGATTCAGTAACTATTGGAGCAGGGCTTTATTAGGCATAGCACATCGCCATGGGGTGCTCCTGTATTGTTTGTGAAGAAGAGAGACGGTTCTCTCTAGTTATGCGTGGACTATAGGGAGTTGAATAAAGTCACCATCCAGAATAAATACCCTTTACCTCGCATCGATGATTTATTTGATCAACTTCGGGGAGCGTCATACTTCTCCAAAATCGATTTGAGGACGGGGTATCATCAACTGAGGATACGGGCGCAAGATGTATCCAAGACTGCATTTCTGACCCGTTACGGATCCTACGAATTCTTGGTTATGCCCTTTGGGCTAACCAATGCTCCTGCGGTATTTATGGATCTTATGAACAAGGTGTTTCGGGATTTCCTTGACCAGTTTTTTATTGTATTCATCGATGACATCTTAGTCTATTCTCAGACAGAGTCTGATCATGCTACTCACTTACAGTTGGTCCTGCAGAGACTGAGGGATCACAAAGTGCATGCAAAGTTTGAGAAATGTGGCTTTTGGTTGAAGGAAGTTCAATTTCTGGGTCATGTGGTGTCATCCCAGGGTGTGTCTATGGATCCTAGCAAAGTTATTACGGTGAGAGAGTGGGGTCAGCCCACGACACCTACTGAGGTTCGTAGTTTTCTGGGTTTGGCAGGTTATTACCGTCGATTTATTAAAGGTTTTTCAAAGATCGCTAGCCCGTTGACGAATTTAACTCGAAAGGGAATGAGATTTGTTTGGGACAGTTCATGTCAAGCTGCATTTGATGAGCTCAAAGAGAGATTAACTTTGGCTCCAGTCCTTGCGTTGCCAAAACCGGGATTGGAATATCTAGTCTTCACCGACGCATCTCTTCAAGGGTTATGAGGTGTTCTTCAACAAGAAAGACAAGCTATTGCTTACGCTTCTCGTAAGTTGAAGCCTCACGAAAGGAACTATCCGGTGCATGACTTAGAGTTTGCCACAGTCATTTTTGCCTTGAAGATATGGAGGCATTATCTCTTGGGGGAAAAGTTTAGTCTTTTAACCGACCATAAATCGCTACAATATTTATTTTCCTAAAAGGACTTGAATATGCGTCAGCGTCGTTGGTTGGAGTTTGTGAAGGACTACCAATTTGATATCCATTATCATCCTGGAAAGGCGAACGTAGTAGCGGATGCCTTGAGTAGGAGGCCATAGGGAGACTTAGCTAATGTGTGGAAAGATAAGTGGAGAGAGCTCAGTCAGGAGGATGAAGGTCTAAGAGCATTCATTTCCGTGATGACCGTTACTCCTACGATTGTAACGAGAATTATGGAAGCCCAGGGAAGAGATAAAGGTTATCAAGACCATATACACCGATTGTTGTCCGAGGGAGTGGAGTCATACTCGATTAGTTCTGAGGGTGGACTACGCTTCCATGGAAGACTTATTATTCCCGAAGATGGGGACTTGAGACGAGCTATGATGGCGGAATCTCACAGGTCAAAGTTTACGGTACATCCAGGTGGGGACAAGATGTACCAAGATATGCGCCGTCAGTATTGGTGGGCTGGTATGAAGAGGGATATCTCAGAGTTTGTGTCCCAATGCACTACTTTTAAGTTGGTTAAGATTGACCACCAACGACCGACATGTTTGTTACAACCGCTAGAGATTCCCGTATGGAAATGGGAAAGTATTTCGATGGATTTCATTACGGGCTTACCTAGATCATAGAAGGGTCATGATTCGATCTGGGTGATTATCAACCGTTTGACTAAGTCGGCACACTTTTTGCCTGTATGTACGGATTATGATACCGCTCGCTACGCCCAATTGTTCATCGAGGAGATCGTTAGACTTCATGGGGTACCTTTAAATATTGTTTCTAACCGAGATAAAATATTTGTGTCCCGCTTTTGGCGAAGTTTTAAAGAAGCCATGGGGACCGAGTTGAAGTTAAGCTCTTCTTATCATCCTCAAATAAATGGTCAAACTGAAAGGGTAAACCAGATGTTGGAGGATATGCTTCGTATGTGCATACTTGATTTTAAGGGCGGTTGGGAACAATACCTCCCATTGGTTGAGTTTTCTTATAACAACTCATACCAATTCACTATTGGAATGGAACCTTATGAAGCTTTGTATGGAAGACCATGTAGATCGCCTACCTGTTGGTTGGAAGTGGGTGATAACAAATTCCTTGGACCTGAAATGATCCAAGACACTTCTTCAAAGATTGAACTTATTCGAAATCGCATTCGGATAGCTCAGGATTGTCAAAAGAGCTACGCCGATGCGGGTAGGAGACACATGGAGTTAGAAGATGGAGACCAAGTATTGGTGCGAGTGTCTCCGATGAAGGGCATTAAACATTTCGGGAAGAAAGGAAAGCTTGCACCGCGTTTCATTGGATCTTTCCTAGTTATTGCAAAAGTTGGTCCTGTAGCGTATCAACTTGCTTTACCGGAGCCTTTGCAACAAATCCATGATGTATTCCATGTCTCCTCCTTAAATAAGTATAGAAGATGTGAGGGTGCCCTTTGGCACATCCCTTTTGAAGATATCGACTTGCAACCCGATGTTTCATATGAAGAACAACCAGTTGCTATTCTTGGGTATGGGGAGCGCAAGTTAAGGTCTCGTGTGGTGTCCTTGGTGAGAGTTCAATGGAGTCATCACAATGCGAAAAATCAACGTGGGAGCATGAGGAAGAGATGCGGGAGAAATATCCACATCTTTTCTTATAAGGTACGCCTGAATTTTGGGGACAAAATTCCCTCATAAGGGGGGGATTATGTAATAACCCTCGCTTATGAGAACATATTTTATATTAATTACTAGGATGGTAATTAGTTATAAGTGTTGGAGTATGATTTGAATGTTAATTTTATGAAGAAAAGTTAATATTCACTATGAGTTTCCATGTATGCCATAACTATGGGTAAATATTGCAATGTTATGCTTATTAATATCATATGAATTAGAATGATATTTGACTTAATAATGAGACCGGAACTTAAATTGATTTATAAAATGTCCAAATGATAATTTGGAGACCGCAGTTGATTCCGGAACGTGTGAGATAGTCCGATATTGTGCCGTTATGTGTTTTGAGATTTTGGGCATTTTTGACTGATTATACCTTAAATATGCAATTGCGTGTTATTTTATCGCAATAATTTATCAATTGAATTGGGTTTTTGGTTAAAGGCACGATTTGTGTCTTGTGTGAATCACTATTCACCAAATTGTCTTTCCTAAACCTAGAGAGAACTAGAGAGAGAAGAAAGGGAATTGAAGACTTGAGAAGGATTCTTGATCCCACACCAAGAAAATCTGCATTTTCTTCTTTGAGGCAAGTATTCTACTTGCTATTTGTGGTTAAGATAAATGATTTGTTATGATAATGATGTGTTGATCATGGTTTAGCTATTTTAGGGTTTCCTTTGTATATTTGTGGATTTTGATCCATTAAAGAAGATGTTGGATGTTTGATGAAGTTTATGGTCGTAGTTAGTAGCATTAATGTTATGTTGGTGGCAATAAATGAGTTGGTTTTGGGAGTAGCTTGAATAGGAAGATTTGGGTTTGGTCTAGGTCTGCGAAGACCGGTTGACCGCGTTTCGCAGACCGGTCGATCGGGTCTACGGGAGAGGGTTCACTGCATTTATTTCAAAGGCCTAAAATTATAGCGCGGTCGACCGCGGTACCCTGACTGGTCGACCGGTCCTGTCGAAATGACTTTCTTCTTTTCTTATTATGCCAAATCATGAGACGCGGTCGACCGCGATATTAGGACTGGTCGACCGGTCCCCTGTTTTCTTCCCAAATATTTTATTTTCAGTCCTTAAATTCTTCTTTTCATAGGAACATAGGGACCTTCTTAAATGAAGTAAAAATAGGGACTTAGAGTATTAGTTGAGTTCGGACGACTCCCTAAACTCGAAGGGGTTCATCTAGGGTTCCTGTCAAAGGGGAAATTTAAAGTAATGTTTAGGCATTATTTTTTGTCAGGTAGGTCTATAAAAGTCTAGGAAATCTTAAGGTCGAATTTGGAGACTTTAGGAGTAAATGCGAACTAAATCTCATATGATGAGTATTATAAAGTCCAAATAAGGACATTTGGGGAGAGATACCTTGGGAGTTTAAATAATCTTCGAGGTTATAGTGATGATGTGAAATATACCATAATGCATTTGATAAAATGTAAAATGGATAAAGTAAAACATAATTTACTGAATCATGATATAAAAATTAATAAAATGGATGTTACACACCTCTCTAAATACCATCTTAAGGGAAGTCCGTGCGTGAGGTGAAGCCCCCTGGCTAGTGAATGCTGGGTGGATATAGTCCTAGGCCATATGAGCGCTTATTTTATATTTTTCTGCGATGGGTAGGAGATTCTGGGTGTGGTCTTTACTACCCCGCAGGCATATGGCCGCTTCCCGACATTTGCGATAGGATCCCAGGTTGTCTTATGTTAGGCCCTGGAAGATGATGGTTATTTAGGGACGCGCACAGTGGTGAAACCCGGATGGGCGGTCTGAGAATCATTATATTTATATTTATAACTATTCTATTATCGAGTTGGACTCGATGGAACATTAATGCCATAAAGAGCAAAGTGTAAGACACAAAGAGCATACTATTGAGATAAGTGCGATAAAGAGCACATGGTGATAAATGCTTTCCTGATAAGGAATGGAAAGAAGATGGAATTGAAAATGATGAAAGATAATAAAGTCTTATAAGTACTTTTATTTCTTTGTATAATTGAATTTCATTTTAATAATCATTTAACTGTCTTAGTTCTTCTTTCGATATTATCCATGCTTACCTGTACATTATTGTCAAACCTGTCATTTATCTAGTGATCATATAAAACCAGTCTCTAACTTATTCTTCATTTTCTTGTGGTGTATGTATCTCCTATATTCGTTCAGGTGTTTCGCCGCAAGGTCGCCCGTAATGACTTTCTTTTCTCAGAGTCTTTTGAGGAGCCGTGACTTTTTGCGGGTATCACGGGATATTTTGTGTAGACGCCTCTATTATTGTTTTCTAGTTAAGATCAGTCTTTATTCGGGCGTTTCGCCCAAATGGTTGTAATTGCATAATTGATGTATTATGTAACACGTGAACTTATTGTATGTCGTATGGATGGTATTGACCGACGCTTCATTCGGTCATTTCTTATCTATTTAATTACTTATATATGTTTGTGGGAGTTTCCATCCTCTTTTTCTATTATGGGTTGTTGAAAGTGTTTTCTTTAAATTGCAAACTAAAATTTTTGATAACCCGTTTTCTGGAATATTGTGTGGTTATTCCTGGTACTCTGTATGATTTTTGTGATGCTGAGAATGGTATCTATTCATGATTCCTGTTTCATCGGGGTATCGGGCTGGCCACCCTTTATTTCGGATTGCGGGTTGTCACACCCTGCAAGCCCAAAACCAAAAAAAAAAAACTCAAACAAACTCTTCTTCAAATCATAACCCTGGAGAAACAAAGTTTCCACCTTTATTAGATAGACATGTAAGACCAAAAAAAAAGGACCCCCAAAAAAACTATTCATCAAATCAAAACCCATGAGGCAAACCACATCAGAAAAGTACATGGATAATATCAAGACAAAACCAAAGGTAGATTCTCCAAGCATGCAAATACCCCATCAAACTCGGAGAATCACGACAATTTTGCCTCAAGAAGCACCATGAATAAGGAAGAGCCAAAAGAAGAAAGAGATCAACTCATGCAAGAACCCACAAAGAAGACTCACACTACCTTGGTCACACATGAAGCCCATAAACTCTATCAAGCAACCCAAACTAGGTGTATTCTAACTTTATAATAAATCCTCATATATCCCTCAGTTTATGACAATCTCCAAATTTATATGATTTCTTTTAACTTTCATCTATCTGCATGTTATGTTTTAAATAGTTCTTTTTATTTTTCAAAATATTTTTTATGTAGATTTCACTCTCGTCTTAAAAGATTATGTCATTCCTCTCCTTTCATAAACTGATGTAGAAAGACCAATATTAAGCATAACACTTCTTAAGTCTTTATTTTTATTAGTAACCAAAACTATCTCTTATGTAAAGATTTTAACTTATCCAATAACTCCATTGTTTAACAAAACTTTCTTCCATACTGCTTTAGAAAACACACAATAAAAAAACAAGTGATCTTTATTTTCAGAACCACTATTATACATAAAACAATAGGCTTGGCCAATAAAGTCCCACTTCTTCAGTTTATCATTAGTCCGGAGTCTATCTATACAAGTTAACCACAAATAAATGGATGTTGAGGAATTCTCTTAGGATGCAGAATAACTGAGGCCCAACTCATATTTTGTTACAACTTCTAATGTAATACATCTTTACACTTGTAAAATCCATCTTTGCTTCCTTTCCAGCTCACCCAATATCCAATCCATGTTTCAGGGGAAATATGAGTACTAGCAATTATAACCAGATCATTTGAATTCGGTCTCGGAAAAATTCAATTATCATCTATAATAAAATAAGAAGCTTTATCTCTTATGTTACTCACTTCATCATACATAATTCTTATAAATTTATTTATTAAAGTCCCCTCTTCATGCCAAGTATCTAGCCAGAAGAAAACATTATCTCCCTTCCCCACATGATATTTAATGAACTTATTAGCAATCTCTCTTAATTTCTATATTTACCCCCACGTCCATGAACAATTATTCCCTAATTTAGTTGTCCAAATTGAATCATTGAACCACAAAATGAATCCACTTAACCCACAAAGAATCCTTTTTTCTTACTAAATCCAAAATATGTCTAACCACACTAGATATATTCCAATCAATGATATTTTTAATGCATTGATCACATTCATCCCAAGGATAACATATATCGTTTCAAGAAATTTTAGCCTTGATTTTCCACATAACAATACTAGTACATATAAACCTTTTAATCACTTGATAAATCTCCTTAATGACTTTTTTAGGGAGGATAAAAATATTAATCCAATACAAATGAATGCTTCTCAAGACAGAAATGGCCAATTGAATTCTTCTAGCATAAGACAACCACCTATTTATCCAACTTTTAACTTTGGAACAAAGCTTTTCCACTAGCACATTACAATCATACTCCTTCAATTTTAGTAGAAATAAGAGGAACGCCCAAATACCTAACAAGCAAATTATCCATTCTCATACCCATCAAATCACCTAGACTCACTATAAGATCATTATCAATTCTTGTAAAAAAATATCTCAAATTTAGGTTAACTAGGACCAAGTACTGACATCTCCTTAAACTCCTTTAACATCTTATCCATAACTCTAAGAAAATTCTCATCATCATTTGAAATAATAAAAAGATCATCAACAAACATAACATGGGAAATTTTTAACTTTTCACACTTAGGATGAAACTTAAAGGCCCCTCTAATAACTTCATTATGCATTATCCAAGAAAAATCCTCCATAGCCAATAAAAATAAATAATTGTTTGAGTCCATTAGTCCCTTTAAAAATTTCAATAACCCCTCCATTGATGCTGACATAATAGCTGGTATTTCTTAGACATTCCATAATCCAGTTAATAACAACAGTAGGAAATTCCATTGCCTCAAAGACCATTATAATAAAATACGAATTTACTGAATCATGAGCTTTCATGAAGTCACTTTTAGGGGCACGTCTAGGTAAACCACCATCCAAGTGATACCCTTTCACAATATCCTGAAGTAGAAGAATGTTCTCACAAATATTCCTACCTTTAACAAAGGAAGAATGCCTAATGTTTACAAGGAGAGGAGTTATCCCCTTAATCTTTTAAAAATCACTCTAGACACAATCTTGTAACAAGTATTGAAGTAAGAAATTGGACTAAAATCCCTCACATTTTTTGGATTAGGAATATTTGGTATAAGGCTAATAATAGTCTTATTTCATTGTCTTAACCTTATCCCATATTTAAGGAAATGCATCAGTACTTTAGTCAGATCTTCCCTTATAATCTCCGAGTTTTTCTTGAATAGCCTGCATTATACCCATCTCGTCTAGGAACCTTTTAGGGTTAATATCAAACAATGCCTCTTTAATTTCTTCATGAGTGACAGGTAGCATTAAAGCCCATTTTTTATCTTCATTTAGCCATCTTTGCCTAATACTCCAGAGTCTATTCCTTCCAAAATTTCAATTATTCCTTTGAGCTCCCAATAACCTAGAGAAAAATCTTATAGCCTCCTAATGAACCTTCTTTCGAATTGTAAATACCCTACCAGTATCATCCATTATAGAAATAATTTTTTTCCTACTTGTATGACTGTTAAATTTATTATGGAAGAAATAAGTATTCTTATCCCACAAATTAAGAAATGGGATCCTCAATTTATGTATGAACAATTCTTCCTCATCCTCCCTTAGATTTAAGTACTACATAAGACATTTTCTTCTAGCTAGGATTAAATCACCATCACACCCATTAGCTAATAATATCTCTTGTATACTATTCAATTCCACCTTTTTTTCATTAACTCTAAAAATTATGTTATAATACCACTTCTTATTTAGGGATCTAAATTCTCCTTATAGCAATTTGAGTCTTCTTGTCACACGAAACATAGGATTCCCCTTTATTTGAATTTTTCACCATTTCTTTAGAATTTCTTTAAATGTCTTGTGTCTTATCCATAAGACAAAAAAATTAAATTGTCTATTAATCTTCTCCCTTTCTCCCTTAATAGTTAAAACAAGAGGACTATTGTCCGATACCCCAGGCATATGAACAATAACTTCACTTTTTAAAAAATCTTGGTTCCAAATTTCATTTTGAAGGATCCTGTCTTTTCTACTTTGAATGTTTTCCCCTCTTTCTTTACTAATAATCTAAGTGAACTAGATCCCTCTCATAGGAATATCGTCCACCACAATGTCTCTAATGCATTAATTAAAATCATCCACTCCCTCCTAATTTACACCAATACCTCCCTTCCGTTCCTCGGAGTTTATAATAATATTAAAATCCCCTCCTATGATCCATGCTTCATTATTGAAATTCCTAGAAACATTTCGAAGATAACTCCATAAATTATTCCTTTTTCATCCCTCATTATCTCCATAAAATCCAGTAAACACAAACTTTGTATTATTATTCATGATTTTGACTCTAACAGATAAAGCTTGACTATAATTATTTAACTCTTCAATTTCCAATTTATTAGGATCCCAATCAATCAATAGTCTAGTTGGGCCAAAATTAGGAGTACCATGAATTAAATCTAATCAATAAAAGTATTCTTCCCTAGCTTCAGAATATTATTCCTTCTAACCTTTATTGCCATAAGAAAAATGATATTGACATTATTATCCCTAATGTATTTATTTTCCTTTTTTTTACTTACGAGGAGCATTTTTTCCCATAATATTCCACACGACAACTTTCATCATGACTTGTTTTTTAAAACCACCTCTTCCCCCACCTTTTTTTCTTTTTTTGTTCATTTATTACCTTTCTTACCACAATTATTTTCCTTTTCGAGACCCTATTTCCCTTTACCCCTCCTTGAACTTAAGTTTTCCTTAATTATTAAATTTTCATCCTCAAAATCTTGACTACCTTCATCTTCAATAAAAATATTAAAGTTGTTCTTAGTTTGAACTTATGGTTATTTGTTTTCCACTGTCTTAATTTTCATAGTAACTTCTTCAATTACAATATTATCTTGATCAATAACATATTCTTTTTGTTTTCCTAGTTAGCTTCGTCCTTATTCCTTACAGCTTTAATTCTGCATAAAGTGTCCTCTTCTTTAGCTCCTCATGTACCCGCTTCATCACTTTCTATATTATTATTACTGACATCCTTATTCGCAACTGCTTTCCATAATTGCACGATTTTTTTACCCTTAATACATCCTTCATCTTTCTGACCAAAAACATTACATCTTGTGCATTTTGCTAGTGTCCATTCATATTACACTTTCTAGTTCAATTAACTCCCACCAATGCAGAACATAGGTATAACATCAGGCAATATATAATCCACTCCTATTTCCACACATTTCAGCCTCACTTTTGGCCAACAAATGGTTCAAGCTGGCATATATACTTCGATAATCTAACCATTGACAATATATCAGAGTTTTCTTGCATTCCCCTACTCATATATAGATGGTATACTAGATATTTTGGTGTGGTAGAAATTGTTTAAATAGATCGGTCTTCAGAGTTCTTTTTATGAGGTTAAATATGACAAAGAGATGAGTTTATGATAATGTTTAGTTAAAATAACAGACTATAGAAGTGGTTGGTTCCCTCTTTAGCTTTTTCAATGGAATACTCAGTATTTTAACGTACAATAATTTAATTTATTAAGAGATTAATGAATTAAAAAATGGAATTAATTATTACTTGTACGGCTTATTAATAATAGTTTGGCATAATTAAAATGGTAATTGGAAATATGTATGCATAGAATAATTAAGTGGATAAATTGTTGGCGCCATGAGTTATTATCGTAGGTGGGGGGGAATATGCCTACATAATAGCATGACACGTGGCGAGCACCCTGGTCAAGATGGCGAGCAACAAATGCTCAAACAAGATAGGGGCGACTAAAGTCCTTGATAAACTAGAAGACCGAGGAGCAATATCCGATTCAAATCAAACTCCACGAAGATAGGACTCATTCATTTTTGTAACTGTAATATAACCCCTAACTCTATATAAAGTGGACACCCCCCATTATGAGAGGAGGCTTAGAAGCTAGAGATACACTCTCATGTAAAACTCTCTTATTATCATAATGGAACACAGTAGCAGCCCCGTGGACATAGGCAATTCATGGTTGAACCACGTAAATCTTTGTCACTCTCATGTTTATTTTTATACATGCATATTGGTAAATGGGCATCCCCCTACGGGTAGATTTTTTGACCCCACAATTGGCGTCGTATGTGTGAAACGACAAAAAAAGTTTTTTTTCTTGTTGACAAGATGAAGATTTACGTTGCGATGCAATGGTTTACACGCACGAAACCCCATAAAGAGCTAAGTTTTTCTTTCTCTGCGTACAAATAAATTATATGTTTTGCACGCATCATTTTTCCCTGATTCTCATACGTTTATATTCATAAATCTTGTGTTGAATTTTTATTTGTGAATTTTCATAACATTAAGTTTCATATCCGAGAAGTCCTATATGAATCCTTAAACATACGGATTGTTTTGATGTTTTTCTTGGTATACATGTTATTTTTTAGGTTACATCATATATTATGATTCCTATATCCCAGATTTCATGGCAGGAGATAGACATTTAGAACAATTATCTCTCATCATCAAGAACGTGGATCATTTCAACCTCCATTCGTGATGAAGAAACCAACAAATCTTATGGTCATCTGTGACTCCTGTCCGATGGGCTTTTTTTAGCCCGGCACCAATAGGATTTCTCTTGTCATGCCAACCAGATTACACTCCTCTCTGGCCTGGGTAAAAATCTGACCAATCTGAGTCGAATTCAAGACTGTCTTCCATTGGTTTCCTCAGGAACTCTGCTCTTGTTGGTCGACTTTCGCCATGCGAAGATGAGGACCTCAGCTATGATTACCGGGGAACCCTAGGTGGTCGGCGAATAGTTTGCGACCACCACCATCATGCATCAATCCAAGCATAGATTTTGGGAGAGAAACCCATGAATAGGGTTGGGCAACATCTGATTCCTCTCTTTTATTTTTGAGAAAAACAAATTTGAGTATTGGCCCTTATTACCAACCCACGGAGGTAGAATTCAATTTGATTATAGAAATCAAATTGCCCAATATCAGGTCCTTGTTAAAAGACCTCATAAAATTCATATATGACCAATCGAGCATCTATGAGCTCCCTGGTCTCCATTCCGATTACTCTCCGACTTGCCTCTCTCCTCGTCCATAAACTTTGATCTGATCCACCCCTACTAGACGATGTTCCTATATGAAGAACATGAACATCATCAGCAACCACCATACAGAGGCTTCCACACATCAGCAACATCGGCCGACCACCCTTCTTGGCCGGCGACCACTACTATGCTACATAGACAAGCCATGAGGGGCATTTAATCGTGGTCGGTGAACAGCGTGCCAAAGTGATGAGGTTAACGAATAATGTGACTCTGGACCAAATCATTGGTCGACGGTGAACAGTGCGGCATGCTCGGAGGGAGATTGCCATTATACGGGGAGGACTATTTGATGTTTCGTTAGCACGCCTTATGTGTTTTAATTAACACATTTGAAATCTATTTGGAGCACAAGTCCAGTTGGGTTTTAAAACTCCTTGACTTGCTCAAAATTAACATTTGTTTTTAAGGTTTTTAATTTGCAAAACCACCCCTATCTTTCTCCTCATTACAAAAATTTGAAACCATCTTACGTTATGTGTTTGGAATTTACACAATTTTGGAAAAATTCCCTATGTCCTACATTTGAGATATACTTGACTAATTGTTGCACTACTCGATTATTTTTGAATTTTTTTACGGACTATATGATTTTATTACAATTGTTACAACGATTTTAGTTGGTACTTTTTATGCGACCTCGTTACAAATTATTTTGTTCACATAAAAAGTGGGAGGCACTTATAGAGCACTCATGTTATTTATTCGATCATTTAATTTTCAATATTATCGTCTTTCTACAACAATCGCTAAGAAGGAGATTATTGGTTATTTAGTGCAACCCCGACGAATGCTCGGGCACTGTAATCTAAGTACAATTTTATTGCAAAAATTATCGGACTGTTCATTCGGTATTATGAATTTTTTGCTCAGCAAGTGGTCGAGCAAGTGTGCAACGTATATCCTTTGCCTTAGCCTCAACAGATGGTCGAGCAACTTACTAACTTCCAAAGGTACAAGATTTAGTCCCGACGAGTGCTCGGACATAAAATTAAGCTCGTAGAAATCTTATGTGTGCTCCGACAGATGCACGAGCATGAATCGCTCACCATATCTGCTCGGTACTATACAACTTTGCCTTGATGCACTATCCATGCACCACTGATTTTATTCATGCTCGAACGGGTAGTTGAGCACACTATAACACTTTACACCCAATAAATGCTTGGGCCAAATTATTATTACTCCGACAAATGCTGGGGTGTAACACCCCGCCCGCCCGGGGAGAGCGAACGGAGCGCTACTATAGATAAAAATGAACTAATCAACAATATAACAAGGTATAAAGCATCTAATTCCCACAACAACAAAAGAGAAACCATTAAACTAAAATCTCTTCAAATAAATACAACAAGTCTCTCGAATTAAAAAATACAACATCTAACTCGAAAAATAAATACCAATCTCCAATGCACTATACATCAAAATAATACAATCTTCGCAACTTGTATTAAAAATCTTCCCAAAATAATCCTCGCTAAAATTAATCTCCATAACGCCCCAAAATCCGCACTAACCTGCCACTAAAAGAAAATATGGGGAAGTACACAATACGACAGGAAAGATGCTCAATAATTATTAGCGGTGCATAAAGCGTAACAATACGAGTACGAATATTCAAATCAAATGTGAATCTCATAAGTAATTATATCAATATAATTTCTGTACAACACATTAACCGGGTCACCAGGCCTCACTACCATACTGTGCCTACGCATTTTTTTTAGCATTTTCGGAAAAAGGAATATTGGTGGGTGTACAAACTCAGTGCCATATAAAAATCTCATGACAACATGATCAACACCAAAAATAATACCACATGAATCCAAATTAGATTCCAACAAATAATTTCCACATTTCCAATTGAATTTAGCAATTCAAATATGAGTCAATAATCATAAGAAAACAACGAGAATAACACTCGCGAGATTAAGGAGAATATTGTGTAAAACTCCATACCTTAAACCACCAAAAAGAACTAACATAATTCTTCCCAGAAATCACGGAATAAGCCATCAAAATATGCTCCAAGAATCATCAAAAACACCTCCAAGAACAACCTCAAAACAGCCCCAAGAACATCTCAGAAACCTCAGGTTGAATGCATAAATTAAAGGGCATGTTTGTGTATAAAAAGAGAGGAAATAAAAATATGTTTTCTGAGTATTTTTGTTCCCCAAGGCTATTCCAAAAGAATAGCCAACGATCCCTTTTATAAGGTAAAAATATAAGAGCTTGAATCAAACCACAACTCCTTAAAAATACTTATTGTTCACGTTTTCTGGGACCATCGATCGATCTATGAAAATCATCGATCGATTGATCACGCCTAAAATCTGACAGTTTCCCTAAAAAATCCCATAAGCCAAAATATTAAAAAAATTCATATAAAATTCGCTTTAGCTCCGATTTCAATTCCGCTTGAAGTTTTATTCTTCTAAAATCATAACCAATATATTTGAGCAATAAAAATAATTTTATCTCAACATTTATTTTTCCTCTTTATTTTGAAAATACCCTCAAAATTACACGGGTTATTACATGGGGTTCTATGATTCTTAACCTGAAGGATGGTCAGGCACATTCAAGATTCATCTCGGCAAATGATCGATAACATATTTCTATATATTTAGTCCCAAAGATATTTTGTCACACATGTCACTCTTTATCCCCAATGGATGGTTGGTCATGATAATTCTTATATTTAGCACAACCCCAATTGATGGATACACATATTTATTTCTGCATTGTTCGTTTCTGTCTCATAATTTTTTATTTGCTCACAAATTATGCTCACGATTTTTAGCATCATAAATTTGTTATCAGGGGGCTATCTATACTTTATACTTCACAATTTTCATTGAAGATAATTTTTTGAATCCAACTTACAATTGAGTATTTTCTGAAGAGCTATTTGCAGAAAATCCAAATTAAGTCCTATGTCGCACATCTGGATATATTTGAAAAACTTTGCATCTTTTTTTCTACTTATTACAATTATTTTGTTCACATATGTATAAGGAAAATAATCCCAAAGGGTGGTTTTCACAAACTTCCAATTTTAAACCAAATTTGGTTCGTCCCGAAAACATGCAACTTCGCTTTCACGCAAAACAATCCATCACAAAATTAAATTATGTGATATAAATATGCTGACACACAGAAATCAGGAAAAATCCCCGAAGGGAAAAACCTTTTATTTCTATAACCAGGACAAGTTTACAAGACCATTGACTTTCATACAACTTGATAATCGCCCACAAGTGTAACGGACGGTGTCTTCGTCAAACCTTCACAGCATCGGCTAAAAATATGCAGTGGTTTACTCATAGCTATACAACAAGGACCGCAACCCAGAATCTCCATAGAGACTCCCTCCACAATAGCATGCAACTCTCGGTTGTAGAGATCTCACCACAAAGGAAGGACAAAAGCAAAGTAGGGTTATAGGGTTCCAAAAGATTCATTAAACTAATTGGAATTTCTAGTGTGAATCAATCATGAGTTTTAGGATTTAAAAATATCAAGACTTGATGTATTTTGTCTCAACACAAAAAAAATCTTTTTGTATTTTTCAAAAGAAAAAATTTATATAAAAAGTACATGTCACAACTCTAGCAAACATAAATATCATGAAAGAAAAAAACTAGCGTATGACAAACATGTGAACATAATCATTTATATGATATGGCAAGAGAAGAGTCATGTGCAACCAAACAAGAATCAACAAGTCTACCATCTAGTGCTTCTAAAAGTGATTTCCTAACCCAAACAAATGTGAAACGACGTGTGGGGGAGTTGGGAACCAAGGGACCACTAGACATAAACTTCCTAGGACCTTTTCGAATATCATATTAAAATCTCCTCGGGTGACCTTTCCTACCACAATGTGAACATCTATAAACGGGTTGAACGACACCTATGGGTTGACCTTTTCTAATTTACTTAGGAATGATTGACCCTCTAAAACAAATAATGGTTTTGGCTTTAGTAACGGAAGATTTAGAACATGACAAGCCATTACCATTACTATCAAACCTACTCGAATCATTTAAATCATTTTTCAACTTCAAAATATTTGATTCAAGCAACGAATTAGGCTCTTCCAAATATATGGATGTCTTTTTCATATTATCAATTAAACCTAACAGTTTATAACGCTCCCCCTCAATTAAAACAAACTTATCCCTAAGAGTCTTTTCACGTGCCATAAAATCATCGATCAATTTTTTTATCCTCGATGGCACAAACGAGAACCCTAGAATTTTTTAAGTCCTCCAATTCCTTCTCTAAAACTAGGACTTTCTCATCACACTCCTCTTTCGAAATTTTCAAAGAATCAAAATCGATACACAAATTACCAAATTTCTCACGACAAATATCATTTTGAGTTTGAAACTCATACAAATATTCAATCTTACTTTTAAAGAGAGAATTTTATTTTTCCAAAACTTTAATTCTTTTGCAAAGTTTCAAATTCAAACTTTTTAAATTTACAACATGGTCATGAACTTTAACAAACTCATCTCGATTAACACAGTCAACAGCATGATGATCCATTGAGAAAAGCAAATTAGGAGAGGAATGCAAATAACCACCCAAAAACATTTGCACTACAGTATCTACACAGTAAATTAATGCAAAGGGCTCTGATATCAATTTGTAGAGGGAAAATAATCCTAAAGGGTGGTTTTCATAAACTTCCAATTTTAAACCAAATTTAGTTCATACCTAAAACTTTTGAAGCGTTTAAACAAAATAATCCATCATAAAATTAAATTATTCGATATAAATATGCTGACACACAGAAATCAGGAAAAACTCCCAAGGGCAAAACCTTTTATTTCTAGAACTATGACAAGTTTACAAGACCATTGACTTACGTACAACTTGATAATCTCCCGCAAGTGTAACGCATGGTGTCTTCGTTAAAACTTAATAGCATCGGCTAGAAATCTGAAGTGGTTCCATGCAGCTATACCACAAGGACTGCAGCCCAGAAACTCCGTAGAGACTCCCTCCACAATAGCACGCAACTAGCGATCTCCCCATAAAGGATAAACAAAAGCAAATTAGTGTTATAGGGTACGAAAAGATTGACAAAAGTAATTAGGATTTTTAGTGTGAATCCAACATGAGTTTTAGGACTCAAAAATATGAAGGCTTGATGTATTTTGTCTCTCAAAAATGCCTCTCAAAGTCTTGTAAAAATACACCACCGAAATAACTTTTTATAGAAAAATAAAAGATTTGAGGCGGTGGACAAAAGATGTGAAGGGGATCGATCCGGAAAGGGGTCAATCCGTTTTCTTTTTTAAGAGGATCGATCTGGTTAGGATTTTTGGCAGAAATATTTGCGAATGGGATCGATTCGTTTTCTTTTTTAATAGGATCGATACGGTTCTCGAAAAAAAATTCTTTTATAAAAATGCCTCAATTTATTAAAAACCTTTTAGAAAAATTTCCAAATACCAAAATGAAGCTTTTAAGGAATTTAAAACTAATTTTGTACAAAAATAAATCTTATCAAGGCTTTGTTGAAGATCCTTTATTATTCAGATATGTCTTGACGTGAATGTTGGCTTGAACTTCAATGACGGTGTAGCAATATACGGCATAATAAATGGATAACATGAAAATCTTACACTTCAACATAAAAAGTGGGGTGCACTTATAAAGCACTCATGTCATTTATTCGATCATTTAATTTTCAATATTGTCGTCTAGCTATTATTGGTTATACCAATGGATGGTCGGTGTAATATTTTTACTAACACATACCGTAGCCCCGACAGATGCTCGGGCACAACCATCCTTATGAGATTTTATTATAAAAATTGTGGGATCACTCATTTGATTCATTCAATACTATGAATCTTTTCTTTAACACATGGTCGAGCAAATACACATCATATATTCCTTGACTGAATAAGCGAATCGCATGATAATTTCTATTTTATTTAGCCTCGACAGATGGTCGAGCAATTTATTAACTTCCACAGGTTCAAGATTAAGTCCTGAATAGTGCTCGGCCATAATCTTAAGCTCTTGGAAATATTATTAAGGCTCCGACAAATACTCGAGCACAAATCATTTGCTGTATTTACTCGGTACTGAACAACTTAGCTCCGACGGATTACCCATTATTGATTATCCATCTTTATAATTCAGAAACTAAAGGACAATCATGTAGATTCAAGGTTCATCTTGGCAAATGATTGGCAAAATATTTCTATATATTTATTCCCGAAGATATTTTCCACACCGATCGAATTTTACCCCTAATAAATGGTTGGTCAAGATAATTCTTATATTCAATCCCGACAGATGGATGCCAAAGTCGATTAACGATCGAAATTACATTTATTATTGTTATTCAAATCTAATAAATGGTTTGGAAATTTATTTTTCACTAACACTACAGGATCATTCGTAATATTTGCTCGGTCCTTTTTTCCTCGAAGGATGCTTGAGCATGGATCTCTCGTAATATCTACCAAATCCTCTATAATTTTTGCCTCGACCGTGATTCAAGCATCATTTATTTAATCTGGAAATCTACTTTTCACCTTGATAATATTTCCTCAAGAGATGATCAGGAATCATTTATCTTATCAATGCTCCGACAGATCCTCGAGCATGGATCTTTCGCAACATTTACTAGATCCTTTGAAATTTTGCCTCGACGGACCCTCAACTTCGATGGATAGTCAACATTATATGATCATGTCTCAAGATCCAATGGATAGTTGGGAAATGAAATTCTTATTCAATTCAACCTCGATAAATGGTTAGGCAACATATATAATAAAGGTCCAATAAGTCATAAAGCAATATGGAGTGCCAACAAGAATGAATCCAACATATAGGAAGTCAGATATCTAGCAAGATCATAATCAACCGTGGTTTTTAAGGATTGAAGTCGAGCATCACGAGACTTCTCTTTGTCCACCCTTACCAACTATCTCATGGTTTAAGGATGACTCGCGTTTCCTCTCCACCAACCCGCTTTGCGCTCTGCTGACTTAAGAAGTTTTAGCCCACCGACCTACGGACTGGGGCTGTCACAACCAAGTACCCACATATTCTTTCTAATCCTATGCCTATTTATCTTCGGCTTGCTTTCGGGTCTTCCCCTATTGGTCAACACATGCGATGAACATAACATGTTGGTAGAAACACTAGAGCACCCTAAATGTATCAGCAACATCGTCGAACAAACAATGGTGATCGGCGATCACTGGGCGATGAAATTTTGCTTATCGACGTCGAAAGGGCGTCATCAGCACTAAGATATCCACTCCAGAGGAACAACATTTCTTTAATGCCATATCAAATTAATGCATTTTTACACAAAGGTGCTTTGAACTCATATGAATTTCTTTAGATGTACGAGCTATATAGAGTTTTCCAAAGCATCCAGGAACCACCATGCATGGTCGATGATAAAGTGCACCCCGAAGAATGATACATTACATGGAGCTATAGGGGCAAGATAATCCTTAATTATACCGAGCTAGATGAACGATCGACGTGATATTCTTAAACACAACAAATCCATGAGGAATGGTCGGGAATACTTATTTTCTTGGTTATACATATCAAATAAGTCAATGGACGGTCGGGCAGTCTTCTTTTCACAGCCCAATTGGGGGCTCCATGGAAGCGATGACACGTGAACAGATTCACTACAACATTTAAAGAAAAATAGAAGTGGGCAACTCAAGATGGATGATAACATGGTTAACACTGGCATTAGACTTTCAAATGATGATCAGGACTAAGCTTGATTTAATTATATCAACTATCTTGCTTGTTTCAATTAAATTAAGGATGTCCTTGGGTCTTTGTCATCTCCAAACACAATTGGCCTCACGAGTTGACCCGACAACAATAAAGTCCCTACGGGGGATCCTTAGGCAAAAATCCAACTCAGGTTGGTCACCAACTATGTTGGTCGATTAAAATCCTGAACGAGTGGATGGCCCTTAAACCAGGTGCATTTTTGCCATTGCCTGTTAGGCCTAAAGAAGGGTGATGACATAACCTAAAAGGGAAAATAGACGGATATTTACATGTGAAGCATTAGAAAATGGAAAAATACGAACAAAATTGGTATTACATTGACTTTGGGGAAAGGCCTAAGTATAATAAGCGTACTGATTACATATCAAATATGAAAAACCTAATACAAGGTCTTACCCCGACTAGGTATATGCTCAAGAAAGGCTCGACACATAGGCCTATGGTCGGCCTTTCCAATTGGACCATATGAAAAACATAATGTAGGGTATTACCCCAACTAGGTATATGCTCGAGCAAGGCTCGACACATAGGCCTGTGGTCGGCTTCTCCAATTAGACCATATGAAAAACCTAATGCAGGGTCTTACCCCGACTAGGTATAGGCTCGAGCAAGGCACGACACATAGGCTTGTGGTTGACCTCTCTAGTTGGACTATATGAAATACCTAATGCATTGTCTTAACCTAACTAGGTATATGCTCTAGAAAAGCTCGGCATATAGGCCTGTGGTCGGCCTCTCCAATTGGACTATATGAAAAACCTAATGCATGGTCTTACCCCGACTAGGTATATTCTAGAGCAAGGCTCGACACTTAGGCTTGTGGTCGGCCTCTCCAATTGGACCACATGAAAAACTTGATGTAAGGTGTTACCTGAACCAAGTACATGCTCGAGCAAGGCTCAACACATAGGCCCGTGGTCAGTCCCCCCAATTGGACCATATGAAAAACTTTATGAAGGGTTATTTGGTCGGCCTCACCAAATGGACCATATAAGATCAAAATTTAGGGAGATTCCCTAAACTTGATGCACGCTCGAGAAAGCCTCAGCAAATGAATTCTGAATGGGCCTGTGGTCGGTCTTGCAAATTGGGCCATCCAATAAAATAGAATAAAGAACTACATTCGACCCGATCCCATGATGGTACGTAGGCATCTCGAAACTCTCGAGTACGGTTCCCATATCAACCGAACGTCTCTTAACTCAAGCCAAAAATTCATCTAAAAAACTTATAAAGGTAAGAAGAACAACTGAAGAAGGCTAAAAGTTGAACGACAGCTCAAAGAACACCACTCCAGTTCACATCAGTAACTACACACGTTTAAAGAGATTATGGACCTGCTCCCAGCTCATCATGAAATAAATTCAGTTGAACTGTGACTTGTGGGGCTATTTTGGGGGGAAAATATGCTTACATAATAGCGTGACACGTGGCAAGCACCCCGGTCAAGATGGAAGGTAACAGACACTCCAACAAGATAGGGACGACTAGAGTCTCTGATAAACTAGAAGATCGAGGAGCAGTATTTGATTCAAATCAAACTCTACGAAGATAGGACTCATCCATTTTTGTAACCCTAATGTAACCCCTAAATCAATATAAAGCAGACACCCCCTTATTGTGAAAGGGGGGGTTAGAAGCTAGAGATACACTCTCATGTAAAACTCTCTCATTATCATACTGGAACACATCAGTAGCCCCGTGGATGTAGTCCATTCATGGTCGAACCACGCAAATCTTTGTATCTCTCATTTTATTTTTATACATGCATCGTGGTAAATGGGCACCCCCTGCGGGTAGATTTTTTGACACCGTAGTAGGTTATGTAAAATATCATTTAGACTCCACTACAGAAGACAATGAGGTCCATTTATGTGGTTTTATCGCGTTAAGTCGGTCCTGGCTTTAGGTATACCCTTTGAAGAGAATTTGAGACATTTCGTGTAGCATTTTGATATATTTTAAGGGATCGTAATTGTCCTTTTGGGGAGATACGGGATTAGAGAGTTTAATTATAATATAAGCCACCCTAATTAGGTTTCCTATCCATTTTTAATTAAATCTAGCAGAAGTTGGAAAATCCCAACGGAGAAGCCTTTATTAATTTTTTAAGGCATAATTTTCTTCCAATTTTTTTAGTAATGTGTTTCTTAATTTATAAGCATTTTTTCTCATACAATTTCGAGTTCTTGATTATATTACAGACATATTTATATGATGATTTATGATTTGGGTTAATTATGTAGGATATGAATCTATCCTGCATTTAGCAATTATACCTTGATGATTAAAACATGAAATTGATGGATTAAATGATGTAGATATGAAATATTGATGTTATAGAATGAAACTTCATTATGACAAATTATTTTCATGTTAATTTGAGGTTTAGGGTTGCAATTGATGATGAAAAAACCTTATGTTCATTTAAAGATGCGTTAAGTTACAAAGTTTGAATCTTTAAGTTTTAACTTTGGATTCGATGTTCTTTGACCCATGGGATAGGGTAAAAAAGGTTAGAAACATGTTCCTATACTTACATTGGTTTAGTCATCCTTAGGCCATTTTGGAGGCTCCATCCTTAGGCCATTTTGGATTCTGCCCAGGGCCGAATCGATTCAGCCTATACGAGAATCAATTCGGCTCATGAAATTGTAGATCATCTTATCAAGAATATGTAGCTGCCATTTTTGTATTTTTATGATTTTTTAATTAGTTAAGCATTTTCTACTCAAGGGTGAACGAGACCGAAATTATAAGTTTGGGATTGTTGATGATCTTTATTGTAGTCAAGATTTTGTTTAAAATTATTATAACCCATATGGATGTATTTCCTTAGATATTATGAATTCATAGTTGATGAAATTGAGGTTTACAAAGCTTGGAAGTCGTTAATCGAGATTGGGGAAGATGACTGCTTCAAGAGGGAATCAATTCAGTCCAGAGCGAATCGATTCGGTCCCCAAAGTTGGGTCGGGTCAGACCAATGGAAATGGTCATTAGATTTTTACGATGTCATTCGAGTATGTGGGAGTTTGGCCAAGTGAGTAATCGTTAGCATAATTGGGAAGTTAAATTTATTAGCATGTAAATAACTAGGCAAAGTGTGGTATTTTAATTAAGTTGGAAGAATGGTTAGGAATTTATTAATTGTACTATCTAATGTTAAGGACTGGATTAGACTAAGAGTACATGTGATAGAACAATATCCTATAGATGCGTGTTCGCATTATGTTTACCTCTTGTCACACGTTATTTTTTTGTATGAATGAACAATAAGTACACATAAACCAATGAACTATAGTTAAGGTGAACTAACATAACTTTATTCACTATTAAGTTGCTTTACATAGGGTTGTACCACAATAGGGATGAATTAATTTTTTTTAGTACAAAGTATATTGTAGAAAATCGAAAAGCACCACTCCTTGCTACCATCCGACTTATTCTCTATCCACATAGTCACATATTAAAACATGTGACACATATCTGCCTCTAAAAGGGAAAAGATATTATCATCTTTATCTAGGTTCGTTAGGAGAAAAAAGGAATTAGCATAAATATTCTAAGCAGGTCTACTAGTTCTATAACAAATGTATATGTATAAATGGGAGTGAGAGTGTGTATAGAATCAGTTTTTTAGCAACACTAAAGAAGTAAAACTGATAATCCCATACTTATCAGTTTATGAAGAACATTAAGGTTATTGAACTAATAATCCCATACTTACCAGTTCATTTACAAAACAATGTTTGCTACTGGTTCATTAAGAATCATTTAAAGAAAATCAAGGATTCTTGAACTAATAATCCTATACTTACCAGTTCACTAAGTGGTATAGAAATAAGTAAGCCATCAATAAAACCAAAGTCATAATAATAATCAACCACAAACCTATGGGGAAAAGTTACTGGTTATGCACACAATTAAAGTGGCACTCATATGTATGTAGCAATAAATACATGCTCTCAATCACCTGAGACCTTTAGGCTAAGCAAAAAGTTATGTGGGATATTAGGTCAGTCTACTTCCTAGTTAACACTGATCCTTATAAGATAATGGCACAAAAGTTTGGGGGCAAACTGATCCAATAAGGAACATGATACCAATTATTAGGTGAGAAAGGTTAAAATTGATCCCTTGTTAAATTTAAATATCGATGATCAAATTCAAATATCGATGATATGTAATAAAATATATAGTATGGAAGTATGATAACATGTAGATACAAAGAGTAAATAGGAGCTATCACATAGTGATATCAATAGTAGTACGCCAAATACGCAAAGCTTGCTTTTGAAAAGGTAAGAAAAACCTACTTATTCGGTATATTAGTTGGATTTATACATCACAAGAGGATATCAGGGGGAGAGAGTACTTGATTTTCTATATACAATGTTCGAGCATGTAAGTATTTGGGATTAAGGAAGTCAGTTTGTACTAAAACTGTATCTTTTAAAGTTTCGAGGGTTTAATGTTAAATATTTTGGGACCTTAAAATACTCGACCTAAGATCATTTTTGAACTTTGTTGTGAGATACTTTTCGTCTTAAAATATTTTGAAGTATTCTTAAAAAAAATTTGTGGAGGAGGGACCAATTTGCAAAATGTTCTTAAGGTAAAACCTCATTTTCCCATAACTTCGGCTAGGTTAATCCCAACACGGCCTTACCTTATACCATGCTAACAAAACAAATAAAATAAAATATTTGAAAAAATTCAAAAATTTCTAATTAGTCACGCACCCTCACGCGCTAGGTCAATGTTTCTGGTCAAAAAGTTCATCTTCTTCCACTCGATAGTTGACTTTAGGTTTTTTTATTTTTTACCCTCAATAACTCCTTCAATTTTAAACCATTTGAGATGATTTCTAAACAAACTCAACTTAAATTTTCATAAGAAATCTGAATATATAAGTTTAATGGATTGAGATGCAATATATCTGAAGTTCTAAAACTATGTTTTTTTCAAAAAAATTGACTTAACATTCGTGAATTTTAAGGATATGGAAACGATTCTTATGAACATGGTTTGTTTTTTGCTATGTATAAGAGTAATTTGGTTACTATTTCAAAGGTTCAGATGGATTATACATGGAGAATTTCGAATTTTTAGTTTTGTTGTTGAAAACACACTTTCAATCGATTCGAGCTTAATAGACGATTCATGGATTTTGAAAATTACACTTGGCTTCCTCAGGTTGTAATGAGGTTATTAATAGCTTCAAATAAAAGTTTGATGCTTTATATCAAAATTCATCTTTAATGCTGTAATTTCATATTTTTTCTATTCTATATTGTTCTACAGGAAAAAGCTTCCATATTATGATTGTTCAAAGTCTACCAACTATACAAAAAGCAATTGAATTGAAAGAACTGAAAATAACTCATAAAATCATGGTGTGCATGGTTTGGGTTAAATTTTGAGTTATTGAACTAAAGTTTGAGGTGTTCTTTAACTACAGAGATGGGGGGTATTTATAGTACATACTTAGGTAATTCTATTGGTGGAATGGGGTGGTGAATTTAAGCTACTTGTATGAAATTTTCAAGATTGGAAAATGTAACTCACATGTGTGAATAGTGTACACATGTGATTTTTAACTACTTATGCTCACTAAAATTAATAGAACTTTCATATTGGTCCTTGGTTTGTCTTGTAATTATATTTAAATCCTTAAAAGTGCTCTTATCATAAGGTATAAGGGTACTTTTATAATTTATAAAAGTTTCAAGAGATGAAATTGTGATTTTATATTGAGTGAAGTCTAAAGGTATAATTTGATATAAAGTTGATGTTTAGGAATGAAATATATGTCAAGTTATGTCACTTTGAAGTTTTCAAGGGGCTATTTTGTAATTACTCGAACATTAGGGGTTTAGGACAGTTCAGTAAAATTGAAGGGATTTAAGTATAGTCTATTTTTTCTTTGAGGACTTTTGAATTTGAACACTTTATAAGGGTTAAAATAGTGATTGTAGGTATTTAGGGTCGGTCTTGAAAATTTGAGTTATTACAGTCTACCTATTTGAAGAAAATCGTCTTCGAATTTACCTTGATAAAAGTCACGGTATTGATCCTTCATTGCTTGTTCTAGTTCCCATATATCCTTTTATTGATTTTGATTTTGCTAAAGTACTTTAATAGAGGGAATTTCTTTATTTTTGAGGTACTTCACTTGGCGTCCAGAATTTGAACATGGCATACTTCAAATTCATGGTTTGGTTCGATGGAAATGTCTCTCCAAGTTACGGTATGAGATGGATAAAAAATACAGTAGTGTAACTGTGATACATGAAATACATTGTGAATATTGGATAATTCCACATGTAATTCTAATCGATAGCCTACGAAGCCAATTCCTTTAGAAGTGTGAAATGTCCAATATAATCGGGGCCTAATTTTCCATTATTTCCAAAGTGTAAAATTCCTTTTTGGGGAGAAACTTTCAAAAATACTTGATAATTAACTTGAAACTCTAAGGATTTTTGACGTTGGTCTCCATAAGATTTCTATCGATCTTGGGATATCTTTAATCTTTCTAGAATTTATTGTATTTTTTCAGTGGTTTGTTAGATTATTTCGGGACCAAATTGCTTACTATTTTCAGATTTTATCCATCATAAAGGTGATCTACAAGGTCTTCCATATAAAGCTTAAAATGGAGCACCTCTTATACTAGCATGATAACTATTGTTATATGAAAATTTGACAATGGGTAAGTACACATTCCAATTGTCAAACTTCTCAAACATACAAGGATGTAGCATATCCTCTAGGGTTTGGATTGTACGTTTTGATTGTCCATCTGTTTGTGGGCAGAATGCGGTACTTAAATGAAGTTTAGTACCCATTGCGATTTGCAAGGCCTGCCAAAATTTTCCAACAAAATGAGAATCTCTATTTGATACGTTGGATAAAGGAATTTAATGTAATCGAATAATTTCTCCATTATAGATCTTGCTAAGCTATTGGAACGAATCGGTAAGTCAGTCTACTATTACCCAAATAATATTATATCCTTGGGACGTATGAGGTAGTCCACTAACAAAATCCATGGTAATATGATCCAATTTCAAGTTGGGAATTGGTAAGGGTTAGAGGAGTCAGCTAGGGTGTTAGTTCTCTATCTTTACTTGTTGACAAGTAAGATATTTCCTTGAAAAAATATAGATATCATTTATCAAATTTGGCAACCAATATTGCTTCTTCAAAGCATGGTACATTGTTGAACATCCAGGGTGAATCATAAATTTTGATTGATGGGTTTCTTCCAATATTCCCACTCGAAGAGATGCATCGTTAGGTACATGCAATTTTTTCTAAACAGTATACCGATTTCCTTATCGTATGAAAATAAAAAAAATTTGTTTGAAAAGGTTTGCACAAAATAATCACAAGTTTTCTGAACTAAGATTTTCTCGCTCAACTCGGGATAAGCAATAATGTTAAAGAATTTATCCAAAGGAGATATCAATCTCATGTCATATTGCTCTATGGTAATAGCAATATTGTAGGAAATTAAAGTGTGGAGTCTTCCTACTGAACTTCAACTTAAAGTGTCGACTACTAAATTGCCTTTGCATGGATGGTAGTTTAATTTAAATCGTTTGCCTTCCAAAAATTCCATCCAGCATTGTTGTCTTAAATTCAAGTCCTTCGGGTAAAAATATATTTCAATTTTTTATGATCCAAAAAGACTTGTAAATTTACCCCATAAAGGATACAACGCAAAAATTACTTTGGCTAAGTCAAGATCATGGATAGGATATTTGCGTTCATCAGTTTGACTTATCATGAACCATATTCTATAACTTTATCATTCCATATTAACACACATCCTAACCATCATAATGAAGCGTCAGTATGTACACCCTAGCTTATGTCATTAGAAGGAATAGTGAGGATAAGTGCAGTAGTAAACTCCTCCTTCAACACTTGGAATAAATGGTAACATTCTTTAGTCCAGAAAGATGGAACTACCTTCCTTGTTTCATTGAAGGTGGAATAGAAATGTGAGACAATCCTTTTATAAAACGACGACAATATCTAGATAATCCTAAAAAAAACTTTTTATTTCAGTACTAGTGGTAGGATTTTTCCATATTAAAATGGCTAAAATTTTGGCTTGATTGACTTAGATTCCATTTTTCGAAATCTTCCTTCTTACAAAAATCACATTTTCCCTTTTTAGTATATAAATAAGGGTTTCTAAGAGTACTTAAGACCACGTCTAAATTTTGGGAATGTTCTACTGGATTTTAAAAATGAACATGAATATTCTCAATAAAAAAGATAACGAATGGTCAAGAAAAGGTCTAAAGATTTTATGCATTAAATCCATAAAAGTAGTGGGTGCATTAGATAATCCAAATGGCATAATGGTAAATTTGAAATGTCCATAATGAGTTCGAAAAGAAGTTTTTGGAATATCTTCCTCTATAATGTGTAATTAATGATAACCAAATAGTAAATTTATTGTAGAAAAGACCTTTGCTCCTTGGAGTTGATCAAATAAACATCCTACTCAGGGTAAAGGATACTTATTCTTAATAGTTACTGAGTTCAATTTCTGATAGTCTATGCATAATCTGAAGCTTCCATCATGTTTCTTGACAAATAATATCGGATCTCCCCAAGGTGACGAACTTAGTTGAATAAAATATTTCTCTAAAAGATCATCTAATTGGGTACGGAGTTCTTGAAGTTCTAAAGGAGCCATTCGATACAAAGGTTTCGATATAGGAAGTGTAATTGGAAAAATATTGACACTTAAATCAATTTCTCTAGAAGGGAGTAATCCTAGTAATTCTTTAGGAAAAACATCTTCAAATGATTCCAATATAATTGCAATTAAAGAAGAGATATGGAGTTGAAAATTAAGGGTTTAGATGGACCTGATCCTTGAAATACAAAAGAACAGTTACCTTCATTTGAAAAATAAATTTTCTTAGCATGACAATCGATATAAACATTATGTCTTGATAAAACATTCGTTCCGATAATAATATCGAAACCACAAATATATAAAATTATCAAATTAACAAGGAGTGTTTCCAGACCAAACTGAATTTTACAATTGTTATAACCTTGAATTAGTGTATCGATTTCACCTATCAGTAATTCAATATCCAATGTGGAGGAAAATATGTAGATAATAATTGCAATAATTTATTTAGTCTAATACTAATAAAAGAATGTTTTGATCCTTAATCAAACAAAATATGTCCAGGAAAATGTTAAAAAATTATCATACATTCTATCACGTTATGGGAGTTTTGTTTAGGCAGTATAAAGTAATTCTTTCTACGACTCGGGATCAACATAATTAATTTAGCCGAGTTTGGCTTAGGTTGATTTTGGATTGTATGCTATTTTGGATTTTGTGAGGGTGTGTTTAACTGAAGATGGTTCGAAACATATTTTAAAATAGGACACCCTGACTGAATATATCCTACTTTGTGACACTCATGACAACAGATAGCTAAATGTGTTGTGTTATGATGAATCTGGGAATAAGCTTGTCCACTCGAGTTTGATTAAGGGTGAGGTATACAATTAAGTGGATTTCTAACAACATGATTATTTATAGTAATAGGTGGAGGAGATCGTATTATGATAGAAAAATTGCATTCCACAATTGTCGCAACATCAATAAGTTGGGAATACTCACAAATTTGTAAAGGAGCGATTGGACTTTTAACTCTCAGATGCAGTCATCTTTCATAATTCCTGCACTTCTTTACCTCAATATCTATATATTCAATGGAATAATGAGATAATTTGATAAATTTGGCCTTGTATTGGGCTACCGATTGATTAACTTGTTTTAATTTTAAGAAATCAGCGATTTGTTGATCTCGCTCAGCCTCGGGAAAATACTTTTTTGAGAAAATCTTCTCAAATTTCTCCCAAGAAAAATTAACAACATTTTGGTCACGTGACATTGCTTGCCACCTGAAATCAGATCCACCTTCAATCATATAGTCTGCTAAAGTTACTCGTACATTAATAGCTATTACTACTCCATTTATAATTTTCACAATCAGACGTATCCATTTCTTATCTTAACTGGCACCTGGATTTCCAAGAAAAGATAGAGGTATTACCTCGGGAATTTTTAAGATCATTCATCCCATAAATTTCTTCAGAAATGTCCTTTGGAGTAGAACGAGTTGTTTATTGTTGCATGTCTAAAGAAGTAGGTTCCTGGAGACATCGCATGATTCCTTTAGTTTGAGTATGTTCAGTTTGAGTTCAAGTGGAGGTAATTCGAGTACTAACCATCCTAAAATATAATTGAACAATTTTAAAATAAGAATCATACACAAAGTTATGCCACCATCCTATTATATTACACATGATAAGTTATATGTTGTATTGGAGTTATATATCACAACCTATATGAATGTAGCTATGGTAGTTAGTTCATCTGCTAAGTTTTAGTATAGCACACTATCTACCATACTTTACTATAATATCTATACTAAGAGATAACTTTTAACTTTACCATATTTAAGTAAGGAGAATGACTTCATCACTATAACTGGACTCTGGACTAACAAAATAATCTCCCCGATCCGAAACATTAATTGAGTCATCGAAAGTACCAAGAGAAGAGTCACGAAGTACTTCACCATTTGATGTGGAATTGGGGTACCTCGGTGGAGTCGACGGCTCATCAATAAGTGCAAGATTTATGGCTTCTTAAAAAATTATCAGATCATTCATGTAATCATCAACTTTCCTCATGACTTGCATATCACCCATAACTCTATTTGTAATTACTAGTCTTTTCACATCACTACTCTTTCTTGTCTATCCCTCCTTGACTGCACAAATCATCTCTCTTAATTTTGCTACTACCTTTCTCTAACTCTGGTTTCCAAGCAACTGTTTGGTTCGATGCCTATATTGAATAAGAACGTGCCCCATATATCCATGATGAAAAATGGAGTTACCATATAATAATAGTAATAAAAGAAGTTACAAAAAAAGATAAAATAATAATACCTTATTTCTTTCCAACCCGATGATATGTTTAAATTTAAAACATGCTCTGATACCGACTTTTCACAGTCTCCTTTTTTGTATGAATGAACAAGAAGTGAACATAAAGAAATGAATTATAATTAAGGAGGAATAACATAACTTTATTCATTATTAAGTAGTTTTACATAGGGTTGTACCACCGCAGGGTGAGTTACATTTTTTTTAGTACAAACTATAATGTGAAAAATTGAAAAGCACCATTATTCACGCCCATCCGGATTATTCTGTTACCATATAGTCATAAATGCAAACGTGTAATTGATAATTGCCTCTATTATGGTAGAGATATTATCCTCTTTCTCCGAGTTAATCTGGAGGAAAAAAATTAGCATAAATATGCTAAGAAGGTTTTACCTGTTCTATAACAAATGCATATGTATAGATAAGAGTTGGAGTGTGTATAGAATAAGTGTTTTAGCACTGCTAAAGAAGTAAAGTCTATAATACCATACTTATCAGTTTATAAAGAACATCATGGTTCTAAAACTAATAATCCCATACATACCAGTTCATTAAGAAAATAAGGTTTGTTACCAGTACATTAAGGATCATGTAATTGAAATCAAAGATTCTCGAACTAATAATGCCATGTTTACCAGTTCAGTAAGAAATATCAAAATAATGAAGCCATCGGTAAAACAAAAGTATTAATAATAATCAACCAACAACCTTTGGGGAAAAGTAACCGTCTAGGCACACAATTAAAGGGGAACTCATACGGATGTAGCAATAAATATAGGCTCTCAATCATCTAAGACATTTAGGCCTAGTAGAAAGTTTTGCGGGATAACAAGTCAGTCTACTTCCTAGTGAATACTAATGCTTATAATATAATAGCACAAACATGCAGGGGCAAACTAAATCAATAAGGAAAATGATACCTCTTATTATGTGAGAAGGGTTAAAATTGATTCATAGTCAAATTCAAATACCAATGATCTGCAATAAAATATGTAGTATGGAAGTATGATAACATTTACATACTAAGATTAATTATGAGCTATCACATAGTGATATCAGTAGAATTATGTCAAGTGCGTAAATTTACTATTGAAAGGGTAGGAAAAGCCTACTTGCTCGGTATATCGGTTGGCTTTATATATCACAAGAGGATATCAAGAGGAGTTGGGACTTGATTTTATGTATACAATATTTGGGTATGCACGTATTTGGGATTAAGGCAGTATATGTATGTTTTAAAGTTCAATTGGCTTAATTTTAAATATTTTGGGACTTTAAAATATTGGAATTAAGATCATTTCTGAACTTTGGTGCAAGAGACATTTTGTATTAAAATATTTTGAAGTATTCATAGACAAAATTTGAGGATCGAATTCATAAGTTGACAAAGTCCGAAGGGGTCTATTTGCAAGTTTGGAAAAATATTCAGAAGTTAAAACTTCATTTTTTCATAACTCAGGCAAGGTTGATCCAAAAATGGCCTTACCTTATACCATTTTAAGTCGAAAAATAAAATAAAAATATTGGAAAATGCTTTAGAAATTTTTGATTGGTCATGCGCCCTCAGGCGCCAAGTCAATGATTTAGTTCAAAACGTTCATCTTCTTCCCCTCGATAGCTGACTTTAGGGTTCATAATTTTTTACCTTGAATAACTCCATCATTTCTAAACCATTTGAAATGATTTCTGAACAAACTCAACCTAATTTTTCATAAGAAATCTTAATATATAAGTTTTGTGGATTTAGATGCAATATATCTCAAGTTCTAAAACTATTTGTTTTTCCTGAGATTTTGACTTAACATTCGTCGATTTTAAAGATATGGAAAGGATTCTTATGAATATGGTTTCTTTTCATCTATGTCTAGGAGTAGTTTGGTTTTGTTTTCAAATGTTGAGATGGATTATACATGGAGAATTTTAATTTTTTTTAGTTTTCTAGTTCAGAACACACTTTCAATCGATTCAAGCTTAATAGGCACATTCATGGATTTTACTCATTACACTCGTATTCCTTAGGTTGTAATGAAGTTAATTATAAATTCAAATCAATGTTTGATGATTTATATCAAAATTCACCCTTTAAGTTCAAGCTTTCACGATGTAATTTCACATTTTTTTTCTATTCTAAGCTTGCATATTATGATTGTTCTAAGAATACTACCTACTTAGAAAGCAATTGGAATTGAAAGAACTGAAAATAAGTCATAAAATCATGGTGTACCTAGTTTGAGTGAAGTTTCGAGTTTTTGAACTGGAATTTGAGGTGTGTTTTAACTACTGAGATGGTGGGGTATTTATAGTACGTTCTCGGCAAATTGGTTTGGTGGAATGGGGTGGTAGATTTGAGTTTATTATATGAAGGTTTCAAGGTTGGTAAATGTAAATCACATGTGTGATTGGTGTACACATGTGTTTTTTATCTTCTTGTGCTGATGTGGTGCACTAAACAGGGGTTCACTAAAATTAATAGACTTTGATGTTTGGTCCTTGGTTAGTCTTGTAATTACATATATAGCCTTAAAAGTACACTTTTCATAAAGTATAGGGGTACTTTTGTAAGTTTAGAAAGTTTCAAGAACTAAAATTGTGATTTTATGTTAGTTGAAGTCTAAATGATTAATTTGATATAATGTTGATGGTAGGGAGTCAAATACAAGTCATGTTATGCTACTTGGAAGTTTTTAAGGGGTTGTTTTACAATTACTAAAACTTCAATGGGCCGAGGTCAATTCTGTAAAATTTTAGGGCTTTAAGTATACTCTCCTTTTTCTTGGAAAACTTTTGAATTTTAATACTTTATAAGGGCTAAAACAATGATTGTAGGTATTTGGGGTTGGTTTTGAAAATCCGATTATTACTGGTCTTCAGGCATTATAGGAGGAAAAATTTATTTAGTAATTAAATGAGGAAATATTTATGGATGTTAAGAGAGAGAGAGTTTATATATATGGAGATATATGTATTCATAGTTTAGAGATGTAATAAAGTTTGAGGTAAATTTAATAAGGTTGAGAGTTGATAAACCTAAGAATGTAAAGAATAATCTAGATTTAAAGTGATTTGGGGTATGCTTGAGTGTATGTGAAGTACCGTATTTTTTTATTGAGATATTGTAATTCTAATTTTCAATAAGGATCCAATGATGTGAGGTTCCCTTATGATTGACATTGTGCAGTTAGGTATTTGGGGATAATAATTCGTTTAATTAAAAGATATTTAAACAGGTAGAGCGTTATGTTTATGAGGTTAAGAAAACGTTAATAAAATTATATGTGTGGATCTTGGGGTGATATTCTTTTTTTATTACTGGTAACATTCCTTCATAGTTGTTCTCTATAATTAATGCTTAAATGTACAGACTTCTAGAATAATTAGGCCTTCGACTGGGACATGTGCGTAGTATTGCACATAGGTGAGAGCTGAGATACTCATATCATGTGAGAGTCGATGGTGGAATGTATTGAGAATTGACTGAATCATTATTTATCGATATTGAAAGTTAATTCATGCAACTTTAGGGCGCTGACCCAAATTATAGAATATTCCCCTCTCCCCGGTATTATTATTGTATAAACAAGTTAAAAGGATAAAGTGATCAGACTTACGGTTCTGACGATCTAGCTTGGTATTCATAGAGTTGGAATGGCTAGTTCATTATAGTTGTCAGCATATTTGGAGCTATGTGGAAGGTTTATCTTTGTACTCTATTTATATTTCAGTTGGAATTTTGTAGTCAGAGGAAGTTTAGTTGTACTCTTCAATTTGGTTGAACAATTGTAACCAGAGATTTTTTTATATAGTGGATTCAGTTTTCACAATTTAGTATTTATGTTCTATCATCTCCTATTGAGTCCATTATGGTGTTGGTTTCAATTGACCATTGTTTTTAGTTTACATTAATGGTGAGAATGATATAAACTATTTAGACATTCTTGGTATTTCATGTTCTACCTAATCAATCGGGTGTGGAAAATCGTGGATTGTTACGGTTGGTATCAGAGAATTCTAGTTCTAGTGTCCTTAGGATATGCATTGCATCCGTTTCTTATTCTACTAAGCATTGTTTGATGTGTTGATATCCTGTTTTCAGATTTTTACTCTGGTGTTCCAATGGCGTGTGTGTCAACATCGTTCGTTGTCTGATAATGGCATGAGTGTCACAAAACACAATTTAATTAACCCATACTCGGTAGGACTTAACCTCTTTATTATTATCAATTTAATTAAATAAGTTGTTAGTTCGGTTGTTAATTAGGTTGCACTTATGTCCTAGTTAACTAGCACTAACAAAATAAATTGGGTGGGCTAAAATATATCCCAAAAGATACTCTAGCCATCCAAAATACCATTTGGGACAACTCAAGGGAGTTCTATTATGAATTCGTTTGAATTATTATTTGAGATAGTAATAATCGCCAACGAAAAAGTTTTTTTTAGACGAGAATGAAGCCATCTCAAAAGCTCATTTTTTATGATACCCTTTTGTGGTGGAAAGCAAGATGTCCTTCATAAACATTTTTGGAACGACTATTGGCCATTCTAAAAAATAGTGGGATTTCAATATTTTGGTGCCAAAGTATTAGGGACTGTAAAATAGGCCCCTAAAGTTTAATTTTTTAATTAAACATATTATTTCAGGCACTTTTCTGTACATCCATTCCAACATGCATAATTTATAATGATAAATGAAAACATGTTATAAAATAATATAAAACTTCTTTGGCACCTATTTCAACATTTCTAAATTACAACGTTAATCGTGAACACAACAACTCATTTTCCATTAAACAATAAATAAAGATCATACATGTAAAACTACTCTCTGCAGAAAAAAACATGATACATCACGAATATTGCATACCCGCACTCGTTATCTTTATTCATTCAAGCACTTTTGTGTTCTTTGTGCCTATATTTATGCTCTTTAACAAGACAACTTCTATTATGTTTGTTTATATGAATTGCAGGGGTTAATTGAGATTTTGTAGGTATTAGAAATAATAACGTGAGGATTGGTTGTGTTTCGGATAAGTTCCATCGTCGGACTCAACTTCATGGGAATTTTATACATTTCATACATAATCGCCTACCCATTGGAATTCCACAGAAGCGTAGTTCTTTCAGTTAGATTCATGTGGTTGCGAACTGCATGTAGTTTTGAGTTCAAACGATGAAAAATAACTCCCCCCCCCCCCCCCCCCCCAGGTGAAGACCGAAGGGGGACGAAAAATAAGGAACGGTCGACCGACCATTATCCCCCGATCATTCGGTGATTCATAATTTACCTTACAAAGGAAATATGGGACTTTTAACCTTGGACCCAATCGACCGCCCCCTGGCTGTGGTCGACCGGTCCTACCAGATATTAGGAGGTTTCTTTATTTTGTTTTCTTTTTCTTTTATTTTATTTACAACTTACTATATAAACAAATCTAGGTTTGTTTTGCAAGATATTTATTCTTTTACTAAGTTTTAGGCTTTCGTTCTCTTAAGGAAGCTAGGGTTTGGAGAGACTTTGGGTGTGCCGTTTCTCCCTCCTAGAGTTTATCCATATAGGTTGTGTAAGAACATTATTCGTCTTCTTCCTTTTTAATCAAAGTTTCCATTGTTTTTTATTGCTTTGTAACTTAGGTTTATTTCTTTATTCATTTATTTCAATTATTTCTTGCATTTAATTCATGTCATTCAATATGCTTTCTAGCTAACTTAGTTTTGGTTTAGATTGATTGAACTCACCTTGGGTTGATTTGGTTGCTTTGCTTTAGTGGTGAAGTTTATTAGTTTAATTCGACTCAGTTGTCCTTGATTTTATGCCTAGGAGATTTAACGGGGTACATCATGTATTCTTCATATTTACAACCTGGTGTGTATAATTTTTCGGTTATTTGTTGACACTAAAATGATAGTACGCTTTTATGACGATATAGGGGGTGACAACTCTAGATTTAATTAACTGTTGAAATGAGATTCAATCTTATTAAACTTGTAGTCCCATGTAACCATTTATACTAATTAATCCGAGGTGAGGGAGTCTTAATTTGTAGTTTTTATTTACTTTGTTAATTTTAGTTTAAACACACTCCTAGTATTATCTTTTTTTTTTGTGAACAATTACCTTTTACACTTTTATTCCTGAAGTATTAAATCAATAGAATTCTGACAACGAGTCTCAATTGATTTTATACTGAACTGGTCACTGTACTCTCTTAAAAGAGTGTACTCGATAGTTTAGGTTTTTCATAGCGGTGGGAGCCAAGCGTAATGACTGGCGTATGTCTTTATACACTTGCGCCATGACTTTCACCCTGTTATCAAAACGGTGCCTTTGCCGGGGACTTGTTTGTTTTAGAATTTCATTGATTTAGTTTTTCGTATTATTTTCTTTCTATTTGTAATTTTTTTAACAAATTTTGTAGAACTTCTACATTTGAGCACCAAGAAACGCTTGAATTTATCGGACACACGTAGTTTGTGGATTTTGCTAGCTTCATCTATTTTTGGTGTACGCGTGTCTTATTCTAATTTTTCGATAATCGTAGTGATAATTCTTAAAATCACCCTAAACCTATGATTTTTAGTGAATACTCTCAATCCCAAAAAATTGAATCATTTAAAATGTCTTTGGGCTAGTATTACCAAAGTTAATTTATTGATTATGGGAATTTTGAGAATGATTATTTCAATTTGGGCCTTAAAATCGTTATGATAAGAATGTTGAAACGATGCGCAATAACTATCACAATTCTTATGATAATGATTTTGATAGTTATTTGGAGGATAGTTTGAAACTTTTCATTATCAAGAATCGACACCTCCACCTATGACCTGGAGTGAGGGCTTGCGCCTTCTTGAAAATGAAAATTTTGAAAACCATTATCCGGAATAAAATCATTGTTGGGAGCAAGAGTTGGATGCATCATTCGAATCTAACGATGATCTCCCTTCCGATGCTTTCAAAGTCGAGGAATGTTTTGAGTCAAATAAGGATTTTGTGACTACTTTAGAAGAAACCATTCTTTACTAGGCCCATGGTGTAATTGAGAATGAAAATCAGGAAGACATGGACGTAGTATCCGTTTGCAATGAAACGATTTCTTCTTTGGTCCCAAAAGAAGAGTATTTCATTGAAACTGATATAATTTCCTTCGAAACTCAATCTTCAAGTGATGTTGACTCATTTATTGAGTTTGAATTTATTTCTTCCCCATCGTTATTCTATATTATTGAACCGATACAAGTATCCAATGAATCAATTCCAAACTTTAAAACTTTTAACCCTTTCACCAATGAGGATTACTCTCTCGAGTTGGTTTCCATGAAGGAAATTTTGCCTCCATGTACACTACCTCCCATTCCAATTGCCAAATATTTGGGAGGAAATTCATTTTTTTTAATTCCATGTGTTTCGTCACTCGGTCAATCCAAACCCACAATCATCCCTCCAAAAATTTTAATTGATGATGGTTCCTTTCTTCCCCCTTACACATACCTTCCATTGTTGGAATGGAATTCCTATTTTTCGAAAGGTATGGATGAAAGGGAGGGTCCCACATTGATCTTTCAAAGTCAAATATTATTTTGGGGAGACCCTCAAATATTTCAACTTTTACTGTACATTTAGTTAAAAGTTAAAATTGAAGGTTGTAAATAGCTAGTATTTTTTCTAGCATAATTAGTTAAGTTTTTGTTATTTGTTTTTTGTTATACTTGGTGCTAACATGTTTTGTAGAATAATTGAACTTGTACTTTCACGAGATCGCTCCATTTTGGTTAATATCACTATTTTCCTTTCTTTAGCTTGGTTCTTAATTCATATTAAGGACAATGTCAGGCTTTAGTTAGGGGGTGTGGGATATTCTATCCATTGTTTTTCTTAATCCATGATTTTATTATAGTTTTTCCCAAGCATTCTTCTCTTGAAAGAAATTAAAATTTACAAAAAAAAAATCTTTCTTTTCTCTCCTTTGTTGGGCATTTGGCCTTCGTTTCCTATGATAAATTCAATAATTCCCCTGTCCAATTGATAGTTCAATGATGCATGTTCTCAATTTTATAAGTTATTAGACATTAGTCCTCAATTATTGATATTATGAATAACTTCATCAATTAAACTTTAATCCCATAAGCTCATGCTATTTTCTTGTTTAATTGATTTGGTTTAAGATTTTTATAAATCAGTAATCTTTTATTTCATTATATTTACTTTCACCTAAGGAGCTTTGTGATTCTCTTCATTTTTAAGCGTTATACACTACTCTTTCCTTTTTGAAAGCGTTACAATTGTTGGTAATCTAACTATTGCTTCATTGATTGATCATTAATTGAGTTCATATATGAAATGTGTTACTTGAGCATGATTTTCAAAGTTTGTTTTGAATCGTGAATTGCGTAAACTTTAGGAAATTATCATAGGCCATCTTTGTTATATCACATGTATTGGCCTTGACCTCACTTTTAAAGATTTCCCTCATTAACCCCTTTGAATCTTAATATCGCCTTTCGTTTCATAACCTAAAATTCCATGACCAACTCCGCATTGGAGTATAAACCATATATATCACCTTCCATACCTTTGTTTATAATGATACTTGGGATTGAATGATGTTTGTATTTTGTGATTACAATTAAGCACGCTACTATGAAGGAAAGAAAAAGAATAAAAATAGAAGAAAACAAAAGAAAACAAAAGAAAAGAAAAAATGTGAAAAAGAAGAAAAAAAAAAGAGAGTTTCATTTCTGTACACATTCTTAAATAATCCTTGTCGCTCTCCAATTTCATTTCTAATGCTTGTTATGTATTCATTGTCCAAGTTTTTAGTTGCCCACATTTTCCATTATCCCAATTTTTCGTCCCCGAACACTTTTGAATCCGTACATATTCCATTCCTTTCCTACCCTTACCGCCAAACCTATATTACAACCTTATAAAAGTCCTATGCGATCCTAGTGTGAATTCAATTCAAACATTTAAATATTTTTGATAATTAATGAAAATAAATTTCACCTCATTTAATAACGGTATCTTTCATTGATATTATGTGTATTTCATTTTTATATAGTGTTCTTCATTTATAATATATGTGTGTCTTAGTTTCCATTTACATTTACTCTTTTTACCCACATGTCTCATGTATTACCTCCCTTTTATAGAAAATTAATTTGTTGAGTTTAATATCTGGTAAGGATTCAGAATTACGCACGCTTTAACACTTATCCAATTTATTTATGTTTTTTCCAAATCATATATTACATGTGCTCGCTCCCCTCCCACTTTTAAGGTTACAATATGGAGTTCATTCTATAATGTTAATAATACGGACTTTTGCGTGAATTCTTTCACTTTGCTAATAACGTTTTTGAAAACTTTTTGTTGTTATCAGGCTTTTTGCATTTTAGTTGGGCATAATTTTTTAGGAAACTTTGATGTTTATGGGTTTCATACTTGAAAACCCTCACGAGACAACACTCGCCCACTAAGGTACTAGGAGTTTAATGGCTTATTGCATATGCTAAATGAAATTGTGTTCCCTGCGAAAGTGAAATTTATATATTTTTATACTTGTATATATTTTTCACCACCTTTTGTGGTCTTGTTTTATTTAACCTATAGGGACTAACAATGTCTAAGTTAGGGGGTGTGATACCTCACGAATATTGCATACTCGTGCCCATTATCTTAATGCATTCAAGAACTTCTTGTGTTCTTTATGCCTATATTTATACTCATTAACTAGACAACCTCTATTATGTATGTTTATATGCTTTGTAGGGATTAATTGAGTTTTTTAGGTATTGGAATACTTAAATTGAGGATTGGTTTTGTTTCGAAGAACTTCGATCATCGAACTCAACTTCAAGGAAATTTTAGACATTTCTTACTTCATTTCATGGCCATGAGAATTCCACGAAAGCGTAGTTCATTGAGTTAGCTTCACGTGGGTGTTAACGACACGACATTTCAAGTTCGAACGAAGAAGTTGTAGCCATTTCCGAAAAACACTTTTCCTCCTATGTGAAGAGCAAAGGAGGCCAGAAAACAAGGGACCAATTGACTGAACTAGAGCCCCGGTCGACCGGTGATTCAAAATTTAGCCAACGAAGGAAACTGGGTACTTCTAACCCTGGACCCGCTTAACGGACCCCTGCCATAGTCGATCGGTCCTGCCATATATTGTAACAACCTGAGGTTTTAGGATGACAATTTATTTATTTTGGGAGAAATAAATATCATTTTTATTTGGAGAATTATCAAATCAGCAGTTGAGGTTAAAATTTAAAGTTGTTAGAAAGAGCTTCGAATGGAAATTTTGAGGGTGTAGTTGTTTCTGAAAGGGTCAAAAAAGTTGAAATGACTGTACTTGGGGTCTATTTAGGTTTCGAAATATTTTAAGTGCATTTGGCTCGAATTAAAGTTATTGAGTCATTTAAAGTGTGTATTATCATTTAAAGATGTGTATCTTGGGAAACAAGGCTTATTAAGCCTACGGGAGATCAATTCTCCTTAGAGAGAAAGAGAAATGGAAAGAGAGAAAGAGAGAAGAAGGAAAGAAGAAGAGGAAATAGAGAGAGAGAAAGCGGGATTTCCAACCATTACACCATCTCGAGGACGAATCAGAACCTACGAACTTGAGGCAAGTGATTAAAATTGCTAAATAATTGTTATGTAGCATTTATTTCATGATTTGTGGATTAAATTTATGGGGTTTAGGTTTAGTTTGTTAAAACATAACGTTTTGGGGAAATCTTAGATTTGTAGTGTATAAGTGATTTTGAGAGTATAAAATTAGTTAGGCTGAATTAGATAATGAGTTTTGATGATAATATTATGTTTGGGTTGAAGAAAAATGGTTAAAAGATGATATATATGAATTTGGGGAATTTTTGGCTCTGAAAAAGTAGCCATTTTTTAGATTTTTGAGGAGCTGAATCGATTCGGTCCCTTACCGAATCGATTCGGAAAGTTGCAGGTGCCCAGGTCGGAGTGATCGAATCGATTCGGTTCCCAGCCGAATCGATTCGGCCTGAGATAGAATCCCAGGTCTGATGACCCGAATCGATTCGAAAATAGGGCCTTTTGGGGGATGTTTTTCTAGGGAGAATTTCATTCCATTTCGTTCGAGGTTATAGATTGGGAACCTCTATAGGAGTTATGTGAAGAGTGTTTTGGAGACACTTAGGGAGTTTCCCTTATAAGATATTGTTAAGGTCATATGGACTTAATTTGAGAAATAGCGATTAGAGAGTATCTTATATATATTAAGTGGGGAAGCCCACTACCATTGAGTTTTCCATTTAGGGATCATTATGGAATTATGTGAAAGAGTGATAGTGCGCTTAGTGATATTGGATTTTAGAATCAAATCCCAAATGGGATAACTTTAAAGGTTCATATGATTAATTGAACCATATTATGGATTGAGAATAACAAATGCTAATAAATGTGCATATGGATATTGAAAATGTCCTTAACGATGATTAACTTGGGAGATGCCTCAAATAAATGAGAAATGATAATCGAGGTGCATTAGGATAGAGAATATCCTTAACATAAATAGAATTGAGAGACAATTCATAATAGAAGCGACGTGTGAGCTTCATGTGAGAAATAGTATAGCGTATACTAAGTGGGGAAGATATGTGAGTGAATGACGATTGGTATATGGAGAGGGAAATATACTAATTGATGATATAATTTCATTTACGCCTAAGAGCGTAATACGAATATATAAAGAAAGTGATAGATATACCTTATATGATGGTATATCTTTATATGATGTGATGATGTATTTATATCTTATGTGAATGGTATATGTACATAAGTGAAGCATACCCCATCCTTGCTATCATTGGGATGTTGCGCGATGTGCGTGAGCATCTTGGCTCGATGAGCAGGGTGTGGATATTCCTAGTTTCATAGTCGCCCATTATGGTTTTATGTGATATACATTATATTTTGGGAGTGAGAAGTCGTGGGTATGTGTTATTCTCACTTGACCGGTTAGGAGCTATGACCGCTTCCCGGACATTCTGTGTGTGGACACGATGTCGGTGATATTGAGTCTGAATGCTGGTCCCCAAGAGGATATATGAGTGATGCCCTGGAAGATGATAGCATTGAGAACCGGCGTCCTCGAGTTATTGCTCATTTGGATGGTTATTAAATTATTGGTGTGATTAGTTCCTTGGGTATCGAGGACATAATGGACCTCGACGACCAACATTGCCAAAAGTAGTGTATCGGGGGGGTTCCTTGTTTGGATTTCTCTTTGCGAGATGTCCCACGCACGAAACGTAGTGTAATGTTGAGAGTGAGGAGAAGTTAGTCTTTAATGCTCATATATACATATATAGTATATCTCGACAATCGATAGTGCCAGAAGTAGTGTATCGGGGGGTTCCTTGTTTGGATTTCTCTTTGCGAGACGTCCCATGCACGAAAAGCCGTGCACTATTGAGAATTGGGAATAATAAATTAATTAAAGGAATAATAAGAATTTAGGTTACATGCATCATGCATTGAGGGAATAATGAATCTCAAAAATCAATACTGTCAAGGAGTAGTGTAACGAGGGGGTCCTTATTTGGATTTCGCTTTGCTAAACGTCCCACGCACGAAACGCAATGCATTATTGAGAATTGGGAAAAGTTTAGTCCTTAGCACTTAGATGTTAATAACTCATATATATAATTATATATGATTACATAAATGATTAGAATATGAGAAGTTCTAGTAAAGAGAATGTTTATGTATAGTGTATAGGTTAGTAAGTGAATGTTTATGTAAACTGTATATGTTAAGTAGGTGAACGAATAATTGAGAACCAATAAGCTTTGAAATTGAAGTATATGATTTAGATGGAATTTAGATAAGTGTACATTGAGGGATAGTTAGATGGTTTTAATTTAATATATATATTGGGTTTAAGTTAGATCTTCTTGCCTAGATAGATTTGGGAGTCTATTTGGAGATCAAGTGCATACGCTTAGTTACGTGCTTTAGTTGAGAGGCGAGTAGGATTATTATGGAGAGTGTGACTCCACCTTAATCATGTCATAATGCATTTATAATTATTATGCATTTTAATTCACTTCCTATAAAATGTTTTCACCTCGGGCTCTGACCCGTTTATATTTTCTCCTGCTATGTATATTGTATTATTTTAGGTGTTCCTCTACAAGGACGCCATTGATGTTTGTCCATCCAGTATAGTCATGGAGCTGTAGCAGTAATGGACTGTTGCGGTATCTGATTATAGTCGATTCCTATCTTTTGTGTATCTAGAATAGGATTCAGTGTGTATATTCGATTTTAGACCCAAGTGTTGTAGAGTAACCCTTTTATATTTTTCTCCCTCAGATCATTGTATTGTCTATAACCCGACAACATATTCGGGTAATTTACTTTGTACGTTATGTAGTACACTTTTATATATATTGGAGTTTGTTTGTATCACTACTCATATTTAGATGTTGTATTGTTGATTAATGGTTGCATGGTTGGTTTTAATTGGTGTTAAATTAAAAGTTTTAAATTTTTGACACCCTCTTTTTATAGTAATGGGTTGTTAGTCATGGTTGTTAGTAGGATCGTCTATAGATGCAGAGAATTATCCACTTGTGATTCCTAATTATTTTAGTATAGGGCTGGCCACCCGTTATTATTTCGAGGTGAGTTATCACAGGTGGTATCAGAGCATAAGGTTCTAGTATCTTTAGGATCTGTGTGGGTTACTACGGTCTTCCGTAAGCATTCTTGATGTAGAGCCTTATTATTAGGACTGTTGTGTTCATACGTCCATATTTCTTCTGTAATGAGAAAACATTTGAAAGGCGTTCTGATAGAATTGTTCTTGTTTTAGATGCCACCGAAGAGAAGTCGTTCAGTCAGGGAAAATAAAGGGGATGAGAATGTGGAACCCCAAATGCCTCAAAGGAACATGACTATAAATGAAGTTGTCAATATTGTAGCACATGCAGTAACTGCTGCCATTTCTATGATGGCGCGGTAACCTGCATTTCAAGCAACCCAAACCCATTCAGGACCGTCATTGTGGGAAAGTGTGAGGGAATATTTTAGTAAGGGGCATCCTCCAGAGTTTCCAGGGGGAGTTGATGCAATGGATGCAAGTCAATGGAAGAATAGTATGTAGGAGCACCTCCGTATGGTTGAGTGTAGTGAGGTGCATAGATAATTTATAGTCACCTTTAAGTTAAAGGGGGCATCTCTCCAATGGTGGGATTCTGTCACCACATCAGAATAGAGAGATACTTTGCCTATAATAGATTTTTGGGAACTCTTTGATCGAAGGTATTTTCCTTCCCCAATTCAGAAGGAAATGAGCAGGAAATTGATGGAGGTGTTTCAAGGTAATAGGACGGTGGCAGAATATGAAGAAGAATTTACCCGATGGGTGAAATTAGTACCTGATGAGGTAAATACGGAAGAGGAGCTTAAATCGAAGTTCATGTGAGGGTTAGATTGGAGAATCCGACAGTGTTTGTTAGAGAGCCCAGCGTTAGCGACTTTCACTGAGGTAGTGAATGCGGCACTGTTAAAGTGTCAGGAATATCGTCTTCATTCGCAAGAGTGTAAGAACTTTAGAGATTTGGGTTCATCAAGTAGGTCTGGTTAAGAGAATGCTACTAATACCAGTGGGTATAAGTCGGACTATAGAGGGTCACAACGGCGTTTTGTTCCTCAAGGTGAGTCGAGAGGATGCGCGGGTAGATGTTTCTTTTGTACGGAAATAGGTCATAGATAGAGGCATTGTCCTAAAAGAGGCAAAGGACCACGTTTTGATGAAGTTTTGGAAGTGCAACCCCTACAGCGGATTTGAGGTCATTTTAGGCCAGGGGACTTTGTGTGGGAGCCTAATGATGAGGAAGGGAAATCGGACTAGAGATGGATGATGTAAGTTATTTTCCTCTATGGATAGGAATAGTAATATATGAAGTTTTGGGAAAATCGTGTGGGAGATAGTTATTAGAGGGTAGTGATATAACCCTATTATGTATGGAATGACCTGAAAGGGAATTTTGAGCAAGTTAGGCTCTTATGTTATTATCTTTTGAGAGAACAAATTATTTTGTAGTGTGCTGAAAGAGAGCTATAACTTTATTATGAATGTAAGAATTGTTATTGTGTGTTGAGTAGTAATGATAAAGCTACTTATTTGTATATAGTCATGTTAGACTTATATAATTGTTGTAATCCAGTTATGGACAAGCCTAATAAATGGCAATATATCAATATGATATAAGATATTATTATCGAAAAGAATTCAGAATTTTGTGGATTATTGAGGACCAGGAAATTTTAGCTCATAATTATGTTAATTTTTTTAGCTGTATGTTGATTATGAGTATAATGATTGTTGGGACCTTGGGACCTTGTGTTATGGGAATAAGGTATTTTATATATGTATCGAAAGATATAGACTGTTTTTAAAATAAACTGTTTTCAAAATCAAACCTTTTATAGGCCTCTGGGTCATGTCAAAAAAATTTATACAAGAATATTTTTAAACTGTAGTCCGGATCTAACAAACTCTCAATCCCCGGCGTCGCTGCATATTAGTGTATTGGGAGGGTTCCTTGTTTGGATTTCGCTTGCGAGACATCCCCCTCATGAAAGTGGCGAATGTCAGGAATTGAGAGGAGTTATTTCTTTGGACCATTCAAAATTTTCTACTATTAATATGCTAGTATAATCAATATATCTTTACAATTATGGAACTTTGGAGGCAAATGAAGCCTCATTATGATTAGTATGAGTAAAGCTCGAATGATGGTGTATGGGTGCCCTAGTGGTTAATGAATTGATTTACAAAACTTAAAACAAATTTAAAATAATTCGTTGTGGGAAGTTTGAGGTTTGGGTATAGGATTAGTTAGGGTAAGTGTAGTAGGAATTATTTGAGCTTTGGAGAATTATGTTTACCTTAATTTTGAGGACGAAATTCATGTAAGTGGGGAAGTTTGTAACAACCCGAGGTTTTAGGACGACAATTTATTTATTTTTGGAGAAATAAATATCATTTTTATTTGGAGAATTATCAAATCGGCATTTGAGGTTAAAATTTGAAGTTGTTAGAAAGTGCTTCGAATGGCAATTCTGAGGGTTTAGTTGTTTTCGGAAGGGTTGAGAAAGTCGAAATGACTGTACTTGGGGTCTATTTAGGTTCCGAAATATTTTAAGTGTGTTTGGCTCGACTTAAAGTTACTGAGTCATTTAAAGTGTGTATTATCATTTAAAGATGTGTATCTTGAGAGACAAGGCTTATTAAGCCTACGGGAGATCATTTCTCCTTAGAGAGAAAGAGAAATAGAAAGAGAGAAAGAGAGAATAAGGAAAGAATAAGAGAAAAGAGAGAGAGAGTGGGATTTCCGGCCATTGCGCAATCTCGAGGGCGAATCAGACCCTACGAACTTGAGGTAAGTGATTAAACTTGCTAAATAATTGTTGTGTACCATTTATTTCATGATTTGTAGATTAAGTTTATGGGTTTTAGGTTTAGTTTGTTAAAACCTAACTTTTTGGGAAAATCTTAGATTGTAGTGTATAAGTGATTTTGAGAGTATAAAATTAGTTGGGTTGAATTAGATAATGACTTTTGATGATAATATTATGTTTGGGTTGAAGAAAAATGGTTAGAATATGATATATATGGATTTAGGGAATTTTTGGCTCTGAAAAAGTAGCCATTTTCGAGATATCTAAGGAGCCTAATCGATTCGGCCCCTTACCGAATTGATTCGAAAAGTTGCAGGTGCCCAGGTCTGAGTGACTGAATCGATTCGGATCCCAGCTGAATCGATTCATCCTGAGACAGAATTCCAGGTCTAATGACCTGAATCGATTCGCCTTTGAGGTCGGATTTGGCCCGAATCGATTAAAAAATAGGGCATTTTGGGGGACGTTTTTCTTGGGAGAATTTCATTTGGTTTCGTTTGAGGTTATCGATTGGGAATCTCTATAGGAGTTGTGTGAAGAGTGTTTTCGATACTTTTAGGGAGTTTCCCTTATAAGATATTGTTAGGGACATATGGACTTAATTTGAGAAATACCGATTAGAGAGTATCGTATATATACTAAGTGGGGAAGCCCACTACCATTGAGTTTTCCATTTACTGATCAAAGTTAGCCCATTTGGAATTATGTGAAAGAGTGAGAATGCGCTTAGTGATATTGGATTTTAGAATCAAATCCCAAATGGGATAACTTTAAAGTTTCATATGATTAATTGAAGGATATTATGGATTGCGAATAACAAATGCTAATAAATGTGCATATGGATATTAAAAATGTCCTTAACGATGATTAACTTTGGAGATGCCTCGTATAAATGAGAAATGCTAATCGAGGTTCATTAGTATAGAGAATATCCTTAACATAAATAGAATTGAGAGACAATTCATAAATAGAAGCGATGTGTGAGCTTCATGTGAGAAATAGTACAGTGTATACTAAGTTGGGAAGATATGTGAGTGAATGACGATTAGTATATCGAGAGGGAAATATACTAAATGATGATATAATTTAATTTACTCCTAAGAGCGTAATACGAATATATAAAGAATGTGATAGATATACGTTGTGTGTGTGGCCACGATCGGTGATATTGAGTCCGACTGCTGGTCCCCAGGAGGATATATAAGTGATGCCCTAAAATATGATAGCATTGAAAACTTGCATCCTTGAGTTATAGCTCGTTCGGATGGTTATTATATTATTGGTGTGATTAGTTCCTTGGGTATCGAGGGCATAATGGACCTCGACGACCAACATTGCTAGAAGTAGTGTATCGGGGGGGTTCCCTATTTGGATTTTGCTTTGCGAGACGGTTCACGCACGAAATGCAGTGTAATGTTGGGAGTGAGGAGAAGTTAGTCCTTAATGCTTATATATACATATATAGTATATCTCGATGATCGACAGTGCCAGAAGTAGTGTATCGGGGGGGTTCCTTGTTTGAATTTCGCTTTGCGAGATGTCTCATGCACTAAACGCCGTGCATTGTTGAGAATTAGGAATAATAAATTAATTAATGGTCTAATAAGAATTTGGGTTACATGCATCATGCATTGAGGGCATAATGAATATCGAAAATCAATACTGTCAAGGAGTAGTGTAACGGGTAGTTCCTTGTTTGGATTTCGCTTTGCGAGATATCCCACTCAGGAAACGCAGTGCAGTATAGAGAATTGGGAGAAGATTAGTCCTTAGCACTTAGATGCTAATAACTCATATATATAATTATATATGATTACGTAAATGACTAGAATATGAGAAATTCTAGTAAAGAGAATGTTTATGTATAATGTATATGTTAGTAAGTGAATGTTTATGTAAACTGTATAGGTTAAGTAGGTTAACGAATAATTGAGAACCAATAAGATTTGAAATTGAAGTATATGATTTAGATGGAATTTAGATAAGTGTACATTGAGGGATAGTTAGATGGTTTTAATTTAATATATAAATTGGGTTTAAGTTAGATCCGCTTGCCTAGATAGATTTGGGAGTCTATTTGGAGATCAAGTGCATACGCTTAGTTACGTGCTTTAGTTGAGAGGCGAGTAGGATTATTATGGAGAGTGTGACTCCACCTTAATCATGTCATAATGCATTTATAATTATTATGCATTTTATTGCACTTCCTATAAAATGTTTTCACCTCGGGCTATGACCCGTTTATATTTTCTCCTGCTATATATATTGTATTATTTTAGGTGTTCCTATACAAGGACGCCATTCATGTTTGTCCATCCAGTATAGTCATGGAGCTGTAGCAGTAATGGACTGTTGCAGTATCTGATTATAGTCGATTCCTATCTTTTGTGTATCTAGAATAGGATTCAGTGTGTATATTCGGTTTTAGACCCAAGTGTTGTAGAGTAACCCTTTTATATTTTTCTCCCTCAGATCATTGTATTGTCTATGACCCGACAGCATATTCGGGTAATTTACTTTGTACATTGTGTAGTACACTTTTATATTATTAGAGTTTGTTTGCATCACTCCTCATATTTAGATGTTGTATTGTTGATTAATGGTTGCATGGTTGGTTTTAGTTGGTGTTAAATAAAATTTTTTAAATTTTTGACACCCTCTTTTTATAGTAATGGGTTGTTAGCCGTGGTTATTATTAGGATCTTCTGTAGAAGCAGAAAATGGTCCACTTGTGATTCCTGATTATTTTAGTATAGGGCTGGCCACCCGTTATTATTTTGAGCGGGTTGTCAGAGATATTATGCGGTTTCTCTATTTTGTTTTCTTTTTATTATATTTTATTTGTAACTTACTATACAAACAAATTAGGTTTTTTTTGTAAGATATTTATTCTTTTAGTTAGTTTTAGGTTTTGGTTCTCTTAGGGAAGCTAGGGTTTGGAGAAGACTTCAGTGTGTTATTTCTCCCTCCTAGGGTTTACCCATATAATTTGTGTAAGAACATTATTCATCTTCCTCCTCTTTAATCCAAGATTCCATTGTTTATTTATTTCTTTGTTGTTTATTTACTTTCTTTGTAACTTAGTTTTATTGCTTTCATTTATTTATTGCATTTAATTCATGTCATTTAATATGCTTTCTAGCTAACTTAGTTTTGATTGAGATTGATTGAACTCACCTTGGGTTGATTTGGTTTCTTTGCTTTGGTGATGGAATTTTTGAGTTTAATTCTATTGGGTTGTCCTTAATTTTACAACTAGGAGGCTTAACAGGGTATACCATGTATGCTCCGTATTTACGATCTTGAATGTGTAATTTCTGGGGTATTTGTGGACACCAAAATCATTGTAGGTTTTATGAAGATTTAGGGGGGTGATAACTATAGATTTAATTAACTCTTGAAATGAGATTCAATCTTGTTAAACTTGTTGTCCCATGTAACCATTTATGATAATTAATCCGAGGTGAGGGATATCAGTCTCATTTTGTAGTTTTTATTCCCTTTGTTAATTTTAGTTTAAACACATGCCTAGTATTATCTTTTCTTTTGTTAAGAATTATCTTTTACACTTTTATTCCTGATGTATTAAATCAATAGAATTATAAGAACTAGTCTCTGTGGATTCGATACCCAGACTATCCGTTGTACTCCTTTAAAATAGTGTAATTAATAGTCTAGGTTTTTGCATAGCAGTGGGAGCCGAGCATAATAATCGGCGTATATCTTTATACACTTGTGTCGCGGCTTTCACACTGTTATTAAAACACATCCAACATCGTATCCACCAACCTAAATCAAACCTAATTTTTTCAAAACATTAATGGTAGCTATATGTTTTTCAAACATTCTACTAGTATCATTAGGAAAAATCAATAACAACTCGTATACTCCTAACATAAAATTATGTCAGCAAAGTAGCCCCGTGATCTTGCAGCATACGACCTCCAATAAAATGACTGAATTATTTTATCGGTCTACAAAAGGTTTCCACCTATAAGAAGATTTATTTAATGTCATTTACCTTATACAAAGATGAAATGTTGTTTTGTTAATGTTTCCCAGAGATGATAGTCTTTAAAAACATTATTAAATATGTATATCTTTGTATTAACCATTCTTAAAAATATCTATTATTTATAAAAAAAATGACAGAGTCTCAATTGTTTATACATGGAAACCTACGTGTTTAAACATTAAAATTAACTGAAAAAAGTACAAAATTACCCGAAATAAACCACCAATAAATTCATGCCATCAACAATGCAATTTTCAAACTATAATTTAATTAACATCAAGGTCCACGGGACTTTTTTTTTAATATTTCATATAGATTATAATCATTACAAATATTATTAAATTTGTATATCTTCTTAGTAACCATTTTAAAACACTAACTATTTTTTTTTAAATTGGCAAAATCTCTTTTCTTTATTCATGAAGACCAACATATTTAAACATTAAATTAACTCAACAACAACTACAACAATAGCCATAGCAAACATCCAGTAAATTCCTACCATCAACAATGCAAATTTCAAGCTATAACTGAATTAACATCAATTCTCACTGGACCCATGTAATGATTTAATTCAAAATAATCTCCCCCCCCCCCCCCCCCCCCCCGACCTAAATTAACACAATATGACCGTACACTTTTTAATTTTTGCAATCCGAAGTCTAATGAGAATAATGTCACTTCATACAAGTAACTTTAGTAACTCTTGAGGTTTTTTTCCTCTTTCTCCAGCTCTTAGTTGTTAATTTAAGATCTTTTCAATTTTTGTAACCGGCTGTCCAATGACGACTTGGTCACTTCCCAGTAGATACTTTCATACCGTTTTGGTCACCCATTCTTCTTTTTAGGACACTCGATTATTGTACTGAGTATATGCATTCAAAATTCCATTTTAACCTTGAAACAAGAGTGCACTAGTCAATTTCGAAAATTGGGAGTTTGGTGAAGACACAGTCACTTCCAGCGGGTTACTTTGATGTCTTTGGGGCTATCCATAACTCTTTCCAGGACACTTTATTGTTGGTTTCACCTTTTTCCACCAAAACAATTATCTGCTAGTCAATTCAAAAAAATCGATCATTGGATGAAAACATGGACACGTTTTACAAGTTACTTTTGTACCACTTTGTTATTTTGTGCTTCTTTTTGTGGATCTTATTTGTTGATTTAAGGTTTTCCCCCAAAGGTAATTTTAACCTCACAGTAGAATTTTTACTTATGAATTGTTGAAACCGGGTATCCAATTATCTTGCGGTCACTTCCCACAGGATACTTTGTTACCTCTTGCGGTATTCATGCTTCTTTTTACGACAATCGAATGTTGTTTTGAGTTCTCACCTCCAAAATTCCATGTTAAACAATAAAATAAGGGTATACTAGTCAATTTCAAAAAATGATAGTCCAGTGAAGATACTGTTACTTCTCTAGGATTACTTTTATACCTTCGGGGCTATCCGTGCCTCTTTTCGAGACACTTCATTACAATTTTCACTTTTTGTCCTCCCCCAAAGCCCTCTAAAACTCCAAAATGATCATTTACTAGTCAGTTTAAAAAATAGGGAGTCTAATGAGAACACATACAATTCTTACTAGGTACTTTTATACTTATCGGGGTCCCCATGCCTCTCTCTAAGCCAATTGATCTATGTTTTAACTTTACTGGAAGTTTAGTTAGGAAATGGACACTTCCCATCGATTACTTTTTTACGTCTTAAGGAGTTCATGCCACTTACCATGTCATTAAAATTATTTTTTAGAACCTAACCGCTAAACCCATATTTAACCCCTGTGCAAGTGTATACTGGTCAATTTCAGAAATCAGGAGTCTACTCAAGACAATATCGCATCCCTTAGGTTACTTTGATACCTTCGAGGCTATAATTGCCTTTTTTTCGGGTCACTTCATTGTTGTTTTCACTTTTCAACCCAAAGACTTTTATAATTCTACAACAATCGCCTACTAGTCAATTTTAGTCAGTTTTAAAAGATTAGAGTCAGATGAGATCATGGACATGTCCTATAAGCTACTTGTATATGTCTCTTTAATTATGTGCATCTTTATAGGCCACTTAATTGAGTTTTTAAGTTTCCATGCTATAAAATTCTTTTTCAACCATAACATGAGCTTATACTAACCAATTTTGGCAACTAAAAGTTCTATTAGGAAATAACCCCTTCCCACATGCTATTTTTGTGCATCTTGGGGTATCCGTGCCTCTTTTCATGTCACTATAATATTTTTTTAGTTTTTGGCCCCTCAAATCCACCTGAACAAGCGTAAACTACTCCATTTTTTTTACCACGTGGGATGTTTGTATCTCTTATTAGGCCTCTTCCTTAATTTTTCCATTCTTTACCCATAAAACCTATATCAAATCTTAATATGAGCATATAGTAGTCTTTTCTTTTAAATCGAAAGGCTAACGAGGACAAGTTCACTTCAATAGGTAACTTTGGTATCTCTTGGGGATTTTGTGCATCTTTTTGGGCCTATTATTTGTAGATTTAAGATTCCCCCTAGACCCAACTTTTAACACCAAAATGTTCATATCCTATTAAATTTTGTAAATCTGGAGTTCGATGAGGACACCAAGACTTCCTACAAGTTACATTTGTAACTCCTTGGATGTTCATGCCTATCTTTACGTTACTCAATCACTATTCTGAGTTTCCACAACCTAAAACCCATTTTAACCCCAAATATGAGTGTATACCAATTAGTATTGGCAATTGGTTTCCTGGTGAGGAAATGGTCACTTATTACAGGTTATTTTTGTGCATCTTGGGTAATCTGTACTTTTTTTTGAGCCACTTCCACTTCATTTCTTTTTTCAGTTTTTCACCCTTAACGACCACTTTTAACCCCAAATGAGTGTATATTTGTCAAGTTTGATGTATAAGTGTACAATGAGGACACAATCACTTTCAATATGTTAGTTTCCCCTCCTAACCCCTAATTTTCAAGCATAAAATATCTTACAGTTGTTGATATACATAACAAGAGTTCGACAAGAACATTTTCAATTTTCTTTAAGTAAATATTTATGTTGTAGTGTAATAAAATTTTAACACTATATCATTCATATATCTATTAATCATTCTAAATTTTTTTATTTAGGTTTAAATTTGTAACGAACTATTATCGTATGGTGTCTCCAAACAGCACAATCAACCCCTAAATTATAGCCACAGCATGCGTTAACCACACGATAAAAACTACGATTAGATCAATACAAATTATAACTAGAAAAAGGAGAATTTCCACCTGTAATATTAAAATATATACAATATATTCTAGGGGAAGAAAATCACAATACATATATCCTACCTAACACTCCCTCACATGCATATATATAAATAAAATAACTATGTAATAAGGTAATATACATGTGTATATAGTAATATATCCCTCTATACGGGAATATAAATACCCGATAGCGGTATCATAACGATAAAGAGGTGTTATTACCTATATTGATCCTTTCCCTTGTAAATCATATTCCAAAAAAGTTATAAGTGGTTTTTTCACATGGTTTTTCCTTCTTATGACATTGCAAGCATGTATACGTCTCCCCCGTGATACGTTCGTATACATATAACATAAGTTACTAAGTGAATCCATTCTAATAAAATTGAGGGAGAGAATAATCAATTTAATTGTACTTAAAACACAAATAATATCACATGTACATTATAAGGACATGTTTTACATAGTCTTTTTTACATTAAGTATATCGTATACCGTTACACCCATTAAAGAGTGTTCACGATCATTTTTTCAAGACGACAGATCTGAATATCAACCTTCTTCAATAACAAACCTCCATAGGATTGATTTTGGTAAGGTTGTGTTTAAAGTTAACTATATTTCATTTAAGTGTTGGGATATTTTTCTTAAAATGTTTTTATCAACCTGAACCGTTTTATTTAGTCAAAATTATTTTTCTAAGACATGTAGATAGAGTTTTAAAAGAAAATATTTTTCACTTCGATCGTTCTAATGACATCTATATATCATTTAAGCGACTGGAAGTAGTCATCCAAATGACTGCTTCAAAAGACATTACATGTTGCTCGATAGGTCATTAGAAACTGGCTTGATATTTTCATCTAACGACATCAAACTGTTTCGTATTTTTAAGGTCGTTAAATAGGTGGCTTGATCAAGGATCAAACGACATCATTTGTCATTCTAACTACCTCGACATCTCATTCGAATGATACCACCTACTATAGGATTTTTATAAATACCTACTTTATGAGTCCCTTTTCCTTAAGACGTTGGCTGAACAAAAACTACATAGCTGCAAAAATTATGTCTTCAGTTGTAGGCCTTAAAAAAAAATTAATTCACAAATCATCCTAATTACTTCAGTGAATCATTTTAGAACCAAAGACATAATTTTGTTGAAGTTTCTCTTACAGAAATGAAATCTCTATTACTAAATTGGTAGCTCTTAAGGGAGTTGCTTACTGACGACTGCGATCATTGAGAAGATTTTAGGGTGTTCTTTGCTGAAGGAAGATGACTGTGATCATTGAGAAGACTCGAGGGTGTTCTTTCCTGAAGGAAGATGACTGTGATCATTGAGAAGATTCGAGGGTGTTCTTTGCTGAAGGAAGACGACTATGATCATTGAGAAGATTCGAGGGTGTTCTTTGTTGAAGGAAGATATGTGCTTCTTATTTGTTCTTGAGGGAGTCTGTTGCTGATCTAAGATGTGGTCTATGTGAATTTTCTATGGGAGATTCATTGTAGATTTGATTGTGCACTTTGTAAGCTGCGATTTATTGTTCATATTAAAATAAAGGTTTTAGCAGAAAGGGGTTTTCTCCTGAATCTTTATTTATAGGATTTGCATGATTAATTTTTTCAACTAGATGAATGTTTTAGGTTTTCATTAATTTGGATAAAAAATTGAAATTTAATTAAATAAGTTTAAAGTTTGGAAATTTTCAAATTAAATTACTAATCGATGTTGCACATACTTTTACAAATTGTATCATCGTGGGTTTCACTAAATTCCCATGAGATCCATTTTTTACAAAATTTTGGGGATATAGAATTTTTTTGAAAATTTTTTATATCATTTTTTTTGAAAAATTTTGCAATTTTTCCGATCGATAACTTGTATAAGCGAATGCTAGTTTTTGATGGGCCTAATTATGCCTATTGGAAAGCCTGAATGAAATTTTCCTTAAAGGCAATTGATGAAGGTGTTTGGGTTCTTTGTGAAAGAGGGTGGACTCCTCCCACTATCACCATTAATATTGTCACAAATTTTAAACCGGTGTTTAGATTAACTGATGATGAATTTAAATGGAACATGTATAATTCTCGTGGGTAAGTGAAATTTCTGGAGCCATCACACCTGATGAATTCTAACATATCATGACGTGTACCACGTAAAAAGAAGCATGGGATGTTCTATAGCTTACCCACGAAGGCACCAATGTTGTTCAAGAGTCTAAGTTGTAAAATTTCACTACTCAAATTGAAAAAATTACCATGCTTGAATCTAAGTATTTTGAGGAGTTTCATGCATGTTTGCTTGATAATGTCAACACTAGTTTCAATCGTGGTGAACATATTCCTGACGCACGAGTGGTTAAAAAGATTTTGAGATCGTTACCTAATTGTTTTGTCCCGAAAGTCACTATAGTGAACTCCTTAGAAAATTTGAGAAATCCAAAGTTAGAAGAACTAGTAGGATACCTCCAGACATTTGAAATTGACATATTTCCTGATACTGTCAAGCCTAAGGATAGAGGGATAGCACCTAAAACCCAGTCTAGAAAAAATGAGAAAGTATCCAAGAGATAAAAGAAAAAATAAAGTGAAAGCTTTTGAGTTCGAGTCCGAGGGCATTTTTTATTTTGATGATGTGGCCATGCTTGGTAAAAAAATTAAAAATGTTTCTCAAATTTTCAAAAGAAAATTCTTCCAATACAAGGATTTTTGAGAAAAATAAAAAGAAAGAAGAGGAAAAATAGAGCGGTGAGAAACAAAAGGAGGAAGAGGGGAGATGTTTTTAGTGAAATGTCAAAGGGCACAAAGAGTTCTAATATCCCACTATGCTTATGAAAAAGTGAAAGATTCTGGGGATGAGTCGTCACATGGTATGTGTTTCTTTTATGGCAAGTCACGTGAGCACACCTAGTTTGTCCCATGACGATGAGGATACTTGTGTACGTGAGAACCCCAATGACGATTTCAGTGTGTCTAGTGAGAGTGATGGTGAGTTTGAGAGTGAGGATGAAAGCGAACTCCAAAGAGATTTTAGAGATTTATACGCCGAGACCTTAAAGATGAAGAAGTTGACTAAGGAATTAGGTCATAAGGTGTTAGATTTGGAGAGAAAAAGAGAGTTCTTGAGGGAATTTGAGATGTGGATGAGTCAACTCGAGAAGGTGAAGGTTACTTTGAGTGAGCAGTTGATCATCATATGTTGGAAAAATAGTGAACTTTAAGCCCTTATGGTCCAACTCGAGAGAGATCTCGAATGACTCCGGGAGGTAAAGGTCAGTATAGAGGATACATATAAGAAATTAGGAAAGATGCTCCTCGGTCCCTCTTTGGGTAATGTTGAGATATTAGGAATAGGTAATGAAAGTGCATATACTTCCTATGTTTCACTTGAGACGGTTATCATGTTTATTATAGATCCTTATGGCTCTCAACCTAACCCACCTAGGCGTCCCATTTGATATAGGATAGTGGGTCTTAGAATTTTTTAGAAAGGTGTTCCTAGGACCGTGTATGTTTTCTCCCATTGTAAGAAGAGAGGACACCTTAGGGAATTCTATTTTAAGTTGGGTATTGTGTCACATAGATTTTTACGACATGTTTCCACACATGCACCCACACATGATGTTCCTGGAGATTACATGAGAGAATTTTCACACATTTAAGAGCAAGTTAAGTTTTTCGTCAAAACTTCACATGATTTGATCGATGTTTTTCATAGGTTGTCACCCTCCTTGGAAAACTCCTCCACACCTAACGGTTGAGGTTTAGACTTGTTTGCTAGCATTGGATATTTTCAAGATGATATTTTATGCCTATTGCTATTGTGTACCACTTTTGTATTTATCTTTTTCATTTTTGACATATTTTTCAAAAAACCAAAAAGATTTTTTTTTTTGAAAAATACAAAAAGATTTTCTATTTTTTTGAGAAAAAATTTGAAAAATCCAAAAAGATTTTATTTTGATAAAAAATATGGAAAAAATTAAAAGATTTTTTGTAGTTTGTTTTACACCATTTATGGATGGACATTTAGGATGACCAAGTCACAACATCATTCCATATCAATGTGACTATTCGATCGTGTTTTGGGACAATACATCATTTCATCCATGTGCTTTATAATGTTTGGAGTCATTAAGATGAAATTGAGATTACTTTCTACATGTTTGACTCATGATTTTCTTCAATTCATACTTTCATATATTTGTTTGATTATTGTTCTTGTTTATCACGTATTGGTCGAAGTGTTTTCATCTCAATCATGTCCTTAAAATGAATTATATGTGATAAAACTTGACAATGAATGTAAGGCATGTAAGAACAGTTGCCCATAAGGAATTTGTTTCAATATATATGTGAAAAATGGGGAAGGGATACAAAAGGTATTTATAACATCCTTTGCGATTAAGCCACCATTTAAATCTGACCTAATTAAGTGTGGCATTGTAAAAAGTAGCCAAAGTCCAAAAAGATTAAAAAGAGCCAAAAAAGTGTGGCATTGAAAAAAGTGGCCATGGCCAAATTAGTTTAGTTTGATATGATCATTCAAAAGAAAATAACTGAATACAAAAATATGATCATTATATTATATTTGAGGAAGTTTGGTTGGAAATATATCAACGGGTTTTAACGTCCTAACAAAGTCCTCAAAAACAAAGTCCTCAAAAAGCATTAATAGTTTTAGACATTATTGGTGTGGAAATCATTTTATACTTTGATTTGTTGATTTGATTTAGTCGATGTCATTTAAATTCAAAAAAAAATTAGACCTGAGGATGATGGTGAAGTTCATTCATTAGGAGTATCCATATTCTTCAAGCATATTTGTTATGTATGTTTGAGTTGATTACCTATTGAATATGTTCACGCCCATTCATTACGTCTCCACAATTTGGTTATCTTAATTTATATTTATGGTGTGTGTTGTTTTTATGTATTTCCTTTGCTTGAAAATTTTGAAAATCAAAAAGAGTTTGTGAATGCTTTTGATTTTACCCTTGCATGATCGTATTTGATTTATTCGTGATGATTTGCTTATTGTGGCACTTCGTGCTTATTTTTGGTTTATTCTTTTCCTTGTCTCTTTCGGACAAATAAAAAGGGGGAGAACGAATTATGAAATTATGGGGAAGTGAGACTTTACATCATGGGGAAATTTGAGATTTATTTAATTTGCATTGATTTATGTTTATCTCATTTCAAACTCGAAACGTCACAAAGGTATTTGTTTCCTGTCGTATATGTGTAGGTACAAATAAAAATCATTATTTTGTACACACTAATGATGACAAAGAAATTTTGGAAATTTGAAGATGTCAAAGTTGAAGATTTTTTGAAGAATTTGAAGACTTGCATTTTTAGTACCTTTTCACTTTTGGGTTCATGGGAGGTTATTAGATTTATATAGGATTTTTGTTTTGATAATTCATATTGTTTTTTGTTTGTACCGGCATGGACATGGGGGGGGGGGGGGGGGGGGGGGATTTGTAAGGACATATTTTACCTAGTCTGTTTTATATTAAGTATGTTGTATACCATTACACTTGTTGAAGAATGTCCGCAATCATTTGGTCAAGTCGACGAATACGAATATCAAGCAGCTTCAACAACAAGCCTCCATAAGATTGATTTTTGTAAGGTTTTGTTTAAAGTTCATTATGTTTCATTTAAGTGTTGGGATATTTTTTCTAAAATATTTTTATCAACCTTAGGCGTTTTATTGAGTCAAAATAATTTTTCTAAAACCTCTTAGCATAGTTTTAAAAGAAAATATTTTTTGTTTCAGTCGTTCTAACGACATCTATATGATCTTCAAACGGATGGAAGAAGTCATTCTAGTGACAGTTTCAAACGACAGTAAACGTCACTTGATAGGTCGTCAGAAGCTCATTTGATATCTTCATTTAATGATAGCACACCATTTTGTGTTTTTAAGGTCATTACATAGGTCGCTCGATCAAGGATAATACGAAAACAATTCTCTCCATTAAAAAACTTTACATCTCTTTCGAATGACCCCGCCAACTTAAGTTTTTTATAAATACTTTTTTTATGAGTCTTTTTTCCTTAAGATGTTTTCTGGAAAAAAACTACGTGACTGTAGAAATTATATCTTCACTTTTAGGTCTTAAAAACTTCGTTTTCGATTAACAAATCATCCCAATTACTTTAGTGAATCATTTTTCGAACCTAAGACACAATTTTGTTGAACTATCTCTTGTAGAGACGAAATCTCTACTTCTGGATTGGTAGCTCTTGAGGGAGTTGCTTGATGACAACTGTGATCATTGAGAAGGCTCAAGGGTGTTCTTTGTTGAAGAAAGAGTTATAGTTCTGGCGTGTTCTTGAGGCAGTCTATTACTGATCTAGGTTGTGGTCTATGTGAATTTTATCTGGTAGATTCATTCCAAATTTTGTTGTGTACTTTATAAGTTGTGATTTATTGTTCATAATTAAATAAAGGTTTTACCAAAAAGTTTTCTTCTTTCTGAATCTCTCTTTGTTGGATTTGCATGATTAATTTTTTCACCTAGATAAATATTTTATATTTTAATTAATTTCGATAAAAAATAACATTTAATCAAATAAGTTAAAAGTTTGAAAATTTGTGAATTAAATTAATGATCGATATCGTACACCCTTTTACATACATTAAATATTAATATAGATGAATAATTAAGATTAAAGATTGCATTTTGTCCATTTCAATTCATTGTTGTTGTAACATGAATGCCCTTTTCTGTCATTGTTGAAATACAAATCATATATATGTGTAAATAAAAACATTTAGCCTTGGTAAGTTTAATTAATGATTTACATCAAAATAGCACAAATAAATCTTGCACAAAACAAAGGGATTGGAGAACTATAGGTATAATCGATGTACATACACTAACCATTTCAGAAGAACTTTGAGATAAGATTCAATATATACTTCTCACACTATAATACGTATGGTAACTAAGTTATATAAAGTTGCAGAAGGAGAAGTGGAGCAAGTGAAAATAATACATGCGCATATTGACTAGTTAACTTTGCAACTAATTTTAGTACTCACTAATATTGACATCTAATTGTGGATTCCAGGCATCCATATCAAACCTAGAATAATTTCAACATCTCCCACTATTTTATTTTATTTTTATTGAAACCTATTCAACCAACTTTAAATTAGCAATATGAAATAATGAAGGGATTGATACATTTTATAGAATTCAATGACTTTTTATCACTAATCTAAGATCTGAAACCTAATAAGTGGATATAAATTGGGGTCTTAGTATGAAAACTTGAAGTACATTGAGTGTGTATATATATATATATATATATATATATAGCGAGAGAGAGAGAGAGAGAGAGACCTTGCAAGTAGAAGAATTAGGAGAATATGGAGGATACCTGGTGCCTCCAATCAACCGACGGGAGATTTGCAATGACCTTAAGTGGACATGATCATCCCTAAGCATAATTGTTTAATTTGATCCAAACATTAACACCCATAATAAAAAAAATATGGTTAAAATATTTGTAATTAAATCTTACATGATCATTAATCTTTTCATCTAGCAAACATATATAATCAGCTTGTCGTTTCTTTAAAAAATAAAGCTCAAAGTTTCTTTTAGATACTTTAGCCTCATCCTCTTCTAAGCGTACCAATTTTTACATGGATCCTTTAACGTTTCACAATCTTCATCAAAATTTCCAAAAATTCAATGGGGTGAGAAATTCTCTTGGTTAATTTTCTCACACTAAAATTTGATGAGTAAATTTACTAATATCGTAAAAGGGTAATGAATTCTTCGTTTACATTACTTAAAAACTATCCATATGAAACAATACAAAGTTACTTTTTTACAACTAATCTTAATATGAACAAATCTATATTGTGTGTTTCTAAAATACCACCATAAAGCAAATGCACGTGTACATATGTATTACATGAATTTTAAAACAACTTTAAATCAAAGATCCCTAGCATTTTTACTTCATTATCACTAATAAGCATATTCACATTAGTTAATTAGAATAATAAAAGCGTCAAAAACATATCATCTCTTTACTAAACCATGTCTAACACACAAAACATTGAATACACATATATTCACCTAAAACCTAAGATAAATCACTAGATATTATTTGATTGAGATTATAATTGATCTAACTCTCACATCAAAATAAAAATTAATATACATCATAATCAACACAAAATAAAAACGCCCTAGGAATAGAAAATACAAAAAATAAATAACAAAAAAATTAAAAGACACACTAAGACACACTATTTTGTGTGATTATAGTGGAATTAAGATCATGATTATACAATTAAGTCACACATATTGATGTACATGTATAACTATTAAATCCTTCCATGCATATTGTGGTCCTATAATGACAATGGATTATAATGAGGAAAGAGGAGAAGCAAGGCGGTGTTTGAAAGGTTGACGGTGTGGTGGGGTTATTTTATCATTTGGACAACTTTTCTCCCTAACTACAATCAAGAATTTGTATTTTTATACTTATGATTTAAATTTGTTTGATGTAATTAAACTTACGTATTTGGTTTTAATGTAATTAACTTGAATGTTATGTATTTTGGTTTGATTTCTATAATTATGCATTGGGTTTGATTGCATCTTAGATTGTAGTTGGTTGTTGCTGGTTTGTTTGAACTAAAACAATTTGTTTCTGGATGTTTGAAGAAGGTTTTCTATTGGAAACTTGTTACAGACTGATGACATCGTTGATTTGGTAGCCATAGATTTACATCCCACATCGCATAGTGAGGTAATGTAATTGTTCATATATGTATATTTCCACTCTTCTAACATCGAGGCCTTTTCAGCTCCACTAGTAAGGCATGTGGTTTGTGAAACCATGTGTTAAGGTTTTAAACCCCACTGGCTCTAGTTTGTGGATGTGAACTATAATAAAATCCCACACCACTATGACTGGTGGTTAATTTGGTGACAATATTAATGGTGGTAGATTTGGGGTATTAAAGAATGGTATCAGAGTTAATACCCAATTCAAATAAGTGTTATAACTTGTTGGGTACTGGTTGATTTCATCCCAATGAGGATGTTGGGGTCCGTAGGGGGTGTATTATAACATATTGATGTCGTGGTTGATTTGGTAGGTAAAGATATACATACCACATTGTCTGGGTGAGGAAACATAATGGTGCATATATGTAGCTTTGCAATCTTCTAACAATGAGTCCTTCTTCACTCCATTGGTAAGGCATGTGGTTTATGACACCACATGCCAGGCCTTCAAACCCCGTTGGAAATCATTTGTGGATGTGATATGGAACAAAATCCCATACCAATGTGAGCAGTGGTTAAATTGGGGATAATATCGACGGTGGTAAGGTTGGGGTAATATATCCGTAGTTACTACCCAATAATTATTTTTTCTAGGTTAAAATTTTGATATGGTCCTTTATAGTTAAAAACCAAAAGTTGTCATGGTCCTTAACCGTGATAATATATAGTCACCACCTCACAGTCCTTTTTGTCATAATATTTGGTCACCCCCTAAGTTTGACAATATTTCTAGGTTATGAATACCATAATAGTAAGGCTTTTCACGGTTCTTTGTCATGATAAGGTCTGTTATCACCCTCAAAATTATCACAGTCCTTGATCGTGACAATTCCCTTTTGTCATGGTCAAGGACCATAAAAATCAACTCAAATGGCGTAGTGTAGGTCCTTGAAGAACGTGGAAAACTACTTCATAAGCGCTCTCATTCATTGACATCTTATGCTTTCCCCTTTATTAACTAGGGTTGATTTTTCTCTACTATTTCCCTTTTTCTTCATATCTTAATGCCTTACAGGATTTGCGGACTAATTATCTTGATCACTGGTGTTAAGGATATCTTCATTGAGTTCCATTTACTTTTGAACACAGGTTATAAGATTTTCAATGACTACATTGGCTTTTTCATCGGTGACTAATACATATAGTTAGATTAGGTGAGGTGAGGTTGAACATAAATTATGGTATGTCTAAATCTAACTAATCATTGTTGTTACCTATTTCATTGAATAAATTACAATACCAATGATCATATTTATTAATGTACTCACCTTGTATTTACAAACGGTGATCATGGAATCAATTTCTTTCATGACCTAATTCGTAGTCATGAATCGAGCATTGAATTATTGTACAACTCTCTGAAGGTGTAAATCATCATTGGGGTTATCTCTTCGAACCAATTTTGGTCAATATCACCTTTAATTTGAAAAATTGACAAATTGTGGTGTCATTATGAAACCATAAAGATATGGATTGTTTGTAGTGATAAATGTGATGGGAAGAGTTAGCCTTATCATCATAGGTGCTGATTTTTAGCACTAATAATTTACTTAGTGGATTAGACATCTTGATCTCATGGATTAATGGGAATATTGATCCATAACCAAGAGCTATCCTCGTCATCTATGAATACGATTAGGATGAAGGCGACCATCTTTTTTTGAAGTCCCTCATAAGTCATCCTAAACTAAAGTACTACTCTTCGGGGGAGTTAAGGCCTTTAAAATGTCTAGATGAATCTCTTAGGACCACCCAACTTCTAGATCTCCATTGCACATAATTTGATGAGAATGATGCCTCTCTTGATGAGGGTCTAAGTTGATCTCCTCGCGGGTTTGTAGATACATGAGACTTTTATTATTCGTATGTAAGGACAAATTTCCCATATGGTCAATTTGTATGTATTTTGGCTATGACGTGTCATAGGCCAGGACTTGAATGTATTGACATTTCAAGCATATGACGTGTTTGTTTGAAGATGTAGTGGAAAATTTTCATAGATTGCATTCATTGTGTCGCGGTTCATGCCATGTTTTGTGTTCATATTCTGATTATCTCTTAGGAATGAATGTGTATATGTTTTTATCCTTGAAAATTAATTGTGAGTGTTATTTTCTATAAAAAAAAACGTTTGAGATTTGTTTTAAAAAAATTTAGAGAAAAATGCTTCTACTTGTTCAAACGACTTTATATTCTTCTTACAAACGATATTGGTTGTTAATTCCAACAAACATTGAACGAGATCTATCAGTTAGAAAAACAAATATCGCTTGAATCTTGTTAGAAGTTGGTTCGAACGAGATGTGTTGTCATTCGAATGAGATTGATTATTGTTCGAACGAGTCCTCGAACATTGTGACCCCTCGAAAGTCTTGTTTTTTTTATATATATAAAGGGCTCTAAACATCAATTTTTAATTGAGATTTTAGCAAAATTGAATTGTTATACATATCCAAAGTCTCCCAAACTGTAATTTTACACCCCAAGCGTTTAAGATCTAAGTTTCATTATCATATTTTCTTTGAGATCTTATTTGTGGGAACTAAGAAGGTTTATAGTCTTCATCTCTGTTAAGTATTCGTTTCATACAGTGGCCTCTGTATCGTTTTCTTCTTACACACAATGGATTCCATATTTTTGGTGTTGTTGTGAAGAAGAGGTGCATCCATGTTCTAGATTCATAACAATTGTTGATCCATGGACTCAAACATTGTGATAGTTGCGCGAGTGAACTCCTATGAGTCACTGTGGAGGAGAGGTTGAAGATCGAAGACACGTAAAGGCTTGTGAGGGCATCGAGTCATTGTGTAAGTCATATGTTGACTTTCGTAATTCCTTATCGAAGTGAATTTGTGTCGCTAGGTTGTTCGAGGTTTTCCCCTTTTTGGATTTTTCTCATACATCGGTTTTTGTGGAGTGATATATTTTATTCTGCTATCACCTATTTGCATGATTTAGGATAAAAATAAAATTAGTTAATCTATTTTAACACAATTAACAGTTTAAAATTTGTGCAAAGTTTATAGGGTTAATTAAATTGTTCAATTTGAAACGATTAAAATTTTAAAAACAAGTTCTTGTGTTTTGACTATCCTCTGTACTATAGGAAATTACGGGATAACGGGATGTCATTTATAAAAACTTGTATATTTTAATACAAGGGTTGATCGCGTCCAAAAATGAAAATAAACAAGTTGTCAAAAAAATAAAAATATCATTCTTAACATGTACATAAACAAATGAAATAATATTACAAGATATGGATGTGATGTGACAAAACTAAAAATTGAAATCATAATGTGGCCATAAACTAAATATAATAATTTTTGAAAAATAATAATATGAAAAAACCATCTAACAACCCCAAATAACAAATCCTAAGTCACAATTATACACAAAATTTAAAAAGAATATGACATGCCAAATACTTACCTGACTGTACATGCCAACTAGAAAACCCAGTGTATTTAATTCATACAACAAAAATATTTAATATTTAATTATAGAAATGAACCTACATTTGATCTCCTGGAATATAAGATGGAATACAGGAAAATAATGTGCACTACTATCCATAATGGAAGATAATCGTGAGGTTAAGCCCTAGCATCTGAAAAATATTTCCACGATAATAAATGGGCCAGACGAGTTTGGCTTTTATTCGAATAAGATGAGATATTCATTCGATCCACAATCATGTTGAGGAGAGCTTGAAGATCGCGCGTCTCACTATGGACAAGCGGTTGAAGATCAAAGATGCGCCAAGGTTTGCGAGGGTGTCAATTCATTGCGTAAGTCATATGTCAACCTTTTAATTCTTATCATAGTGAATTTGTGTGGCTCGGTCATCCGAAGTTTTCCCATTGTGAATCATCCTCATACATCGGTGTGTTGTGTGGATTTATTTATTTATCCTTTTATCACCTAGATGCATGCTTTAGGATAAATAAAAAAATGGTTAATTGGTTTTAACACAACAATCTATTTAAAAATTGTGTTGAGCTAATTGAGTTAATTATATTGTTTAATTTATAAAAATTAAAATTAAAAAAATTTGTTTATGTGTTTTGAGTATCCTCTGTACTTTAGGAACTTCAAATTGGTATAAAGGAATGAACAACAAGTTATTGTGTTAGATCCGTATCTAGTAATGAAATCTAGCAGTTTGTATATGGAAAATCAATCATTTTCTAAGGCACCTATGTTTGATCGGTCTAATTATGCATACTAGAAAATGTGTATGAAATACACACTGATGGTGATAGATGAGTCGGTAAGGAACAAGGTAGTTAAGGGATGGACCCTACCCATAGCCTTAATTGGTGACTATAGGATTCCCAAACCCAAAGAATCGTGGAGTGAAGTTGAGCATAGGTTAGAAAATTATTAATCATGAGGTTTAAATGCTATTTTGGTGCAGTCACAACGGAGGAGTTCAACAGTATAATGATATGTGAAATGTAGAAAGAGGCTTGTGAAATAATACAACTCACCTATAAAGGTACTAGTGTTATTAAGGCTCCAAAATATTACCACTCAGTTTGAAACCATTATGATGGAGGAAAGAGAATCCTTTGATGAGTTGTATGCTAGATTGTTCGATTATATGAACTAATTGTTTAACTTGGGAGAGAGAATACCCAAAACACGGGTATTCAAGAAAATATTAAGTCCTTGCTTGAAAGATTGAATTAAAATTTATTGTTTTGAATTCCATGGGTACTTTGGACTCTACGAGACTCGAAGAGCTTGTGGGTGATCTTCAAAGGTAGGAGCTTAAGATGTTTTCCTCTAAAAATATGAAGAAATATAAGGGAACTAGTTTGAAACCCTAGAAGAAGGAAACATGAGTTTAGAATGATGAATCTAACATTGATTCCGATGATGTGGCCATGTTTGAAAAAAAGTATCAAAATTTTCTCATGTTTTAAAAACAATCGAAAGATGTAAATAACTTTAAGAAAAATAAGTATAACAAGTCCAATCAGTTCCTTAAAAATCATAATGATAATTTAAGAGGAGTGAGTTGAATAGATATTTTGGGTGTTAGGGTTATGGCCAAAGGACGTTTGAGTGTCCCACTATGCTAAGGAAGGAGATAATGAAACTAATTGCATATAATAACACCCTTAGAGATAGTGAAAGGGAAGAGGAACTCAATTCCCCAATTGAGCGCAACTATACGATGCTTATGTCCAGTCATGAGAGCCCTGAAGAAAAATCTTCTCATGAATATAATTCTGAGAATGAAATTTGCAAATCCATTATTTTTCATTCCCAAGTGAGTGATAGAGGATATAGTGGAGAAAGAGAAGATGATGATGAAGAGGGGGAGAGTGAATTCCTAGTTGCGTTCAATGATTTAAATGATAAAATGATGAAATTAAAAAAGATTATCAGAAGTTGGAACCTAGGTTTAAACAACATGCTTGAGGTAATGATGAGAGTGTTTTGATTGAGGGTCTTGGGTAACATGAGAAGTCTATTAGGGAAAAGCTTGTAATTATTGAGGGTGAGTGAGATATCCTTTGGGGATTAATGGAGATTTTAAAGAAGGAATCCCTTGACATTGAATAGACTTGTCATTTTCTCAAGTCTAGGATAATGAAGTTAGAGGACAGACTGAAAGACTCAAGTAATGTCAAAATTTTATTTAGAATGTAGGTCGTAAATGTTGGATAATATGTTAGGCACCGTCCAAATCGAAAAGATACATGTGGGATTGTCTTCAATATTCAAAATTCTTCTCCTATTAAAGCCAGAACCATGCATTTGAGAGAGTCAAACATCACTACGAATGTTAGAAAAAGTCCACCCAAGGGTAACATTCCTCATGTCTTCACATGCACACATTCCACTAGGAACAATCACCATAGGCATTTTTGAATTGCTCTTAAAAATTCTTCTAGGAAATCTAAGTTTAGAGTCACACAGGTTCCCAAAACCTTAGATCTCCACATCACACCAACGTGGGTTAGGTAATATTATTTAGAGGCTATACATGTTAGGCTTGTTAATTCTAGAATGCTTGCACATGATACTTCTCGTGCTATATTTAATAGTTGACAATAGTCACATGTTTGCATACACTAGCTTATATACTTCATGTTATATGTGTTTTCTAGTTGTATGTGGTGCGAGTCTTTTCTATTATGAATTTTCTTTTATTGGTTCTTATGGAGAAAAATACAAAAACATTTTGTTTTTATTTTGAGTTATTTTTATTAAATTGATAAAATTTTGAAAAATGTTTAAAAAACTCAAAAATCTTTTTATTTTATGCATAGTTTAGTTTGACACAATTTGTACGGCAATATTGACATGTTTGAATCCCCTTAATTTAATGTCTCTATGTCATTGGGACATTTGATTATGTTTTTCAATGCTTAGATTGTTCTTAATCATGCTTGCATGAAATTGTTCAACATCAATTTTCTCAATGGATTCACTTTCAATATGCCTCCAAACTGTAACACCCCACGCATTCTGGCAAGTGAGGTGGCATACCGTTGTTGCCAAACTACGTTGGAAACCTCTAAATAAGTTATCATTACTATCGTGTGACAAAAATATGAGGCAATTGTTTTTCCACAAGATAATATTCAGATTTATCCAATAAATACAAGCATTCATGCCACTAAAAATCCATCACTATGATATCTCCAAAATAAAAAATCACAATGAAATAATCCAACAATAAATATCTTACTGAAATAGTAAACAACTGTGGGATCGATTGGCACACCAAATCTATAAATGAAAGTTTCATAATAAAAGCGAAGGAATTAAAAGATAAGATAAAATACTAACACAAATAAAATAAATCTCCTGTTACACTCCAAATGACTCCAATCACTCCTACGCAGATACTCCATCACTATACCTAAAATGTTAGTTGATGTAATGGATCGGAGCCCACCGCATGAACACTATCTACTCATCCAAATTACGGTATTTGAGCCCATACAATAGCTTTGTACGTAATAAATATCATAGTGAAGTATTTCAAATTAAACAAGCTATATATTAACGTTGGAGTAAACATAAACTACGGATATAGGCCCCCATAACTAAGTCACCCCAATGTTCAAGTCTAATTATGATATTTGAATCATTTAATTTCAACCTTATCTCTTATTCTTACTCAACTTAATTATCCAAATTATTCTTAGCGACACTACTATATCCAGTGAACCTTTATCAGCATGCACATTATCTAGGTGAGCTTATGGTTTTACACATCACACTCATTCCCCTCACTATAGCCAGTCACACTAATTTCGTTAGCTCTGCATATACTCATGAGGTTTCAAACACGACACATCACTATAGCTAGTCGACCTAATTTTCGTTAGCCCCGAACATACTCATGATGCCAACAGACACCCATGTCTCTCTATCCATTCAACCCAATTATCATTAGTTATGCACATACTCGTGATGAAAATTTATTTTAATACCTGCTTATTATCTTAGGAAGCATTTATCACTTTTCTCAAGTTTCTCATTAGTTTCAATTAGCCCAACCCTTTATTCAAGCATAAATCCTCATACCACCCCTAGTCTCATATTAATAGGTCTACAAAACACAACCATATCCTAGCCTATCATCTAGGAATAATACCTACCAATAGTTAGTACCTAAACTTGTATCTAAGATAATGGTTCAATGAAAACGACGTACAATTCAGCCCGACCCTGAAAATGCCCATCCATAAATCCAACACTAACTAGTTCCATACCTAGAAAGAATTAACAATAACCAAGGCCTATGTATAGTCCCATACCTAGCAAGAAACCTAAAACTGAGGTGAAGTAAATAAATACCCCAATTATCGTGTCTTCCCCGCGATGTCCAATATATTTACACAATTAACGTTAACACTAGGAATATTTTTATCCTATCTCAACGATTCATTAATTACATCCCAAGATTTTCATTTATTCAAATTATGTCCGTTTAATTACAATATTAACTAAACAATGTCATTTATCAAAAACTTATGTAATTTTCGCTAACATTCATATTTTTGTGGCATACAACAATGTACTTTTATTCTACAAGCTACACATAAATAACACGATTTTTATGAGTAAAATTTTAATATAAGGTCCAGGTGATTTATTATATCATGAAAATGTCCATATATTCTAACAAAATCCCAAACTCTAATGCAAGCATGCAAGAGTTTTCAGTCTCAATTCCTCTTATAGATTTGGACAAAAAAAAATCACCAACATTAGTTTCACATTGACTAATTAGCATCTCTAATTTATTTTAAGAAAATCATAATTTTTAGTGTTTAGTCAACATTTAAAATGCGTAATACTAAAGGGGAACAATAGAAGTATTCACGCCTATAAAATAATCGTTTGAAAAATCTGATTGGATGGTTACATTCCTCTTGAGAAAACAACAAAACATGTTCTTGGACGATATTGAGAAATCTTAGTTTAGTTCTTCAAATATTGAGTTGAAAGTTGTGTTAAATGGGTTTATGTTTTAAAGAAAAGAGAATATGGAATTTGTGGGAGGCTACTGATTTTGGAGGAGGCTTAAATTTGTTTTAAAAACCATAAACCCGAGCCTTTTTATAACAGAAAAGTGTTTGAGTTCTAAACAAACTCTAAAATAAAAGAATTTTATTTTTTCAAAATGGCCAAAGCGAACCGGTTCGTCAGATTTTTGAACCAATTCAGATTTCTATATAAATCCAAAATTCTACCTTTTTTATAGAATGGATAACAGTTTGATTTTTAAACCCGATTCCAATTCCTATTAAAATCTTCTTTTTCATTAGTAAAGGTCAATATTTTTAAGTATGAAAATAAATAATTTACAAAATTTATTCTTCCCAAAATTTTAATTTTGCAAAATACTTTCCTGATTTTTAAAAACACGGGGTGTTACATAATCCCCCACTAGTAATGGAATTTTATCCTCGAAATTTGGCAAAATGCCAACGTAAAAATCGATCAATAAAATAAGTCTTACATATTCCTACTAGTAGAATGCCACATTGGGCGCCCATAGACCCAATCCTACCTGCACCTACCCCACGAGCAAAAGTATGATATATATATATACATATCTTAACTATACATATCTAGGAACTAAATAAGTACCATCCTATCTCACTAGCCAAGCTTTTTCTCCTTCTTAGTCTGCCCTACCTGAGGTTCTCGATTCTGAAGTAAATAACACTTACCCACTATGGATGTTGATGGCGCTCCCTGTTCACTTGGGGTTGCCGATACTGGAGGCCCCCTGCTAGCCTTAAACTCTCGAACACGTTGAGGCTCGATGACCTACCTCTAAACAATAAAAATATGAGCCTGTAAAATGCCCATACTGTCTAATTGGTTCTCGCTCACCCTGTTGTCCTAGCCCCTGTCCTTGAGGGACTTTTCGGACACTATTGCCTTGATGAAAGTCCTATTGCTCCTATCCTACTCGCCACCTCTTCCACAGTTGGTCATTGCAACCTTTTTTCACCCCACCTAGATTATTCGACTAATTCCTCTTACCTAGCTTATTTGATAATTCACTTTCTCTTGCCATAACTGCAATGCGACATCCACTACCTAGTGTAATACCTCGTAATTTTAATGACTTTTAAAAATGGGTTATATTTTAAATTAATGGGCTAATTGGATTTTATAATAAATTAATTCATTTGGGTTTTATCCGAATTGAGGATATTAAAATGAATGATTATGAATATTACTTAAAGATATTTAAATAATATATGAATGTGATGTTATAGATATGGTTGTGTGATATTAATTCAGTAATTTGAATTTTAGTCGGACGCGATACGGGACGTGTCGGGACTAATTTGTTAAATTAAAAAGGGAACTTATTTTTATATCGACCTTATAGTCATTTCGACCGCGTTATTGCATCCGAAAGGGTTGAAATAATCAGAAAAGTCTATTTGGATGTTGATTTTGGGTCTCGAGTCATTTGGAAATGAAAAGACAACCCAAAAGGGCATTTTGGTCATTTTTACAAGGGGGGTAAATAGTGATTTCGGATTTTGTATTATTATAAGTATTTGGAGATTAGTTGTATGTGGGTTCATTCATCTCTTCTACAAAATATTGAGAGGTCATCTTCTTAGAGAGAGTGAAAGTATGCTTGGAAGAAGAGAAGTTTACTTGGGAAGGAGGAGAACCAAAGGCCAAAGGTCACCACCACCAACCACCACCGTAAGTGGCCGGAGAAAGGGGAGAACCACCTGTGATATACAACCCCAAAGGATCAGACCTTCATTAGAGGCAAGTGTTTGATAATTGCAATCTAAGTTTGTATATATTCCATGTTAGGATAGTTATAAAAATGAGATTTTACATGTTTAGAAGATGAAAAGATAGAGTTGTTAATGGATTTATGGAATCTGAAAATATATAGGAATCAAACTCATGTTGTAGGTAGTTAGTAATCCACGAAATATTCATCAATCTGTTGATGAAATTCTGAAAACCATTGTTGTGTTCTTGAAGATATCATGTATATAATTTTCTGGAAAAAGAGGATAAACATATGTTTTGAATTCAAACTCTTGATGATTCTAGGATGTTTAGAGCATTAGAAATCATTCACATGTGTTCTTATGTCATGTAGTAAGGTTTATAAGGAATTTGGGTAGTTAATATGAAGGTTTGAATGATCAAAAGTGATGAAATCCGTAGTAGAAGAATTTAGAAAACTGGGTTGTTATCTGGGCGATCGACCCCCTGCCTTCGATCGATCGACCTCCCCAGAATCCTTGAAATTGTTTCTTTTTAATGCTTGTTAGTATTCCAAACCTTTTCTAAATCTTTTGTGATTATTAATTGGACATAATGGGACTTAGGAAGGTTCAGTAATCCCTAGTTAAGAATTGAATTGACTTGATTGGGATTTAATTGATTAGAATTATGATAATTATAGAAATTTCGATTGCTAGATTCATGTGTTGGGTTCTAATTTTTATGCATGAGAATTAAGGATAGATCCAGTAGGGGAGATTTAATATAACACCTGGGTAGCCTTAGGGTTACAGTTTGAGCATCAAGGACTGAGGTTAAGCTCATTATTGATTACGCAATGACTGGGTGTAGTACAAGTGCTTAGTGGTATGGATCCTGGATAGAGATGGGAGTTCAGACCACATTTGGTTGAAAGAGGGGATGAGGTTATCCCAGTTGCGTATTTTGAAGTTGACGGACCTCCACGACCGACAAAGTTAAGTTGTAGTGTATTGGAGGGGTTCCTTATTTGGATTTCTCTTTGCGAGACACTCTGCGCATGAGCCTTAACGACGTAGAGAGTGGATAGATGTTATAGTATGCGAGGATGTTGGTTTTGTTGATAAGTCATATAATGTTAATGAAACATTATAGACTATGAGCCATGTGGTGATGGTATTCAATCCTAGTTGATAGAAGATGTGTTTATAAGAGATTAGAAACAATCGGTTATAAACCTAATTAAGGGAGGGTTTAATTCGTAGTAATTAAGGAGATAAGATGATATGGACCAGTAGGATATTAGTGATTTGTTACTGAATAAATATGTTGAGGAAATACCTATTTGAACCTTGAGTAATGAGTGAGACTCTGGAATAATTAAATTAGAAAAGTAATGTTATAATATTTTAATACGTGGGATTTAAAGAGATATAATTCTATGTATGGGAATTATCTAAGAGTAATGTGAGTACCTTATTGATATTATATTATAGGTAGACGATAATGCCTATTTGATTGATTGATGATTTCTGTGTATGACATACCTAGCTTACTTTCTATTGATGGGGAGGTTTTCGCATGAGGGTAGTCATATCCTGATGAATCCATGGGATCTTTGATTTATCGCTCAAGAACATAGGTCTATGAAAGACTTATTGGGGAGTTGATAAGTCCACTGACTATGGGAACGTAGGTATGTGCGTGACCCGTGGGTATGAGAACTATGTTCGCCTCTATTTTTTGTGTTATTGTTTGTGGTTCCAAAAATCCTTACCGAACTTTTAGTCCCCCTATTCGGCGACCAACGATATTGGGACGTGATAGCAGAGTAATGCATGCACCGTAGCTATGACTCGGGGTGCCGTATTATATATGTATATATATAATGAATTGTATGAATGTGTATATAGTGGTTTAATTATCTACTGTGTGATAATTGTAGATAACGGTGAATTGAGAAAAGAATTGAAATAAGTTAATGAATATTTATTGAAGAGCTTAATTCATATTAATGAAAAATGATTCATATAAAGGAGAAACGTATAAGAATGATTATATTATGTATGGTATGGGACATACGGGGTTATGATATGGGATGGAATCATATTATGGAAATTTCTGAAGAGGAACCATTAACTAGAAGGTTAATAATAAACGTTAAGTGTGCACTCTAGCTGAGAGGTGAGAATAGCAAGTGAGAGTTGGATACTAACATGTATATAATAAATGCTTTATTTCACTTGTTAAATACTTGTTGTTTTCAAAATCATTTTCACATCGGGCTCTGACTCGTTTCCTTGCATATTCTCTTTTCTATTGTATCTTTTATATCAGGTGTCTAGCAGCAGGAACGCCAACCTTAGTGAATTATGACGAGCTATGGAGCTATGGAGCTATGGAGTATTGCTTAGATGCCTATCTTCATTTGATTCAGAGTATTCTTTTAGTTAGGGCATGTTGCCCAAAGGAATTTGGTTATCTCTTTTCCATCTGAGTCAAATACTCTTGTACTCGTGTCATTTTAATACATTTATTATTATTGGGATTACTGTATTGGTTAATTATTTGGGAATGTTTATTACAATTGCATTTAAATTCTTTTGTATTATCTGTTCGGTTATTAGTGTTGTAGAATAATATGTGTCTTGTTATTCGTAAACTAAAAATGGATTTTGTTGAAATTAAAATTTGGAAAGTTTTTAACACCAGCTTAATTGGGTATTGGGTGATTAGTTAATGTTTTCGACAGTGATGCTAAGAATGAGCCAACTGTATATTCTGTTTTAATTTGGTATGGGACTGGACACCCAATATTTAATAAGGAGGGGTGTTACATCTAGGTGTAAGTAGTGTATGACAGATTCCCCAACACTATTTGCTTAATAGACCCTGACATACCCTTAATGAAATATGTCATTTTCTTCGCTTCGGTATTCACCTCCTCCATTACAAACATTGACAGATTTGTGAAACCCTGTTCATACTCCATAACTGATTTCGAACCCTACTTTAAATTTAGAAACTCCCTCTTATTTACCCTCCTAATCAAATAAGGAAAATATTTCTCATTAAACTTTACCAAAAAGTCTCTATTATTCAGGCGATCCCTATCCTCAAATGTGGTTACACTCTCCCACCACTATAATGCATCCCCTGTCATCTTAAAGGTAGCTAACATCTGCTTCTACACATCTGTATAGTCCATCATCCTTAAAGTTCCCTCCATGCCATGCCTCCATTGGTGAGAAACCATGGGGTTAGATCCCCCTGGGAAATTATGAGGATTTCCCTTATGGAAACTGGCTCTCACCCGGCTACTACACCTCTTGGTTTCCCCACCTCTGTCTCCCTATAGTTATACCAGCCGTTGTAGCCTAACGAATTATAACCACTATTTACTTAACACCCAAAACAAATCAAGCCAGCCTCTCAAGAGTTATAGGACTAGAAACTAAACTCTCTCATATCTCTAGATCTCTTAGTGTTCGTCATCTGAAAAAGACAGGAACAAACAACAATCGGACTCAAAATAGCTAAAGAGTACAAATCATTAAAAGGAATGAAAGATAGGTAACGCTAAAGCTAAAATGGACTCACAACCTATGTGACGTAAGACCATTATCTAATACCATCTTCAACACCTTGCGCATTATGGAAAGTGATGTGGCCAGCCGCAACCACCAAACTACATCACGCATCACTAAATAAGTTATATTTTTCAGCTTGCGATAGAAATATGAAACATAAAATTTCCACAATATAATATTCAGATTTATCAAAAAAAATATAAATATTCATACAAATTGAAATCCATCACCATGTTATCTCCAAAATAAATCCAACTCCAAATTAGTAAATCTTAATGAAATAATCCAACTATAAATATTCTACTGAAACCGTAAACAACTGTGGAGCTGGTTGTCCCACCAAATCCATAAATGAAAGTCTCATAATAAAAGTGATGGAGTGGAAAGATAAGATAATCTAATAAAACAAATAACATAAATCTCCACCTGCACTCCAAATGTGTTCAATCACTCATATGCCGCTACTCCAGCACTATACCTGAAATGTTAGTCAATCCAATGGGTCAGAACCCACCGCATAAATACTAGTTACTCCTCCCAATTAGGGTCCGTGAACCCAGAAAATAGAAATATAGATGATAAATATCACAGTAGAGTATTTGAAATTAAATGATATATATATATATATATTAACATGCGAGTAAAAATAAACTACCATTATCTATCCCCATAACTAAGCCACCCCAATGTTCATGTCCAATTACGATATTTGAAACATTTATTTCAACCTTATCTCTTACTATTACTAAATTCAATTATCCAAATTATTCTTATTCATGCAACACCACTGTAGCCAATCAACCTTTATCAGTCTTCCACATACTCTTAGTGCGCTTAAGGTTGTACACATCACACCCATTCCCTTCACTATAGTTAGTCCCCCCAATTTCGTTAGCTCTGCATATACTCGTGAGGTTCCACACATGACAAGTTACTATAGACATTTGGCCCAATTTTCGTTAGCCCCACACATACTCGTGATGCCAAAACGCACCCATGCCACTATATCTAGTCAACCCAATTATCATTAAATCTGCACATACAACCGATTTAAATTTATTTTAATGCCCGCTCATTCTCTTAGGCATTAATTATCACTTTTCTCGAGTTTCTCATTACATTCAAATAGCCTAACCCTTTAATGGAGCATAAATTCTCAAACAACTCCTAGTCCCATACCTAGAGGTCTCCAAAACACAGCCATATCTTATTCTATCATCGAGGAAGAATACCTACCAGTATTTAGTACCTAGCTTCACACCTAGGCTAACGATTCAACGAAAACGACGTAAAATTCATCCCCACCCTGAAAATACCCACCCGTAAAATCCAACACTAACTAGTTCCATACCTTGAAAGCGTTAACAACAACCAAGGCCAAAGCAACCTAAAAATAAGGTGAAAGGAATAAATACCCCAATAATCCGATCGTCCCCGTGATATCGAATATTTACACAATTAACGATCACATAAGGCATATTTTAGGCCTATCTCAAAGATTCATTAAATCCATCCCAAGATTTTCATTTATCCAAATTTTGTACGTTTGATTATAATATTAATAAAATAATTTCATTTTTCAACAACTTATGTAAGTTTCATCAACATGCATATTTTTGGGGCATAAACAATGAACTTTAACTCTACTAGATACACATAAATAATATGATTTTTACGCGCCAAATTCAATTTGTAAAGTTCATATAATTTATTATATCACGTAAATCTCCATATATTCTAACCAAATCCAATCTCTAATTTAAGCAAGCAAGAGTTTTGAGTCTTAATTCGTATTAGAGATTTGAATAAAAATAGTCCCAAATTTAGTTTCATTTTGCCTAATTAGCATCTCTAATTTATTTTAAGAAAGTCATGATTTTTAGTATTTAGGCAACATTTAAAACGCATAATACTAAAATGGAACGATAGAAGTCTTCATGTATGTAAAAGAATTGTTTAAAAAATATGATTGGCTGGTTGTGTTCCTCTCGAGAAAATAACAAAAATACGTGCTTGGACAATCTCGAGAAAAATTGGTTTATTTCTTGAAATCTTGAGTGGAATGTTGTGTTAAATGGGTTTAGGTTTTAAAGGAAAGAGGAAATGGAATTTGTGGGAGGCTGCTGATTTTAAAGGAGGCTAAAATGTGTTTTAAAAATGCTAAAACTGATGCTTTTTATAGCAGAAAAGTGTTTGATTCCTAAATAAACTCTAAACCAAAAGAGTTTTATTTTGCTGGAATGCGCAAAGCAAACCGGTTAACCGAATTTTTGAACTAGTTCGGAATTCTATACATATTCGAATCTCTCTATTTTTTTAATAAAATGCATGGCACTATGATTTTTAAACCCGATTTGAATTCATATTAAAATCTCTTTTTATATGAACATGGTCAACATTTTTAAGTATGAAAGAAAATAATTTTCAGAAATTTATTATTTCGAAATTTTAATTTCACAAAAGATTTTCCTTATTTTAAAAATCACGGAGGGTTAGATACACACATATGCATGAGATCTTTATGATTTTAACTTCACGTGTTATTTTTTAAGCAAGTGAGATGTTTCTCCATTAATGTTTTCATCCCCATTTCTTTTGAATATGGAGGATTTGTTCATCTAAGAATTATTACCCATTAGTATGTTGATTTTTATTAAATATATGAGGGTGCATGGTAAAAAGGCTAATAAAGGAGCAAATCTCCTTTGCTGGAAAGCCACTGTTTGCAAGATCCTAAACAAATGAGTGGAAAAAAGAAAGGATTAAAGTTCAACATGTTTATTTGATTGATTTTCAAAAATTGGTATCTTCAAAAAATTGAATTAAAAAATATATGATTTTTTTTAGTTGTTGAGGGTGCTATCGTTCAAGAACAATGGGTTTGTACAATAAATCATAGTTATGGTTAACATATCATGATACTATTGATTTGTAGAATCATCAAAATTATAGGCTTATGTGCATTGAACTTGTTTGTTCTTTGAATTCAATTTGTCTTTCACTTGAATTAAATCTTAGTATTATTAAGTTTTGCGGTCAAATAGAACTCCTTGGACATTTTTGAGTGATTGGGTCATAATTCCATTATTTCTAGTTCATGCCCCTTCACTTCATTCCACATGTTGAGACACGTTGATATTATGCTATTGTGTAAAGCTTATGTGTTTTGTGTCATTTTATGGTGTTTACACACACACACACACACACACACACACACACACACACACACACACACATATATATATATATATATATATACACACACACACACACACACACACACACTAGGAACACTTCCAAAAAAATTGCATCAACCCTTGGAATCTTAGAATTTATTATAAAACATAAATATGTACACGATTTGAAAATTTTGGATAGAACTTCCTCTATTTAAAGTACTTCACACCTCTTACTCATCTATACAAATATTCCATCTAGGACATTATCTAATCCAAATCATTGATTTATGAATATAATAGACTTCAGATATGATTACACAAAAACATCATTATTGGCAACTTTACCAAGAAAATGATCATAAAATTAATACTTAAACACCATAATAATATTTAAATCGAATCAAAAATATAAATAGTTGATCGATAAAACAACCCGCGACAAATTTGTATTGGAGTGGGATGAGGCTCGAAGTTGAACGGGGTCCCAAACTCGAACTTTTAATTGAAATGCTCTCCTCATATTTGCCCTAATCTGAAAATGAAACAACAAAAAATAGACCTATTGGTTCCAATCCATAATAAATATACTTAACTTAATGTCTAAGCAATAGTCAAATTTTTAACACATGCATTAAATCAAGAAAAATAACAAATATCATGTTCAGAATTAGGATCGATCCTATTTGTAATAAACCTTTTTTAGAGGTATTTTATTGGTGATGTACCAAAAAAATAACATAGAGTACATATACACTCAAGTCTATCGACTAAGAAGAATATGGGAGTAGATAAACTAAGAATGGGATAATGAGGGGAATAAACATCACCTACAAAATACCTACAAAAAAAGAACATGGAGTTCATATACACTCAAGTCTATGAACTAAAAACATGGGAGTAGATAAACTAAGAACAAGATAGTAAGGGGAATAAACATCACCTACAAAAAAAGAATACACACTATTAAAAACAATAAGTATAAAATCATAAGAAATCACAACAACCGTAAAAATAGCAAATACATATGAGCAGTGTCAAATTTACAAAATTTAGAGTGAAAAATTTCAAACTACAATATTGAAATTAACAAAACGAACAATAAAAATTCCTAAAGTAGTCATATAGAACAACAAAAATAAAATAAGCCATTTCCTTATACCCAAAATATCATACTACTACGAAAAAAATAGACCAAATTGCATGGGATATATTTGAACATGTGTGTTTACTATTATTTTAAAGAAAAAAGGATTTATGGAATAATATCACAAAAAGATTCAAAACAGAGATGCAAAAAATACTTATACCTTTGATTCATGCCTGTTCACGGCTATTAATTTAGACAGACACGTTGATCTGGAGAAAAATACAGATGCAGCACCCATTTAGCAATGAAATGATCCAATTTAGCAATGACATGATCAACATGCCCAACATATCTCTAATCAGAAATGAAATTGAAACTATCTAATCAGAAACGAAATTGCCAACACACAGTCCTAAATCGAAATTAAAGCCAAAAGAATACTCAAGCCACAAAGTTACTAAAGTAATATTCTATAATAATATTAAAATAAAAATAATGCCCCAATATATTCTAAATTAAAACAAAAATCATTCCCCAATAATTGATGCATAACCAAATGACTGATATATCCCTACTATTTTTCTACCTTTATTTAGAATTGAACTCATTTTCAAATTTTTAATCAATGACAAATTTAGTTCTTTGCCAACATTCGATGACGATGACAGAGAAATGAGGAAGTGAAATCTAGTGCCAGAAAAAAATGTCTGGAATAAGGCGAATGATTTAGCAAATGATTAAATCGTTTTTCCATCATTATGATAAGAGAGGTGTTTTATCATGTATGAATGAAGTAGCCCAAATAAAGAACATTCTTCATCAAATAACAAATCCAAGTTTAAAATGAAGTAGCCCCTAGAAAAGAGTAATAGAGTACACTTTCAAAGAAGATTTAATGACTTGTAACACTAACCTCAAGGTACTTGTATGTAGTAGCATCAATTGGAACAATGTCATTCTTCCCACCAGCTTCAACAACCATAGTGCATAATGTCATCCTTTCTTCCATCATTTTAACATGTAGGAAGAAAACATTTGGGACATGAGAAAAAATATATTAAACATAATACGTAATTCTAGGTTGGTACAAAGATGTGGCGCGAGTGCATTGGTAGGTGAGCTATTCGGGACATGGTTTAACTGATCAGTTCACTCACACAACATGAGCCATTGAAATTGTGTCCCCAAATGTGTCATCTTAGAATTACTATTACAAAATTCTTGCACATAGATTACTTTAACTGAAATCCTTTTAAAATTTTAACCGTAGAGCCAACAAACTCCGTTGACTTATATGTAGCTCCAGAGACTAATATTTCCCCAATAATATACAAAGTGAAAGTAATAATAAGACAACATAAAAGGAAGTTTTCTCAATCATGCCGACACAAATAAGTAAAGCATAATAAATCAACAAAACTTTTTATAAAAAAAGAGGTTAGCATAAACTTGAAGCTTCAGTAATAAGACATATAATAACAAATTGGACTTATTATGTTTAATGCATTTCGAAATAGTGGCATTAGGAACATTTTATGTTTCCATTAACTTGTTTGGATGTTTCCATTGACGTGTAATATCCGACCTTGACTTGTCTAGATGTTTTCATTTATCTAATCATTTCCCCTAAAACCACCCATCTTGTTCCTCTTAAGAAAAATTTATGTTACCATAAAGAAACTCTAGATTTTGATATGATTTTAGGACCATTATCTCTTCACGCCTTCTCTCGAGCAAATTAGGCTTGAGAGCACGATACCAGATAGTCTAGTTTGGTCATTGTGTTCTCTTAGGCCGCAACTTGATTTCTTGGAGTGCCATGAAAAACCCAACATTTTTCGTTCCAGAGCTAAGACTAATCATTGATATTTTTCCCATCTTTGTGCCAATACAATCTGCATTGTGTACATAACCAGCATTCAAAATAGCTCGCATGGGTCCAATATCCCTAAGTCCAAATGAAAGCATATATCAACTGGCAAAATCTTACATATAAGCACAACCTAGGAGCAAGGATTTAGTGAGGGCCCTTTCTGTTACATACATACATATATATATATATATATATATATATATATATATATATATATGTATATATATATAAACATCATAAACAATTCATTGTAGACATTTCAAAAGGTTGTGATAGCTACGCGACAGTGTCAATCACCATATAAACTTTGTTAATCATCTTGTTTGGACTGTAACTTTTTGCCTCTCTTTGTGTTAAAGGATGGACATTTGTATTGTTGTATGATCTCAGCCCTAGAAGGTGTTATCTTCACACACTTCCCATGGAACCACCCTAACACTTGTCACACATAATACAAAACTCATATGCGTTATAGTTTCAACCACATATTTCAAAAGATGAGAAGCCGCATCCTGAAGATATTTTATTTAGTATCTTTCATATCCAAAATTACACCTTTTCTTCCCAACTTGTTCCACAAAAATACCATTGATAATATATGCATACACAAAGCATGAACTAGTTGACCCAATTATAAAAAGTTAACTTTCAAATCCAATTAAATAAATGATGGATTGACCAAATATTTTTTCAGCAGTAAACATCACATGTACATACTAAAATTTCGTTGACTTGATAATAAATATGATGTAAACAACCACACCATGAGGAAACCACCAACTCAAAACTTATATCCATGTTAACACATAAACTTCTATTATGCCAACAATCAATATGGTACGGTCCTCTCACAATTGTTTTTGTATTGGGTGCCAAATTTGTCAAATAATCAATTTCGCAGCTAGGTGGCAAGATTTCAATCTCCTCAACAACACTTAAATATAATATGAATGGGTTCCTGCATACATCTCCTATCCATATTTTGCTCCTTTTAAACATTCAAAAAATTAAGAATCAAACTATATATTGAAAGATCACAATAAAGATTAAATGTGAAATTCCATTAATGGTCTTATTGATCAAAATCACCAACCTTACATAATGCACCTAGAGAGAATGTGTTCGGTTAATACAAATTTTTTTAAAAAAATTTATCTATACTTTAATCTATGGAAAAGAGGCATCTCAAAATCATTTTAAGCAAAGACATACATGCATGAGTAAAATAAATGAGTATGAGTAAAATTCTTGCATTTCAAGAAAAGAAAAATCAGTATGGGTAAAATACCTGCATTTCAAGAGAAGAAAAATCAATGTGAGTGAAAGAAATTAAACGAAGAAAAAAATATATTAGAGAATGATGCTTAGGTCATAAAATCAATCCACTAAAGAATAAAGAATTGTTTAATTGTTTTCTCCATTTGCCTTAACAACCACATATCAGAATGTCTAATAAAAAACAATAAAACAAATAAAAATAGAGATATACTTCAATGATGATGTAAGAAAATGCCTGATGGATAATCAAATATAAATGCCTTGCATCACCACAGATTAGTAGTTATTTCCATAATACTCATAGCTATCTTATTTCTCTCAACGTGATTCAAAGATTATAATTGCACAATCCAGTGTTAAAACCTTAGTTGTAGTAAAAGTTCATTAAACAATACTACCAAACAAAATAGACTCTGCATAGAAATTAATGTGAAACTTGCCAAAGAAAAAAAAATCAAAATCTTCAAAATTTGTTTCTTCATGAGGCATTACCTGAACATAAACAATCAACACTTCTTCTCTTTCATCATGGTCTTCAAATCACTCCAAGCATGAATAGTCAACACTACATCATACATATTTTTATTCGTCCCATATCTCAAATGAACCCAACATGCTCAACCATGTCCAGTGGGTTTCCACGTAACATGATCATATGGTAAACATCCAGCCAACTTCGCTCTTGATCAAACTTAACACCTCAAAGGTTAATGCTTTCATCATATTTCTCCTCTTACTAGACAGGTGTTTATTACCCTGTTATGAAAAATTTAAAGCAGGTGTTTCTCAGATTGAATAACCCTAAGATAAACACACTAAGGTAATAGCCCTAAGAGTCTCATATATTTCTCATATTACATAAACACACTAAAAGTGATATCTAAATGGAGGTTTCACATAGTGCCTAAAATGTATGTGAAAACTCAAAACTATAATAAGAATTACCCAAAGCAGAACTTATTTGAGCGAGAAAAAAGCAAGTTTTTTTTTAAATGTCATGTGAATTTTCAAATAGTTATGACTTTATATAAAAAAAAATTGGATCCAAAACATAAGATCTATCCCAAAGATGACTACGGGGTGAAAACTTAAAGAAAAATAGAGGATACAGATCTAAAGAATATTTAACACCTTAATGAGCTGCATCGTCATGGAACCAGATTAATATACATAAACCAAACTATTGGAATTGAAACTGGATTAATATTCAGAAACTAAGTCACCGTGTCTATATTAATATCACAATTGGAACTATTCTTGAAAGTGGCTGCCTAAATTTTGGTGACCTACAAAATTAAAATTAAAATCAAAGAAATATTTATATGTATATGAATGGAATATAGCCTGGCCTAGGTGTAGTAGGTGTGCTCTCATGTACCAGACAAAAAGAGCAACTTAACAATTTTAAATGAAAATATGAAGGATTTGCACTGTAAATACCACTGGGTTCATCCCAAAAAAATCTCTAGTCACCAAAAATTGCCTCCCTCTCTCTCTATGGTGGAACCATTTCTTGTGCGCTCGTGTGCATGTCAGAGGGTGAGAAAGGTAGTATGTCAAAAACAGTAATAACTTTTGGAATGCCAATAATTTGAACCAAAAAACAATAACGCATATGTTGTATACTCAATACCCAAAACAAAAGAAAAACTATTGCACATATTAATATGTTTTCGGGTGCCAACAAATAAAACCATATACATAAACAAAGAAAAACTTCAACAGGCAGGAAGGGAAAATTATGGGCAAAACTAATGCACATAGAAATAAAAAATTTACCAAAAACAAAAAAAAATAAATTTGCAAAAATATAATTACCCTCAATGTCTTGTAGTAGAAAATAACTTCCTTCGAGTATTTACTAAATTAAATGAGAACATTAAAATATGTCACGTAAGGACCCAAATCAAACGAGGATGACGATGAAGAAGAAAAATAATACCTTTGAAATATTTCATACACCAGAAACCCTAACCCACCATTGCATTTAAGTGAACCATTGTCAAAAAAACTTTTCCCCCAATTTTTGAACTAGCAAACCCTAAAACATGCATTTTAGCACCGAAAAATATTGCCTAAAATCACAAAAGACAAATATATAAATATACACATACTAAAGAGAAGAAAAGGAGATACCTATTTAGACATATAATCAGTAACCTACAAAATAAAAAAAAAACACAAAAAATAATTAGATCCCAACACAAAACACAAATCGAAATAGATCTTAACGAAAATCAAAATGAAAATCCCTAAAATGAAGGAATACATATAATCAAATATGTATTGTAGGAGATGCAGAAAATAAGTATGTGTCTCTATGTGCGTGTGAGGGAGATTACCTGTTGGATGTTAAAAATTCAAAGCCCTGAGTTGTTAAAAACAAAAATACCTAAGATGATTATTTTTCAAAGATAGAACCAAGAAATAAATAAGAGTACCTGATGGATGAGGAGGTGGGTAACAAAGGTGGGCGGTGGGCGATAGAGGCGGGCAACTGGCAGTGGGAGATAGGTGAAAAGGGAAGGGAAGAGAGAGATCGAGGAGTGAGATGAGTTTATGAGTGTTTGTGATGAGAATGTATTATGGTGTGTTTAAAAAGATACCCCTCAATTTCAATTTCTAAGAAAAGGGGGGAAAATTAGAGTGTGTCAAAAGAGGTGAAACCAAAATTTTCAAGGGTAAAATGGGTATTATAGGAAAAAAACATCTCGTGACATACATAAGTTTTGTAACATATATATATATATATATATATATATATATATATATATATATATATGCATGTGTGTGTGTGTGCGCGCGCGCTTTTGTGTCATTGATATTTTTTGCACATTTATATATATGGTATTGTTTGTTTTGAGTCTTTGCGTTTACATTTAATCAATTTTTTCCATGTGGTTTTTCTTTAAATCAAATTGGCACAACATATGATCATATTGGTATCTCTTGTTGATAGTTTACATTGGTATCTTATGGCTCATTTTATATTCAAGTTGGTAACATTAAATTTGGTAAATTATATATCATTGTATGGATTATTCATGCTTGTGCTGCCATGTTGTCTTTATTGCACTTTACACATTTGCATGATATTATTCTTTTCTTTATATTTCCAATTGGTATCACATGTTCTCAGTTTTTAGGGGAGATGTGGTTTATAGGGGAGAAATGGTTTATTATTCGTTCTTTCATTGTCTATTGTTGGACAAAAAATGGGGAGAAATGGTATCTTTTATTTTAGATTTATGAGGACATATTTATCTTTGAGGAAGATATCTTACCTCTGTGGGCTAGTTAGACACAAATAGAGTTTATTCTTATATAAATTTGTATATTTGCTATATTCTCTTTGCATTTAAAAGTGTGTTTAAGTGTACAGGTTTGCAACATGTGGCAGACTTGCAAGAGAGTAAAGCTACTCAAGGTTTATGAGTCATATGAGTTGTAATTTTTCCTTTTGGGGTTGGGGAGTGACTCTTAGATAAGCTTGACGGACCATAGGAGTTTTTATTTTTGGTTTTGTCTCGGAATAGCCAAATGGGGAGATTTGTAAGGACAAATTTATGATAGAGTCAACGTGTATGTATTTCGGCTTCTTGTGTATTTGGACAAAACCTTTGAGTCATAGGTTAGGAAATGAGTGTGTTGACCTTTCAAGCTTATGGCGTGTTTTTTTAAAGACACAACGGTGAAGTTTCATAGATTGCATTTATTGTGCTATGATTTGTGCCATATTTCTTATTCATGTTTCGGGGTCTCTCAAGTATGAATGTGTATATATTTTTATCAATGGAACTTAATTTTGGGTGTTAGTTTTTATAAAAATGTTCAAGGAATGTTTTAAAAGTTTTTCAAAGAAAAATATTTTTAGTCCTTCGAACGACTTTAAAATCTTCGATCGAACAAAATTATCTTTTCATTCAAAAATACCTTGAAATGGACATCGAACGAGGGTTCTCTATTAGCAAAACCAATATCAATTGAAGATCGCTAGAATTTGGTTCGATCGAGATGAGTTGTTCGTTCAAACAATTTTAGTTTTGGTTCGATCAAGATATGATGTGTCGTTCAAATGAACTCTTATTTCTGTTAGAATGACTCCTCAAAATTTGTGCCACCTCAAAATTGCATTTTCTATATAGAGGGGTCTAGACATCAGTTTTTAATAAGAATTTTTGGCGTAATTGAATTCCTATACATATCCAAAGTCTCCCAAACCCTACGTTACACCCAATTGTTTAAGATCCAAGTTTCACTATCATATATGATTTAAAATCTTTTGGGAACTAAGAAGTTTTAGACTCTTTATCTATATTCAGTATTCATTTCGTGTAATGGACCTTCGTATCGTTTATTGTTCAAACACGGTGGACTCAGTGTTTATGGTCTTTTGGTGAGTAAGCGGTGCATTTGTGTTCTAGATCCTTAGATAGTTGCTAAGCCTTATCGATAGACATTGAGGTGTGTGTGGGCTCACACATTATGATAGTTACGCATATGGATTCCTACTTATTGCTGTGGATGAGAGGTTGAATACTGAGGATGTGTTAAGGCTTGAGAGGTAGTCGAGTCATGGGTTAAGTTATATCTCGACTTTTTAAATCTTTATCATAGTGAGTTTATATGAATGGGTCGTCCGAGATTTTTCCCATTGTGGGTTTTCCTTGTACATCGACATGTTATGTGTATTGTTCTATTTTATCATGTTATCACCAAGATGCATGCTTTAGGATAAAGATAAAATTTGTTAATCTATTATAACACAAAAATTAATTTAAAATTGGTGTTATGTTAATTGGGTTAATATAATTTCATAATTGGAAAAGATTAAAAATTAAAAAATTGGATTGTGTCTTTTGACCATCCTTCGTACTTTGGGAACTTCAAAATGGTATGACTGGAGAAACACAATTTTTTTATGTTTAATCCGTGTTTGGGCATGAATTCAAGCAGTTTTTATTAGAAGGGTCAATCGTTTTCTAGAACATCTATGTTTGATCGGTTCAATTACGGATACTCGAACGCGCATATGTAATCAACTCTTAATTCATTAGATGAGTGGGTATGGAAACTGGTAGTTAAATATTAGTCCCAACCCAATCCCTAGTAAGTGATTATGAGATTCCCAAACTCGTTGAAACCTCGAGTGAGGATGAGCTTAAACTATCCAACTATTATTAAATCTGGTATGAATGCTTTTTTGTGTGTGGTCACACTCGATGAGATTATTTGTATTATGACATGTAAAATGTCTAAGATGATCGGAACAAACTCCAACTCACCCACGAAGGTACTACTGCTATTAAGGCATTCAAAATCTAAAAACAGACCAATCAGTTTGAAGCATTATGATAGAGGAGAGTGAATCCTTAAATGAGTTCTATGCTAGATTATATTATATTGTGAACTCATTGTTTAACTTGGGAGAGAGAATACCTGAAACTGGAGTACTCAACAAAATCTTAAGGTCCTTGCCTGGAAAATTCAATTCAAAAGTGATTGTTTTGAATTCTTTGGGTATTTTACACTATACGAGACTCGAAGGTCTTGGTGATATTCAAACCTATGTGCTCGACGTGTTTTCCTCAAAAAAGGCAAAGGAAGATAAGGGCATTGATTTGAAAGCCCGAAAGTAGGAAACATGAGTTTCAAAAATTACCCTAACATCAATTCCGGTGATATGGAAATATTAGAAAAGAAGTTTAGAAAATTTATGAAGTTTGAAAAACAATCAAAAGATGTAAAGAAGTTTGAGAAAAATAAGTATAACAAGGTCATTAAATTCCTTAAAAATTGTCATAATAATTTCAAGAGAAATAAGTACAATATATGTTTTGGGTCTGAGGGTTATGTCCATATCACTACACCAAAACACTGATTTTGTGACTGCCTACTTGTAACTACTAATGGGGGTGAAAAACTTAGTCACTGTCACGAGAAGTAACGAAATTATTACAATTTTTAAGTAGTGAAAAATTTAAGGGAATTGGTTTGTCACTAGTAATGGCAGTGACAAATATTGACATATGATTAATTTCTGATTTCTGTTAGCAGTCACAAATTTGTGACTACCACAGGCAGTCACAAATTTATTAATAGATTGGAATTATGACTGCTATGAGCAGTCACAAATTTGTAACTGCATGAACAATTATAAATTTTGGCATGAGGCTTAATTTGTAACTGCTATTAGTAGTCACAAATTTGCAATGGCTAGGAGCCAGCACAACCTTTAACCTTACGTTGAATTTAAAACTACCACAAGGAGTCACAAATTTCTAAGAAGAAATTCATTTCCCTCTTTTCTCTCCCCTCTCATCTCTTTGAGCATATTCTCCTCTCTCGTCTTTATCGTCTCTTTAATCTCTTTTCATCGTCTCTCAAATCTCTATCCAAGGTAATATCTCATAATGTTTCTTATTCTGATTTCATAGTTAGGTTTTCTTATGTACAATTTTAATTTCATAGCTAGGTTTTGGCCTTTGATTTAGTAGCTAGATTTTTTTAGCCCTTAATTCTTAAATCTATGAATACAATTATTTTAATCCCTTTTCATTATGTTTTCTCTTTACATGAGTTGTAAGGTGTAACTTGTAAGTATGAATTTACGTATCTACGAAAGAATTACCGAAAGAAGTAAGAGTAAAGAGAAAAATGAATTTATTTTTTCTCTTTAACATTGGGGTGTCATTAAGGAATATCGTTAAAGTGGGATTTGATTTCTGTTTTGAGTATTAGTTTTCAAATCCATATATTAAGACTATATTAAATGTGAGTTAATATCTATTTATTTTAACAATTAGTATTTCTCCCTCTTTCTTTTCTAGGGAATTCACATTTCTATTTGTTGCATTGTTTGATTTTATATGTCCATAGATGATTTAGGCTAGTTTTAGTTGGATACGAAGATATCATGTTGAGCGTGCAAACTCCTTGTCGATTGCCACCGTTACGTTGCATGTGCATGTAACTGTTGATTCCCCAATTTTTCCCCATGAATTATTTAGGATTTAATAATTAACTCCATTTTATGAATCATAACCCACAATCAATACAACATGATCCAAAGGAGTTAAAGTATGGACAACTAAATATCCCATACTTGAAAAAAATCATCAAACCAATAAATAACATTCCATTTTTTGTGCGTGCATGTGTGTGAATATAACCCAAGATTGATGAAATTGAAATTGAGTACTAAGGTGCACGTTTGAGTACAATTGAAAACATATACCTACACTTACAGGTTGAGTTGCCCATTATATGTGACAACAAAGAGATTGTGGATATTTTCTCCAACCTTGTGTGACAACAAAAAGATAGTGATTATTTGCTCCCAAAAACATACCCCCTACCCCACCCCACCCCCGGGTGAGATTTTGCCTATAATTGTTGACAATGAATATTATGTTTTGAGGAAAAGGTTAATCTTCCAATGGATTAGAAGGAACTATAGTGTTATTGCCCATTGGATATCCTCAACTAAAACTGAGTCCCTGCCGGCATTGTTCTGTAATACCCCGTACTTTTGGGTTGTATTTATTTTGAGGATTAATTAATTAAATGCGTATTAATTGGAAATTAATCCGGGATAAAAATACTAATGAGATGCGAATTGGTATTTGATTGCGTGCATATACGATTATATATGTATTTGGTATTATAAAATTTTTCGTGAGATTTATATACGGCAATTTGGAAATTTTATTGAGACGCGTGGGACCGCCGCGTCACGGTATAATATTTTGGTTAATAAAAGTGAATTTAAAATCTATAATTCGTATGGTCGTTTTGAGTGCGCCAACGCGTCCGGAAGGGTCGAGATAGTCTGAAAACACTAGCCGGGGGTATAGTTTGGGTCCCGGGGTATTTTGAGGCCATACCGGTAACTTAAAGGATATTTTGGTAATTTTACATTTTTAGGAATTAAAAGTGACGAAAATTGAGAGTTGTAATCTGATAAGGAATTGACCCAACCAACCCTTATTAACCCAACAAGCTACGGAGGTTTATTAAATTAGGTTTTCATAAGTTTCCCCAAAGCAAACCCTAGCCACCATAGCCTTTTGGAGAAGAAAGCTTGGAGAAGGAGAGAGAGAGAGGAATTCTGCAGAAATTCTTCATCAAATCAACATCAAATCAGAAATCAAACCAAGGCAAGTGTTTTAATCATATTTAAATTCGTAGAATGTTTCCTCCATGTTAGAAAATTGATAAATTACAACTGTTCTTGAAAGATAATGAAAACCCATGTAGTTTGAAGTTTAGAACTTGGAGATTATGAAGAGGATTGCATGTAGTATGATAGGTAGATGATTTCCCTTATATTAATTGTGATTTGAAGGAATTAAAACGAAATAAATTCTGGGATTTGATGATGATATAAACCTAGGGTTCATGTTCTAGAGAAATTGGGAAAAGTGTAGAGATTTGTAAATTTAGTTGATGGTATGATGATTTAATCCTTGAAAACATGTTAGGAGATGATGTAAATATGTTTAGGATGAATTAGAGACCCTAAAACGTTATTGGGATGAACTTTGGAGAAGGATTAAAGTGTTAAAAATGGTGAAAAACGAATTGGGGAAAAATCTGGGCCGAAACTGGTAGCTCGTTAGAAGCAGCCCCCAGGTCGTTCGAACGAACTCGTTCGAACGAGCTTCTAACGAGTTGACCAGTCGTTATTAACGAGTAGGGATTTTCGTTCGATATCTCGTTCGAATGAGATATCGTTAGAAGGGTCAGTTCGTTCGAACGAACTGGGATCTCGTTCGAACAGCCTCGTTCAAACGAGACTTCTAACGACCTGACAGTCCAAACTCGTTCGAAGTCTCGTTCGAACGAGACTTCTAACGAGTTGACAGTTTGGTCCTTTTTGGACTGTTTTGAGTTTTGGAGTCCCGGAAACTGGTTCGAGGGTAGAGTTAACATTCTTTGATGATGTAAGGATAGATTTGGGACTTTTGGGTTATTGAGAGGAGTAAATTATATACGAGAGTTATATCCAATAAACCATTTGGGTTGAGACGTGAGTGTCTACTATGATGTAAGGACGAATTATAGCGCGTATAATTACAAACCGGAATACTACGAATTGTGATAATTATAGTTAGTACGAGAGTGCAATATGTACTACGATTAAAATACGGTATTACTAAGATGTGTGATTACTTAGTATTGGTATATGGATTGTGTGTATGACATACCTAACATACTTGCTATCACGGGAGGTTGCGTTCGCTTAGGACCCTCTAATCCTTGTGTGCCTACGGGGGGGATATAGACCGGTACCTTGATTAACATAGGTCATAGAAAGACTTATTGTGATATTAATAAGTCCGCTGACCGTGGGAGCGTAGGTATGTGCGTGACCCACGTGATGGTGACTGTGTTCACCTCCACTATTTGTGATTTGTGTTTTCTGAACTATTCCTGAGAGATTCGGAATATGTAATCCTTATGTACGAGATGTACTGGGATGGATAGCAGAGTATGTGTGCACTACAGCTTAGATTGCGGGGTGCTTGTATTGTATATTTATGATATGAATAATATACATTAAATTAATGGGAATCCTCATGTTAATGTTGTAACTGTATTACGGTATTGTTTCGAGATATATAAGGAGTTAACTGGTACTTATATATATGGAATATTTAGTAATGAAGTTTTACATTAAATCCCTATTTAATTACGAGCATTATATGTTAATAGAACCGTGGGTAGAACCTTTGGCAGTCTAGCTAGTTATGTTGTCAGTTAGCTAGTAGTATGGGTCGATATAGATGGGTACTTGCGTTAGGAGTGCACAATTAGACGAGAGGTGAGAATATCATGTGAGTGCACGTCCTAACATGTACTTTGCATTTAATGTTTTAAATGTTTTTAAAGCACTTGCAGGTTTTTAAAATATACTCCACATTCGGGCTCTGACCCGTTTGCTTTTCAAATATCTTTTTCTTGTAAAACCATTTTAGGTGCCCAGCCACAAGGACACCAAGCATAGGTACTCATTCAGGTGACGAGCTGTAGCTGCTTGTGGAAGCTACAGGGATTTGCATGTAGACGCTTCTATCTCTTTGGATTCCAGAGTCACTATCTATCAGTTGTAGGGCATGTTGCCCATTCCTTTAGAGACATCTTTTACATTTCAGTTTTCAGACTTTAGCATGTATTATTTGTTTCAGTTATTCATTTCAGTTATGGGATTGTAGTGAGGAGTTTTCCTCCAGACTTTATTTACTCTATTGTGATGGTTATTCATTTTACTTCAGTACGGTGAATGGTGTTATTTATTTCTTCATTACACTTGTTGCATGTTAATCAGACTTAAATTAAAATTTGGCAACTTGCTTTTTAAATACTAGGTGGTTAGAAATAATAAAATGTTTTCGACAGTGATGCTATTAACTGAGCCAACTTGGCATTTTGAATTAATTTTATAAAGGAGTAGCTACCCGGTATTTAATTAGTCGGGGTGTCACAGGTGGTATCAGAGCATCAGGTTCTAGTGTCCTTTAGGATCTGTATGGCTATTATGTTTCCGCTACGTTTTCTTTGATATAGAGCCCTATATTTTAGGACTGTTGTACTCTTTTTGTGTATGCTTCGTTCTTCAGCTATTTTAAGTTTATAAACTGCAAACTTATAAACTTTGTTCTTATTTCAGATGCCTCCACGACGTGCACGATGAGTTCCCAGGGATGCTACGCCCGAACCACAGCCCGTTCCAGTTCAGGGTATGATGAACGCCGCTGAGGTTGCTGCTATAGTAGCTCAAGAGGTAAATGCCGCGATTGCCGTGATTCAACAGGCACCACCTCAGGCGCCGGTTGCCGCGCCAGCACAGGTTAATGCATTCCCGTCTGCTTGGGAGCGTGCACGAGATGCTTTTCAGAAAGCGCATCCGCCGGAGTTTGCAGGTAGCTCAGACGTGGTAGTCTCGAGCCAATGGAGGAAGGACATACAGAGGCATTTGAGGATGCATGAGTGCACTGATGTTCAGAAACAGGTGCTAGCTACTTTCAAGCTAGTGGGATCTGCACTACAGTGGTGGGAGTCTATTACCACCGCGAAGGAGAGGGATACTCTCACGATTTAGGAGTTCTGGGTGCGGTTCGACCGCAAGTACTTTCCGTCCACAGTTCATACAGAGATGAGGAGGAAGCTGATGAGTTTGAAGCAGGAGGGCAAGACAGTGGCCGAATATGAGGCCGAGTTCACTAACCTGTTGAATATCGTTCCAGACGAGATTCCAACAGAGAAGAAGAAAATAGAGAAGTTCACCGATGGGTTAAATTGGAGGATCCGTCAGCATCTGCTAGGGAACCTATCGTTGGCCACGTATTCTGATGTGGTTAACGCTGCATTATTGCACTGCCAGGACCACCGTTTTCATATGGCCGAGGGCAAGCAATCGGGGGAGTCTAGCCATCAGGGCAGGACCGGAGGACATAGTGCCAGCGGGGCACAATCGGGTCAGGGGCAGAGACAGAATGAGCAGGGTACCCAGCAGGGAGATAATAAGAGGTTCCGGTCAGGGAACTACAGGCAGGGACAGGGAGGTTTCCGTCAGGGCCAACAGGGACAGAATGGGTAGCAGTTTCATCAGGGCCAGCAGGGCCAAGGGAGGAATGGTAACGGCAACCAGGGCCGGGGACAGCAGGGGCAGAGGGGAGGGAACTTCTCAGGGAAGTGCTTTACTTGTGGCAAGACTGGCCATAAGAAGCAGGATTGTCCTGATAGGGGCAAGGCCCCACAGCAGCAGCAGCAGGGTGCTCGCCAGGAGCCACAGAGACCTATGTTTCCCGCCGCTCTTCCTGCACCACCACAGATGGCAGCATTGCCACCCATTCCAGCAGTCCCAGCTCAGCAGGGGCAGCTACAGTATGGACGTGTCTACAACGTTCACCAGGCTGCAGTTCCACAGGCACCGCCCGCGATCGAGGGTACGTTGCCTATCCATGGCACTATGGGTCGGGTGTTATTTGATACGGGTGCTACACACTGTTTTATAGCTACACACTTCGCGAAAGCTTTAGGGTTGTTAGCTACGGCAGAGAGCACAGTGACGTGTGTCGACTCACCATTAGGTAGTGGGTCACTTATTTTCTTTATATGCCGGGGAGTGGGGGTAGAGATTGGTGGTTTGGTATTGCCTGCAGACATGTTAGTGTTAGACATGCATGTTCACGATGTGATCATCGGTATGGATTGGCTCGTAGCATATAGGTCCATGATTGATTGCTTCAGCGGGAGCATTGTTTTTGCCATTCCGGGGCAAGAGATGTTTATAGTGGCGATGCCTCGCCCAGAGGGAGGATCGACCGCTCATCTGTATTACATTGAGGAGGATACCTCTAAGGAGGTTGTGATTCCTTTAGATTCGATCCCGATTGTCAGGGAGTATTCAGATGTGTTTCAGGAGATACCAGGCTTACCGCGCAGTCGGGAGATAGATTTCGTTATAGATTTGCTACCGGGTACGAGACCTATAGCACGTGCACCGTACCGTATGGCTCCAGCTGAGATGAGAGAGCTACGGGATCAGATAGAGCAGCTGTTAGGACAAGGCTTTATTCGCAGTAGTACCTCACCTTGGGGAGCTCCGGTTTTGTTTGTGAAGAAGAGGGACGGTTCACTGAGGTTGTGTGTGGACTACCGAGAGTTGAATAAGGTCACGATACGGAATAAGTATCCGTTGCCTCGAATCGATGACTTGTTCGACCAGTTGAGAGGAGCTTCTTTCTTCTCGAAGATTGACTTGAGGTCGGGATACCATCAGTTGCGTATCAGGGAGGAGGACGTCTCGAAAACTGCGTTCTTGTCGAGATATGGTTCTTACGAGTTTCGGGTTATGCCTTTCGGCTTGACCAACGCTCCAGCAGTGTTTATGGACTTGATGAACAGGGTGTTCAGGGATTTCCTAGATCAGTTTGTCATTGTCTTCATTGATGATATTCTGGTTTACTCTCAAACGAAGGAGGAGCACGCCGAGCATTTGAGGCAAGTTTTGCAGACACTCCGTCAGAATGAGTTGTATGCAAAATATGAGAAGTGCGGGTTTTGGCTAAAGGAAGTCCAGTTTTTGGGGCATATCATTTCCGACCAGGGAATATCTGTTGATCCGGGGAAGGTGTCAGCGGTGAGGGAGTGGGGACAGCCCACGACACCAACGGAGATTCGTAGTTTCTTGGGCTTAGCAGGATACTACAGGAGATTTATTCGGGGTTTCTCAGAGATAGCAGGTCCTTTGACACATCTGACTCGTAAAGGTGTGCCGTTCATTTGGAGTGATGCCTGTGAGTTGGCATTCGATGAGTTGAAGGACAAGTTGACCTCAGCACCTGTGTTAGCATTGCCGAGACCGGGAGTTGAGTATTTGGTTTACACCGATGCGTCTTTGCAAGGACTGGGAGGTGTATTGCAGCAGGAGAGACAGGCCATAGCTTATGCTTCCCATAAGCTTAAGCCTCATGAGAAGAATTACCCCACGCATGATTTGGAGTTGGCAGCGGTAGTATTTGCCTTACGAATTTGGAGGCACTATCTTTTGGGGGAGAAGTTTCAGCTGTTCACGGACCACAAGTCGCTACAGTATCTGTTCACGTAGAAAGAATTGAATATGCGGCAGCGTAGGTGGCTTAAATTTGTGAAGGACTACCAGTTCGACATCCAGTACCACCCGGGTAAGGCTAACGTGGTAGCAGACGCGTTGAGTCGCAGGCCAGCAGATGAGGTGGCAGAGGTGTGGAAAGCTAAGTGGAAGGAATTGGGACACCAGGATGCAGTGGCCCGATCTTTCATGTCTGTGATGACCGTTACACCGCAGATTATCACGAAGGTAGTACGGGCACAGGCCAATGACTCATTCTGTCAGGAGCAGATAGTTCGACTGCTAGTAGAGGGAGCCGAATCCTATACCGTTAGCTCAGATGGGGTATTGCGCTTCAATGGGAGATTGGTAGTTCCGGAAGGGGAAGAATTGCGGCACGATGTGATGGCAGAGTCGCACGGCTCACGGTTCGCGGTACATCCCGGAGGGGACAAAATGTACCAAGACATGAGACGGCAATATTGGTGGAGCGGTATGAAAAGAGATATCGCTGAGTTTGTCTCGAAATGCGCCACTTGTCAGCTTGTAAAAGTGGATCATCAGAGACCAGCAGGATTGCTACAGCCGTTGGAGGTTCCGGTGTGGATGTGGGAGAGCATATCCATGGATTTTGTCACGGGGTTGCCTACGTCGCAGAGGGGTCACGACTCCGTTTGGGTAATTATGGACAGGTTGTCCAAGGTCGCTCACTTTTTACCCGTAAGGACTGACTACACTACGGGACAGTATGCCCAGCTCTTCATTTCAGAGATTGTGAGACTTCACGGTGTGCCCCTAAATATCGTGTCTGACAGAGACAAGATATTTGTTTCGAGGTTTTGGGAGAGTTTCCAGGAGGCCATGGGCACGGAATTGCGGTTGAGTACGGCTTATCATCCGCAGACCGATGGGGAGACAGAGCGCACCAATCAGATGTTGGAGGACATGCTACGCATGTGCATTATTGACTTCGGGGGTGGATGGGAGCAGTACCTTCCACTGGTGGAGTTTGCTTACAACAACTCCTATCAGTTCACTATTGGCATGGCTCCGTTTGAGGCATTGTACGGTAGGCCTTGTCGTTCCCCAGCATGTTGGTTGGAGGTGGGGGACAACAAACTACTAGGGCCGGAAGTGATTCAGGATACTTCGGCAAGGATTGAGTTGATTCGGAGTCGCATTCGGGTAGCTCAAGACAGGCAGAAGAGTTATGCTGATGCGAAGAGGTTTTTCAGGGAGTTCCAAGTGGGGGACCAGGTTTTGCTCAGGGTTTCTTCGATGAAGGGGATTATGCGATTCGGGAAGAAGGGGAAGTTGGCACCGAGGTATGTGGGGCCGTTTCCTATTATTGAGCGGATCGGACCCGTTGCGTATAGACTTGGACTACCAAAGCACTTGCATCGGATTCACGACGTGTTCCATATTTCCTCGCTGAGGAAATACCTTAGAGATGATTTGGCTCATTCTCACATTGCTGTGGAGGACATCGATCTCCAGCCGGATAGCTCCTACGAGGAGGGGCCAATTGCTATTTTGGACCGAAGCGAGAGGAAACTGCGGTCAAAGATAGTTTCGTTAGTGCGTGTTCAGTGGCGACATCACAATGTCGAGGAGTCCACATGGGAGCGCGAGGATGAGATGCGCGAGCGTTATCCAGAGCTGTTTTTAGCAGGTACTTTCTAGTTTCGAATTTCAGGACGAAATTCAGTTATTAGGGGGGAAGTATGTAATACCCCGTACTTTTGGGCTGTATTTATTTTGAGGATTAATTAATTAAATGCGTATTAATTGGAAATTAATCCGGGATAAAAATACTAATGAGATGCGAATTGGTATTTGATTGCGTGCATATACGATTATATATGTATTTGGTATTATAAAATTTGTCGTGAGATTTATATACGGCAATTTGGAAATTTTATTGAGACGCGTGGGACCGCCGCGTCACGGTATAATATTTTGGTTAATAAAAGTGAATTTAAAATCTATAATTCGTATGGTCGTTTTGAGTGCGCCAACGCGTCCGGAAGGGTCGAGATAGTCAGAAAACACTAGCCGGGGGTATAGTTTGGGTCCCGGGGTATTTTTAGGCCATACCGGTAACTTAAAGGGTATTTTGGTAATTTTACATTTTTAGGAATTAAAAGTGACGAAAATTGAGAGTTGTAATCTGATAAGGAATTGACCCAACCAACCCTTATTAACCCAACAAGCTACGGAGGTTTATTAAATTAGGTTTTCATAAGTTTCCCCAAAGCAAACCCTAGCCACCATAGCCTTTTGGAGAAGAAAGCTTGGAGAAGGAGAGAGAGAGAGGAATTCTGCAGAAATTCTTCATCAAATCAACATCAAATCAGAAATCAAACCAAGGCAAGTGTTTTAATCATATTTAAATTCGTAGAATGTTTCCTCCATGTTAGAAAATTGATAAATTACAACTGTTCTTGAAAGATAATGAAAACCCATGTAGTTTGAAGTTTAGAACTTGGAGATTATGAAGAGGATTGCATGTAGTATGATAGGTAGATGATTTCCCTTATATTAATTGTGATTTGAAGGAATTAAAATGAAATAAATTCTGGGATTTGATGATGATATAAACCTAGGGTTCATGTTCTAGAGAAATTGGGAAAAGTGTAGAGATTTGTAAATTTAGTTGATGGTATGATGATTTAATCCTTGAAAACATGTTAGGAGATGATGTAAATATGTGTAGGATGAATTAGAGACCCTAAAACGTTATTGGGATGAACTTTGGAGAAGGATTAAAGTGTTAAAAATGGTGAAAAACGAATTGGGGAAAAATCTGGGCCGAAACTGGTAGCTCGTTAGAAGCAGCCCCCAGGTCGTTCGAACGAACTCGTTCGAACGAGCTTCTAACGAGTTGACCAGTCGTTATTAACGAGTAGGGATTTTCGTTCGATATCTCGTTCGAACGAGATATCGTTAGAAGGGTCAGTTCGTTCGAACGAACTGGGATCTCGTTCGAACAGCCTCGTTCGAACGAGACTTCTAACGACCTGACAGTCCAAACTTGTTCGAAGTCTCATTCGAACGAGACTTCTAACGAGTTGACAGTTTGGTCCTTTTTGGACTGTTTTGATTTTTGGAGTCCCGGAAACTGGTTCGAGGGTAGAGTTAACATTCTTTGATGATGTAAGGATAGATTTGGAACTTTTGGGTTATTGAGAGGAGTAAATTATATACGAGAGTTATATCCAATAAACCATTTGGGTTGAGACGTGAGTGTCTACTATGATGTAAGGATGAATTATAGCGCGTATAATTACAAACCGGAATACTACGAATTGTGATAATTATAGTTAGTACGAGAGTGCAATATGTACTACGATTAAAATACGATATTACTAAGATGTGTGATTACTTAGTATTGGTATATGGATTGTGTGTATGACATACCTACCATACTTGCTATCACGGGAGGTTGCGTTCTCTTAGGACCCTCTAATCCTTGTGTGCCTACGGGGGGGATATAGACCGGTACCTTGATGAACATAGGTCATAGAAAGACTTATTGTGATATTAATAAGTCCGCTGACCGTGGGAGCGTAGGTATGTGCGTGACCCACGTGATGGTGACTGTGTTCACCTCCACTATTTGTGATTTGTGTTTTCTAAACTATTCCTGAGAGATTCGGAATATGTAATCCTTATGTACGTGATGTACCGGGATGGATAGCAGAGTATGTGTGCACTACAGCTTAGATTGCGGGGTGCTTGTATTGTATATTTATGATATGAATAATATACATTAAATTAATGGGAATCCTCATGTTAATGTTGTAACTGTATTACGGTATTGTTTCGAGATATATAAGGAGTTAACTGGTACTTATATATATGGCATATTTAGTAACGAAGTTTTACATTAAATCCCTATTTAATTACGAGCATTATATGTTAATAGAACAGTGTAATATGGGTAGAACCTTTGGCAGTCTAGCTAGTTATGTTGTCAGTTAGCTAGTAGTATGGGTCGATATAGATGGGTACTTACGTTAGGAGTGCACAATTAGACGAGAGGTGAGAATATCATGTGAGTGCACGTCCTAACATGTACTTTGCATTTAATGTTTTAAATGTTTTTAAAGCACTTGCAGGTTTTTAAAATATACTCCACATTCGGGCTCTGACCCGTTTGCTTTTCAAATCTCTTTTTCTTGTAAAACCATTTTAGGTGCCCAGCCACAAGGACACCAAGCATAGGTACTCATTCAGGTGACGAGCTGTAGCTGCTTGTGGAAGCTACAGGGATTTGCATGTAGACCCTTCTATCTCTTTGGATTCCAGAGTCAGTATCTATCAGTTGTAGGGCATGTTGCCCATTCCTTTAGAGACATCTTTTACATTTCAGTTTTCAGACTTTAGCATGTATTTGTTTCAGTTATTCATTTCTGTTATGGGATTGTAGTGAGGAGTTTTCCTCCAGACTTTATTTACTCTATTGTGATGGTTATTCATTTTACTTCAGTACAATGAATGGTGTTATTTATTTCTTCATTACACTTGTTGCATGTTAATCAGACTTAAATTAAAATTTGGCAACTTGCTTTTTAAATACTAGGTGGTTAGAAATAATAAAATGTTTTCGACAGTGATGCTATTAACTGAGCCAACTTGGCATTTTGAATTAATTTTATAAAGGAGTAGCTACCCGGTATTTAATTAGTCGGGGTGTCACATGTTCATGGCTTGCGCTCGTGATCTGTTGAATTTTAAGTGAAGTGATGTTACCTTGTGACGTTTGGGTCCTTTTTTTAGCAAAAAACAAAAGGAAAAAAGACATACTATACTACTTTGTTCTTCTTAATCATTAGATGCTAGTTCGAGTTAATTTGTATTTTTGTTTAATTATTAAACTTCTTCTTGAAACCTAATAGTTAAATTTTTCATCACTGATTTAGATAAAGATTATTACCAACTGTTTGTAACATCCCAATAAGTAAAGACAAGTATAATTTTGAGTTTCTAACTTAAGTATGCAGATTTGTTAGTTTTAAAGACTTTACATGATTAAGGTGTTACCAAATTTTTGTGTATAAGTTCCTTCCCCATAGTTCCACTCTTCCATTAAGGTCAGACAGTTTCTGTATCTTTTGTGATTCTCATACAAGTTGGAAAGTAAGAGCACCAAGTGTAATCCTATAGACTACCATTTTTAGGTTTTCTCCCCCGTTGCTTTATAAAACTCATTGTTCTGCCTTTATCACAAACACGGCTTCCTTATTATCCCATCCAATATGTCCTAGGTTAAAAAAAATCTAGTCCATTCTGAGTGGTGCCACCTATAATGAAACTAACCATTTTGTCAACCTATATTGAATCTTATTTATGCGATCGTTGAAGTGATTAATTATTGGTTGTGAATAAGGAAACCCTTACTTTGTGCATGATCTTATAGTAAAACAATGTTTACTACAATATTTTACCAACCTTGTAATTATATACCCCCCCCCCCCCCGCCCCTCTGCCTCTTTAAATCATTTAGATGGACTATTCATGAACATTTTAGTTTGTTGGCATAATTTCTTTTTCTTTCAACAATGATTTGAAAACCATATGTGGTGTTATAAATTTCTTCATTTTCATACTACCTTATCCTTCTTTTATTATTCCTTAAATTAAATAATAAAATTATGTCTACAACTAATTCTGACAAGGATTCAAAACAAAAGGGTGTTATGTATTTTCCAGGTGATTGTAGGTCATTCTCAGCAACAAGAGAAATCGAAGGTATCAACAAAATTGTCAATGAATCTCTTACGAGCCTTTGTGAACTGGAGTTAATCGATTGTGACCCATCTTTTAATATTGGCCATGAAGGTGGACTCAAGGACTACGCTTATGAATTTGTTGTAAAAATCATTGGATTGATACTAAGGAGGATCACCCTATCAAGGTGGAGAAAAATCATGAAGCAAAAACAAAGTAATCAGTTTATAGTTTCTCTCTGTCCTTTTCTTTTTTATGATAAGATACGAAGGACAGTTTTATTCCTATGATAATACTAAAATTACAAACATTCCATTTCTTATAAACTAATGATATATTAAGATTACAGTTGAAATGAAATGTCGTAACCATTGACACCTATGTCTATGTGCCCGAAAAAAATGATAAATAGCTTCTCCAAGCTGTGGAAACTCAACCTCTAAGTGTAGAAATATGTGGCAATGAAAGAGAATTTCAATTGTACTCAATGGTGTGCCCTAGTAATCAATTTCAATTCCATCAAGTTTTGGGTATATTCAAACAGACACACACATGAACGTTATTTATTTGTTGATGATTTTTCTCAAGTAGGAGATATTTAGTGGGCCAAGATCAACATATTTGGATCATGTTGTAATGATTATAGGTTACAATTCGGAAAATTGACTTGATTATTAGATACTAAAGAATTCATTGGGATAAAATTAGGGAATCAAGGGTTACTTGTACATGCAACGTAACAGGGGAAATCAATAAGATATTTGTGGGATCACCATGCTACCTTCGTATCTAACTAAGACTAGTGAATCCACCTCCTTCATCAGCTCCCACTAAATCCATAGAAATGTAACTTAAGTTTTTGGTGGTAGTTCTGTGAAAAAAAGTGGTTCTCTTTATAAGGTTTTACATTTGACTTGAATTATTTCATTTCATTTAGCTTTTGTTTGTTTTAGATATGGTATTAAAAATATTCCCCCATGTTTCCCAATTAATTTGCAAAGTGAAATGTCTCTTATGAAATCCAATACAACAAAGGACTCTGAGACGCCTTTCCTTTACCAAAAGCCTCAACAAAAACTTCTCTTACCAATAACTAACCTAACAACCATGCATTAAGAAACAAACCTTTGTAGTTAGAGGATGACATTTTTCTAAGGAACCAACTTTGCAGTCAAAACCACCCAAAATATCTAAGGAACCATCTTTTCATCCTGAAATGCTCCTTTGGAAAGGCAGTAATAATTTCAACTACCTACCATTATTTTGTACCCTAATTAAGACTTATAAATTGGTGGGTCCAATTAGTCTTTATTGGTGAATATGTTCTAATTTTTAGATGTGTACTCCCAATGTTCATGGGTCGCAGTCATGTTTGGTATTCTTACTGAATATATTGGGGGGAAACTAAGCAATATATGTTTAGGTGGGTATATTTTTAGAGTCTCTCAGAAATTAATCAAAAATATAATATTTGTACGAATCAATAACAACATTTCTCCTCTCTTTTATTTTGTTTTCCTTTATACACACTAAAATTTGAGTTGTGCTCTTTCCCTCCTTTTTATTACAGTTATTCTTGTGAATATTTTTATACAAATTTTTCTGCAACGGTAATCTTATTATTTGTATTTATGATAACTTGAACCTCTATTTTGAATTCTAGTCTAGTAAGTTCACTACACGAATGACACTGATAATAACAAATACTTAAAGAAAAACAAAGATAGTTTGTACTATCGGTCCTTCTACAAGGTCATGTGAAATGATGTGGGAACTTATTGAAGTTGGAATGAAAGTGGATCATTTAAATATGTCTCAAGGGACCACACATTGCACCAGAAAACCATTGATCTTTTTATGGAGTATAATTATCAATTTGAGGAGAAGGTTGTGTCCATAATCTTGGAAACAAAGGTATATCGATCCTTTATCAAAATTTCCTTTTTCCTTAGCATTTTGTATATGCAATAGTTATTTTGGATTTAACATAAATTAAAAATTGTGTGTCCATACATGACATTAGAGTTATGGATATGCTCTACTACTCTTTGTCTTTGTTCCCCTTATTACATAATAACTTTGTTTTCCCTATTATTGATTAATTGTTGGGCTGGGGTAGGGGGTGTTGTAGTAGTGGGTGGGTAAGGTGTGAGAGTAATAGCAGGGTTGGGAATGGGTTCAATGTTCTGGTTGGTGGGTCTAGACGAGGATTGTACTCTGTACAATTCAAAGTTTCATCTGCACAAAACCACAGTTCCCAAAATTAAAAAATGTAAATATAGATGTAATGCTACATTAGAGAAGTAATTAATCAAAGGTTATTGCACCTCATTATTCTCTGTCAAAGGATGACATAATTCTATTTACTATTACACAGTTGTATTCTCCATTTATTTCTTATCACGATCTCTCTATATACATATATTACATTAATGTCAATGTGGTTCAAAGATGTGCAGACACAATATAAACAAATGGATCCAAATAAGGTTTATTAACATTTTAATTGTTTTGTAATTTGCGACTGGATGTGCTTCAATGTAGTTAATTAATATTTTGTTTGTTAGATGATTATTTGTAATATGTATGGTGTCTATATGGTAAAAAGAGACGATGGAGATTTTGTATTTTGTAAACAAAGTTGTTGTTGAATTTAATGTTGATTGATGATGATGATATGATATGATGTCTAACTTTTATACATAAAAGGTTTACATTCTAGAATGACTTTTTGATAGCAAGATTTTGGATTGTGGGTGATGGAGGGGTTAAATTATATCTATTGTTGTCTCTATCCTGGGGTCATTCTAGTAATTATTCCCCATATCTATTAGTCCCTTAACATCGAATTTCATATCTACAACATTATCACAACCGCTGGACAAAGAAGTTGATTCATTTTTATGCTGAGATTTATATACTGAATTTTTTCGTGACCATTTTTAGTGAGTCTAAATAAACACTGCTAAGATTATTTTTAAGTACTAAAAGTTTATCAACTCGAAATTTTTTACATTGTTAATTCCTCCAACCTCTCACAGCGGCCTACACTTTCATGTCTTTTTGTGGACAATTTTTTTGTTTTATTTATTTCTTTATGCCCAATTTCACACGTGTGACTGTGTGGATTTTCTTATGTGTGTGTGTGCATGTGACTATATGTCTTTGTTTTAAAATAATTATAACTTTAATTTTATCATCAACTGGTAATAATTACATTTTATTCTTTGCAGGTATACACATGGCATCCCCATAACTCCCCAAGAATTTCAATTGCACTCAAATGTTTTCCCAAGCCCCTTGTTATCAATGGACTCCTGATGTATAGGAAAGAGTGCGTTTCGTTTGATAAATTCCTACCTTTATATATATCTCTAAAATGCTTGGATTTTTTAAAACTCGATGGACATGCAGAAGAGAAATGTTATCCCCACTCGGACTAAGACATAACCTTTACTTGTTCAAATAAAAATTAAGGTGGAGCGGGGTCAAGTGAAAAGAATCTCTTTATGATAAACACCGCCATACAGAGTATTCAAAGGCCTAAATCCAGGAGTTTACACTTCGTATCATGAAACACAAGCACAATTCAACGGTTAATAATGCGTCGTATATTAAAAACTTGATTCCATTATAGTTGCTCAACAGGCATACTCCGAGTACATGAGGGAGGTTTTTACCACGTCAATACCCTCCATGATTTATATACGTAACTTCACGAAGCGTATAGACCATGTGGTGACCCCTTATCTAGGTTCAGAATGATTTGTTACATTTTCATAGTATTTCATGTCATGGAAGTGTTGTACCATAATTTTTTTTGTTTACTTTTGATTCCATGTTCATTTTGTATTTGGCGCCTGAGGTGGGTTTCCTTAATGTTAAATTAATTTTAAACAAGTTTTATGTGTCCAGGATATTTGGAATTTCTAAAATTTAAATGAAATTTTGTTGAATATGTTTAGACTTGTACAATTTCCAGAGTGGGCTTATGTGATATTATTCTTGATGTTAAATTTAACTTTAAAGAAATTTTATGTATACAGGTTATGTAAATTATATTCTATAGAAATTTAAAAAAATATATAAAGATATTTGTAACTTCTCTTAGAAGTGACAAACTTAACAACTTAACCTTTGTAACTGATAATAGCAATCACAAATTTATCAATACTTACAATTTCGTAACGGTTGTCAGCAGTTACAACTATAATAGTTGTGATTGCTATTATCAGTCACAAATTCAATATTTGTGACTACTAACAACATTCAAAAATATTATATTCGTATCTGCTGATAACGGTGACAAATTGGGATGTCTAATTGCTGCCACCACGTTATAACCCCCATAGGGGTTATAAAAAACTATGACAATTGTTAGGAGTGACAATTTTGTTTTTCTTACCTCTTAAATTATGACGGTAAATAGTAGTTATAAGGGTTATTTTTGACTGCTAATGGCAATCACAAATCTCTTGCTTTGGTGTAGTGTAGGGCAGCGAAGTCTCCCAATAAGCTAAGGAAGGAAAGAAAAAACTAATTACATATAATGACACCCTTAGTGAGACTGAACCGAAAGAGGAACCCGATTCCCCATTGAGAACAAATATATTGCGTTCATTGCTAGTCATGCGAGTCTTAAAGAAAAATCTTTCGATAAAGATAATTTTGAGTATGACACTTGAGAGGCCACTATTTTTTATTCTCAAGTTAGTGATGGTGGAGACAGTGGAGAAGAAAAAGAAGAAGAGGAGTAAGAGGAGTACAACAGCTAACTCCAAGTTTCCTTCCATGAGTTTAATGCGAAAATGATGAAATTGAAAAGGCTAACATGAAGTTGGAAACTAGGTTGAAATAGCATGCCTTAGTTAATGATTGGAGTATTTTTATTACGGATCATAGTTCACTTGAGAAGACTCTTAGGGATAAGATCATATTTGTTGAGGCGGAGCTAGATAGCCATCAGGGAATAATGTAGATTTTAAATAAGGACTCCCTTAAGTTTAAAGAGTCCCTTCATTTTCTCAATTATTGGATAGTGGAGTTAGAGGATATATTGAAAGTCTCGAATGATGTCAAATTTTATTTCGAATATAAGTAGGAAAAGTTGGATAAGATTTTAGGCACGTCTAAATCAAAGATGACACAAGTGGGATTAGCTTCAATATTTCATACACTCCCACAACTAAATACAAAACCAAGTTATGGCTATACCTCCAGATTATCTCCTCTTCATCTCGGGGTCGGTGCTCACGCACATTCAGTGGAGAGGGAGAAAAGGGTATCACACCCTTTTTAGGAACACTTCGACCATTTGCGATGTGGAGTGACGTAAAGAGATAGAGTCACCAGCCAATTTTTCACAAAACATGAAAAAGAAAATGTTATCACCTCGAGAGAATGGGATCAAAGATAAATTGATGCTTGTAAAACAAAATAGTTCAGAGGTTCCGGGGCTAAGCTAATGAACGGGAAGGTAGTACTCATACATCCCACCATTTCGGTCTCTTATGATATTATGTTAGTATTCTCCTTAATTTCTTCGTAAGTGTGTGCGTGTATATATAAGTGTAGATCGAAATTGCTCGACTCGCGTCATGGAAAAAGACGGAGCGAGGCCATCCATAGAAATGTTTCTAAAATAATAATTAAAAATAGGATATGTACGCTTATTGAAATATAGATTATGATGAAACGATAATATGTTTTAGATAAGATGCAAATATGAATCATAAGTATGATATATCTATATGGATAAAATATAAAAAAGGGAAGAAATGGAAAATAGGAAAATATAAATAAAGTATCGGGTTTTAGCCCATGATGCCAACGTAGTCAATAAAGGCATCAAAGTCCACGTAATTCACATGTGATATGAGGATGGCGTTTATCCCCTAAATTCAAATGGGGATTTTATCATGTGTGTGTGTAAGAAAAAGGTTTTTTTTAGTTTGGAGAAAATGTGGTGAAAAATCCCACTGTAATTTATAGGTGTAACACTCTTTTTCTTGTTTTGTTTTTTTATAGAAAATATATTAAGTTCAATATTACTAACAAGTGATTGAGTATCAATATGTGTATGACTTCAAGTAGAAACTAAATTATGAACTTATGTATTTAACACGAAAATAAAGAATTCTTAAGAGAGAGAATAATATTTGGACCATATTTGGAGGGATCTTGTTTAATGATGAGCTTACATGGAAGTGGGTGAAGAATGTAGGGGGATTTTTCTAAATTGGGTGTGAAAGTGATGGAAATGAAATGTGGAGAAAGGTTTCAAACAAAGAAACCTCGCTAACTATAGAAGAATGTTTTTTAGTTCACCGAAGTTGATGTTTACAAGGTGTCTTTGAGGTGAGATCATGCTCTCCTTCTATAGGTTCAATGGACTTCCGACCAGAATTTTACTTGCCATATCTATTGGTAGGTAACCCGAGACACACTGCCGATAGACAGAGAAATGGACCCGCGATTGGCAGTCTTGTGTAGATTTTTTGAAAAATGATCGTAAAACACAATTTATAAGTCCAAATCATTCATGGGGAATATTGTTGGAGTTTTTATTCAGAGACCTTTGAGAAACCTTTGGGCCACTCTCGGGTGTGGCAGTTGACATTTGGTCAAATGGGGCTTGGAAACGCCCTTCAGTTGTTTGCACAGGAGATCGTCGAATGATAATAAATCGTTCTTCCAAATCATAAGTCCAAATAAAATATGAGGAAGACTATTGGAAAGGTTATGCGAGAAAATTTTATGTTCCAAAGAACTTCACTTGGTTCAAAGAATTTAATTTGGTCAAACGGCACCCAGAAATGCTCGGTGCCCTTCTGGAGTACAACGGGACATTTTTTCGTAACATAAGGCTGATTTGTGCATAGGGTGGACAATTGGAAAGGTTATTTAGTGCCCTTTAAAGATTCATTCAGTCTCATTTGAGATGAAGAGTTATCTTTATTCAAGTAGAGACTAAAAGCACCTAGTGGCCTTCGAATCAGTTTCTAAGGAAATAGTTCATTCTTCGGAATGATTATGCCATTTTGCACATGGGGAATACCATTATAAAGGGGTTTAATTTCCCTCCAAAGATTCATTGGGATTAATCTCTATCAAAAAAGTTGATTGGGGTCAAAATGGGGCCCAAGACCACTTGGTGTCCTCTAAATTGATTTTTAATAGTAAAATGGTTCACTCTTCTGAACCATTATGCCAATTCGTTCATGGGGTAGACCATTAGAAAATGTATGCATAGCCCTTTCTAGATTCATTGAGTTTTCTCTCTGATGATGAATTTGACCAAAGTTAAACGGGCCTGAGAGTGTCCAATGGCCTCTAGATTCGTACTTGGAGTATGACCTTGGGTTTACAGTAAATGGGGATGTTCTGGGGACTTAAGGAGAGACTTGGTTGGGTTCCTCAAATGTTTTTTCTACTAATACCCTCGAAGGATGAGCTTGGAACAAGTTAAATCCATTGAATAAATAACACATGATGTTTTGGTAAAGAAGCCAATTCTTTGGACCAAAGGGACGGGGATGACCGTTTCAGAGGGTCGAGGTCGATTCTGAGGATATAAGGTTAAGGGGATCAATTCTACAGGTTAAGTTTAATTTTTAAGACCTAAAGTTATGGAAACTAATTCTGTGGGTCGAGGTCAATTCTGATGACCCAAAGTTGTGGCGACCAATTCTATGAGTTGAGGTCAATTTGGAGGACCTATTATTATGGTGAACAATTCTACGGATCAAGGTCAATTATGAGGGCCAAAAGTAGGGGAGACCAATTCTTTAGGTTGAGTTTAATTCTAAGGACATAAAGTTATGCCAACCAATTCTGCGGGCTGAGGTCAATTCGGAGGACCTATAGTAGGGGCGACCAATTCTGCGGGTCGAGGTCAATTCTAAGGACCTAAAGTAGGGGTGACCAATTCTATGGGTCGAGGTCCATTCTGAGGACCTAAAGTTATGCTGGCCAATTTTGTGGATCGAGGTCAATTATGAGGACCTTTTATTGTGGCAACCGATTCTACAGGTCGAGATCAATTCTGAGGACCTAAAGTTGTAATGTGGGGGTTTGCTCTCTAGGGAGTCTTATCTTTGGAAGTTTGGATACACTTGTAGTTACAATGAGGAATGTGTTTCTCTGAGACGCTGCTAGGGAGTGATATCCGACTAAGTCTTATAGCCCCATTGGGTAAGTTTGATTTGGAAGTTCTACTAGGAAATATTTAATGACTTGAGTTTTTAGGATTTCATTAGGGAATTGTAGTGGACTCTGGGGATGCAGGGGCGTCATTTTTAGGGTTTAAATTAAGGATAAAAGTGTGGTTTTAATCTGGCGAGCAATTTTGAGATACAGAAAAATGGTTTTCTTCGTGAAGAAATGTTCTAATATTTATTTTGAATTTTAGGAATTTTTTTGGAGAAATTTTGCAATTTTTTAGCGATTTTTGGGATTTTTCGTATAAAATTTTCAGGGGGTTGTAGATCAGCATGTTGTAGGGGTTTCCATTCGGAAATGGCATGGTCTTTTAGGATACCTTGGGACAAGGAATATGCAAGTATTGATTAGTATGGGGTTTAGTAACAGCTGGGGATTGATTGCGGGGGTTTTCAGATAGTGGTGAATCGCATGCTGAGAGTGATGCCGAAGGCAGTGCCAATGCATTGGGTAGGATTGTTGAATCTTTATTGGGATTGTAAGTCATCTGTTTACCCTTGGGGGAGACATGGGGGTTCCGGGTATGCAAGTTCAAATCAGAAGTTGTAGTCGTATGAGTTTGGGTACGTCTGGTACCTAGGAGAGAGGGTTGTTGGCAAATGAGGTGACATCTAGTTCTAGTTCTTTCCCTTCATGATTTTCTTACAGATTCATCATTGACTGGTGGAGATCGGTGTTAAACATGTTGTATGATTTATGTAGCAGCATTGTACCTTAAAATTTACTGAAAGAAGTCAAAAAGAGATGCATATTTTGTTTGATTGTATTCATTTAGTGGCTTACTTTACATGCACTTTAATTCGTTGTTGAGTTTTTTCTTTGAGAAAGAGTAGGGAAAGTGTGTTTTTTGGAAAATTTTGAATATATTTAAGTACAAAAGGGCCTCAGAGGTTTGGTTGAAAAATAGATTCCCATTTAAAAGGATTTATTTTGAGAAAAAGTAGGAAAATGAGTTTTTTGGAATTTTTTTAATAGTGGAAGGCCTTGATGGCTTGGTTGTCATAAGAATTAGGGTATAGAAAACTTGGTTGTAAATTGGGGATTGTATCCATCATTGGATTGTGTTGAATCAAATGTGTTGAACAAACTATAATAATGTTGGTTTTATTGGAACTACTCCTTTGGGCCTAACTTCGAGGCTCTTTCTTGTGACTGGGGATATATTGGTGGACTTCGAGTTGGTTGTAATCACGGTATGTATGTCCTATCATCATAATCATGCATGGTGATACTGGTGGAGACCTTGAATGGTATTAATGTTTAGGGGGGAAAACCGCTCTAATTTTTTTAGAGGAAGCCTGATTACACTATTATTGTGGCTGGCTGAGAGTTCCCATTGTGTGGTTCCTCCTGAGTATCCTTTGGTAGCCTCGCCAAATTTCTTTCCCCATACACTGGATTTCTTTCCTATAGAAGACTGGACTAAAGCCCTATGAATTTAGTTGGGTTCTTTGTGGGAGAATCATCGATCTACAACCCATTCTTCTCAATCTGTCGACGGGGTTTGGTATATTTCTTAAGTAATTTGAAATGGCTGTGGAAAAGGGTTATGGCAAAGATCTTGGCAGAGGAGACCGAACAGAGATGGTTTACCCTTTTGATACTATGGAGGGGCATAATGGTTTTATCTAGGATGGTTGTGGTATATTGTTCCATGGATAGACTTCAAAATGACAACCAAGTACGGGAAGTTTGGGAGCCTCGAGGAGGCGATGATGATGGGGTTGGATCTTCTGGCAGCTACAGATGGGTTCTTTGTAAAGATGGGTTTTAGTTCTTGTGAAGATTTTGTGATGGAGATGTGTTGTATGTTTTTTTGTTGTTTTTGGTTCTTGGGAATAACTTTGGTAAGGTTTGGTTAGGTTTATTTTAGTGACATTTTAGTTGGCGGGAGGGTAGTTTCTTAACACCCTACACTGATATTTCATGTAATTATACTGAATTACCCCATTAAGGAATAAAAAGGATTTTAATTATATTATTGTGCCTCTTGATGAGTTTTAGATTTAATTATCTATACCAATCACTAAGGCATACATAATCCTTTTGTTCATGTAAATGATAAAATTAAGTGTCATTTTCGGAGGTAAAAAAAATAATAGCATTTTGTGAAAAAAGAAGGGTATCGTGCCCATGTAAAGCGTACAATCTGCCTACGTACCTCTTTGGGTTTTGAAAATTTATGATTTTCCTTTTAAGAGAAAAATATTTTATAGAGGATCAAATCCACCATAGTTCTATGTAGAGATATATGAATATTTTTTTAGAATAGAAGGGAAATGAGAGCAGTCGTAGCGCACCGAAATTTCAGAATAAGGGTAGAACTTCTTAAGTCAGTACAGGTTAACTGGATGTGAAACTTCTTCTCCATTAAGGTTAGTGAGCATATCGGAAACATTAGATAGGATCTTCATCACAATGTAGGGACCACTCCAGTTTGGCTTGAATTTCTCTTTGGGGACCTAGACGGATTCCATGATTTCTTTGATGGACAAGTCTCCTTCTCGGACACCACAGTATTTGACTCTTTGGTTGAATGATCGTGCTATTCAGAAATGGTACCTTGTATATGATATAGAGCCTTCAACTTCTTTTAGTCTAAAAATGATAGCTCATCAAAACGTCTCTAATGCAAGTCTTCTTCATCGACTTTACTAACAAGCATAACATAAAATAAAGGTATTTCTAGATTAATGGGTACGACTTATTCCATGCGGTATACTAGAGAGTAAGGGTAGCCTAGTAGATGCCCGGACTAAAGTGAGGTATCGCCAGAGAGCGTAAGGGATCCGATCGCCCCAATTGCAACAACTCTCGATTATCTTGTTGATAATTTCTTTGAGGTTTTTATTAGAGGATTCAACTACACTGTTGGTTTTTGGTTAGTAGGGACAAAATTTATGTCTCTTAATCACATATTTGTGGACTAATTCTGTGAATTCTTCCTCTAAATGTAACCCGTTATCTGACACTAATTCATAGGGAACCCCGTATCGAATGTTGATGTTCTTTTGAATGAACTTGGCTACCATCTTGGCATTTAGCACTACGTATAACTCGACCTCGACCCATTTGGTGAAGTAATCAATGTCAATCAGGATGAACTCGTTCCTATTGGAATCTTTGGGTGTGACTTTTCCTAATATCAATGCCCCAAGTGGAAATTAGATAGGGAAAAGCTGTATTGTACAATTCCTGTGGAGACAAGTGTTGGATATTTCCAAACTGTTGGCATTTAAGGCATCTATGGACATAAACGGTGCAATTTTGAACCATGGTTTTCTAATAGTACCCCTACCTGATAATATTTTTAGTGAGCATATGGCCAATCATGTGAGGTCATCATTCCCCGATGTGGATTTTTTGCATCTTTTCTTCAATGTCTGCCCCAGTGATGTTATGCAAATGGGTTCCATCGAAACTGCTATTGAACAGTGCCTTATTACTGATAATATATTAGGTAGACGATATATGGAGGGTCGCACGATCTTTTTTATTGGCATATTAGGGGTATCTACTATGCTTATGTAGGTGCCAAATGTTGTAATACCAGCACTCGACCATATTAAGATTCTCTTTTGTGACGAGCTCAATGTGGCAATAGTGGGTTGGTTTAGCTTATTTTTGGACTATGAAGGGGGCCATCATTAGTCCCTCGGGAAAGTCGACCATGGAGGCAAGAGTAGCAAGAGCATTGACTAAGTTGTTCCTTGCTTGAGGCAAGTAGTGGAAGGTGATATCTCGGAACTGGGAGGCCATCTCTACTAGGTGGGCATGGAACGGTTAGAGTGTATTCATATTTGACTTTCCATCTTCTAAGGACCTGGCCAATGTTTAGGGAAGAGGGCCTGTAGAATTGTAGGCATTGGATACATTTCTTGAGATCAACTTTGAGGGCTATAGTGCACGCCTTGTATTCATTCATATTATTGGTGCAGGGAAAATCCATTTTTATAACAATGGGAGTGATAAAGTCATCAGGGGATATCAGGAGTATCCTAATGCCGTATCTTTTCTTGTTAGCGGTACCATCAATGAACATTTTCCATCAGAGGTCCTCCTAAGAGATGCAAAGAATGTCTTCATCCAGGAATTCAGAGACCCAAACATCAACCTCTTCCAAAAGGTAGCCGACAAGGTAGTTAGAGATAGATCTTACTTTCATGGATTTCTGTGTGACATACATAATATCAAACTCATCTAGCAATATTAACCATCAGGACATTCGTCTAGAGAGGGAAGGTTTCTCGAGAATGTATTTAATTGGATCCATTCGGGACACAAGTCTAATGGAAAAAGTGAGCATGTAGTGCCGTAATTTTTATGTGACCCAGACAAGGGTGACACATGCTTTCTCAAATGTTGTTTAGTTGATTTTGTACCCAACCAATATACCACTAGTATAGTAAATGGCCCTTTATTTGCGATACTCATTAGTGTGTTGAGCTAGAAAATCCCCAACAGCGATGTTTGTTACGGTCAAGTTTGGGGGAGTAGACAAAGGCCAGGCTACGGTGGCAAGAGTATTGTAGGTCGAGTTAGGTATAACTTTATTCTATCAAAGGCTTTATGTTAGGCTTCATTTATTAATTTTTTGGAATCCTTTTGGAGGAGTTTGAAGACGGGTTCACAAATAGAATCCAAATAGTTGATAAACCAGCTGATATATTATAATTTTCCCAAGAATCCTCGAACTTCCTTCTCCGCTCAGGGGGTGAAATTTTGAGTCTGGATTACAGTTTGAAAGTGTATACTTTAATTCCCTTCTTAATAACCATGAATCCTAAAGAATTTCCTTTGGTGATGCCAAAAACGCATTTTTGCAAGTTAAGTCGCATCTAGTATCGCCGTTATCGTTGAAGAACTTTCGCAGGGGTGAGAACACGACCTTCTCGAGTCTTAGACTTAATTATCATATAATCTACGTAGACCTATTCCTATTTGTGTATCAGATCATGAAAGATGATTATGGCAGCCCTTTGGTCGGTAACCCTTGTGTTTTTAAGACCGAATGACATAACTGTATAATAAAAAGTGCCCAAAGGGGTGATGAATGTTGTTTTTTCTTGATGATCAGGGTGCATCTTGATCTGATTGTATCCAACAAACTCATCGACTAATAACTTAAGAGCATGATTGAATGTGTTTTCCATAATCATGTCGATGTTGGGCAGTGGGTAATCATCTTTTGAAGATACTTTGTTCAAATCCCGATAGTCAATGCACATGTGGAGTTTCCCTCCTAATTTTGGCATGGGTAAAATGTTGGCTTGCCATGTGGGATATTTGATAACCCGGATAAATTTCACGTTCAATTATTTAATAACCTCTTCTTTAACCTTGAGCAACCATTCGATGCAGAGTTTTCACAATTTTTATTTGATCAGTTTGTATTCTACGACAGTTGGAATCTCATATCGATCGATCTTGAGATCGATCATGGGCATGTCGCTGTACAACCATGTGATGATGTCCACACATTCCTTCAATAGTTCTTCAAGTTGTGCACGCTTATGCTTGGCTAAGGTGGACCCTATCCTAATCTCGTACAATTGTCTACTAGAATCGAGATTGATAATAATAATTTCAACCTCAATAATTTAAACGTGTTTTTTGTTATTAATTTTGCTAAGATAAGTTAAGAATTATTTATTTGAAAAATCATCATCATCATCAAGAGTTTGATTAGAATCAAGACAATCAATGTAAGGCACAACAAGATACTTAAAATCTTTGTTTATTTCATTCTTGGGAAAAACATTGTTGAGAACCTAATCAAAGGAGGTCTCGAGTACATTGTTATTAGAAAAATGAGGAACAAGAAAAGAGAAAGATATAGGGTAAACATATGGGTTGGGTTGCATTTCAGCAAGTGGAACTGGTATAGCACTCTAGTTGAGGAGGGGTTCATTAGTGTCCTTGATCATGATGGATGGATCCGATAATGTAGTGCGTGAATGGATCATGAAAAGTACCATCCCCAGTGTTTTCCAATTGAAAGAGCCCTTAGAGTTACTTCCTTAGGTTTCTTAACTAGTGGTTTCACATTATGCTAGGAGTCTTAGACCCAATAATAATCGTCTTGAAAAAAAATCTTCATCACTGGCTTCATCTTCTTGTCCACGTGATCATACCATCATTTAGGAAAGAACCAAATGGTAAAATGTTCACCCTCTTTGATGAATGTTTCATTTAAGGAATCCCTTGAAATAGTCTTGGCACTTTCGAAAATTATCTTTAATCGGGGTTGGTGGATCATTCTGAGTTCCTCTGATGATGGTTGATTACCCAAGGAACATGGAGGAAAGTCCTTCTTTAGGACTATGGGTTCTAGTATCCTCTATTTTTGTCATTCCATCCCCATTCTAGGCATGAAGTTCATATTCTTAAACATATGTATTACATTGACATTTCCATGAAGGTTGTGCTATGGATAGATTTCGTCTTTGAAAGTTGAAGTGCCTCAACTTGAAAGACTAAAAGAAGCCTGTCATTCACTCCATGTTGTATTTTATTGTATCTAGTTACTAGTGCTTACACTCTCAGTATTATCATTGTCTCCCAAAATGGTGATGACATGCCCCTTGGTGAAGAACTTCACTTTATGATGGAGATAGAAAGATACCCCCTTAATGCTGTGAAGTCATAGTCGACCAAGCAATAAATTGAAACAAGAGGATATGTGGATACTTAGAACTCACTAATGGAATAGGTGGGGCCAACCCCTATTGTGAGTGTTAAAGATCCCATCACCTCTCAGCGAGTGTTGTCATAGGCACGCACCGCAGCTGAAGTGGGAGTGAAGTTGCTTAATGGGGAAACATTGAGTGATTATCTGTTCTCGATGAGTGAGAGAGAGACTTCCTTACCCATCACCTCAACAGAGATGTTCAGAGCATAGTTATGATTTATATAAAACTTTGGAATTTCTTCTTCACAGAAGGAAAGCAATTTAGTAGAGGTTAAGGACCTGACCAGGTTCATGACTTCTTCTGGAGTGGTGGAAGGAGGGACTATAGGCTCGATATGTAATTTTATTAAAGTGTTTCGATGTAGCTGGGAAGATGTGAAGAGTCCCCAAAATTTGATGTTGGCTTTAGTTTTTGTAAGTTGGTCAAGGACATTGCTTTCCTCAATGGTCATTTATGTCATGGGGAGTTTCTCGACAACTCCCTCTCCATTATCTATCCTTGTCAACTGAGTATTTAGACTCTACTAGTGTCTCCTAGATCTTTTTATATGGTTCATAGAGGAGGGTAATAACATAAACCCCATTTTTTTATCTATTTCGGTTTGTATGACCACTTTATTGATTTCCCCTAACATATCTTTCAAAGATGTCATCCCACAAATACTGATTATTGGACTAACATTTTCTTGGCTTGATTCTTTGTCTCGGCTATAAAACTCACCCCCCTATTCAGTGGAAACGATGTCATCTTTCCATGGGATGTCAATGCATTCCACAACATTAATGGATTATTCATATAGATCATCCCACTCAATTGGGATGTGCATAAGTGAAGGGACCAACCTCCCTTATATATTTAAGGCATCGAGTAACTCGAATATACTACAAATCTCATTTATCTGTTGAAATACTCTTGCCCTAATTTGTATTGAATCTTCTGGCTTCGTCAATGGGTACTCGAGCCCACTTTTGGGCTTCGATGAATAGGATGCTGAATTTCTGACAATCAATGGTCATTTTAGAGGGCAATTTCATACCAAACTATAGAAGCTAATTTAGTATTGCAGGAAATTTCATATCCTTCCCTCTGGACCGGGTACGAATGACAATACACGCTCTTGTGAGAAGTGACATAACCTGGTCAGCAAAACAGGTAGGGTGTAGGAGAAAATATGGGCATACTTTAAGTTGTTTGGATAAAAATATGGGTATAGTGGGTGCTTTATTGGGTACAATCTGGGTAGTTGGGTTGAATTTTGGGTCATTCACTAGGAAAATGGCATTTTTCTGGTTTAGAAGTGGATTGTTAGTTTTATTGGGTTTGGGATTGGCTGGTGGGGCGATGACACCTCAGTAAATTAAACCTTGGATTACACTCCAGAGATGGAAGCACTAATCAGTGGTACAACCGGTAGTTTGGTGAAAATCACAATGGGCATCAAGTTTGAAATTTTTAAGAATTAGGTTTGGTAGTTGATGAGGGTCCAAAGGTTTAATGAGGTTTCGGATCAGTAAGTCTTAGTAGACTTTAGAGAGGGGAGCATGGAGATTGGTGTATTTTTTTTACTAGACTAGCACGACTCTCTGGCACCCAAGAGGTAGCGGGATGAGAGATGTTGTTGATGGTCGAGATTGTAGTAGTCTTCTCATATTTTCTTGGAGTGAACTATCAAGATAATTTATTTGGCTCAACTTATGTCTTGGCAATAATTTTTTCAATCTCCACACCGTCTTCTTAGAGGGCTCAAAAAATGTAGATAATATTCCTCCCATTTTCGCTCGAACATGGGGCAAGAAATATTTCTTTACAATACTAACTTTCTCCTCTTTAGAAGGCCGGTTGGTCATACTAGTTGTTCTCCCCCTCCACCTTGCCATGAAACTGTTGACAGTTTCTCCGGGGTTATGCTTGAGAAGTTCTACATCATGGTGTGTAACCTCTAACTCCTTATTGTATTTGTACTGTAACATGAATTTACGGGAAACATCCTCCCAACAGGGAATTCTGGATTCCTTGAGGGACAAAAACCAACAAAGAGCGTTGTCATTCAAAGTTTGTTAAAACATCAGGTCTAAGAGAGTAACGACATGGTGGTATCTTCGAAGATGAACAATTAGGCATCTTAAACTTTTTTGACAGCCATGCTTTAGGGTAAGGAGACATATGTGTGTAATCCATGTAGTTTTCATAGATTCTGACTTAGTCAAACTTCTTGGTTAACATCTTAAGATCCTCTTTGAACTTGTTTAACTCTTCTTCCTTTGGATCGACAAGTACTGACAGGTTAGCCCCTCGCTGGGAAAGATTCGGCATACGGAGCTGAGCTAGCAGTGGCCCATTAGCAGGAGGGTCACATGGAGCATGTAGATATTATTTAGGGACTCAAATAGGCTAAAGTGTGGGTGGAACCATAGTATGAGGGAAGAGGACCTCGGGCTCCTCGAGAAATGGGATTCAGTTTTGCTTCATATCGTGAACCTGAAATTGAAGGTTGTCAATCCTGGTGATAATTTGGACTTGGAATGTCATTGAATCAGGCTTCAAATTCAGTACTTGATTTACGTTTTATATAGAGGGTTATTGAAGCTAGATTCTAGACTCAAAAGAAGTAGCAAGAGAACTGACAGAAGCTTTGGGGCCGTTTGACGAAAGACCGAAGTCAATTGAGAGCCAGGCCAAGAGTCATGTATACATTCGACCTAAGGAGATAAATGATTTGATTTTTTTTTGAAATAGAAAAGGAAGAATTGTTTTTATTGAAAAGAGGAAAATGTTTTTGATATTTTTTTGGAAAGAGGAGGAAAAAATGTTTTTGGTATTTTTTCATAAAGGGAGGGAAAAATATTGTTGACATTTATGACAAAAGGAAGAAAAGTGTATTTGTATTTTGATTTTTTGAGAAAGGAGTAAAGAAAGGAGTGAGGGAAGAATCTCATTATTATTATTATTATTATTATTATTATTATTATTATTATTATTATTATTATTATTATTATTATTATTATTATTATTATTATTATTATTATTATTATTATATGCAAAAAGGAATGTCGTACGGGACCCGAGCCTTGGAAAATTGGGTTTGAAAAATATGAAAAACTTGGTTTGACTTGTCTCCAGGCTCATTGACAGGGTCCTACTTTGAAAAAGATAAAATCACGTGAAAATTTGGGCAGCATGGTGACCCAAAATTTTGACAAATTTTCGAGTAGTAACTCACAAACTTAATATGTGTGTCCTAGGTTTGACGCTTATATGAGGGTATGCATTTGTTGGGTTAGTGGAAAGATTCCCCCGTTCGGCATGACTTTCAGGATATACGTCTTCATTTTGAGGGCAATTGGTACGTATGGACCAACCATTTGATATATCCAAGTGTATGTGAATTGCCTCACTATATATCTCATGGGGATAGTACATGTGAGAACAAACTCGATATACTCGACTTATGTGAATGATTTCCATGCTATATACCTCCTTTTGTGAGTTCGGTCAAGAATTATAATACAGGTGGAACCGTTCGATATAAGACAAAGATACTAGGCCAATGGAAGGTGAGAGTCATATTGCTTAAGCTAATTGCGCCATGCCGGACCAGTGCCCATCACAAAGTGACCCCTAGTACGAGACAAAATTTTGGTCAATAGACATGCTCTTGATGATGTAGTGCAAAAATTGCCTGATTCTTGATTAGAATATTATGGAGAGAGTATTTTATTTGGTATGATGAGCACTATACTAATAAGGAAGAATGCACAAGTATCATAAAAAGTAAATTTATCATGGAGCATGAAGATTACATAATCATGAATACGTGATAGTTAGTGATGTGTGACTATCTATAAGTGAGTGTGTGGTAGGGAATCTAATCGTGGATTAACTATAAGTGTTTTATGATAGTGAAAGTGATCATGGATATGTACATGTGTACATGGGTTAGTGACATAAGTGTAGGTGTGTTCCAGTGAAGCCTAATCATGGATATTCTATGTTGTGTGTGAAACATGTGGATATAAGTGACCCTATATACAAGTGTAGGTAGTGTGAGGTGTATACAGAGAGTATTAACAAGGGTGTGAAGTGAGAGGATATATAAATATGAGGTAGATATATATAAGAAATAATAGAGGAGAAGAGGGAACATACAGGTAGGTACATACACACACAAGAAAAAAATGATAACACCCATGCAAACAGAGTCTATCCCTCTTATGATAAGTAAGTCCCCAGTAAAGTCACCACTATGGACATCCATCTCAATTTTCTCCTATTTATCTCAATGGTCAGCACTTGCGCGTGCGTAGTGGAGAGAGAGAAAAAGGTCTCGCTCCCTTTGTAAGAATGCTTCGGTCGTCGTCGATGTATGGTGATGTAAAAAGATAGAGTCGCCGACCTATTTTGCATAAAACAGGAAAAAAACAAATTACACCCTCGAGACAATGGCATCAAAGACAAACTGATGCTTGCAAAACAAATTAGTTCAGAGGTTTGGGGGCTAAGTAACGGAATGGGAAGGTGTTAAGCTTCCATTCTGCCCTTTCGATAATTCATGCTCTTATGCTATTATTCTCCTTAATTTTTTCGTGAAGTGTGTGTGCATGTATATATAAGTGGAAATCGTAATCGCTTGACTCGTGTCATGAAAAACGACCACTACAAAAAAAAGTAGTTTTTAGGACCGAAGTTTTTGAGACGGCTAAATTTAAGTATCTAAAACATACTTTTTGAGACAGAAATAATCCACTGTCTTAAAAAAAGCAAGTATTTAAAACCCCTTATATTACCCGTCTTATAAAGTCATGTTAAGAGAAGGATTATTACTTGCCGTCTCAAATAGTATCAAGTATTTAAAACCCCTTATATTACCCGTCTTATAAAATACTCTTAAAAAGACAGTTTATTATTTTCCGTCTCAAATAGTATCTTACTATTTGAGATGGCTAAAAAAATTGACTCCCTCCTCAAAATTTTCTTCCCGCTTTAACATTCTATTATCATCCAAAAAAAAAGAAAGAAAAAAAAAGAAATTTCATCCAACCCTCGAAACTCCCTCTCTGCTCCAAGCATTCCCCATCCCCCGCCCTTCTATGCTCCCCACCCCCCGCCTTCCGCCCATGACTCTCCGCCCCCAAACCCATCTTCCCTTCCATCCCCAACCCCTCTCCGCCCCCAAATCCCTCCACATCCTCCTCCACGAAACTTCTTCTCACGGTACTCAATTGCTATGGTATTTAGGGCTCAATATTAACTATTGATTTGTGTATATGATTTTGTTGAGGTTGTAATACCAAAAACATTCCATAAACTGTATTGCCAAAAATACATTTTTTGATTGGGGATTAAAAGTGTTTAGAATTAGAATATATGTATGTTCTTCTTCTAATTCGATTATTTGGTCAATTTTGTTAATATGGTATCGAATTGGTTTATGACTGTTTATTGAGGTTACTCTCATACTCATCAGAAGCTACCTCACTGAATCCTAGCATGCTTTTCTTAAAGTGTGTAGGGGTTATTTTGAATGTTGTAAGCATACTAACCAACTAATTTTTTTGAAATTTTTGTTTGTAGCTGTCATTAATATTTTGGTTGTGTAGATTTTTCATCTGTGAAAAATATTTGTGGTTCTTTCCAATTAAGGTATTTGAATAATTGCTTCTACGGGACAAAAAAGGTTTTCTAGATAAGGTGCTTTATATGATCTTGGATTCAAAACAATGTTATGTGCTTCTGATGGATATTTGGGATTCTTGGTTAGAATATTTTCATTGTATAGGTCCCCGGGCTACAAATGTGTATTCATCCCGGGTATGTAAACTTATGGTGTAGGAGAATCTAGTTGATTTCATTTGAATGCTACTGGGTAAGATGTGTTCACAATAATCATCTTTGTTTAGCGACATACATACTGAATTGAATAAAACATGTATTGAGTCAAATATTTTGGTTATTGTAATTACCTAAATACATTTCATTACATTAGAATGCGTGCACTTGATCTAAAATGTGTAAAAGTTGGTTTTCTTCCACATTTTAACTATATATCTTCTATTTCATTATATGGTTGACATGTGTTTATATTTCTTACTTTGGTGAAAGAGAATTATGCATAACTATACTCATGGTGGGAAGTTATTACGAAGAGGAACATTAAGAGTTTGTAAATTTTTAATTTTAGTAGTCAATAATTTATTTTTGTAATGACTATTTCATCAACTTCCTGTAGGTTACGTTTTGGCAAAGCGAGAGAGTAATTGAACAATTTGTGCACTTTAATTTGAGTAGGGGCCAATTTGTGCATATTGGTTGAAAGATCCACTTGGACACTTACCCTAAAAGGTAATTTATTCATTCATTTGAACGTAATTCATTTTTTTTATGTAAGTGCCTATTTGGTTACATTATTTGTTTATTTTTATGTGCAGGTACAATTGGGTTCACTTAGTTTTCAGTTATATAGATAATGTGTTGTACACAATTATAATTGGGGCCACATAACTTGACATGGGTTGAAGTGACATGGGTAAGCTTTGGATAATGTTAATTAAATGTATTCAGTTGTTATATTTGGTTCAAGAACCGAAGTTGATATTTGGATATGTTGGGATTGCATACTTATATGATGGAAATATGATTCTATGTGTACCATCTTCGCATTTTGATGTTTGAGTTCACCAGCTAAGTTACGTATTATTATGCTATATATTGAACTCAATAATCCACGCTGTAAAAGGAAGAAGCTGCTAGTTTTGGACATAGAATATACCAACTTTTTGATCACCGCTCTATAGCATAGAATCCACTTGAACTCATGCGATAAAGTGTTTGGTTTTCTTTTATGAGAGTTGGTGCAATATATTTCACTACGGATGGAAAAGTTTGTCTTTTCGAGGGCCATAATTCTTAAAAGGGTCCAACAATAGAATTAAAGTCGAGTGATACAAGTTAATTTTGTATAGATGATTTACTTTATTATCCTAAAAAATATTATTCCAAGAAGCATTATAGAAGACTCCATCGAGCCTTTCCAAGAATTCTGTGCATAACCTGCTTATTATTATAGCAAGTATATAAGGAATATTTGAACTCGACTTTCACATGGACATCTAAGGTCATCACATATGATTGCATGCCACTGTTGTTTGTCTTGTGCTTTGATAGTTGATTTTCTTTACTCCATTTTGAATTACTCTATGTACATTTATTATTATATTGAGTAAGTATTTATAGATCGTGTGTTTTTTAGTATAATTATCCTTTTAATTTGTCATCATAGTAAATATCAATATGAAAGGAGCCTAGTACCTATTTTGAGTGCTTGCTAATTAATTTATTGCCACTACTAATGGCAGGCAGAAGCAGTGACCATGATGTTTCCTATCAGATTCAAGTTTCCCATAGAAACTCTTTCGATGACTTATTTCCTTCAGGTATTGGAAGTATAATGTCATACTTTAGTAACATACTAATTCTATTTAATTAGATAAATTTCTTGCTTTTTTTCTTCCACCCCCACAACCCCCATCCCAATAACATTAATATATCAAATGAATTATAATTTGTTTTGTATATGATCTTGAAGACGCTTCCTAGATTTTACCAAGATGGTCAATTTCTTAGATAGATAGAGTTGACAGCCCCATTTCCGTTGATGAGTTAGATAAAAAGACTTTTTTCTACATGAATACGACTTCATTAAACTCTGTCATTGTCTTTATATTTGCAAAATTTCTGCAAAATTTATCCATCTCATTGTCTTTATGTCTACAAAATTTCTCTCACTCACACACACACACACATGTGTTGTTTGGAGTGTACGTATGTAATAGCTTCATGTCTTTTATTTGCGCCATTGTTGACATATTATGTCGGTGCTAGGGGATGTATGTTTTTGCCTATAGAAAGTATTCTACATTCTGATAACAAAGAAATGATGTGATCATCAAATAATAGTTAACTTGGTGATCAGTAGAAACAATGTCAAGTCTGCTCAAAGCCATTTTTTATGTTTACTAAATTCAGTTTGTGGACTATTGGTTCACTTTTTTGAAATTTTCCAGTTTTATATAAAAAAAACCTTGTATTTATGATAAATAGAAGAATGTGAAGGACTAGAAGTTATTCGGTTTAGTGCCCATGTTAGTCTTTTGGGAGAGTGAACAAAATAGTGGCGAGTGAACAGTCCATATTTTAAAGAAAACATTCCACCAAGAGGTATTAACCTATCCCGTGGGAAGAGACAGTTTCACTATTGGACATCTAGTTTAAAAAATTATCTCACTTGTGTATGTTCTTTTGCATGTAAAAAATGGGCTTTTGGAGGCAAAAACTCAAAACATTGATCGAGTTCCCTTAAAAGGGGAACGAACGCCCCAAGATGCACAAAAGGAACATGTGGGAAGTGTCCTTTGCCTAATCAAACTCCACTTGCCAAAATTGATTAGTATACGCTCGTTTTGTGGTATAAAATGGACTTTACGAAGATAAAACTCAAAACATCAATCAAGTGGCCCCAAGATAGGCATAAACACCCCAAAAGGTACAAAAGTAACTTGTGGGAAGTGTTTGTGTTCTCATTGGTTTCTCAGTTTTTAAAATTGACTTGTAGATGATTGTTTTGGGCTATAAGTCGTCTCCGGGAGGAGAAAAGTAAAAAAAAAAAACTAGTGAAATGGCTCGGAAAGAGTCAGGGATATCCTCAAAGGTATTAAAGTAACCCGAGGGGAGTGATCGTGTCTTCACAAGACTCAATTTTTAAAAGTGACTAGCTAGAAGAATTTAGGCAAGTCTAGAAATGATCAAAATTTTGTTAAGTCTGCTTTGGTTTTACTTATTTTGGACATGTTCTCTTTATTATTATCTTGTTCAAATACGGGGAGGTCATCATCAGCCACCCAAACAGTGGCGGGCGAGTCATTTTTTCCCACATTGTATCGTGTATATGATCTGTACCCAATGATTGGTTGGAACTGACACTTAGAGACCATATTTGTCGCGTTCTTCCGCTCTCTTCCCAATGTTAGGTTTCGGTGTGAGTGTCTTAGGACTGAGGATGGCGCTGTCATTTCAACCAATGTTAGGTGTATTTGGTAAGTGAATACTAACGTTGTCAGTTAGAGTAGTAGTCATCCACTTGATTCTCATTTCAAAATGAATAAAATAATCTTTTATTAATTAATAATAAAATAATTTACATGTGGTTTTAAGAATAAGACCCAATACTAAACCAATGATGTTATGATAATCCTCTAGTACCGAAGCGACAACCCCCAAAATACTAAACCATAGGCCTCAAGAGGAAAAGCCTTATTTCAGTGTTATTGGCTCAAGAATCCATTGCTGATAGTGACCCAGCCCCATTCCTAGTAATAAATGCATATTTTTTAACATGTGAATCTCATTGACATTACCGTGTGGGTTGTACTCTGGAAAGACTCTCTCTTTTAAATTATCTCCATCTAGGATAGGAACACGCCATTAGTCCTATGCTAGACTTTAATATAGGGTTGGATGTGTCGACGCAATCAGAGTTGTTATCATCTCCAATGATAGTGATGACCTGATCGTTGGGGAAGAATTTCATCTTTTAATGGAGGAAGAATACACTCCTCGCATACAATGAAGTAACGGGTAATTGAGGAGTAGGTTGAAGTATGCCAGTATATCTATGACTTAAAACTCAATTTGCGGGAAAATTCGACCAGATCCTAGTATGAATTTTATAAAGACCGTAACTTTCGCAAAGGTATTATCATCGGAGTACATATCGACTAAAGTGGAGATGAGATCACTGGACTTTATCCCTAGGTAGGTGAGAGTTCTCAATGCACACACTTTTAAAGTAAACTCATTGTCAATAAGTGCTAGCGTAACTATTTACCCCCTGACTTTGACTGAGATATTAAGAGCGCAGTTATGGTTAGGACCGATCTTGGGGATTTCTTCTTTAAGGAAAGATATGAGCCTTGTTATGGTTAGAGATACCACCATGTGGAACCGCTTATTTAGTAGTTGTAAGAGGAGGAACCCTAGGTCCATTAAGGATTTGATCAGAGCATTTATGTATAATTAGAAGGACATGAAAATCCCACATAGTGATGTTGGCTTAGGTTTTATTGAGTTCTGAAGGACCTTACTTTCTTAAACTGTCATTTCTAGCATTAGGAGTTCCTTAATGACTCATTTTCCATTATTTGTTCCTACTGGCGGGAGGACTAGATCTTTCTAACGCTGCACAGACCGAGTCATGTGATTTATAGAGGCACGAAATAATAGATATTGTGTATCTTCATCTACCTCGAGTATGATGGATATGTCATTGATCCATTCTAGAAATTCTTCAAAAGAAATCACTCCACACAATAAGGGAATTGTTTTGATGACTCCACTATCCGATTCATTATCAGAGCTGTCAAAATCGTCACCCCATATAGTGGCAATAATTCCATCCTTCCACGCATTTTATAACTTCAACAGCGTCCTCGTATAAATCTTCCCATTTAATTGAAAAGTGTTAGAAGGAGAGGTTCAGATACCCCTTGAGTTTTAAGACTATAAGCAGTTCGAAGGACGTACATATTTCTTTCTTCTTGACGAGTTCATCAGGCATAACTTGCATAATTCTTTCCAAATTGAATTCTCCCGTTGATATGAACTATTCATTTAACTGTCGAGCCGACTCTCGAGCCTTCACATACATGTCACTGATATTTTTCTAGTTATTCTCTTTGAAGGTCATTTCTAAGGGAAATTTCAGCCCAAACTCTTGAATTTGATTCAACATTGTAAGCATATTCATACTTTCTCTTTTTTAATGGATGCGGATAGCAATCTAGGTACTTGTTAGGAGAAATAAAGTTGGCTCGAATTTATTCTTCGGATGCATCTTTACCTCTGAGAATTAGTCATAGGCTTTAAGAATGCCAGTCTTCATTGCACACCTAAGAGGCCCATGGTTCCTATAATTATTTCTCACAAGATTTTGCATAAGCAGAATGTTGTCATCAATTGATCTACCTTGGACAAAGGCAGATTTTTTGTCATTTATTAGTTGGGAGGATAAAAGGTTTCACCCTATACACCATAATCTTGGAAATGTACTTATAAATAGTATTATAACATGTTATGGGTCTGAAGTCATTCATGGTGGAAAGGGATTTGGTTTGGGGGATAAGGACAAGATTTGTGCAATTCCACTGTCTCAGCATCTGACTATTATTAAAAAAAGATGTCACAACCTTCATAACCTCTTCACCCATAATATCCCAGTTCTTAGTAAAGAATTCAGCGTTGAAACCATCATGTCTAGGAGGTTTATTCTTACCCAAGTTAAAAAAGGCCTTTTTGAACTCATCATTTGTAATAGGCCTGGTCATATTGTCTTGCCTACTCGATTAAACAGGTCCACATTTGGCTTCAGCAGAGCAAACAAAAGTTCTGTCCCTCACAGTGCCATTTTTATATCTATGAACCTGTTTAATCGACTACTAAAACCAAAACTATATGCATACCGATTGTAAAAATTGCATCATCTTCTGTATCAAATTCAATACCAATTACCGGAATTAGTTCTTGATGCATTATGGAATGAATTGTATCAACCTTTTCAATCGGCTTTGCGACTTCTTCTAATTTTTCTCCACTATTATCTGTAACTTTGAGTCTCATTTTTTTTAATAAATAAATGAATTAAAATTAACACAACATTGCAAGAACATTCTTGAGTTGCGAAGAAAGAAAACGGTTAATGCTTCATAAAGCAAACGAGCTGTCAATCAAAAAAATAAGCTTCAACCCCCCAATTGGAATTTGTTGTATCTACACTCTCATCAGCAGATGAGTTGTATTCACTTGGAGATTCTGGACTGTTAACTATTGCTTTCACCATTTATAAATTCAACGACCGAGTTCGGATCTTTAGCTTCAAGGATAGATATTGTGTCTGGGACGCATGTCTTCTTTAGCTCCTTCAATAAGGATTTGTTTTCTTTTTTAAGCTTCATGCAAAGCTTAGAAAGCTTCCTTAGGTTGTAAATGAGCTTGGACGTTTCATTGCTTAAAAGCGGACTGTAACGGCATAATTTCAGGTAATATGGCACTTTGATATCATGCTAATAACCGTTTATTTTCTGTATATATAGATAGATAGAGTGAAAAATAATAGTTCCAGTGATCATAGGTCTCTGCAAGATAAATACTATCTATACAATTAGTCCTCGTTTGCTTGAGTTTTTGTGATTTCTGGGAATCTATGAAGTGTCATAACCATCTCAAAACTTAAAAAAACAGGATTTATTTTCTATAGCTCAAAATTTATCTATAAATTTACCAATTTAGAATGTCAGGAATGCAAAAAAGCTTGAATGAAACGATCACTAAGAGACTGAGATAATTTAGGTAGATTGTAATCCTCATGTGAAATCGCCAATTATATCAGAAGATTATTTCGAAATAACATCTTTTGATTCCAAAATTGTACGTGTTCACTGTGTGTATAACATTCCAAAATTTTTATTAAATTTATCAGTAGATATTTTGAGCTTAAGTAAGGATAAGAAAGGGAACTTATGATCTTTGATTAGTTTCAAATGAGACTACATCTCAAATATGCTTGACATCATCCCAATGCCAACAACTTTTGCAACTTCTAAATTCGCAAATTTCAATTTCATCCACTAATTCTACAAAGTCCTTATGTTCATCAGCTATATTTTCTTCCATTAAAGATATGCATATTGAGACTTGAACGTCTCAATTTTATAAAAAACATTTCATGAGTTTTTAAATACTGAGACTTCTAGGATTGTTGAAATTCAACACCTTAAATAAATAGGCACCCTTGAGTGCAGCCCCTTCTTTTTTTACTAAAGTGTGTGCAATTTAGTTATTACTTTATTGTCTTCGATATAACTGTTCGTTTTACACAGAGATGGATGAAATCAAGATCTATATGACTCAAATTAATAAGTATTTATCAGTAATGGGTTTAAGTTGCTCCTCTTATTCTTGGAAATGATTTAGAAATGAACATGATCATTTTAATGTAATGATCGATCATTTTATATTTTGTTTCATGTTTGATTAGTTTTATAACCAATGTTGAAATATGATATATAACTGAAATGTAACTTCTTGCTATGATAAATGCAAATATACAGATCCATGACATTGAGGCGTCATCGTCATCGTCGGTTGACTATGTCCGACCTCATAGGCGAGGAAAGACTACTCGAGAAGCAACCACTCACAACTCCAGTGAGAAATGATTTAGAGATGACATCTCAAATTACTTCCGTGCAACACAACATAAGGGACTATGGAAATAGAGAGATGCAACCACAACTTTTCCCAAATATTGAATTAACATACCATAATACACACCGCAACTCAAGAGCTCAAGTTTCATTATTTCAAACACCTACAAGTCAACTTTCCCTAAATATTGAGCAGATTGATAATTCAGTTGGGAATGCCAATCCTCCATCTGCTTTAGATGGTGAGGATCTCATAGGTATGCTGTGTTACACAGTGTTTGAATATCTCCATTTGTATTACTATTATGTTTATATTCATATTGAATAAGATGTATAAACATTATTTATCAACTTTTTTTCCAGGTACAATGTCTACCCTTACTAGTAAAAAAAGGGTTAGAAAGGGGGCAAGGCCTTGGCTCGAATGGAATGATAAAAAAAAGAAGATATTGGAATGGAATGAACTTTGTCAGCCAGTTTGTAAACTTGAAAGTAAATTGATGTCACATTTAGGTTATTACGCAAGGTGTGGAAATTTATTTCCATTGACAATGTTGGATTGGAGAGAGTCAGACGAGGAAGCACTTGATTATATTTGGAAGGAAGTGATGGTAACTTATTAGTTTGATTTATTTATTTGTTCTGTTGTACATTAGCTTGTCAAGTTTTAACTAATTTATTCTTTTTGTTCTTAGAATAACACAAATGCACCGGAAGGTTTTAAACAAATCTGCTTTGCAAGGGTGGGACTTGCGTGGAATCAATGGAAGCATCGAGTGAAGGCGAATCACTATAACAAGTTTCAAACAGATGAAGAGTGGTTGAGTTATACGCCTGAACGAGTCGAAAAAGATCAGTGGCCTGAATTGGTGAAATACTGGGGTCTAAAGAAGATTAAGGTATAAATATCACATTTATTAAGAATTTTATACATACATTCTTCTTCACTAGTATCATAATTTTTATTTTTATTTATTCAAATATTTAGGATATTGCTGATCAAAACACTAAGAACCGTGAAGTTGAATGTGCTTACTCAAGGACAGGATGAAAGCCACATGCTAAAATAGCCAAGGAGGTTGGAATTTTTATTATTATAAATATTTCTGATTTTAATATAAGAGTATTAATATACATACATTGTTTTTTTCAGACGATAGAACTGGGGGAGCCCGTCGACAATATTAGCATGTGGAAAGACACTCGAGCTCCAAATAATAAACCTTTTAGTGTTGAAGATGGATCATTTGATAGAGTGGTATGTATAAATATTAATTCGTAAGAGATGATTGAAAGATTTATTTAATATTTGTTATAAATTGTGTTCTTGAAAATTATTTTATGTTCATTAATAATAATATTAATTCAATTGGTAGAAAATTCTTGAAAGACGACTAAATGAGCTACTAGAAGAGCAACAAAATGATCCAGAAGTGCGGAACAAGATTTTTACTGATGTAGTAGGATATGGAGGGCATGGGTATGCTTTACTAAAGGGAGCAGGTATTAGGCCAACGTCGATAAAAGCATGTTCATCTCAGTTATTATTGGAAGAAATTAACCAGTTAAAGAAAGAAGATGAAGATCGAGAGACTCGACATCTACAGGAGCTTGAAGAGTTAGAGATTCGCAACCAACAAGCTTTATTACAGATGAAGAATGATATGCGAAGTGAAATGCAAAGTGAAATGCAAAGTTTGTTCCAATGTTTTACCCTTCAGCAAGCTTCCACTACCTCGACGATTCAGTCCGACTAGGTAGTACAATATAATTCATACATATAATTACTTATATATATATAATGAAAAATTCTCTTGTTTAAAGTTAAATTTTCAATGGCGGTGGGGAAAATTTGTTATGGTGGTGAGAATCTATTATGGTGGTGGTTAAAATTTTCTGTTGTTGGTGTATATCATTCTTAGAATCAATTTTGATGTTTAAAACAGGTTGGCTACATGTGGTTTTCATGAATAAATAAAGGAGACTCTGCCGAATTTTTAAAAAAATAATAATAGTTGGATATTTATATTGTTAATGATGAAAATATACTATATAGATTCATTTTGCACATTGTATTGTTGACGAGGGGTATTAATTCTGACATAATCGAAACTATATTTTTTTTGTGCAGGTGACAATTTTTGTAGAACATGCAAATGTTAATTAGTGGTTTTGGAGGTCGTACGCTTCAGTGTTGCGGAATTAGTTTGATAAAAGCATTTCGTGTTTGGATTATTAATAAATTAATGTATTTTTGTTGTCAAGTCAAATATTTGAACTTAGTGTTATAATTCTTGTTTTGATGAATATTTGGAGATGGTTGTAAGAACTCTATTTATTGTTGAATGAAAATGATTCGTTCTGTTGGTTGAAAATCATCTTATGTATTACATTTTATGATTATTCGTTGTTTGTGTTGTTTCAAATGTAATTAAATTCTATATTAAACTTTAGCGGTAGATTTTATTCTCCACAAAATATTGTTGCAAAAATTTTAAGATCCCTTCACCTATTTTGGGATGGATAAAACTGTCCCAAAAATATATTAAAGACGGCTATGTTGCCGTCTCAAAAAGGTTTTTTAAAATAGTAATCTTTTGAGACAGATTAATTTTCGTTTCAAAAACAATCTTTTGTGACAGCTCTTGTGCCGTCTCAAAAGGGTCATATAAAATGAGGACCTTTTGAGACCGATCTGTTCTTGTTTCAAAAAACTCTTTTGAGACGGCTATGGCGTCACAAAAAGTATTCATAACCCCCTATCAAAAAGACCCCCCCTAGCAGTCCCAAATAGTGTCACAAAAAGTATTTGAGACGGATAAATGATCTTTTAGGACTCTTAGGCCACCGTCTCAAAAGCTATTTTTTTTTTGTAGTGGACAGAGTAGGGTCATCCATAGGAATATTCCCAAAATAATAATTAAAAATGTGATATTTTGCGTTTATTGAGATACTGATCGTTATGATGAAACAATAATATGCGTTAGATAAGACGCAAATATGAATCACATGTATGATATTTGTATAGGGATAAAATAGGAAAATTGAACTCGAGTCTTGGGTTTTAGCTCGAGATTCCTACATAGCCTATAAAGGCATAAACGTTCACACGGTTCACATGCTACATAAGGGTGGGGTTTATCCCATAAATTCAAACATAAATTTTATTAGGTGTGTTTGTAAGAAAAAATGTGTTTTAGTTTTGAGAAAATGAGATGAAAAATCCCACTGGAATCTTAATTAATGATGAGCTTCCTTGCAAGTGGGTGAAGAATTTAGGAGGAATTTGGCTCAAATGGGTGTGACAGTGATTGAATGAAAGGTGGAGAAAGGTTTCAAACAAGGAAACCTCGTTGACTTTAGAACAGTGTTGTTCAGATCAATGAAGTTGATGTTTCTGAGGTGCCTTTGAGGTGAGCTCATGATCTCCTTATTCAGGGTCAGAGGATTGCCGATCAGCATCTTCCTTGCCCTGCCTTTTGGCAGGTAATCCAGATACACTCCTGATATGCAGGGAAATGGACCTGTCGATTGGTAGTCTCGTGTAGATTTTTAAAAAAAGATTAAATAAACGCAATTCGTAAGTGCAAATAGTGTATGGAGCATATCAGTGGAAAGGTTATTTAGAGACCTTTGAGAATACTTGGCCGCTCCTAGGTCTGGGAGTTGACTTTGGGTCAAACGAGTCTCAAAATCAGCCATTGGATAGGAGATCGTCGGACGATGATGGGTCATTTACCCAAACCGTAAGTATGAATCATGCAAAAAGAGGGAATTAGAAAGGTTATGTGAGGAAATTTTATGTTCTAAAGAGATTCTCTCATTTCGAAGAGATGAATTTGGTCAAACGGGGCTCCAAAACGTCGGATGATATTTTGGAGTATAATGGGTCGTTCGTCCATACCGAAATGCTAATTTTTTTCATAGGGCCAACTATTGGAAAGGGTATTTAATGGCCCTCAAAGATTCAATCAGTCTCGTTTGAGAAGAAGAGCTGACTTTTTTCAAATAGATCCTGGGAGCACCAAGTGGCCCTCTGGATCAATTTTTAGTGGAAAATGGATCATTCATCCTAACGGTTATGCCATTTTGTGCATGGGGTGGACTTTTGGAAAGGGGTTTTTAGTGCCCTTGAAATATTCATTGGTATTCCACTTTGTTGATGATGGTGATTGGGGTCAAAATGGGGCTCGGGAGAGCCTAGTGGCCTCTATATCAATTTTCGATAGTAAAAATTTTTGTTCCTCCTGACCGTTATGAAAATTCACGCATCGGGTGAACCATTGTAAAGGGTATTCAGGCCCTTGGAATATTCATTGATATTTCTCTCTGACGATGAATTTTATAGAGTCAAATGTGTCTCGAGAGCGCCTGATGGCCTCTAGATTGGTACTCAGAGTATGACCTAGGATTTATGGTAAATGGGGAGGTTATAGGGACCTGAGGAGAGACTTATGTTTTTCTTAGAATGTGGTGTTTACACAAGATTTTAAGAGTGTCAACCATTTTTAGGAAGATTAAAAAAGGTTAATCTAAGGGTAACATTCCTCGTGTCTATACATGCACACATTGTCGTAGGAAATTTCACCTTATGCATTTTTTCTTTGATCTTAGAAATGGTCATAAGAAGTCTGAGTCTACAGTCACCGAGGTTCCCAAAACTCTAGAACATCATGTCACACCTACATTGGGTTTAGAAATCCGATTTGGAGGCTTTACATGCTTGTCTCGTTGATTATAAAATACTTGCACATGATACTTCCCGTGCTATATCTAATGGTTGACTATGTTCGTATTCTTACATAGACTAGATTTTCTACTTGTGCGGACAGTCCTTTGCATTTTGATATTGGTTCTTATTGGGAAAAATATAAAAAGATTTTGTTTGTCTATTGAGTTATTTTTGTTAAATTGGTTTCATTTTGAAAAAAGTTTAAAAAACTCAAAAAGATTTTTGTTTATGTTTAGTTTAGTTTTGCACATTTTGTGTGGGATATTTGGTTGTTTAAATACACTTCATTCCATGTTTCCATGTGGAAAGGATATTTGATTATGCTTGAAGTGCTTAGATTGCTCTTATTAATTCTTGCATGCAGTTGTTTGACTTTGATTTTCTTAATGGATTCACTTTGTATATGCCTCCACACATACATGCAAGAGGTTTTTTAGATTTTAATGTCACATGTTATATTTGAGCTAAGTGATATGTTCTCCCATCAATCTTATCATCTACATATCTTTTGAGTATGGGGATTTGTTCATGTAAGAACCATTGATTGTGGGTATGCTGATTTTTATTAAATATATGAGGGTGCACAAAAAAGGTCTAAAAAAGGAGAAAGTATCCTTTGTGGTAAACACATCATTAGAAAGAGCCTAAAAATGAGAGGAAAAAAGAAAATATTAAAGGGTAACATGTTTGTTTTCTTGATTTTCAAAAATCGGTATCTTCAAGAAATTAACTGAAAATATATGATATGTGTTTAGCTGTTGGGGGTTCTATAGTTTATGATTAGCGGGTTTTCACAATGAATCCTAGATATGATTAAGATGTCATGATGCTATTGATTTTTTGAATAATTAAAATCCAAAGCTTATATCCATTGTGCTTGTTTGTTCTTTGAGTTAACTTTATCTTCCAGTTAAGGATAAATCTGAGTTTGATAAATTTTTGCAGTAAAATAAAACTCATTAGACATTTTTGAGTGATTGGGTTACAAATCATTTGTTTATATTTCACGCTCATTCACTCCATTCCACATGTTTAGACACATCGATACTATTCTATTCTGTAAATCTCATATGTTTTGTGTTTTTTGTGGTGTGTATACCTTTATATATGTGCTTGTATGTCATTGATATCTTTATCATATTTATATATATGCTATCGGTTTTTTTAGTCTTTGTATTTGTATTTAATCCATGTTTGCCATGTGGTTTATATTTGAATAAAATTGGCATGACGTATAATCATATTGGTATCTTTTTTTTATAGTTCACATTGGTAGATCATGCTTCCTTTTATATTCAAGTTGGTATCATATTTTTAACCAAATTGGTATTGATTGATAATTATTTGGATTATTAGTGCTTGTGTTGTCATATTGTGTTTGTTCCACTTTATAACATCGCATGATATTATTATTTCCTCAATATTTCAAATTGGTAGTGGATATATAGTTTATGGTGGAGAAATGGTTTATTATGCCTTCTTTCTTTGTACATTATTTCACTTTAGTTTTAGGAGGAGATCTTCATCTTAGGGGGATGTAGGCGGGGATAATTAGACGTAGGAGTTTGTTCTTATGCATATTTTATATTTTTTATATTCTTTCTCCATTTGAAGGTGTGTTTAAATGTGCAGGTTTGCAACATGCGAAAGAGTTACAAGAAAGCAAAGCTACTCAATGCTTATGAGACAATTGAGTTATACTTTTTCTTTTGGGGGTTTTGCATTGATTCTTAGATTATCTTGATGTTCCATAGGAGTTTTTATTCTTAGTTTTGTCCCGAAATAGCCAAATGGGGAGATTTGTAAGTATAAATTTCCAATAGAGTCAATTTGTAAATTTCCAATCGAGTCAATTTGTAAGTATTTTGGCTTATTTATTATTTGGACAAAAGCTTGGAGTTTTAAGTTTGGACTTTAGTGTGTTTACCTTTTAAGCTCATGACCCAATGTTTCATAGATTGCATTCATTGTGCCATGTTGCGTATTCATGTTTCGAGGAGATCTTATGTATGAATTTGTATATATTTTAATCTTTGGAACAAAATTCTAGGTGTTAGTTTTCATAATAAAATTTAAGAGAATTTTTAAAAGTTTTTTAAAGAAAAAGTGTTTTAGTCATTCGAACAACCTTATAGTCTTCGCTCGAACAAGATTGGTTGTTTGTTTAACTGAACCTCCAAACAAACATCAAACAATGTTTCACAGTTTGGAGAACAAATATTGTTTGAAGCTCGTCAGAGGTTGGTTTAAACGAGATGATATTCGTTTGAATGAGTTTAATTTTGTTTCAAATGATATATGTAGTTTCATTCGAATAAGCTCTTATATTTTTCTCAAACGGTTACTCAAAATTTGAGATGCCTCAAAAATCATGTTTTCAATATAAAAAGGTATAGGCATCAACTTTTAATGAGAGCTTTTATCAAAATTAAATTCTTATACATATTCAAACTGTACCAAAGCTTAGTTTTACACCCACGAGTATAAGATCAATGTTTCTCTACCATATATTGTTTAAGATCTTGTTTATGGGAACCAATAAGGTTTATAGTCTTCATCTCTATTTAGTATTTATCTCATACGGTGGAGTCCCTACCGTTTTTTGTTTACACACAGTGGACTCAATGTTTATAGTGTTGTGATGAAGAAGCAAAGCGTTCGTGTTTAAAATCTGTAGGTAGTTTCTGAGACTAATCGATGGACACCAAAGCGTGTGTGGAATCACACTTTATGATAGTTTTGCGGGTGAACTCTTGTATGTCACTATGGAGGAGATGTCGCAGATCTAAGACGCAAAAAGGCTTGCGAGGGCATTGACTCATTGTGTGAGTCGTCTCTCGACTTTTGTAATTCCTTATCATTTTGAATTTGTGTGGCTGGGCCATCTGAGGTTTTTCCTATTGTGGGTTTCCCTCGTACGTTAGAATTTTTTGTGGATTGATCTATTTTTCACCGCTATCACCTAGATGCATACTTTATGATAAGGATAAAATTAGTTAATCTATTTTAACACAACAATCAATTTCAAATTCGTGTTGAGTTTAATGGTCTAATTAAATTGTTTAATTTGAAAATGTTAAAATTAAAATTTGGTTTCTGTGTTTTGACTATCCTCCGTACTTTAGGAAATTGATGGTATAATAGGATGTTATTAGTAATAACTTGTATGTTTTAACACTACAGTTGATCACGCCCTAAAATTAAAATATGAAACTTGTCTAAAGATTTTAAATATCATTCTTAGCATGTACTAAAACAAATGAAACAGTATTACAAGATATGGATGTGATGCGATAAAACTCAAATTCGAAATCATAATGTCACTAACAACTAAATATAAGAATTTCTAGAAAAAAAAACAATAATATAAAAAAAAACCATCCAACAACCCCAAATAATAAATCCTAAGTTGAAACTCAATAGAAACATAAAAACTCAACACAAAAATAAAAAAGAATATGACATGCCAAATATTGTCCTACCAGTACATATAAACTAAAAAACCTAATGTATCTAACTCACACAACGGAACTTAAAGATATTTAATCATGGAAGTGAACCTACATATGATCTCTTAGGAAGTAAGATGGAATAGATGAAATGAATGTTCACTTGTTTAGAAGGGAGGAGGTCTAGCCCTAGAACCTAAAAATAATTTCACGATAATAAACAGGTCAGTGCCCAACAAGTTAACAAAGATACGAAACTCAGAAGTAGTTAAATATATGAATGATAAGTCCATAGGTTGTCTAAGATACTACGATAACCACCCATATAAAATGAAACTTAATAATCCGTATAAATTAAACCGATACTTTCAATAATTAATTAACCTCATAATAAATTAAACTGTATCCGACGTGCGCCCCTTCTCCTCAGATATCTTAAGAACATGAATTACGTAGAGTAAATAAGATATAAAAAACTAGAGATACCATTCTCCCTCATGTTCTGACCAACAACAACCTGTGTGATGCACAAATAAATATCATCACATTAATCAGACACCTCCATTCAATGGTATGTCCAGAAAAATAAACATGTATAATGCACACGCAAACCACATACAACCATTTAATTACATGGTTGAAACAATAAAAACAAGAGTGACACATAAGTAAGGCTGTGCTCCATTCGAGCACGCAATAATTAAGGATGTCCTCCCCAAGAACATTTATCATTTGTATCATTATCTTCATATCGTGCCACATTCCTCTTTTAATTAAGTACTCAAGTTGTAATGTCATTTTATTCCATTCACCCCACCCATTGTACCATATCAAACTAGCCTCTAGTTAACGAGATACGTTATTTAACTACCTCCTAAGGAATTTCTCAATCTACATATATAAATATAAATAATTTGGAATTTCTCATCGATTAAGACTTATAATTAAAATGCTAAGTTATTTAAAAGATTCCTAAAGACCCTATTCCCACACATCTCTAGACATCATGTGTGGGATGCCTCATAAATGAAATTAAAATAAGTAGTCCCCTAATATACTTTTGTCTAGATAGGGAATTCGTTGAGACGCTAAATTTAGTTATATAATTTTTAATGTTAATTTAATAAAGTTTAACGAATTAATATAACAACCTCCAACTCAACAACAAAAATAACCCATCACAAGCCTACATCTACAATATACCATGATAAGACAACAACATTTTCATGTACTCTGTTTAGTCGAACTACTTATTAATTCAATAATAATAATATAAGAGTGATAAATAAGGGTAAAAATAAAATTCTAGTACAGTGGGGTTCAAATTCCAGTCTAGAAATAATTAATCAAATAAAGAGATTCTAAATGGAATCCAACACTATAAACATGTGGTATTTTTCAATTATAAGACTATATGTGAAATTAATCTTCAATCTTTAAACATCATGCATTCAACTATATGAATTAGATGTTTATATCTAAAAGAACAACTAACCAAGATGAAAGCTCCACCTTACACAACATATTCCTTTCTAGAATATAATTTAATTCCAATTAAATCTCAATTATCCATTAGCAACTATAAATTATCATAAGTACAATATTAAAAACACTAATATCCAAGTCTAATTACAATTTGTCTTAATTAAGCAATTCTTAATTTAATTGAACCTAAAACAATCCTAATTCTTTTGAATGCAGTCAATTAATATCATAACTATGTAATAGAATTGGGAATTACAAACCCTAAGGGTTTCTACTCAATTTTATATCTATTATCATTAATAATTCTAAAAGGAGGAGAGTAGATTAGTAAGTATCCTAAAAATTGCACAAAAGATGACTTATAATGAACTAGTTGAAGTCCTTTGAAACTATCCTTGAAACTCTTTGGAATATGATTGAAAATATTTAATCCCTATGATGAATCTTTTTTTAGATTTGTGTTGGGAAAAACTTTGAATTTGATTATGAAATTGGGTTTCTTGTGGAACGGTTTAAAGACAACAAGGGTTTCTTTAACTAGAGGACGTGTTTACAGAATACAGGTGCGATAAAATACAACATTCACACAAAATAAGTTATAAAACAAAATCCCAACCAGTAGACCTCGAGGCATGCCCGTCTACCAATCGTGAATGAACATAACTGTGGCTGTGGGGTGTTCCGATTGCTGTTGCAGCCCGGAATAACTATGGTTGCAAGGGAGGATTTAAAAAGGGAGGCATCTTAATTTGTAAAAAATCTCGTGTGTTTACTATGTAAAAACCATAAACTTGCGAAATAAGCTACTATCAAAAGGCCTACATATATAGGGGTTTTACCCAAACACATCCCCTATCCTTTTGAGAATGTTCTATTACACTAACGCCCGACCCATTTAGTAAATTTATAGTTTAGTGCCATAATTTTAAATTAACCAATTTAAATCCGATTTCTCATAAATTCATAAATTACCAATTTATAATTATTTTCAAAACTATATTAAATTATTAATTTAAAAATATTCCTAAAATTATTTATTTAAAATATTTTATTAAATCTTTTAAAAATATGGGGTATTACGTCCTTGGCGAATATAATCTCCTCCTTTATCGATGGTCAGATCCACAAAAGTTTAATCCATTCCCTTTAGTTTGTTTGGTTAGCTATCTCTTGGGGTGGGAAATTTTCATATCGCAATCATGGAGATTCTCCTCATATAGATTGAGGAGTTATGATGTTGACTTTAGGTAGTAGCCTAATCGAGGATGCGCCATAATTATGGTGATGATGGTTAGTTTTAGAGTAATGGATTGATCATCTATGTGATCAGGCATCACTAAGAGATAGATGAGATTTTAGTAGAGAGTGATCCTTCCTATAAATACATATATCAAATTGGATATGGTTACCTTCACGAAAATGATGTGACTGCTATGCACTCAAGTTGACAAAGTTAGGAAATCAAGTGGTATGGGTAATTTTTCCCTACTGTTAACGCCAAATTGTAGGGGAATCAAATCCGCGAAAAGGAAAATTATTAATATAGTCCTAGAATGTTATGGAGGAATATAAATTTACATAGTATGTACACATTAGGCAAGTTCATATTGCCTATGTCCAGAGGGAAAGAGAGGGGAGTCATTTCACTAGAATAAAAATCACTTGGACTAATATGGTTTGTAGATGAGAGTCCTAACCATGAGTACAAGGTTTTGTGTGTGAGTTGATTGTTCACCACTTAATGCCACCACATGATATGGTGTCTTATTTATAAAAATAAAATTTTTGATCTAGTTACAATGAGAGAAATATTGTTATGGTCTCTTTTGAAATGATCGTATATGTTGTAATTTATTTAGGGTATGATCATATTGTTGACGGGCATGATATCAATTTATCCAAGTATGATGAGAGAGTCAATTTGTATATTTTGGCATATTCTGTGTTTGGACAAAACCTTTGAGTCATGGGTTAAGATTTGAGTGTGTTTACCTTTCAATCCTATGACGTGTTTGATTGAAAAATATAGCATCCAAGTTAGAGCGTTTATGAAGTTGCAAGGTTATATAGATTTAAATTATTTCGTAGAATACACACACTACACTATAAAAAAAAATTCCACGTAGAGAAATATTACAATTTTAATTTCCTTTACAAATTAGTAAGTAAGCTTGAACAATTATCAATTAAAGTGATGGGATTGTTAACCTAATTAAGAGATATAAAATTAGTCAAATTTTATCCTTTTTACCACTACACCAAATCTGTCGAATTGTCACGGTCATTGACCTTGACAAGTTCAACTTGTCAAGGTCAATGACCGTGATAATTCTGTACAAGATAACTTTTTTTATCACGGACTTGTCACGGTCATTGACCGTGATAAGTTCATTTGACTTGTCATGGTCATATCACGGTCCATGACCTTGAAAACTTTTTTCACGATTAAGGACCGTGACAAACCCGTGGCAAATGTTTAAAAATTGTCATGATCAATGATTGTGACAATTCTGTGATAAGTTTCTTTGTCATGGAGTTGTCACGATCATTAACCATGAGAATTCTGGGCAAAATTGAAAAAAAATCTGTTGGGTAGTATGTCAACTGCCACTGCCCAGTAGTATATTTGTATCTGTCATAGCAACATTTTACATGTTCAAACATTATATATCCAAATAAAATAAAGATAATGCAAATAACATTCAAAACAGAGACAATATGCATCACGATATTATCCAAATATAATTCAAATGTAACAACTTAAAAGAATTCGATTCAAGTAATGTCACTAAATGTATGGGGTAAGGTTAACTTTAAGGAGGTGAGTAGGACACACGATATACGAATTAACACACCCACTAATATACACCATGTCGCATTATTCGCGCAACCACAATGGGGAGTTCTCCTTCCCGGGTAGCACATGCGTGACGAGCACCTTGGACTCCTTATCTTGAAGTGAATGTCCATGAACCGGCATACCCTGAACGGTATTCGGGTCCCTCAACCCCCGTCCTATCCGCTGGACATCAAATACGTCCAGTATGAACACGGTCGGCCAACCAAGTGTCGACATTTGTCCGTCGAAGGGAGCCAAATAGGGAAGTGGATCATCATAGTCCGCACGTGTCGGTGATGAAGCAGCGAGGTCGACATCCTCGTCCTCATGAATGAGAATATATCTTGGATCGTCGCCCTGCAAATGGGGAAGCTCCACGTCATGCGAGTCCATCGTTCGAGCCAACCTGGTGTCGCTCCAATTCGATGATCCTATATTTAGCCACCCGTGAGCTCACCCCCTTGTCCTCCCCTTGTGATCAGCACGCAGCACTTGGCCGAGTGCATCTGTGGACAAAGATGCTTTGTCGCCATCATACTGTGACTCATGCACCTCCTTAAGCTTTGCCTAAAATGAAAAAATGCACATGATTAGTAAAATAAGTAAATGAAAAAATTATAACGTAATTAACAAAAAGTAAACGTCGGATTACTTACAATCGTGCTCGCGATGCTCGGGGACACCTCCTTGCCCTTCCCCTTCTTCATCCGAAGATCCACATATGTATCAATCCTATGTGGCCTACCCCCAGGGCCAATACCTGTCCCCTAAAATAAAATAAAGTAAAATTAGTATCGGCCCCACAAAGTTAAATAATGTAGAGTAATATAGTTCTGTACTTATAGAAAAATTAAATCTTACCATCATCCTATGCTCCACCTCAGCGTAAGACGTTCGGACAGAGTAGTGCACGTCCATCTTTCTTTCCCAATTTTCCCTCCTCGATTGGCGAGATGCCAATTGTCGCTCCCCGATCTCATTGTCAATGAACTTTTGACATTGTACCAATGAGTTCGGCTCCTTTGGCGGGACAGATTCACGCATTCAGATAACGGAATCTCGTGTCTTCCCGAAGTACCGAGCCCACATATTTTTCTTCCACGTCTTGTGTTGCTCCCTCACCTTCTCCAAGACGTAATCGTGTAGCTTTGGATCCAAGCTGAATTATTCCTGTCCAACAAATACAATGTTAGTTGCGAATAAATATAAATATAAATATAAAATGAAATTGAAATCGAAATCGAAATTGAAATATTCATATTCATATTCATATTCATATTCATATTCATATTCATATTCATATAAATATAAATATAAATATAAATATAAATATAAATATAAATATAAATATAAATATAAATATAAATATAAATATAAATATAAATATAAATACATTACTTGTAGTGCCACCGAAATAGCTAACTTGAGCTCATTTGGCACCACCTTCCAACTAGTGTACCCCGGGCCGATAATCGTCTTTACCAGCTCGAGTGATCTCGCTAATAACCCGGACTTGTTCTCGACAGCCATTCCCATTTTCCCATATTTGGGGAGCCTAGGGGCCGAGGATCCCTCGTCGCCTCTGCTACCACCGAGCCCAAACGACATCATCATAACTAGCATCATCATCCTCGCCTTAATACTTGAAGGAGACATTTGGTGTAAAAAATGTTATTAGTACAAATCAAAATGAATTAGAAGAAGACATGAAAATATGTACAATTACTACAAATCCAAATGAATTGTTACTGTTAAACACCTCAATTCTGAATTCCAAAATAACATTATCTAGCTCATAATATGTACAATTACTAAAAATTCGAAACATCCCCGCCCCCACCCCTATTGCCAAACAAATCGTACTGCGTCTTCAAACTATGCAAACCAACCATGGCCTGTAAAGTTGTTCGATCTTTCTCACAGCCAGAGTATAACGGTTGGGTCGCCTTAAATTTTAAACTTTGGTAGTCATCGTCAAGGTTTATCATGATATCCTCACGATCACTTGAACCTTGTACATCATCAGTAACCTCTTTCTCCTCTTTTTCATAAACTTCGTACGCATCATCAACTAAATCTTCTAACATATTGTGATCTACGTCGTCCCCTTCTACATCTATCCTACTTGTTGAAGGTTGTTGTGAAGGTTTTTCGGGGGACAATGTAACTTTCAATTCACCGTGAAAACTCCAAAATTGATAACTATCTTGCATACACAATCTTAACAAATGTAGTTCAACTGTTTTCCACTCAAACACCTTACCATTCTTACACCTAGCACACGGACACGAAAACTCTTCATCATTATGACATCTCTTTGCGTATTTCACAAAATCATTAGCACCTCTGCGAAACACATCCCCCATTCTATTTGTCTCACCCATCCATTATTTGTATTTCGTATATCCCATCAAAACTACCACAACTAATCACCTATGAAAGGTAGGAAGCATATATTCATGAATTAGTATAAACAAAACTTAAGTTTATAGTATGTTTCATATAATTACGTCTTATTTATATTCAATTCGTAAATTTCAAATTCAAATTCAATTTATAATAAAAATTCCTATTTCCTCCATCTCCTCTAAAGGGTGAGTGGTCTTATCCTATTCAAGACTGCATATTTCTGTAATATACATAACAATTCATGCACATTGTTACGATTTGAGAAAAATTAGGCAGCATATACTCGTAGTTCTCCAAGTACACGACGTAGATTGGCAAGTGTGAGTGTTATTTCAATTGATCAATTGAAATAACAGTCACATTTATCAATCTACTATGTTACCAGAGAACATTAGGATACGACTGCCGAACTTCCTTCAAAAGTAACAACTTTAAGCCACTAAGAATATTATAATACATAAATTATGCAGTCCCAACCTATCCAAATGGGACAATTCGAGAGATCTCATTATAGGGATAATGACTCTCGAACGGGTCTAAGGGCTATTAAATGCGTACGCATAAGAACTAGAAGGCTGGTATCTATGCGCACTATATGTAATTTCAAGTATGTTTCATTTAATTATCATATATATATATATATATATATATATATATATATATATATATATATATATATATATATTGTTCGTAAGACAAAGTAGTTTTCAAAAAAAAGTTGAAAAATCCCACCCCCATATGGACAATAATCTAGTGGTCATGACACTTTTAAAATTAACCAACCCAACATCGATCCACTATAATCGAACTGCAATGCCAACAACAGATGTGTATCCCGTACTCCTTCTAATTCATCTACTCAATTAACTATTTTCATCAATTAAAATAACAATTAAAGTATAAAATTATTAATTTACTAATTTACAATGAGGGGCAATCCTACTTTCATATATTAATTTACTAAAAAAATTAATAATCAATCAATTCGTTTACAAGGGACACTGCTTGCATATGAGGGAAAATATCTAATAAACCAATCAAAATTTAATAAAAAAAATTAACAAGCCCCACCCCCACCCCATTTCCCCTTGCCCCACCCCTCCCCCCTCCCCAGAAACGCGGACACATGCGCACGCAGCCCCACCCCCCTCACACCCCCCGCATCATTTCCCCCACCCGCATATACGCACAAACACGCACATACATGCATGCTACACAGACGCGCACATACATACGTGCACATACACACACACACACACACACACACACACACACACACATACACACACACACCCCAGCCCTGCCCCCTCCCCCCAACTCCCTGCCCCACCCCCTTCCCCCACCACACACACACACACAAACATACCCTAACCCTGCCCCAAATCCCCCCAGCCCTGCCCCCTCCCCACCCCACACCCCCCACCGACCATGCACACACACATACACACACACGCACATATATCACACACACACACACACACATATACAAATGGGGAGAGAGAGAGAGAGAGAGAGAGAGAAACCAACCTAAAAGTAGAGAGAGAGAGAGAGAGCAACGCGTAGAGAGATAAAGAAAGTGGAGGGAAACAAAGCGGTGAGAAAAAAGGAGGGGAAAGGGTTATTTGCTGCTAAACTTGTCATGGACATGTTAAAGTCTTTGACTATGACAATATTGTCTTGGTCAATGACCATGACAATAATTTGTCACGGACTTGTCACGGTCAATGACCGTGACAAGTCTGGTCGGCTAAAGGGTGCTAATTTGGTCTTTTTGGTGTAGTGTACCCTACACACTGTGACACCCCGACTAATTAAATACCGGGTAGCTACTGCTTTATTAAATTAATTCAAAATGCCAAGTTGGTCCAGTTAATAGCATCACTGTCGAAAACATTTTAATGATTACTAACCACCTAGTATTTAAAAAAGTAAGTGCCAAATTTTAATTAAAGTCTGATTAACATGCAACAAGTGTAATGAAGAAATAAATAACACCATTCACCATACTGAAGTAAAAAGAATGAACATCACATAACGTAAATAAAGTCTGGAGGAAAACTCCTCACAACAATCCCACAACTGAAATAGGTAAACCGAATACTGAAACAATACATGCTAAAGTATGAAAACTGAACTGTAAAAGATGCCTCTAATGGAAATGGGCAACATGCCCTACAACTGATAGATAATAAATCTGGAATCCAAGTGATAGAAGCGTCTACAAGCAAATCCATGTAGCTCCTACAAACAGCTACAACTCGTCATCAGAATGAGAATCCTATGCTTGGTGTCCTTGGGGCTGGGCACCTAAAATGGTTTTACAAAGAAAAAGATTTGAAAAGCAAACGGGTCAGAGCCCGAATGTGGAGTTATATTTAAAAACCTGCAAGTGCTTTAAAAACATTTAAAACATTAAATGTAAAGTACATGTTAGGACGTGCCCTCACATGAAATTCTCACCTCTCGTCTAACTGTGCACTCCTAACGCAAGTACCCATCTAAATACATTAATACCTAGCTAAGTAACATACTATCTAGCTAGACCGTTGTAGATTCTACCCTTTCTTTACTCGGTTCCCATTAACAGTATAACGTTAACAATTAAATAGGGGCTTAACGTAAACTCAGGTTCTCATATAAAAGTATTACAACTTGTTATAGAATAACCCTGTTTCTTTTATTCCATAGTTTTACACACAATACCATATGCAAATTCCCATTTTACTAAGTGTATATTAATCACGTCATAATATATAATACAAGCACCCCGAGCCTAAGCTGTGGTACACACATACTCTGATATCCATCCCGGTACATCACGTACATAAAGGACTACAAATTCCGAATCTCTCAGGAATTATAAAATTTTACACCACACACAAAAATGGAGGCGAACATAATTCAACATATCCATGGTCACGCACATACCTACGCTCCATAGTCAGCTGACTCAATAACTCACAATCAAGACATTCTCTTGAATTATGTCCTCTAGGTACCAATTTAAATCCGGGCACACAAGGATTAGAAGGTACTAAGCGAACGTAAACCTCCCGTGATAGCATGTATGGTAGGTATGTCATACAAACAAGTCATATAACAATATTAAGCAAACACACATCCTAGTAATCACCGTAGTTAAATTGCAGTACTTTTCTCAGTCTAGTACCAATATATAATATATACAATTTATACGATTCCGATTTATAATCATACGCGCCATAATTTATTCTCACGTCGTAGTAGACACTCACGTCTCAACCCAAACGGTTCATTGAATTAAATCTCTCGTATATAAATTTACTCCTCGTAATAACCCAAAAGTCCCAAATCTATCCTTACATCATCAAAGGAAGGTTATCTATATCCTCGAACAAGTTTACCGGACTCCAAAAATCGAAACAGTCCAAAAAGGACCAAACTGTCAACTCGTTAGAAGTCTCGCTCGAATGAGACTGTTCGAACGAGATCCCTCTGTCAACTCGTTAGAAGTCTCGTTCGAACGAAGCTATTCGAACGAGATCCAGTTCGTTCGAACGAACTGTCCCTTCTAACGAGATCTCATTCGAACAAAGTTATCGAACGAGACTCCCTTTCGTTAGAACGACTGGTCATTTCGTTAGAAGCTCGTTCGAACGAGTTCGTTCGAACGAGTTCGTTCGAACGACCTGGGTAGGGGCCTCTAACGACCTGCCAGTTTCGTCCCAGATTTTCTTAGTTACGCTACTCACCATTTTAACCCCTCAAGTCTTCTCCAAAGTTCGTTCTAACAATGTTTTAAGTCTCTAATCATACTAAAACATGCTTAGGTCATAAACTAACATCTTTTAAGGCATTAATGCATCCTAAACATCATCAAATCACAAGATTTTATACTTATCCCCAATTTTATCAAGAACATGAACCCTAGATTTATATCATCATCAAATCCCAGAATTTAATCCATTTTAATTCCTTCTAATCACCATTATCATGAGGATAATCGTCTACCTATCATTCTACATGCAATTCTCTTCAAAATATTCAAGTTCTAAATTCCAAACTACATGGGTTTTCATATTTCACCAAGAACAAACACAAAATTTGAATTTTTCTAACATGGAAAGAACATTCTCTGAAATTAAATGGAATAAAGTCACTTGCCTTGGTTGTCTCTGAGTTTGGTGTAGGTTTGATGAAGCTTTTCTGCAGAATTCCCTCTCTCCAAGCTTCTCCTCCAATGGTGGCTTAAGGTGGCTAGGGTTTTCTTTGGGAGAGTTTGTAGACCTAATGATAGCCTCCGTAGCTTAATGGGTTAATATGGGTTGGTTAGTGGGTTTAGTGGGTTAAATCCACATCAGATTAAAACTCTTAATTTTCGTCACTTTAATTCCTCAAAATGTAAAATTACCAAAATACCCTTTAAGTTGCAGGTATGGCCTAAAAATACCCCGGGACCCAAACTACACCCCCGGCTAGTGTTTTCTGACTATCTCGACCCTTCCGGACGCGTTGGCGCACTCAAAATGACCATACAGATAATAGAAATAAAAATCACTTTTTATAATTACAATAATATACCATGACGCGGCGGTCACACGCGTCTTAACAAAATTTCTAAAATGTCGTATATCAATCTCACGACAAATTTTATAATACCAAATACATATATCAAAACTTGTATGCACATAATCAAATACCAACTCGCATCTCATTAGTATTTATAACCCGGATTAATTTCCAATTAATACGCATTTAATTAATTAATCCCCAAAAATAAATATAGCCAAAAGTACGGGGTATTACACACACACATCTAGGTGATTAAATGATATAAAATAAGAAATCACAACCACAATGCTCCAATGTACGAGGAAACCCAAATGGGAAAAACCTCGGACGGTTGGGCCTAGACAAATTCACTACAAATAGGGTTTTACAAAGAGAATTAAAAGACAAACAGACTTGGCTCACAAAGACTCGTCGATTCCATATCCAATACCTCTGTTTGTAGTACGTGAAGTTCCAATGTGTCGAACAAAAATTCTCGTGTCTCGGTATCCACCGAAGGCCAAAGAACTATCTCCAATTAACTAGGACACAAAAATCCACAACATATGTCCATTATGAGATTCAAGTTGAAAGCATGAGATTTAGGTTGATTTTTGAATGGACCAAAACCACACGCTTTCAATCTGAATCTCATCATGGACATATGCTGTGGATTTTTGCGTCCTAATTGATTGTTGACGGTTCTTTGGCCTTCGGTGGATACCGAGACACGAGTAGTGTTATGCAACGCATTGGAGCTTCACGTACTACAAACTGAGGCATTGGAGACGGCATCAGCTACTCTTTGTGAGTCAATTCTGCAAGTGTTTTGAGTCTCTTTGTAAAACCATATTTTTAGTGGATTTGTCTAGGCCCAGTCGTCCAAGGTTTTTCCTATTTGGGTTTTCCTCGTACATCGGCGCGTTGTGGTTCTGATTTCTTATTTTATATCATTTAATCACCTAGATGTATGTGTAGGGTAAAAAGGATAAAATTTGACAAATTTGATGTCTCTTAATCAAGTTAACAATCCCATCACTTTAAATGATAATTGTTCATGATTGCCTACTAATTTGCAAAGGAAATTAAAATTGGAATATTTATCTACATGGAATATTTTGATAGTGTAGTGTGTGCATTCAACGAAATAATTTAAATCTATATAACCTTGCAACTTCAGTTTAGATCATCACTCCATGTTTAGTGCATCGTTTCGTCTTCAATATTCAAGGATCTCATAAGGTATGCTTGTATGTATTTTTTTATTCTTGGATTTTATATTGGGTGTTATTTTTTCATTGTTTTATAAAAAGTTTCTTTGAGGTTGTTTTCATTAAAAGGTTTTAAAGAAAATTATCATTTTGGGAATAGTCCTTCGAACGAGTTTTTATCTCTGTTCAAACAAAATTGCTAAGTTCTCTCGCATAAAGTCTTACAGTCGTTCGAATGAGAATATAAAAGTCGTTCAAATGACCTTCTAACGGGTCTCAAATGAGATTATTATGTTTATAAGATAAACTTCATTCGAAGCTCGTTTGAAGAATATTCGAATGAAGTTCATGTTGTTAATCGAACAATCATAAATGTCATTCAAATGAGTTTAGTTTTTTGTTCAAACCTCTATTTGTTTTCATTCTAATGAGCAATGAAAAAAATGCTTTGCCTTGAAAAATATGTTACCTGTATAAGTGGTTATTGGCATCAGTTTTAAATGAATGTTTTTGGAAAAAAGGTTTTCATATTCATATCCAAGAGCTTTTAAAACCCTAGTTTCACCCAGCTAGTTTAAGATTCAAGTTACATCATTATATATGATTTGAGATCTTGTTTTATGCACCAAAGTTTTACTCTTCATGTTGTTAAGTACTTTTTTGTGTGGTAAACTCCGTACAAGTTTGTTATTTACGCAAGATGGCCTTCGTGTATATGGATAATTGAAGTGGTGGACTCCATGTTTGAGTCGTTGATGCTTGCTAAGCATGTATCGATGGATAACATAGAGTGATTGGATTCACGCGTTCTTAACAGCTTCGTAGGTGGACTCCCGCAAGTCAGTGAGAAAATATGGAAAGAACAAAAAGTGTCAATCCTTATATGGGCATCGAGTTGGTTGTGTAAGTCTTCTATCGTGTCCTTCTGCAATTCCATACATAGTTAAATTTGAGTGGATGGACAGTCCGTGCTTTTTTCCCATTGTGAGTATTCCTTGAACATCGGGCCTTGTTAATGTTTGATTTAGTTTACCTTCATATACTCACCTAAATGCATACTTTATGCTAAGATAAAAAAGATTAGTCATTTTAACACAACTAATGATCAATTGGTGCTCAGTTTAGTTGGGTTAATATTTTTAAGCTTATATTTAATTTCAAAAATTAAAAAATAATTTTGTATGTTTTTAAATCTTATCCATATGAACCCATGAGTGTAGTTTTGGACATTCAAGTGGTATTACAATATGTGCACTAAGTTATAATGTTGATCTATAGTTCTGTACAATTTTAGGGTTGTTTGGATATTCATATATCTCTCTTGATATTATAGTTAATGCTCTAATACCAATTTAAGAGTGCGCATGATCTAATGGATTAACTTAATTAATTAAATACCCCTAAAAGAAGTCGAATTTTACCAAATTTTAATTTATGATTAAATTAGATTTGCATATGACAAAAGTTTTAATCACATAAATTAAGTACACTTGCAATCACAAAAGTATGAGGAAAAATCACTTTTCAGGGAAAAACCTATATTTCAGACTTTAGAAAGTTTTATAAGACACCCTACTTACAAATATCATAAAGAATACGACCCAGTTTAGAGTCATCCACAGGCACAAGTCTACCCTAGCTACCAATCGATTAAGCCTTATTCCTTCTTCAGTCGTAATCACTATTACCACAAGGTTAGCCATAGAGGATCCTCTCCAAAAGGTGTATGCAAGATACAAATATTTTAGGGATATTAAATGATTAAAAAAATATATTTATGGATCTAAATTTGTGAATCAAAAGTGTTATTTAAACACATAGGATGAATTTCTTTTTAATAAAGTCTTATGAAAATTGGAGTCAAAATAAGTATTTATATGTCTGACACAAATTTCAAGATGATAGCTCATTTGAATGAAAATAAGGTTCCTCCGAACAAGAATGTTAGTTCGTTCGAATGAGATCAGCAGGTCGTTCTAACGACAAAGCCATTTCGTTTGATGTCTACATCTAATGAGCTTCTAACAAGAATACAATGTAAAGCATACTAGCTTCGTTAGATATTCATTTGAAGTAAATATCGTACGACCTTTTAAAGAGATGGCAATGTCATTCGAACAAGGACAATTTTTATTATTTTTAAAACATAAAAATCCAGCCTCTATTGTTTATAAAACAATTCATCCCAAATATAAATGTATATAATTAGGAACTCCTAAAATATTTATACCTTCACAATATGTAGAGGAGTATTGAACTTGGAGATGTTGAAGTTCAGTTTAGCGTGTCAGTGTATGTTAGTTTGTAACGGGATCTGCCAAATATGCCAAAGTACAAATAAATTGATCTTTTCTCTACCTAATATGATCAACTTCTAACATAAAGAAAATCTTCACCTTCTCGAGTTGACTCACTAATGCCTCACACTCTCTCAAAAGTTTCACCCTCCTCCAAATCTAACACCCCAAAAGACAAATCTTTATTTATCCTTTTTTTTTCAAGGTCTGTGTGTAAAGATAACTAAACATGTTTTGGCGATCACCTTTTCCCTCACTCAAATTTCCATCCTCACTCTCACCATCTCTAGAATGAATCGAAACATCATTGAGCCTTTCATATTTAGATATGTCCTCATCGGCGTGGGACAAACTAGAAGTGATAACCTGACTAGACATGAATGCAATGCATGTTTAAATGGAAATTATACCCCTGAATCAATCGATTCGACGTCACTATCGCTAAGACTGGATTTATTCACAACTTTCTTGTCCTTTATCTTAAGTCTAGTGGGACACCTATATGAGTTGTGTCCTTTACCTTCACAATCATAACACCTTATTTCTTCCCCTTTCTCTCCCTCGCACGTTCTCTCATTCTTACTTTTATTTTTCTAAAAAATCTTTTCTTTGGAAGAATTTTCTATGGAAAATTTGAGAAACTTTTTGATTTTTTTGCAAATAGGGCCATGTCATTAAAATAAAAATCAACTTCGGAATCGAACTCACAAAGTTTCTCATTCTTCTTTTTTTTAGTTTAAGTCTTTAAAGAAATACTTACTTCCTTAGGTTTAATATTTTTAGGGAACGCTTCAATCTCATATGTTTAAAGATGTCCTACAAGTTCTTTAAATCTAAGAGTGTGTAAGATCCCTAATGAATTAAGAATGGTGACCTTAGGAATAAAGCAGCCACGAAGTGACCTCAAAATTTTCTTAAAACCTCTCATCTCAAGAATCGTCTCACCTAAATTAAAACTAGAATTAAGTATGTTCGATAGGCGTGCATAAAATTCATCAAAAGACTCAAAATCTAGCATGGTAATTATCTCAAATTGGGTGGTCAAATTTTGTAGCTCGGATGTCTTTACAGCGTTGGTTCCCTCATGAGTGAGCTAGAGGGTATCCCAATATTATTTAGACATGGTTCATGTCATAATGCGGTGGATCTTGTCAGCAGTAACGGCTCTGGAAATAAAACTTAAACCACAAGAGTTAAAATTATTCTACTTATAGTCGTCATATGTCCACTAAGATATAGGTTTAGGGCCAATGACATTATCTATAGTCATTGTGGGTGGTGTCCACCCTCTTTCATAAAGTAAACAAACACGTTCATCAATGGATTTTAAAGAAGTCCTCATCCTAGCTTTCCAGTATGCATAATTGGAATCATAAAAAATGGGCATTCGATTATACAAATTATCCATTAAATTCGGGCTTTTCAAAATCAACAATTTTTCAAAAAAAATTGATATAAAAAAAAATTTGCGAAAAAAAATTACATGGTATGTTTTGCATCTAGCTCTCCACAAGGTGTATGCAAGATAAAAACATCCTAGGGATTCAAAACGATTCACAAAATATATTTAGGGATCTAAAGTTATAAGTCAAAAGTCTTTTTTAAATAGAAAAGACGATTTTTTTTAAAAAAAATTGCAGAATTTTTTTACTAAGTCTTATGAAAACTGGAGTAAAAAAAAAGTATTTATAGGTTTGACATGAAATTCAAGGTGGTGGATCATTTGAATGAAAATAATTTGGTTTGAATGAGGATGTCAGTTCATTCGAATGAGATCAACAGGTTGTTCAAATGACAAAGATATTCCGTTCGATTTCTACATCAAATGAGCTTCTAATGAGAATCCACTCTAAAGAAGACAAACTTTGTTAGATGTTCATTTAAAGAAAATATCTAACGACCTTCTAAAAAATTGGCAGTTACATTCAAATGAAGCCAAAAAAATTATTTTTAAAGCATAAAAATCCAACCTCGATTTTTTATAAAAAAAAGCATCCCAAATATAATTGTAAATAATTAAGAACTCCTAAAATATTTATACCTTCACGATATGTATATGAATATTGAACTTGAAGATGTTGGAATTTGGTTTGACATGTCGGTGCATGTTAGTTTGTAACGGGATACGCCAAATACGCCAAAGTTCAAATAAATACAAATAAAAATCCTAAGCTAAAGTATTTTCCCTAACAAAGCTCCCCTTTTGGCTATTTCAGTACAAAACTAACCGAAACCCAAATAACAAAAATTCCACCTCTATGATAAAAAGATCCTAATACCCTTAATGGCATAGTGAAACTTTTTCTTCATGCAGTGCAATATGTTCTTTCTTTGGATACCTATACACATGAATCGAAGAAAAATACCTATGATGCATATATTTTAAATGGAAACTATAACTCATAATGCTTTCTCAATCTCATCAAACAAACTCATCATCAAATCTCCCCCTCAATTTGTTCTCCCCCTTTTTGTCTGCAATAGACAAAGGAGTAGAATCTAATCATGATATATAAACAATCACATATAAGAAATAATATATCATCACAAAGATAAAGAAATAGTGCACATGCAATGATAATCTCAAAGGCTTCAGCAACTATTTTTGAAAATTTTAATTTTTTTTAATTATAAGATTTTACGAAAACAACACACTATGAATGAACACAAAAATACCCGAATCATGGAAGGGAAATGTAGGGGTGTGAACTTATTCTATATGTTAATCAACATAAATAATCATAACACATATGCACGAAGGATTGAGATAGCACTAAAGATAGATATCAAAGTCTACCTTAGGTGTAAGAGATTGTGAGGTCATGTGAAATTGACTCAACAAATCAAGACCATAAGTGATTTTCACACCTATAGCGCCCAAAACTATGTAATGTTTTTTGAAATTTACATAGTTTGTGCAAACCCATTAATCTTCAACTTAACTCCCTCAAGATCTCACATAAACAAGAATACTCTATATTATTTTGGAAGAAATTAAAGCTCATTTATAGTGAAGCATCAATGTTCCCAAATAGGCCTAGCACTTTTGTTTTTATGTGCCTCTCTTTGCAAATGGTGGATTTTAATGCAAAGACTTTTATCTTTTGTAGCCCTTTTTAATTGGTTGATATTCAACAAATCTTTTGAAAATATGATTTAAATCCGGGGAATAGTTCTTACATGCCCAACTTTTTATCTCCTCTTTACATTTGGTTCATCTTAAAGAAAAATTGAGATGAAAACACTATGATCGACAAGTCACATGTAAATTAAATATTCAAATAAGTTCGTGCTCATGTGCATTAAAGGAGACAATGAGTCAAACATGTAGTAAGTAATTATCAAATCACAACTTAATGACTCCACGCATTGCTAAGCATATATATGAAATGATGTTGTGTCTCAAAACACTACAAAACAGTCACGTGGATATGGAATGAATGTGTGATTTGGTAATCTTAAATCTTCATCCATATAAGGTGTAAAAAATGCAAAACTCTTTTTGGATTTTTCAAAAAATTTATCCAAATAAAATCATTTTTCCTTTTCACCTTTTTCTGAAAAACCCAAAAATCTTTTGTATATTTCAAAAAATTTCAGAAAAGAAAAACTCTTTTTGGATTTTTCTAAAAATATGGAAACGAAAAATAGATAAATATTGTGATAGTAAAATCTAACAATAGGAATATATGATATGAGCATGGAAATCACTTTATTCTAGAAACAAATCACAACCTCAATCATTAGTCCCGGGCGAGTTCTCAAAAGGAGATGACATCCAATGAAATTCCTCCATCAACTTTTGTGAAGTCTTGACCAAATAATCTACTTGTTCTGAAAAAAACTCTCAAAATATCTCAAGTGATGTGCGCGAGCATGCGGAGCAACATTTGTGAAAGCGCGTGTGGGTACCTATATGGGAAATCGTGTGCGAGCATACTATGGAACATACCTATAGACATTCTCCCTATCTTAAAAAAATACTCCTCAAAGTGACCTCTTTGTTTGTAATGAGAATAAACATAAATAGGCTTTGGTCCACCTTTCTCAAAACGCCTTGAATCAGCTCTCCTAGGTGGGTTAGGATGCCTAGGTGGGTTAGGATGAGGTCCATAATGATCCAAAACAAACTTCATAATCATCTCGGGTGTGACATGGGAAGTGGATGCACCGCTATAACCTATTCTATGCCTCTCGACAGTACCTAATGCTAGAAGGAGGAATATATTTCCTACGTTCGTACATGTGTCCAATAAATTGACCTTGACCTCTCGAGCAAATTCGAGATTAATCTCTATTTGGGATACATGGGCTTCAAGCTTCTTGTTAGTATCCAATGAAGATTTAACATCTCTTGTAAGAATAGTGACAGTGTTGGTTAAATAGGTCTTTCCTTGTCTGAAATGATCAACTTCTCACATAAAGAAATCTTCACATTATCGAGTTGACTCATTGAGACCTCACACTCTCATAAAATTTTCACCTTATTCTCCAAAGCTAATAACCAAAGAGGAAAATCTTTATTTAGCATTTTCGTTTTCAAGGTCTCAGTGTAAAGATCACTAAACGCCTTTTGGAGATCAGCTTCCACCTCACTCAAATTTCCATCTTCGCTCTAACTATCTCCGAAATGAATCAAACCATCATTGAGGCATTCACGTTTAGATATGTCCTCATTGGTGTCAGACAAACTAGAAGTGCTAATGTGATGAGTCATGAACACAATGCACGGTTCATATGGTGATTATCCCCTTAAGACGTCACTGTTGCTAAGAGTGGATTTATTCATAACTTTCTTTCCCTTTCTCTTAAGCCTAGTGGGACATTCATGTGCCTTATGTCCTTTACCTTCACACTTATAACACCTTTTTTTCATCTTTCTCTCGTTCTCTCCTGCCCTCATTCTTATTTTCATTTTTTCTTCAAAATCTTTTCTTGGGAAGATTTTTCTTTGGAAAATTTTAGAAAGTTTTGAATTTTTTTGTAAATAGGGATAAGTCATCAAAATCAAAACCAACTTCAGATTCAAACTCCCAAATTTCTCATTTTTTATTAGTTTAAGTCTTTAAAGCAATCCATGCTTCCTTAGGTTTATAAATTTTAAGGAACATATCAATCTCATATGTTTAAAGATCTCCTACAAGTTCTTTAAATCAAAGAGTGTATAGAATCCCTAATGAATTAAGAACTGTGACCTTAGGAATAAAGCGGGCAGGGTGCAACCTTAAAATTTTCTTAAAAACTCTCATCTCAGGAATATTCTCACCCAAATTAAAACTAGAATTAAATATGTGTGACAAACGTGCCTAAAATTCATCAAAAGACTCGTACTCTATCATGGTAATGATCTCAAATTGGGTGGTAAAATTTTGTAGCTTCAGTGACTTTACAACATTGTTCCCTCGTGGGTGAGCTGGAGGATATCCCAATCATATTTAGACGTGGTTCATGTCATAATGCGGTGAAATTTGTCAGGAGTGATGGGCTCCTAAAATAGAACTTAAGACGCAAGAATTAAAATTACTCCACTTATAGTCATCATCTATACATTGAGAGATAGGTTTAGGGCAACTACATTATCCACAGTCATTGTGGATGGGGTTAACCCTCTTTCACAAAGTAACCAAACATGTTCATTAATGGCTTCTAAAGCGGACCTTATCATAGCTTTCCAATATTCATAGTTGGAACCATAAGAAATGGACATTCGATTACAAAAGTTATCCATTACATTCGAATTTTTCAAGATCAATAATTTTTCAAAAAACAAAAAGATATCAAAAAAAAAATTGCAAAAAAGATCAAACTGTATTTTTTGCATCCAACTCTGACAACGCTTGGTTGAGCAAATTCTCTGATACCAATTTTAAGAGCACGCACGAGCCAATGGATTAACTTATTTAATTTAATGACACAAACACAAGTCCAATTTTTCCAAATTTTAATTTCTCACTAAATTAGATTTGCGTATGATAAAATTTTCAATCAAAGATTTTAACTACGTATTCAATCACACCAATATGAGAAAAAATCCATTTTCAGGGAAAAACTTGTATTTCAACACTGTAAATTTTTTTACAAGATAACCTACTTATAAAACTCCTAAAGAATATGACCCATTCTAGAGTCTTCCATAGGAAGCAGTTAGGTCTTCATATCCACCAATTCACTCTTCTTCCTTTTACATCTGTGATCACTCGGGTCACAAGGTCAGCGAGAGAAATCATCCTCAAAAGGTGTATACGAGATACAAATCCTCAATGGTTTTAAAATGATTCACAAAATATATTTGGGGATCTAAAGTTTTGAATCAAAAGTTTTTTTAAATACAAAAGATGAAAACTTTTGTAACAGGTATGCATGAAATGTTTTATCAAAAGTGTTATAAAAATTGTAAGTATGGATTGTTCAAACAAAAATAAGTTTCGTTCGAACAAGAATGTCAATTCGTTCAAACGAAATCAGTAGGTTGTTAAAATGACAAAGACATTTCGTTTGATGTCTACATCTAACGAGACTTCAACGAGAATCCACAGTAAAGAAGACCAACTTCGTTAGATGTTCATTTAAAGTAAATATCTGATGACCATTTAATGAAATGGAAATTTCGTTCGAACAAGTTCTAAACTCATTTGAACACGAGCAAAAGAAATTTTATTTTAAAAAAATAAAGATCTGGCCTCGATTTTTTATAAAAATAATGATCCCAAATATAAATGTAAATAATTAAGAACATCTAAACTATTTATACCTTAATGAGATATAAAGTAGTCTTGATCTTGTAGACGTTGGAGTTTGGTTTGACCTGTCGATGTGTGTATATTTGTAACGGGATACGCTAAATACGCCAAAGTGCAAATAAATACAAAAAAAGACTAAACTTAAATATTTTCCCTTACACTAGAGTTTGTTTGTTTCTCCCGATGGGTCATTATAGTGATAAGTTGTCCGATGTGTTTAGAGACGATGATGATTTTGATATTCGAGAGGATTTTAATGATCTTCGTAAAAATTAACTCATTTAAATTTGATGTTTGCAAAAAGAGTTAAATTTATTGAAAAGGAAATTCTTTAATTAAAATATGAAATCAATTTTTTGCAAACCTTTTAAACTCAAAGAGATATCCTCTATGAGAAGCTCAATGATAAGAAATATGATTTTTAAAATTTAAAAGTGTCCAAGAAATACAGTGAGGATAGAGTTCGGGTTTTAGAGAATGAGTTAAAGGACTCTAAATTATTTGAGCCTTGGGTGAAAGGGCGTTCCATAGAACATAAACTATAGATTAATTAAGGCTTTGAGGGCACGTGAAAAGACACTTAGGGATAAGTTCACTTATATTGAATGTATTGATATAATCTTCTAGGATTAATTAAAAATATAAATAATTAGTTCCAAAAATTTTGGGAGTCTAAGTTTTTGCTTGTGTCTATGATTTTAAAGTTAAATAATGATTTAAGAGACTCAATTTGTGTTAGAATTTTCTTCGATAATATGAATTCGTTCGCTAAAAAGCCAACACTATAACACCCTACCCTAATGTTTCATTTAAATTCTATATAAATGGTAATAAAGTGAGTTTCGATGATAATTGTTAAAATTGTGGGTAAAAATTGGAATTTGGTGAAAGGTAAAAAGAACGATTATTTGAAGGTCATTAGAAGGCAAGGATCAAACGAGATATGGATCTCGTTAGAATTATGGGTTCAAGTGAACTTCGAAGGAGAGATCATTTACAACTTTTAGGGTCCGCTCGAAGGTCATTGGAAGCCAAAATTCAAATGAGATGCATCTGTCGTTCGAACGAAGCTTAATTTCATTTGAACAACGTGTTTCAAAAATTTGAAATCAGATTGCCCTTGTGCGTTGTCAAGTTTTTGTCCCTTGGATCGTTGAGTTGTCGCACTCTAGTGGGCCCATGTAAGGACATATTTCGTCACACTTAGTATGTCATATACCGCTACAAGTTTGTTGAAGCATTGGAAAGAGCACATCTATAATCGAGGATCTGAATTTTAAGTCATCTTCAACAATCATGCCCAATAAGGACGGCTTTGGTAAATATGGTCAAGTTCCATTTACATTTTACATCAAAAGTGTTGGGATTATTTATAAAAATTAAAATTGGTTTATTTGAGAAGTCACATTAATTCCCATGTAGCGGCTTTTACAAACTGGTATCAGAGTAGTTTTCACTATTTTACTGTGAATTACTATTTTCCATAAAAGTTTTTGTGATATCAATTCTTTTAAACATAAATGGATCACTTATATAATCGAGTGCCTACTTTTGATGGAAATAATTTTGCCTATTGGAAAGCTCGCATGAAATTTTCTTTAAAAACTATAGATGAGCGCATTTAGTTGTTGGTTGAAAATGGTTGGTCTCCTCCCATTGTTACTGTTGAGAACATCACCTCTTTAAAACTTGTGTCAAAATGGACTGAGGATAATTTTAAATTGTCCAATTTTAATTCACGTGGTTTGAGTGTTATCTCTGGAGCCGTCACTCCCGAAGAGTTCCACTAAATTATGACGTGCACCACATCTAAAGAGGCATGGGATATTTTAACATTGACACATAAGGGTACCACCGTTGTTAAAGAATATAAGTTTCAAAACCTTGCCATCCAATTTGAGACAGTCACTATGTCAGAGTCTGAGACTTGTAACATCCCGCTTAAAATAATAACGGGTGGCCAACCCTATACTATATTAAATCGGGAGTTTTCGATGGCTCAGTCTCAACACCAACTGTCGGTACAATATAATATAGACTAACTACCCGATGTCATATAAGCGAGATGTTAAAATTAAATAAAACATGCAATAGACAACAAACCAATACAATAAACTACTAACAAAGGAAAGAAAAATGCAAACAAGAACTATGATAAATGAAATGCTAGAATAAAAATAAATAAGCAACTACATTCAAATATACCACAAAGGAGTAGACCTGAATAAGCTGTCGGGTCACAGCCAATACAATAACTGAAATGGAATAAATATACACATCTATAAATATCCCTTGGGTATGAACCCGATATACAACATGAATCCTACCTAGATTTTTAAAGAAGTAGGAAGCGACTACATTCTACATCCCGTAACAGTTCGCACTTGTCACGGCTCCCAAGACTCTGAATAGAAGGTCATCTGGCATCCATGCGGTAGGACACCTGTAGTAATATATATATATATACCTGAATAAGCTGTCGGGTCATAGCCAATACAATAACTGAA